>CM031713.1:1649665-2249665 GCA_018466805.1 Hippocampus abdominalis | reverse complement strand
ATACAATACACAAAGATATAGGTGATCCAAAAAATGAATAAGAATGTTAATGGTAAATAAACATGAAGGGTTCATTTTATCGGGGCAACACAAGGGGGAGCCACATCTGAAGGAACGCAGTCCAGTACAGTGTTAGTACTGTGCTACAATACTCAGTCAAGTAAGGAAACAATTAAACAAGCTATTACAGCATGTAATGGTATTTGAAATTAGGTTGAAGCATACACATATTCAAATGTGCTTTTATTTTTCCCCCCATCCTGGCATCCAAAGCGAGCATGTGGCCTTTAGTTTGGACAGCCATGCGGACCTACGCCCCGTACGTCACCTTCCCCGTGGCCTTAGTGGTGGGAGCGGTGGGCTACCACCTGGAGTGGTTCATCAGAGGGACGCCCAAACCCCGCGAGGAGGAGAAGAGCATTCTTGAACTGAGGGAGGAGAGGAAACTGCTGGAACAAGCCGGGATGGACGGCACGCAAGTGCTTAGCCTCAAAGAGAAACTGGAGTTCACGCCGAAAGCGGCTCTGAACAGGAACCGGCCTGAGAAGAGCTAGCGCTTTCAAATACAGACAACTGACATCCGATTCTTCTCAGAAGACCTTTTCCTGATCCAGCGTAACTGAAAGCAAAATCAAGCAAGGCGTGCTCGGATGACCTCATCCCCTTGTCAAACACCCTTCGGATGAACCACAATAAATATTGTGCGCACACGTCCTCTCGGCCCCCACATCGGTGACCGGTTTCCTCACCATGGCCACACATTTTTCACTTCCTGTATCTGTAATAGCCATGCGACCCGATACTTTTGTCTACACAGTGTCATACTTGTGCCCTGATCTTTTGTCATTGTCTCTAATTGTGTCACCAAAGAATAATTTATTGAGTAATGTATCTGGGTGGGGGCGGGGGGGGGGGGGTATGATCTTTTTGACCAACAGTGTAGGAGGTCTGTGATGAAAATGAAGTTGCGTAGCCTTGTTTTTGTGTCGAATAGCAATGCTTTCATAATGGAAAGTTATCTACTTTGCACAATGAGCCTTTCCTGCTGTGGGTCATGTGAAATGTGGTCGAATAAAGTTTGAATTGTTCAACTCTGACCTCTAGGGAGTTAATCAGCCCTGACACGAGTGGCTATTGTTGATGACCATGACTTCCAAGTTAACGGAAGGAGGGAAAGCAGCCAACACATTACACGGATGAAATTCAACCTCTTGACTGATAAAACGGAGAGGGGACTTTTACTAAATTGTGCTGCTTGGGTGAAATTCTTCTTTTGATGGCAGTGTTATTTCGAAATCTATACATACAAAATAGAAATATATTGGAAAAAATGCTCACTACAACATATGTCTATAAAACTAACTGCTGCACTTTACAATTATGATGACAATGTTCTTCACCAAATAATGTCTGACATTTTTAATGTATTTCGGCATTGCTCTATGTCCGTACAGAAGAAAGAAGGTGAAACTAAAACAAACAAAAACTAATAGAATTTAAAAAAACATAAGTCAAAACAAAATTAAAACTAACGTCCATTTTCAAAGCAACATTGAAGAAACCCAGTTTTGGAACGAAGCTGTGTATTTGGACTAGCTGCAAATTTACCGTATTGGCCCGAATATAAGACAGTGTTTTTTGCATTGAAATAAGACGTCGTCTTATATTCGGGGTCTAGAAATTATATCCATTCACAACGCTAGATGGCGCCAGATATCATTAAAGCGAATGCTGAACTTGACTCCCCAGGCCAAAGTGAACCCCTGCCACGAAGAAGAAAAATAAAAAATAGCGGTAAGAAGGAAAAGAGAAGAAAATAATAGAAGAGATAACAGAAAATGGAGAAACGTAGCGACAATCTGGAGAAAAGTGGGTCGAAGATCGACCAGGTTAAACGGCAGCTGAGGAGAAGCTATGATGTAATTTACATTTCAAAAACCAGAAGCCATTCATTTACGAATGTGATTGCACTTTAGATTTGAATGAGGCAAAATAACATGCGTTTTCTCTCAAATATATTGTTATAATCATTTGTTTCAGATGTACCGTAATTATTTTCTGTATAAAAAATGAATTTGGTGTTCAAAAAGTCTTTTTTCAAACTTGAGTCTTGAAAAAGAGGGGGCCGTCTTATAATCAGCGGCGTCTTATATTCGGGCCAATACGGTAAATGAAAGCAAGTCAGCGGTTCCACATTCTCACTAAATCCACAAATATGTAGCCGATTAATCAACATCCTTAATCATAAATGGACTTGGGAAGGGAAGTTATTCAGCCCCGGTGAAATGGGAAATGTGATGTATCAACTTTGCTCTTACTTTCAGGAAATAGAAATAACATCGAGCTTCTGCAAGGTACTCAAAAGGATGGAGATGACTTTGCATCGAGAGGAAGAGGGAGGGTGTATGTTTATGTCTTTGTGGGAACAATTAGAGGACAGGTAACAATGGAGCGACTGCTCCAAACTGGACAGTACTGTGGGAACTCAATACCGAGGCTCCTGGGAAAGTATGAGGGGGAATGTTGAGAGACGGGCCATTGTTCCTGCTGGATGAAGGTGTATAATGGGTGATGCTGGATGTTCTGTTTTTTTGGGGGGGGGGCAGGGGGGGTTCTAAAGCGGTGCAGTCCTGATCAGAAAATAGCCTTGCCTGCTTGCTGGAATGGCATATACTCTCATAAATACACAAACTTTCACATATACAGTAAAACCTCGGTTTTCGAACGTGTCAGTTCTCGTCCAATTTGGTTTTCGCCCAAAGATTTTGAGTTTTTTTATGCCTCGGACGACGACCGAAATCCGGTTCCCGAACAAAATGAGCGCACTTGCATGCGCCACTTGACTCCTTTCGCCTTCCTTACACGAGGAAGTGACGCTACCTCGGGTAGACGAGGAAGTGACGCTTCCTCGTGTGGCGTTCCATTGTGAACAGACATATTCAATAAATATATATTTTTTAAATAGCGTGGTTTCAGTTTTCGAACAAATCGGTTTTCGAACAGCCTTCTGGAACGGATTATGGTCGAAAACCGAGGTATGACTGTACAGTATATGGTTGCGATTACGTCAGCCTCATTAAAATGACCAGATTTTACCCACAAAATAGTGAAAAGGCCTTCGCGACGATGAACCGTGGGACGCTAACTACCGCCGCTACGTTGCTAAGGAACAAAATGTACAGCGTGGGATTCCCGTCCGTTGCTTAGCAACGCTACTGATCGACACGGACATTGTTGTACTTCCGGAGTCACGGCGCACTGGCTCTGAAAACATGTCATGGTAAACGGAAGCAAATTTTTACATCTCTAAATGTTCATTCATTCATTTTCCGAACCGCTTCATCCTCACTAGGGTCGCGGTCTCTAAATGTTCATTTTGCATTATACATCGTCATTGGCGGCCATTTTATTGGAAATGGTGACAAGGAACTGATGCTATAACGTACGGATGCGTCATGTCCCTCGAAGTATGTCGTCAGGAGGTTACGCCGTCATCCTTTCAACAAAGTCTTGCTACACAGCGGGCTGTAGCACAAGGCTTATCAGTTATGTGGCGTCATAGTCGAAACACTAGGGGGCACTATGTCAAACAGGCATATCGCTAAAATTCCCAAAAAGAAGAGACAAAGCAGAATGCAGTGAGTGGCTCAAAACAAGAAGAAATACGTGAACGCCGGGTTACTCCCTCTGTGTCTTGACATCAGGCGCGTCAAAAGAAACACAGGACTGCCTTTTCAAGTTGTGAAAAGAATCTACAAGATAACTTGTAGTTTTAGTTGATATATATGGACAATGAGACGTGTTTTTTGTTGTATTTAAATTTTTTTTGCAGTACAAATAGCTCTAGGGAAAATATATTTGTGTGTCAATTGTGTGTCGTCCTCCTCTTGGCTTTTGATGGGCAGTGTTGAACAATGCCCACTGCATTTCTCCCCCCCCGCCCCCACTGCCCATTGTCAGGGTGAATGTTCCTCAGCGGACCGGTCCCAGGGGGGAAACAATAGTGGAAGAGGAAACAGATACAGACCTACTTCCTATCCAGAATCTAAATTTGGTGTTTGGACATAGTTTTGCTTTGTTGAGGAGCAAAATGGCCAAATTGAGGACTGGCTGCTCAGACTGGATATTGTTACGGATACAGGGAGAGTCGTGTGTCGAAACCAAAGTCCAGGAACCCAAAGAAAATCCACATATTCACACGTACAACAAACGGTAAACCCTAAAGGAACCACAATCACTTAATTCATTTCAGATAAAACCGTTTGAACCTATTTTTGTTCGCCCTGCTAGGTGCTTATATAACATTTACGTGCGAACGGCTATTTGCGCTCTTGCGTTTATGTGCCTTCATTAAAATGATTAGAGGGCGCTGAGCTCACCCGAGCTCACCTCGAGCACGGGTCTCGCACACGCCTTATTGAAATTACGTCAAGTCATCGTTTTCTTGAAGGAATGATATTACCTGGCTTTAAAAGATGTGCTCACAGGGGGATGTGTGTTGCAAATCAGGACCTTGCTGACTGACTTGTCGAGTCCTTGTGGCTTTGTCAAACCTTTCTTCATGTTATCAGCAACCTGTGGCTTACTAACAGAGTGAGGAAATGCATCAGCATCGGCTTCAACAATCTCAGGAAAACACGCTCACAATGGCAGTCGATCCCAAAAGGGTCGGAGGGGTAAGGATGACCCGTCACTCACATCTTGCCGCACAGTGGCCAAGGTCATCATAGTTGAGGAAAAACTAACGAAAAAACAAAATCCTACAATTGGAAAAAAAAAAGTTTATGAAATAAAATTAAAATGGCTTTAAAAAAAATCATTTGCTGTATTTTGATAACGTTAACTATAATTGTTGTGGAAATATCCTTTGTTTTATTTCATTGTTCGGGGTTGATGTTCACATTTTTGGGGGGTATTTTTGTTTGGCCGTACAGAAGAACGAAAGTTGAACAGTCGTTTGGAAAAGGTGGTTTGCTTTATTATACAAAAGCTAAAACCAACACTAAAACTAAAAAAAACTCAAGTAAAATAAAACATTTAAAAAATATATATACCGGTATATAAAATGAATTCAATTAAAAAAAAAAAAAAGAAATAAAAACAAACTACAGTCAAACCTCGGTTTTCGAACGTCTCGGTTCTCGACCAATTCGGTTTTCGATCAAAGATTTCGAGTTTTTTATGCCTCGGATGACGAACAAATTTCGGTTCTCGAACAAACTGAGCGCACTTGAATGCACCATTTGACTCCTCTCACCTTCCTTACACGAGGAAGTGGCGCTTCCCCGTGTTGCTTTCCATTGTGAGCGAACGTGTTCAGTAAACATTTTTATTTGAAAAAGAGCGTGGTTTCGGTTTTTGAACAATTTCGGTTTTCGAACAGCCTTCTGGATGAAAACCGAGGTTTGACTGTACATAAAATTATTTCAATTTAATAAAAAAAAAAAGTCAAATGAAATAAAAACAAACTATGATAAAAAATCCCCCAAACTATTCTAACCCTGAATGTCAATCCTTATCTTAGTCTCATAAAATGACTTTCATGCCGGACTCTGACAATCCGTGTCTGATGAAATCATTGGTCGTCACAATAAACAACGGTGGCACTCGCCAGGAAAACAAACGCTCAAGCCGGCTTGGCTTGGCGGCTCAAATGACACTCCGGGGTCGACCCCGGCAATCTGTCCAATGCCCTCCTCCCAATCGCCAGCGCCTCCCTGTTTGCCTTGGCGAAAACACCCACAGGAACAATAACAGGGTTCTGCCCATGCGGACGGCTGCACTCACACACCCACCCACCTAGACGAAGATAATAGTCCTGCGCGGGAATGTCAGCCAACTTTTAGTGAATAGACTAGGAAACAGCCAACTTTGGAATCTTCTTTGGATGGTTTTGTGGAACAATATCTGACAATCTTTGACAATGCCCGAACACAATCAAGATTCCTCTTTGAAGCCCGTCTTCCTATTTCTGTGCAATTGTATCATGTTTCCATTCAACTCCCGTAAAGCTAAGGGCTCAGAGTGGAAACATGGTCAGCAAACAGAGAGTCAACACACAGTGCAGTCAAACCTCGGTTTTCCTCCATAATCCGTTCCAGAAGGCTGTTCGAAAACCGAAATTGTTCGAAAACCAAAACCACGCTCTTTTTTAAATCTTTATTGAACACGTCTGCTCACATAGAAAAGCAACACGAGGAAGCATCACTTCCTCGTGTAAGGAAAGCGAGAGGAGTCAAATGGTGCATTCAAGTGCGCTCAGTTTGTTCGAGAACCGAAATTTGTTCGTCATCCGAGGCATAAAAAACTCGAAATTTTTGGTCGGAAACCGAATTGGTCGAGAACCGAGACGTTCGAAAACCGAGGTTTGACTGTATTTGATCGCCGTCACTCAGCAGTAGTCGAACGTATCAGGGAGGTGATCCAGTCATTCGTTTGCGTTTATCATACCTTTATTTCATTCAATACAATAAATAAACCAGTTGATATAAATACAGATTTCATGGATTTGATCACCTTCTGTAGCATCTTCTTAGCCTATCTTGTTTGCTGTCAGACCCATTTCAAGCATTCTTCCAACAGGAGGCTTAAGTCAGTGTCTCTACACCGGATACACGATTGGGATCATAGCGAGTCCTTTAGAATCCTCCGGAGGTCCGCGGTTTGGATCCCCCTTCTGTCATCTAGCCCCCTGACCCTCTAATCCAAGTCACCAAATGGGAGTGGGTGAAACGGAGTGCGCATTCACGCATCCGCAGAGCCACGATGCTCTTGGGAGCAGAGCTGAAACCAGAACATTCCATCGGGCGGGCTGAGAGAGGGGCCCCGGGGATGACAACGTGGACCCTCAGGGGAATTTCGATCCAAAATACTGTACTCTGTGTTCCTCGCCCCCCCCCAAACACATTGAAGCTATTCAGTATCTCGTGACAGTCAAGTTTTTGGTTGCCTTGGGGAGCGTATTCCAAATGAGGCCGGTTTTGAAGCGTGCTCGCTGCCTCCGAGGCGTTGTCCTCACAGTGCAACTCTTGTCTGTTATTTCAGTTCAAATCGGGGCGAACTCTTTTACTCCGGCGTCATGTGCAAACAAGCATGTTGGAAAAAAAAAATGACAAAACCAATTTTCAGTCAGACGTAGTGCTTCTGTTTTGAAGCTCCTTTGCGGTTGTTCTTTGCCTTTTGCCCATAGTGGTTCCGCGCTGAGCGTGACGTCCTCGCAGCCTCCATGCAGTTCGTATAGCTAGGAAGCACGTCGCTTCCGGACGCCGCGGGTTCCCACGTGACCGTTAAGGCTACATCGCCAAAGCTCTCGCAGGGGTTGGCCTGGTTCGGCACCGGTAGGCTCCCGTCGTCGTAGGGCTCCGGCGCCTCCTCTCGGGCCGCCGCCGCCGTGACCGGCTCGGACCGTGGCCGGCACGCTTGGTACCGTCTCTTGAGCCGGTGGGAAATTGCAAGCTGAAGCAAGTGGAGGAGCTCGATGAGATTGAGCAGCAGGGAGATGGCGGCGATGGCCTGAGTGTAGATGGTGAAGATGGTCTTCTCCGTGGGTCTGGAGACGAAGCAGTCCACCGTGTGAGGGCAGGGGAAAGCCACGCACTCGAATTTTGCTTCGATTAGGAAGCCGTCATAGAGGAACCACAGGCCCAGGATGAAACCGACCTCCAGGAGCACTTTCAGAAGGATGCTGAATGTGTACGCGCATAACAGCCTGCCCTTCAGTTTGGGAGCTTCCGGCGGGCCGCGCTCGGCGCCGCTTCTGTCTTTCTGCCTCTCGGTCTGACTCGCGCCGCCTTCTTCCACCGGCTTGCTCTCCTCTTTCCCGACGTCTCCCTTCCCGGAGCGAATAGCCACGTACCCAAAGTAGAAGATGGTCGGCGTGGAGACGAAGATGACTTGGAGGACAAAATAGCGAAAGTGGGAGATGGGGAAGGCTTTGTCGTAGCAGACGGCGGTGCAGCCCGGTTGTCGCGTGTTACAGACAAAGTCGGCTTGCTCGTCGTCCCAAGCGGACTCGACCGCCGTGCCGAGCACCAGCATGCGAAACAGGAAGAGAACGGTGAGCCAGATGCGGCCGATGCCCGTCGAATACTCCTGGCCCTCCTCCAGCAGGTGCTCCAGAAAGGACCAGTCAGCTCTGGACATCCTCTGCTCCTTGCAGGACAAGGACCAGCAAAAAAAAAAAAACAAGGATAAGAAATGGCGAGGAATCAAAACCTTAATCCGAACTCAGATGGGAATGTTCGCAATTTAACCCTGGAGAACCCACGGGGTCAAATTTGGCCCCTATAAATTCTGTTACGCTTAAAATCCCAAAGGGTCAAATTTGGCCCTCATCCTAAATTAGGATTAAGGTGTTGAATATTTTTTTAAAAAACATATTTTGGTGTTCAGTGAACATATAGCAGTCATTTCATGTAGAATTCATCATTTTCCAAAGAAGAAAAGGGTTCTTGGGTTCTCCCAAGAACCCAAGAACCCTTTTCTTCTTGCTGTATGTTACACATACGTACAGCACATTTGACAATAAAGTTGTATTCCATTCCATTCCATTCCAGGAGCTAAAATGAGCCAGGACAAAAGCCCCCCCCCCCCCCCCCCCTCCGATGTTTTTTTTTCTCATAATAGTCAGTTCTTTGTGTTCAAATTGGAAACGGCTCACAAGTACGGTTTTCAACAACACTTAACACCTAACCGGGCGCTTTAACGAGCACGCAGCTAATGCATAAGCGCGTTATTGTGCGGGTCCATTAAAGTCTCCGGTTGGCGGTACGCCTCCCCACGCTTTATTAGCTTCGTGGCTTTGGCTATTACCCCCCATGGCTTCTTCCATGAGCTCAGTGTTGTTACAGCGGGCTTGAAACCAAGACCTCCACGCTCACAAAAAAAACAAGTACAGTCAAACCTCGGTTTTCGAACGTCTCGGTTCTCCACCATTTCGGTTTTCGACCAAAAATGTTGAGTTTTTTATGTCTCGGATGACGAACAAATTTCGGTTCTCGAACAAACTGAGCGCACTTGAATGCACCATTTGACTCCTCTCGCTTCCTCGTGTTGCTTTCCATTGTGAGCAGACGTGTTCAGTAAACATTTTTTATTTTAAAAAGAGCGTGGTTTCGGTTTTCGAACAATTTCGGTTATCGAACTGCCTTCTGAAACACATTATGGACGAAAACCGAGGTTTGACCGTACAGAATACCGGCCGCGCTTCAGCCGTGACGTTTAACATGAATGGATGTAGGAATAGCCGACGCTTTTTTGGGGGTTCACGTTGAAAGCTTTCCCAGCAGGTGCATTTAACCTCAACGAGGACAAATCGCTGCTTCAACGTGAATCTTCATTTGGGTATAAAATGTCCGAACCGCTTCATCCTCACTAGGGTCGCGGGGGGTGCTGGAGCCTATCCCAGGTCGGGCAGTAGGCGGGGGACACCCTGAATTGGTTGCCAGCCAATCGCAGGGCACACAGAGACGAACAACCATCCACGCTCACACTCACACCTAGGGACAATTTAGAGTGATCAATCAGCCTGCCATGCATGTTTTTGGAATGTGGGAGGAAACCGGAGCACCCGGAGAAAACCCACGCAAGCCCGGGGAGAACATGCAAACTCCACACAGGGAGGCCGGAGCTGGGATCGAACCCGGTACCTCTGCACTGTGAAGCCGACGTGCTAACCACTGGGCTACCGGGCCGCCCTATAAAATGAAATGAGCGCTGTAATTGCATCGTGACTCGAGAGGACTCGTGTGAGGAGGGACGCGGGGGATGGGGGGGGGGGGGGTATTTTAATGATAATGACGAAGTAGTTTGTCGGGAAGCTCCGCGTACGCACGTACACAACTTAGATACATCTGAGTAAACATCCTGTGAGGAGAGACCGGGGTCCCGCTGTGACCCTTGTTGACTTATTTAGACTACTTGATTTTTTATTTCATTTTTTTCTGTCCGCTCAGCCCTTCTGAAAAAGGGAAACGTCAACGGGGGCAAAATAAATCTATTCAATGAGTAAATTGTTGCTTCAACGCTCGTCCCTACTTTGGTTTTCCTTTCAACAGAATACACATCTTCCTCTCAAATCCTGACTAAGTCAAAAGCTAAATTAAAGTGAGTCGTTCCAGAAATAATATGAAAAAATGATGCAAACATCTTGAAATATAAAAGAAATACCAAGTAAAAAAAGGATGAACAAACTCAAAATGGGAACGCTGCAGCAAGTTAAAGAGGAAATAGTCGTTTGTAGTAAATGGGTATATTTGATTTGTACTCTAAAGGGACCCATTTTTAAATGTAGCAATGTGAGAAATGATTACAAATTGAAAAGTGAAATAAAAATAAAGAATCCACAAGTACAATGGATTATTATTATTATTATTGTTATTATTTTTAATATATGTGACTCGAGCCCAAACACATTGAGTCCAGTTAAGTCCGACCACAGGCTTACCAATATTTACTGTATTATTACGTTCAACAACAAACAAACAAACAAACAAAATACATGTATCCAGATCCAAATCCGTTTCCATTTTTACCTTTCTCTCTCGTGGAACGTCTCAGTCTCCAAGCTCCCCTCCCTCAATGCTCCTCTGAATCCTTTCTGCCTTCTTTAAAAAGATTCCGTGTCATCGGAAAAATAAAGTGAGGAGAACTTTCCCATGCTTCCGAGTTCACTATTTGGCCCTCCCTCAGGAACTCTGTCCAGGAAATGGGATGGGGCAACTCTCAAGAATATGCCCCTCATTTGCGCTCCAAATTTGGCGGCGGTTGACCACCACCATTATTTATTTATTTGTTTATTTTGTGGGTTTGTTTTTTTACGTCATGCTCACTCAATAGACCATGGATGGCTCCAAGTTTTTGTTTTTTCCTTCCTGAGGCAAGGGGGCCGGGGGGGGGGGGGGGGGCGGAATTCACGTGTTCAGTATATAAGAAGAATAAGAATACATATTTATATTTTACAACATCAAATGAAACGCTTGAAGGGGCTTCACTCGTCCTACACTGGAATAAATTGAGACTTCAACGAACAGTTTGGGTGGAGGAATCGCATTTTTTCTCCCTGAAAAAGTTTCATAATCCATCAAAATCATGACAGTATCTCCATTTCAAATCCAGAAATCCTTCACCCAGCACACAATTCTTCACTTGTTTGCCCTCAAGCACAAGTTCCTCATCAAGATTATGTGAGCAGTCTGGTGTAGTTTTCCATTACACCACGCGAGGGCGCCAGTCACCTAAACACGACACTATCTCATGCGGGATGACTTATTTTGTTTGTTTTGCAGCAATGGTTTTTATTGACCTGTTAAAAGTTTATACCCGATCGCTAGCAAGGACCCAGCTCCGACTACGATCCATTCAAGAGACACACTCGCCAACGTGGGAGAGATGCGATCGCTAATGCTGCATTGCGAATCATTCCAACGGGTCCCCAATTTGTTACTAGTCATGTGTGTGTTAAAGGTGGTAATATACTTTTTGAACCTAATGTTAGGAGAAAAACATATAGTAGGGCTGGTATATGTCAATACTCTATTTCAAATGTACCTAGATGTTTTTCTTCTAATCTATTACATTTGAACCTTTATTTTTATTAATAAAACCATGAGAAGGTAATATTTCTCTGTTAAAAAAAAAAAAAATCTGTCAAGGGGTTAATCTTTGCAGGTGGTGGCACACCTGAAACTATAGTTGCGAATTGGGGTCACTCTCCCCTGCACTGATTGGTCGGCCAAGTTGTCAGCAAGGGCCACCAATCAGCAAAGAGCAGTGGAGAGCGAAGATGAACAACAGCACACACAAAAAAAGAAATCAATAAATAAATGGTGGACTGTAACAAACTTTGTTTTGAAGTTGAGCTAATGCAGAAGCTTTTTTTTTTTTTGTGTGTGTGCTCTTCCCCCCCCAAAGCTTGCACCTACTGAATATGCAAACTCAACATACCAGTAAAAACATTTCCGGAAGCCAAGATGTTCTCTTATCAGCGCGCATTGCTGTTTTGAGCAAGCACAACACCGAAACGGTTTATGATTATCTGCAAAAACATCAGGTGCGTACAAACAGACGTTTCAACACAAGCGTGAAAGTTGTCCAATATATTCCCGCATGACCGTGACACCTAAAAAAATGGCCGACGCTGTCATCAGCCGGCCACGCCACTCAGTCAAATTAAAGTGTTTAGCCATGGGTCATCTCCTCAAGGTTCAACCCAATCAACGCTGAAGCCCAGTGTCCCAAAATGGAGGGTGGCGAAGGGAAGGTGTGCTGTCAAAATCTAATCGAAAGTAAATCATCTTGACAGATCGCTGTCTTGCTCCGTTCTTGGCCTCATTCCATCGGAAACGTCGAGCTCGCGTAATACAAGCGTTTGCATTCAGGGGGATGTATTCTGCTTTCTCGTGTTTGCAGTCCTTCTCCCTGCGCGTGCAGTTTGCAATTAAACTAATTGCCTGGCTCAGCCCAGCCAGTTTCTCACCGCACAGCTTTATTGCTATTGCTACAATCACAATCTAAACCGGGATTTGTCGTGTACACATGTACCGGGTGACATCATTCATTCACACACATACATATGCGGCATATCGTGTGAAATATATGTCGTCGGATAAACTACGCGTGACAACCGGCAGGGCTTTATAGTTTAATGAGTGAACATGTTCAATAGATGCAACAGAGTGGGCACAGGACTAAATTAGCTTCCGCATCCACTCACTCGCCCCATCTTAGCTCGCCGGGATCGTCAGGCGTAGGGATGGCTTTACTGACAGTAGCGACTGATTGATATCTTAAAGCCATGAAGTCAGCAGCCAAGGATGGCTTTGGCGGGGAAGCCCAATTTCCCACACTGAAGGCTGTGCGTGGGGGGGTCATGAAGCTCATCACCTTTGTTTGGGAATCAACGCGGCACTGTTGTTTTTGAAAATCAACTGATTCCGTTCCATAATCCGTTCCAGAAGGCTGTTCGAAAACCGTTCGTTCTGCTGTTCCAACGTCGGCTTCACAGTTACCGGGTTCGAAGCTCCCCTCCTGTGTGGAGTTTGCACCGACATGCAAGGCCGTTGGGCACTCTAAACCCGTGGACTCTCTGTGTGCCCTATTGGCTGGAATTATGGTGTCCCCGCCTACTGCCCGAAGACTGCTGGGATAGGCTCCAGCACCCCCCGTGACCCTAGTGAGGATCAAGCGGTTCGGAAAATGGATGGATGGACGTCTGCTCACAATGGAAAGCAACACGAGGAAGCGTGACTTCCTCGTCTACCCGAGGAAGCGTCACTTCCTCGCGTAAGGAAGGCGAGAGGAGTCAAATGGTGCATTCAAGTGCGCTCAGTTTGTTGGAGAACTGAAATTTGTTCGTAATCCGAGGCAAAAAAAAACCCTCAAAACTTTTGGTCAAAAACTGAATTGGTCGAGAACCGAGACGTTCAAAAACCGAGGTTTGACAGTATAAGGAGCTTTTGTGGGATTATTATATTATATTATATTATATTAAAAAGAACGTGGTTTCGGTTTTCGAACAATTTCGGTTTTCGAACAGCCTTCTGGAACGGATTATGGAGGAAAACCGAGGTTTGACTGTACTATGTGTTGACTCTCTGTTTGCTGACCATGTTTCCACTCTGAGCCCTTAGCTTTACGGGAGTTGAATGGAAACATGATACAATTGCACAAGAATAGGAAGAACGGCTTCAAGAAAGAAAAAAAAGTTGACTGCTCAATGAAGAATCCGACAAAAGATTTTGTTGTATCCTTTCCCTCGTTATGTTTTTTTTTTTTATGGAGGCAAATGGCAAGCAACCAGCTAAAAAGACGATGCCAACCCAATAAAAGCAAACGTGATTTCCCTTTGGCCTTCTACTTTGACTGAGCATTTACATGCGATGAGGCGGACGCGGTCAGAGCATGCGACGAATTTCCCCGAGTCATCCATCAGTGAATAATGGTGAGAAATCATTGGCATCGCTTACATCACACCATTATAAGCTATTGAACATGATATGTGGAAGCTACAATGGGACAAAACTTTGTGGCGCATTTCAGTGATTAGGTCACTGGCCGTGGTGCTGAAACCAACCCCCTCTTTCAGATTTCATGGTTTTCATTCCTATCAGGCCTGCAGGTCCTACTGTGACTGTACAAATTATATTGTTGACATTGTATGCCATCATATCTCATTAACCATGCAGGGTGAGGAACACAATCACACTCTATTTTCGATCTTTTCTATTTAAGCTAAATGAGTTCAGTGTCAGGCCAAAATGAAGCCACTGACTTCACCGTTAGCAACGCTGAAATGGATACCACGCAAGTACTGTATGAAATAAATACCACGCAAGTACCGTGTTGGCCCGAATATAAGACGGCCCTGATTATAAGACGACCCCCTGTTTTTCAAGACTAAAGTTTGAAAAAAAGACTTTTTGAACACCAAATTAATTTTTATACAGAAAATAATTACAGTGCATCTGAAACAAATGATTATAACAACATGCTTTTTCTCTCAAAGATATTACTTTGCCTCATTCAAATCTAAAGTGCAATCCCATTCGTAAATGAATGGCTTCCGGTTTTTGAAATGTAAATTACATCATAACTTCTCCTCAGCTGCCGGTTAACCTGGCCGATCTTCCACCCACTTTTCTCCAGATTGTCGCTACGTTTCTCCATTTTCTGTTATCGCTTCTATTATTTTTTTCTCTTTTCCTTCTTACCGCTATTTTTTATTTTTATTCTTCATGACAAGGGTTCACTTTGGCCTGGGGAGTCAAGTTCAGCATTCGCTTCAATGATCTCTGGCGCCATCTAGCGTCGTGAATGGGTATAACGTCTAGACCCCAAATATAAGACGACCCCCACTTTTCTTATTTCAATGCAAAAAACACCATCTTATATTCCGGCCAATACGGTATGTTACTCGTTCCATTTTGAAGCGAGAAGAGTTAAGAAACGAAGCTCTATTGCGGCAGAAGTGAAATCACCTGAGGTCTCACTGGGCGCATCTTGCAGTGGATTCATGGGCGCAATATAGGAAATGAACATCCACTGCATTGTGCAACAGCTGTGAACAGTCAAGGTGTTTGTGAGGCTCATCATGTTCACTTCCTTGTTTCGTTTCGACCTGAGCCGAGCGTATCAACTTGCCCTGGTTATGATCTCATTTTCTAGATTTGGTGAAAGGGCTGACGACGCAGCCGACTGGTCCTCAAGTGTTTGGCGACACCCTCCGAGCCTGCCGAGTGCCTCAAGTGGAAGAAGAGGAAATGTAGGTCATGATTATTGTGTTGCTTGAGTTCAGAAAGAAAGCACAAAGTACATTGGGCTTTTTTTTTTTTTTTCTTGGTAACAGTTAAGTTGACATGACTTCTTCAGTGATAGCCGATTAGCACGTATAGCACACTGGAAAACATTCCGGCAGTTATCAAATGGCCATATTGGCCTATTGTTAGAACAGGCGCTCTCTCACTCACTCCATCTCGGTGACCCATTTAGAGTCGTGTCTAAGTTAAGTGCTCGGTGTGGTGACTTTGAATGCCGGAAGAAATATCCGGCATGACACCAGCGTTTTGGCTATTAATGTACCGAACGGAGACACAATCTTTCCTGTCAACTTCAATTATTAAAAGTTACAGTACACAGCCACAGATGTCATTGCGTGGGAACAGATTCAGGCAAAATATGGAGTCGCTCGAGAGTAAAGCACACAGGGGGGGTCACGAGAGGGGTTGGTTTAAACGTTGCCGTGATGCCTTTGAGCAAGGCAGCGAGGCGGAAAACTCGCAGTTTGGCTTTGAAACATATCTTTGGCGATAACCCTCCCGGTCCTTTTCCGGCACACCTCTGAATGTGAATGACACGTTCTGTGATGTTTACATTCGATGACTTTTCAACATTTTTCCTTCAGGCTACCCGATCGGAGTCTGTGTTCATGTGCATGTGGGGTTGAATCAGGCACGTGTAAAGATAGACACCAAGTGGTGCTCTGGCACCAGCCGTTTGCCTGGAGCTTTAAAAGTAAAAAAAAAAAAAAAATAAATAAAAAATCACCATGTGCAAACGTACATATGTTATGACACTTCAAGCTTGGTTACAACGAGCAGCGAATACTGAAAAAGGCTTTGGGAGTTTTTTTTTTTTTTTCTTTTCCTCCTGATGCTCTCTCCAATGAAATGTTCTTTTTGTTCTCTGGCCATGTCATCTCAGTATATATCCTGTGAAAGTTCACCCTGAGGATACACACTTGCATTTTAGAATGCAGTTCTTATATTTGTAACGAGAAAAAAAAAAAAATCAAATTAAAAAAATCGAATGTTCGAGCTGGTGTAGGCCTTCCAATCGGTTGCTTAGTACATGTCTTTGGGGAGCTCGGCATGTGAACCACATATGGAGGGGAAGAACGAGGGAGGAGGGGTGTGTTTGATAGAGAGAGAGAGAGAGAGAGAGAGAGAGAAGAAGAGCGCGAGGATGTAGCGACGCTGCCTTTCACTGCTGTGTCTCAATCCTTGCCTGCGCAGCGGTCGGGGGAGCTGCATGAAGAGGCGGACGTTTGTGACACCCCATTGAGCATTACAACCGAGGTAAGAGGAAGCTGAGGTGAAAGTTGCTCATCTGCAATGCTGGTCAAACAGCCCGACTGTTTTGTGAACAGCGTCGTAGATGGTGAGATGAGATTTGGTGCAGATGGGTTGTTTGGTGCATCCCGACTGAGTGATGGTGGTGGTGGTGCGTTGATTGATGTTGCGTGTCTTCGTGTCTTGCAGCTGTGTCAACTTAACAAGAAAAAAAAAAAAACTAGAGTAGTTGGAGCTGACCTTAAAACACACACATTCCATCCGTGCGTGACTGTTCGCTGACCGTGAAAGGGCGCGCTTTGCTTCTATGCGGCTTGGGCTGCTGTGTTTAAAGTCGGAGGAAACACAGGAGGCGGCAGGCGGAGCTATTGCAATTATTTGCACTGCGCCGCACGATGGGATGGGTTCAAAATCAATCACGTGAACACTCGGGCCTCGCTTATCCTCCAGGGGTGCTGCTAATAGCGGATGCTGTGTGCACGTATTCATCTGCCGGGTTGTGCGTGCGGCTAAATGTGTACACTTATTAAGAAGCTGTCCCAGTGCAACCTTTAGCGCAGGTTTGGGCAATGGTGAACAATTTGTCCGCAGCTGGTCTCATATGATTTCTCTCAGCGAGCTTATCCACTCATTTCCACTTTTTAGTTGGCGGGACCGTCAGATGTGTCCAAGGCCTCAAAGCAAAAGACACGCTTTTGTCATGCGGGGTGTGTCGGAAGCGTTCCGGGATTGGTGTCACGAGGAATATTTTTGAGGAAAAAAACCCAAAAAGCGTTCCTCCTTTATCGATCAAGCGGCGTATCTACAAAAAGGTCCGGCCGTGTTTCGTTTGCTTCGTTCAGGACGCGAGAAGAGGCGAGAGATGTGTAAGCACAACTGGTGCTTGCTTCACCATGAAAACACACACGCCTGCGCATGATGCCCTGAGCATCTGACACTTCCTGGTCGAGAAGAACAGGGCCCTGCTGGAGCTCTCTACTCCATTGACCTGGTTCCATGTGATTTTTTTTTCCCCCCCCTACTTTTTTACCAAGCACAAAAGGTGCTCATCCGTGACCACAGAGCAACCGAGCATGCCAGAAGAATTCTTTCAGAACTGCATGAAAAAAACAAATGTGCATGACTTCCAATGGGGGAAACCTGTTTTTGGACATGACTGACTCATAGGAATGTTTTTTTGTTTTTGTTTTTGTTTTTTTAGCCAAACAAACGACAAATCTAATTCATGTCGCAGAGATATGAACTGAGGAATAAAGTAAACGGTAGCAATCCCCATTGGAGCGAGCTAATCGCGAAACTATCCAAAGGAGCCTTTTAGTCTAGACCGGGGGTCGGCAACACGCGGCTCCAGAGCCGCATGCGGCTCTTTAGCGACATCTAGTGGCCCCCTGGAACTTTATAAAAAATGTATGAAAATGGAAAAAGATTTTGATCGTAGGCTAATATAGCTCAAATAGATCTAGATACATGTTGCAGCTCCGAAAAAAGGAGAGCTTTGGTGTTGGTTTTTTAAAACGTACACTTTATTTATGCTTTGAACAGTCTCGACAAACACAGACACGTCTGCGTCCGACTCGGTGCCTTCTCTCTTCTCATTCGACACGAGAGGCGTTCAAAGACAGCCTCCGAAAAACGGAAATTCATGATCACTTCACTGACACTCAGAAAAGCGAAAATAATGCACCAAAACAAAAAAAACAAGCGAGGAAATTACAAAATAAATTCTATGGGGGGCGTTTGTGAACACACAACAAAGGAATGAATAACATAAACAATTCTGAGACACTCCAGTCACCTACATATATACAGCATGTGTTTCCTTCATTGTAAGTTTTATAGGAGGCTTTTATTTTTTTGCGGCTCCAGACATATGTTTTTTGTCCTATATGGCTCTTTCAACATTTTGGGTTGATGACCCCTGGTCTAGACATTTGTATCCGTTGCTGTTTTGGTGTGATCAACAAGCTCGATGACAACAAAAATGCTCGTCACATGGCACACCCGCACTTAGCGAGGCCGCGTTAGGAAACGTTCATGTGTTTGTGTGGGTGGAGTCATTTCGGACTTGAGCGCGTGACGAAAAGGTGCGCATCTTTAGCCCCCAAGCCTGAATGATTTGGATACCTAGAATCTTCATTCATTAAAAAAAACCAAATCAAAATTGCCTCCAACCTATGTAGTTGATGATTTTGTGACTGTTTGGTTAGTCCCCACCCCCACTCCCACTCCCCACTCTTGTTTTTCTTCCTCGCATGCCCAGTTTGCCTCGAGAGATGGTTTCCATTGGAGACCACCTCAATCATGTGCAATTTTCTTCCTTGGAATCCGTAAGATGTGATTGCAGTGTGAAAAAAACAGTAAGCTCATTGGGAGTGAGTTATGCAAATGACACCGTTTTGTCAGGGTGGATGGATTCCGGACATGTGACGTCACCTATGTGGCGCGGCGTTGTCGGATGTTTCGAAAGAGGGGCCGTGATCCGGATGATCTTCTACAACGTGTCCCTTGAGTAAACTCTTTCAGATGTTCACGTGCTGCGCAATCTGTTGCGTTGCTACAAACGCTGCCAGTTGACATCATTCTGGATGATTTGCTCTGAAACCTCGTTCACATTGCACGAGCCAATTTGATTGGTGACTCAAATCGGATCTCGGCACTCTGCTGGCATTAAATTGGATTTGTTGGGTGCACACGTCGGTGATCTGATCGCCACTGACCCATCCAACCTGGTTGCTGTGGTAACGATGCGGTGTGCCGATGACACGGAATACAAATATCAACGTAGAGGCAGTGGAAAAACCACAAACGCAATCTATCTGTGCTGACCGGCAATGGCTCGAAAAGTCTTGAATGCAACGGGTCAGAGCGAGTGAAAAAGCTTTTCTCATTGATTTTGTGGGCCAGGCTTGGGCTGAGCCTGTCGGTTTGATTCCTCCGTGATATCAAAAATGTATCGTTTCGAAACAGCGCCGACAGCGGACCGATCGAGCGTTCGTTCTCCAGGATAAAAAAAAAAAAAAAGCAGAACTAGTTGGCGGTCTTGATGCTTTTCCACAAAAGCGTCTCAACAAGGAATCATTGCCTTCTTGTGTGACATTCCACCAGAGTTTCGCCAACACTCTCTCAATAGCACATTAGGATAAAGCAATAGCATGTAATTGCCTAATTAACGCTAAACGGCGCTCGCTGGAAAACAGAACTGGTTTAGCCCGCTCATGAATAAAAACCGCAAACTCAAACCATGCCGATTGCTTTTGTTGAGATCCTGGAAACGTTTCAAACGTATTGCGATTTCATCAAACAGTTTGATCTTCATCCACCAGAAAATGTAAATGAACGAACGGGGACCAACATGAGTGGGAAACTAAACGGGTGACTAAACGGCATTTTCTTTACATTTGGGATGGCGGCTTGGCTCATCTGGTAAGATGTTGAGCGCTTTGGAACAGGGCAGCGGGCAAAAAAAGAAATTGCAAAGATGGTAGACGGTGTACTGACTTCTGTCGAGGTGCCCTTTGGCAAGGCATCGAACCCCCCCCCCCTCCCGCCCCCACTTGAAACCGGTAAACATCAGCTACCCATCACTCCATCACCTCACCCTGCACACCGGATTATCAATTTGCTAATAATAATAATAATACATATATAAAACAGTCAAACCTCGGTTTTCATCCATAATCCGTTCCAGAAGGCAGTTCGAAAACCGAAATTGTTCGCAAACCGAAACCACACTCTTTTTAAAATAAAAATGTTTCCTGAACACGTCTGCTCACAATGGAAAGCAACACGAGGAAGCGTCACTTCCTCGCCTACCCGAGGAAGCGTCACTTCCTCGTGTAAGAAAGGCGAGAGGAGTCAAATGGTGCATTCAAGTGCGCTCAGTTTGTTCGAAAACCGAAATTTGTTCGTCATCCGAGGCATAAAAAACTCACAATTTTTGGCTGAAAACCGGGACGTTCGAAAACCGAGGTTTGACTGTAATAATAAAATATATAAAGCACATTTTAAATTGAATTTCCCCATTCAGGGATGGAAATTATGACAATACATGGAATTAAAAGACACTTCGCATAAATCCAGTTAGCTCTTTTCAGAAACACCAAAAAATACGGGTGATGTTTTTTTTCTCCTATTAGTAAGCTTGCCAAATGGCGCGCCATTGTGGCGTCAGCGATCCCCACACGTGACGTTCTGACATTCAAGACGCATGTTGAAGTTGAAGTTCGAAGACGGCATTTTCATCCTGCCTCAGGCTGTTGCTTTTTGCACTCCCATGACGTGTTTTTTAACGTCCCATTTTTTTTGCCCACGTCAACATCAGTTTTTGACATTGTAACAAAGAAAATAAATTAATTAACGACAGTGTTGCAGTTTGAACACAAAAATTGTTATTGATGAGCTCAACAAATCACGAATATTCACTTCATTCGCCATTGCTTATAGCGCCGTGAATCAACAGCAAACAACTGCGATTGTTCACAAATTACATTTCTTCCATGTATTATTTTTTTTCTTCCCAGAAAAATACCGTACACTAAAATCTGACAGCGCCAAGGCGCTATTTATAAGCCACCACCTTTCATGTTTTGAGATGACGGTTTTCACGGGTTTTCACATCATTTCAAAGACTTTCAAATCAAAGAGTTCCAGACGTTGCATCACTCCACTAAAATCCCGTCGTAATGAAACGGCAAATCATCAATTGCGTGTGAAAAGATGAGGAACAAGGTTATTACAGAGCTGGAGTCAAGAAATTGATCAATTCCTGTAATATGGTTGGTAACACAACGGTGGATCACGACAATAGACAAACACAGTGTGCTTCAACTAATCCCACACAAACAATTATAGTCAAACCTCGGTTTTCGTCCATAATCCGTTCCAGAAGGCTGATCGAAAACCGAAATTGTTCGAAAACCGAAACCACGCTCTTTTTAAAATAAAAATGTTTGTTGAACACTTCTGTTCACAATGTAACGCTACACGAGGAAGGCGAGAGGAGTCAAGTGACGCATTCAAGTGCACTCAGTTTGTTCGAGAACCGAAATTTGTTCGTCATCCGAGACATAAAAAAACGAATTGGTCGAGAACCGAGACGTTCGAAAACCGAGGTTTGACTGTACATGTTGTCATGGGTTTTTTTTGGGGGGAGGGGGGGTTGTTTTGAATTATATACACAGAGAAGATAGCAAAGGCTGCGATATTTTTCTTATTTTGCCAGAGCGAAAAAGGAAATAGTGCAGGACAAATGTGGAACAGCTGCTGCGCGAGAGAACCTTTTCACGTTGAGTGAGTGCGGAGCATTGAATAAGAAGCGGGCATCTTTTAAGGAGTCCGCAAGAAAACTCCACATATCCTTTTTGCCACATTGACTTATTTCCCATCAACGCTTCATTGGTGCAACTCGGCCCATATTGTTCGGCCCCATTATGTTGAAGCCTGGTTTCGCATGATATCATCCAAACGGCAGTTCCGTTGAGCATTCGCAAATACAGTCAAACCTCGGTTTTCGAACGTCTCTGTTCTCGACCAAATCAGTTTTCGACCAAAAATTTCACGTTTTTTATGCCTCGGATGACGACCAAATTTCGGTTCTCGATCAAACTGAGCTCACCTGAACGTGTCCCTTGACTCCTCTCGCCTTCCTTACACGAGGACAGTTCCTCATTTAGCGTTCCATTGTGCACAGACGTGTTCAATCAAAATAATTTTTTTTAAAAGAGCGTGGTTTCGGTTTTCGAACAAATCGGTTTTCGAACAGCCTTCTGGAACGGATTACGGTCGAAAACCGAGGTATGACTGCCCATCACATTTTCCTTGGCCTTGCTTGTTCAGATCCATACAGTCTGTATTTACACTTGAACCTTCCTCACGATACGAAAACTGTTGGCGATATGTCGTCACGCTCAAAATGTTTCAAAGCGTTGGTTCCCAATCGCCCCGATACAAAGCGCGTGTCAATGCTTTTGTGAAGGGGACCTGAAACAGAGCTTTCAAGCGAGCAGTACGGTTAAAGAGGCGAGGGTAATTGCTGCAACCTATCTGGGTTGTAAAAAAAAAAAAGTTTGCCTGTGTTCCCAGCGAACTCCTCTCTGATGCACTTGGGCATGAAATTGTTCCCCTTTCCATCCTTGCCAGCCCTGAGCCTCGAAGTCAATTGGCCATCAGATGAGGTGGCCTTTCTGCATGCATGTGCGCTTTTCCAACGCCGCGGCTGTTTGTTGGCTCGGCTCCTCTCGTGACTGTTTATTCTATGTTGGCGTCGGCGCCGAGAACGGGCTAGTGTTATCAGCTGACCCTGGTCGCTTCCTTCCACCCCCGACGGGCGGGATGTGCGAGCGGCCATTAAACGGGCTGGGAACGCGTGAAACTGCAAATGTACCGCGTGTTCGGTGCGGTGCGGCTGCAGGAAAAACATTGCATTCATTACAAGGCAAGGCGGCCGCTGAAAAATCCATACGGTGGGGAAAAAAAATATGCTGCAGTTGTGTGCGTTTGTGAAGAAAGCCGACACGTTTCCTCATGTTACATGCTGGAGCATCCCCAGGAGATGCGTGTGCATTAATAATCCTTTGCAAAGTTATTTTCATGGCTAATAATTGAGCCCTCCGCATACTTTCTTTCCCATGATGGTTATTTTCATGAGATTAAGCAGTGTGCACCCAGATGTGCAAAGTCCACGGCTTTTTTTTTTTTTGTCTGACTGCAACGATTGCGTTTGCATGGAAATAAGACTCACCGTGTGCGCTACTGCATTAGGATGAGTGTATGGATGAGTTTTTTTTTCGAATATACATTCAAATAAGAAATTATTTCTTGTCACGTTGATCGCAGGCTGATTTGAGGGCAAGAGATGGCGATTGTCTGAATCCACAAGGGAATACAATTTTTGTTGAGTTAGCTCTGACGACTGTTTCTAACTAATTTATGGGTGCAGGATTCAAATATGGTATCTTCAAGTTTTTGAGCTGTAGGATCCCCACGTTCTTCAAAAAAAGATTAACTCAATGTGTATGTATACAGTCAAACCTCTGTTTTCGAACATCTCGGTTCTCGACCAAAAAAAATGTCGAGTTTTTTTATGCCTCGGATGACGACCGCATTTCGGTTCTCGAACAAACTGAGCGCACTTGAATGCGTCACTTGACTCCTCTCGCCTTCCTTTCACGAGGAAGTGACACGAGGAAGTGACGCTTCCTCGTGTCGCTTTCCATTGTGAGCAGACGTGTTCAGTAAATATTTTTATTTGAAAAAGAGCGTGGTTTCGTTTTTTGAACAATTTCGGTTTTCGAAGAGCCTTCTGGAACGGATTATACGAAAAACGAGGTACAGTCAAACCTCGGTTTTCGAACGTCTCGGTTCTCGACCAAATCAGTTTTCGACCAAAAATTTAGTTTTTTATGCCTCGGATGACGAACAAATTTCGGTTCTCGAACAAACTGAGCGCACCTGAATGTGTCACTTGACTCCTCTCGCCTTCCTTACACGAGGAAGTGACGCTTCCTCGGGTAGACGAGGAAGTGACGCTTCCTCATGTAGCGTTCCATTGTGCACAGACGTGTTCAATAATTTTTTTTTTTTTAAAGAGCGTGGTTTCGGTTTTCAAACAGCCATCTGGAACGGAATATGGTCGAAAACCGAGGTATGACTGTAGAATATTAACTTAACTCAAAAATGTAAACATCATAAAATGAAACAGAATTAAGAACGGTATGCCCATGTTTACACGGTGAAAAGTCGGCACCGAGCTAGCTGTCTCTTGGCAGTTATCGGTCGCGCTGACCTATTGGGAGATGCGCACACCTCTCAATGCACTCTCATTTGGGACTACGGAAACAAGTTGACACGTCGCCGTCGATAAGTCCAATTGTAATAAACTTACTAAAGCGAATCTGGGGATTTTTACTGATCCGGTAAACTGTGGAGAAAAAAAAACTGATTCAAATTTTCAGCTCGGCATGCCAATTTTAGTGTTCAACAGCACCGCAGACCTCAGGGTCCGACTCGATGCGTATTCAATTCGCATTTCGCAATTCGCAGTCAGGACGAGGCACGTTTTTAATTTCTTCTACTTCCACTACTGTAAGAGTTTTTCTCGGACAAAGTTAAAGAAATGAATCGGAGCACAGGGAAAATTGCCTTCATTAACGGCGGGAAGGATCTCTGAGGGCGAACGACGGTTGTTGCCCCAGTAATCACGCTCAGGGTTCCCTGTCCGCCAGTTTGAATTTTTATTGTTACATATGCAAAATACAAGAAAAACACTGCCCCCGATATTTGCATACCGCAACCCCGGTCCGGCCCCTCGGGATAGTGATTGGTGACCTTGGTTTAAGCTTTGAACCACGTGAATGTTGACGCCTTTCTGTCCGGTCTACAATGAATCAACAAGTTGCAGACGACAAATGTCGCCCGGGCGCGACAGGCGTTCTCAAACCGTCTTTTGTTGTTCAACACTTTGTTATTCCCACTTTGTGACCGAGTCTAGCCTTCTTCCTTCTGTTCGCCCCTTTTTGCTTTGACGTGATCATTGTGGATTTCAAAAAGCCTTCCGCCCAGACGGCCAACGCCTTTGCGCACAGGCATTTGGGGGCGCTGGATACGCACCCAAACGTCTCGATGTGCCCAAATGAAATGAAACTTTAAACATGATACAATTTTGCTCATAGATTTCTCTATTAACGACTTATGCTCAAAGTGGACTCACAAAGTGTGCCATGTCGATCTAGGATCGGAATCAAATACAAATCCTTAAGGAGAATATTTTCCATCCATACAATACCTCAGTCCTTGATTCCCATCCCCAAAGATGCAATGTCATATGAGAAGGATGGAAATGGTAGCTCCCGCACTCAAGTGTGTCATTCATTAAAAAAACAAAAAAAAACAATGATGATTTATTGGATGTAAAACACTCTCAAGTCATTAGTGGTTAAGTAAAAGGCACTCAAAGAACTGAGATTGAATTACAGTAGTTGGATATTTTTTTACCGGATAGATAAGACTTCTACCACGCGATACTATTTCAAGGCGCTGGTGGGCCATTATGAAGTTAGGGTGTGGGTGGGGGGGGGGGGGGGGGAGGGGGCGGTGGGGCGAGATGACGACCTAATGGAGTGGATGAGAAATGGTTGTCTATGAATCATGATGAAAAGCTGTCATTTGATGGATGGAGGATAAGGGGGCGGGGGGGGGGGGGGGTGATTCGAAATGCTAGGCTTCATCACAAGTATGGCAGCCCGTCAGTATCTGCCGACGTGGCCCGCTATTCTCTTTTTTTGTGTTTTATCCTCCCGCCTCCCCATTTTACTCTCTTGTCTCCATCCTCCGTTCACCCTCTCATCTGCTTTCTCCCTCAGCGTCACCCATGAAGGCGCGAAGGTGCCACAAAGCCCCACCTAGCTCTCGTCAACGGAGTAGGTGGCAGAGCGAGGGCACGCTTTCAGTGGGACATGCTTGCACACTGAGATTTAAATAAATAATGGCTTAGCCCGAGTGCTTGTTGGGCCCTCTGAATAATGCAGGAGGGTCCCGGAGCCATTGTTGCTTGGCGTCGCTGATGCAGAAGCGCGGAAAGCTTGCAATATTGATACCCCAAAAGATGGGAGGGCGGCAGTTTGCTTCTTTTTTTTAATTTTACTTCTAATATGCAAGCTCTTAAGTTGGAACTTGGCAATTTGTTTGGTTGCACTCAAGATACGGACATCTCTCATCTGTCATCGGAGAGAATGAGAAGAAATACCTTCATATTCCTTCTTACTTGCTTGCTTCGGTGTATTGTTGCAAGATCTGCGTACACTGTACATGCTAATTTTTGGGTTAGCCAGTTGAGTTTTCATGTGGTGCATCTGGAAGGGGGCCAGAGGCAGCAGCTGATGTGTTCAGAAGTGAAGGGAGTTGGGTGAAATGGACAAGGTGAGGGTCGGGATAAAGCCAATAGGGAAACGGCTGAGTGAGCCGGGGGATTGTTGGTGCGGGGAGTTCAAGAGTGAGATGTGATGGAAAGCTGGAGAGATGAGGGAGGAGGTCACCTGAGGAGCAGTCGGGATGGAGGTGAAGAAAACAAAGTCAGCGTGTAGGGAGAAAGATGGGGTGAGGGTGAGGTGACTTGAAGGATGAGAGGATTGAGGTGAGCAAGGTGGAGTGCAATGATAGTGGAGCGAGAAGGACAGGGGGGGCGGGGCTACAAATGTGTCACACTCACGGGGCATGTTTCATTTGACTCCCAAATACATTCGGTCACAAAAGACTGACATGAATTTAGAATCACATCTTGGTCACAATTTCACTGTCACAACCCACAATAGCACCCCAGACAGATCCAAAAACCACAGTGTGGAAATCTGCTGCTCAAATGTGTGGTTCTACACCGGCGGCACTCCTCCTCTAAGTGAGCAGCACCAATTTCACTGAATTCCAAACCAAAAGACAAAAAAAATGTTAAACCAACTAGTATGAACCAATATTTAACCAAGCAAGTAGCTATTAACAGGTGACAACATTAGGTACAATGAACCTCTTATTTAGATCGGCACCAAATTACAATCCACTGACAAATAAAGGGACCATACACAATGCCAAAAATGACTACTAATTCCGGACTATAGCCCTTTTGTGCGCTTTCAACTTGGCTGGCAACCAGATTTTTTTAACAGGGTGTCCCCCGCCATGTACTGCCCGAAGACTGCTGGGATAGGCTCCAGCACCCCCCGCGACCCTAGTGAGGATGAAGCGGTTCGGAAAATGGATGGATGGATGGATGGACTAATTACTAATAAATTGTTTTTTTTAATCCTCCAGCCATACCGAAAAAGCTGAGTGGCATTGGAAAGTGTTAGCTTGTATAAACGTGCGTGTTTAGCTAACAACAGTACGTTGAAACGAACAATAAAAACAAGAACAAATTGCAGCTCAACAATGAATTGATAAGATAAGATAAGTTAAGGTAAGATAAGATAACCTTTATTTGTCCCACACTGTGGACATTTGCAGTCTCCAGCAGGGAATTGGGGGGAGGGGGAGAAGAAAAAACCCCCCAAAGTGCTTCATGCACAAAAGAAATGTTTCAGAAAAGAACTGTACACAGTTCAAATATACAGTCATACCTCGGGTTTCGACCATAATCCGTTCCAGAAGGCTGTTCAAAAACCGATTTGTTCGAAAACCGAAACCACGCTCTTTAAAAAAAAAAACATCTTTATTGAACACGTCTGTTCACAATGGATCGCTACACGAGGAAGTGTCACTTCCTCGTCTACCCGAGGAAGCGTCAAAACCTCGTGTAAGGAAGGCGAGAGGAGTCAAGTGACGCATTCAAGTGCGCTCAGTTTGGTCGAGAACCGAAATTCGGTCGTCATCCGAGGCATAAAAAATTTGACATTTTTGGTCGAAAACCGAATTGTTCGAGAACAGAGACGTTAGAAAAAAGAGGTTTGACTCTAAGTGCAATATAAAATATAGCATTAGCAATATATTTGAAGAATATAATAAATTAGCAATAGCATAGAAAACACAGTTTTCAGACTTTGGTTTTATAAGACAGTAATTATATCTGATGATGTCATTGCCCCACTGCTCCCTGGTTGGGACTCACTGGACTAGATGAACATACTCTGGGTTTCTGTGACCAAACTGAAGTCTTGCAGCACCCAACAAACAAGGAAACGACTTTAGTATTCCATGCGTACGCCCCGAAGAGCTGCCATGTGTGTCGCATGTACGCTTGCCCACCCGACACATTAACGGTGGGCCGTGCTGCCTTTGTCTCCACCTTGACCTTCTACTTAGTTCTCCTTTTTTGTACTCATTCCATATTCAGCGCAGCGATCCAGGTCAGTTCTAATTATCGGGGTCCAATTGGAATTGACTTTTCAATTTTTGACACCGCAGTGGTGAAAATCACAATGTGCCAAGCCTCCCCTCTCCGGCGGCGTAGCTTAATATGCTTGATAAATTCACCTCACTGTGTCAAGGCTTTCACAGGGCGCAGTGTGACCGCGAAGTTAGGTGGCGAAAGAGAGATGGGGTGGGGGGGGGGGGGGGGGGGTGTTATTATTTTAAGTCACTGTAAGGTCAGCCAGAGTGCATGGTCAGAAGGGTGTGTTTATATGGTACACAGCTGTGTGTGTGTGTGTGTGTGTGTGTATCAATGTTAAAGAGGTGGGAGTGGCCTGGGTCCCCACGACTCACTCTTTGCTTAGGTCCGCAGTGCAGGGAAAGATTAGAGCGGAGAGGCTTCTTTTGAAGTTTGGCATCGTAGAAAATGCAACACACAGATCGAGCAACCTCTCCCTCTGCTTTCTAAAGTGACGCCTTCAAGCTGCGTTAGGGAGCCCTCGCCGCAGTTTTAACATTCATGAGGCTCACACCGCAGAAGAACAGCCCTCTCCAGAATTCAATAGTGTCCTTCATTTAAATGAGGTGAAGGTGATGAGAAAATAAACTCCTGATTGAGGCGTGGGGATTTGTGGCCCGCACTGCCCCGGTATTTGTAAAATATGGTAAATAAGATGACTCATTGGCCACTCACAATGGACTCGGCTCTAATTAATGAAAGTGGCCTTAATAAGTGTCTGATGCGGAAATACCAGGAGGTCATTTCGGGGTAATATTTTAGTCTTGTTAAATGTCAGTGTCACTGAACAAGCGATGGCTCATTGCCTTCCTGAGACATTTTGAAAATCAACGTTTGGATTGAAAGAACATGATGTCGTGTCGCTGAAAAGAAGTGAGACTGCAGCGAGGTTGGATGCGTTTTTGCCAAGCAATGACTTAATTTGAGGAACGGTTTACAAACTGTGAGGATCAGCTTGTCAGAAGTTCCGCTTATTCGCTGTCATGGAGGAGATGTGGTCCAACGTAGGAGTGACTCCCCGACTTTTGTAGCCTCACTTGCTAGCCAGCCACAGCTCATTGCTCGAGAGCTAGTGAAATAGTCGAGAGCCAGCGACGTTTTTTGGGACAGTCTCTGCGGTTCCGTTAACCGGATTCTTCAACATTTTCAACAGGACCTATGCAACAATTTTCATTGACTTTCTTGGATTTACGACTTGGGATTGATCTCGCGTCTCAGAGTAGAGCCACTTCTCCTCCACATCGAGAGGAGCCAGATGAGGTGGCTCGGGCATCTGATTAGGATGCCTACATGACGCCTCCCTGGTGAGGTGTTCCGGGCATGTCCCACTGGCAGGAGACCCCGGGGACGACGCAGGACACGCTGGAGAGACTATGTCACCCAGCTGGCCTGGCAACGCCTTGGGATCCGCCGGGAACAGCTCGAAGAAGCGGCTGGGGAGAGGGAAGTCTGGGCTTCCCGACTAAAGCTGCTGCCCCCGCGACCCGACCTCGGATAAGCGGCGGTAAATGGATGGATGGATGGATGGATTGATCTCACGATTGAAATCTGGCCTTTGGTCTTAAACCGTATTTTGCTGCAACCGCAATCAAAATGACTGTTTTTGTGCAGCACATGGATGTGTACTCAGATGTCTGTGCAGACAATGCATTGCCAGTTCACCAATCAATTTACATTCATGGACGTTGACATGTGTCAGGCTGCGGTGAGACATGATGGGTCTTCTTCTGTCACGGGGATCGTTGTCAAGTGACAAGCAATGCGGATTATGGATCATGACACTCGAGATGAGTGCGAGCGCCTCCTTAAAGCAGCAGCTGCAGCCCAAAACAACATGGAATGAAACTCTATCTTGGCTGAATGCAGCAATTTTTTCCCCAATTTAAATTCTCCGGAGTCAGACGCAAAGATTTTCCAGACTCGAACAAAAAAAAAAAAAAAACTCCCTTCTGCTGCATCACAACAATTGCTCGGCTATGTTATTTGCGCTTTTCGCATGCGAGAAAAGCGGCTTGAATTAAACATGGTCAGAGGAAGACGAGGGGAAGCGGGAAGTTTGTGCATGGGTGGCGTGATAGGGAGAGAATATTAAATTATGCTGTGGATCAACGAGAGGCACGCGGAGACGGACAAGTGCCGAGAGGCAGAAAGAGAGGAGGTAAAACAGGCCGAAGGAAAGTATGTACAGTCATACCTCGGATTTCGACCATAATCCGTTCAAGAAGGCTGTTCGAAAACCAATTGGTTCGAAAACCAAAACCACGCTCTTTAAAAAAAAAAAAAAATCTTTATTGAACACGCCTGTTCACAATGGAATGATACACGAAGAAGCGTCACTTCCTTTTCGACCCAAGGAAGCGTCACTTCCTCACGTAAGGAAGGCGAGAGGAGTCAAATGGTGCATTCAAGTGCGCTCAGTTTGGTCGAGTGCCGATTTTCGGTTGTAATCCGAGGCATAAAAAACTCGAAATTTTTAGTCGAAAACTGAATTGGTCAAGAACAGAGACGTTCCAAAACCGAGGTTTGACTGTATTTTGTAGCCTTTCTTTTTATTTTTTCTTGTCGCGTAGAGGAAATGACTTGGGTTACCTTGACAGACGTCAGTTTTTTTTTTTTTTTTACATGACGCCATTTTTCACAACAGAAGTCATCTCATGGCGTGTGTGACGGGTGTCGCGATGCACGAACCGTACACCGGATCCCAGTGCGTGCAAGTGTCCCTAATGAAGTGTCCGTCGAGTGTCATCTGTATTTAATAAACTGGCTTAATTGCGGTGGTGCTGCCCCCCCACCCCCCAACACCCCCCTGCCCCGTGTTGGCGTTTCGTATCAGCCCCCAGCTGAACATTGTTGCAGATCAATGGCATCGACACACACACGCGAGCACGCATGCACACGCGCTCTCACACACAGTTGGGCTTGCTTACAGTTTAAACAGCAGGTGGTAAAGATAACAAGCACTTAATCCACAGCCATTTGGATGACTGAATGCAACACCCAAAACGTGGCTTTTCTCCTCTTCTGACTGCCGCTGCCAAAGAGGAGGGACATTTTTTTGTTGTTGTCTTTTTTCTTTTCAACTTCTTTCCCACTCGCAGCGAGTGCAGTCATCACATGAACTGAAGTCACTTCAATATGACGGCACTCAAATGTATTTATTTTCAAAATGAGCAGGTTGTGCTCGCGGTGTTGACAGATGCCCCGGCTTCAGCGGCAAAGTCAACGGTCTCAAAATATTTCCGGAGATTGACCAAAGTTCCAAAAGTGTCGTTTCCACACTCCGCAAACCCAAACATCAAACACTGGGAAGGAACAACAAACTGTTTGAACTCTCTCAGCCAGTTTCTGTTAAATCTTGCAAAATTTTTTTTTCTCAAGAGCATTTCACCAAGGCTGAAACATTGGTCACCCTCAAAATCAATTTGTGGACAACTAGCCAAAAGCAGATAGTTATTCCCGATGCAAGGGAACAATTTGTCTCAGTCTCTGCCGTCCTCAAATTTAATGAGTACGTCCTTGGAATTCTGCAAAGCCACCATAACAAAATGGTGCGATATAATCAAAGGCAGTCCGAATATTTCACAGTAATAAACAAACAAACCCATCAGGTAATACCTTGAACCGCAAAAGCTGGATTTAGACTTGTTGGAAATAGTTATGTAAAAAATAAAAGCCTTCTATAAAACTTACAATGAAGGAAACACATGCTGTATGTATGTAGGTGACTGGACTGTCTCAGAATTGTTTGTGATTCATTCCTTTGTTGTGTGTTCACAAACGGCCCCCTACAATTTATTTTGTAATTTTCTCGCTTGATTTTTTGTTTTGGTGCATTATTTTCGCTTTTCTTAGTGTCAGTGAAGTGATCATTAATTTCTGTTTTTCTGAGGCTGTCTTTGAACGCCTCTCGAGTCGAACGAGAAGAGAGAAGGCACGGAGTTGGACGCAGACGTGTCTGTGTTTGTCGAGACTGTTAAAAGCATAAATAAAGCGTACGTTTTTAAAAAAAACAACACGACAGCTCTCCTTTTTCGGAGCTGCAACATGTACTGAAATCTATTTGAGCTATTTTAGCCTACTATCAAAATCTTTTTCCAATTTCAAACATTTTTTTAGAAAGCTCCAGGGAGCCACTGGATGCCGCTAAAGAGCCGCATGCGGCTCCGGAGCCGCGTGTTGCCGACCCCCGGGTTAGGGTATTAAAACTGTGTTCCCATAGCCTTGTTAACGTTGTGAAGTAATTCCCCCTGACTGATCAGATTGACCTCGACAGCTCCGAAGGACGTTTGGGCCGCTCCGATCTCGAATCTAACCAGGGAATCGTTTCATCATTCTCATAGCCGATAACATCAAATGTCCCCCCTAAAACAAGGCGCGGAACGTCTTGCTTGTCCGAATCTGTTGCCATCGTCGTGAATGATCATGTTCCTTGTCGCCGCTGTCCCAGTTTTTCCGCCTTGGAAGTCCCCGAAAGCTCAATCGATCAATATCTCAGCTGCGGTTTACTTCAGATTGACATTCAGACAAAAAAAAAACCCCTAAACAACACTGGAGTCAAGTACAGAGTCCGGAAACATCAAAGGACACATTTTATGTGACGTACGTCCTAGTAGTGTTCTCCGGAAATAAAGCAGCCCTGATCTGCGTCACTCTTCCTCCGTTTAAGCAGCTGTTTTCCGAGCAGCTAGCTTCAGCGCCAGACTTTTTTTTCCACTTCCCGGTGCTACGAAAAGCGATGAAAGCCAGTCGGTGAAAGCTGCCTCTTCAGTTGGTCTTTGAAGAGCTTCCAGCGCCTCCTTCTCTTGTCGCTTCACCCAGTTCGCTAAAGACGACAAACGTATGTGTTTTGCGAGCTTTGCCATCGTTGGGACAGCTGCTTCTTCACAGCTTTGATGCCGGAACACATGTGCTTTGTATTCCGTTCGGGCATCGCTTGCCGCACTCCTTGCCAATCCGGCAGGGCCACTTTCAAAGCATGTTTGGAGAAGGGCGGGGGGGTTGCTAATGTGAGTGGCGTACGCATGTGCATGCGCCCTCGCATGTCAAGTGTTTATTGGCAAGGTATTCTTCCGCCATCCGATCACTCACTTGTTGTTTTCCCTTTGCCGGTTTTCATCAGTGGCTTGTAATTAATTAGCGAGGAGTGGGGAAAGATAGGGAGGAAGTGCTGTGACATATGCGAGGGGAAACGGAGGGAAATGGCAAGCGATGGAGCTTTAGTCAGGCATATCAGCGGGGAAGGTTCCACTAGTCACCATAGCAACCCTTTATGGGACTCGTCACCAATGCAATTAGAGTGCCTTTGATGCAGGCAGTCCACGGGGCTTGGATGGTGATAAATAATGGCAAGAAGGAACATACATCATAACCACTACGGGCGAATACGTGAACGTCCGTTCAAAGATGTGCTACTTAAAAAGTGAATTTTGACCTGGAAAAACGGAAGCTGCTTTGGTGGGCATTTTCTTCAAATGTAAGCACACGATGTCCGGTGGCTGGAATTTTCACGCCGTAACAATGAGGCACTCTAAAGTGCCCAAGTCAGAGCAAAGCCCATGTTCACACGCTGGCTGTCGAGAAACTTTCAAAAAAGATTTCCACCCTTCCCTCTCATCCAGCAGTCGCTGCGTGATGTGCATGCAAAGCAGCCACGCCAACGGCGTATCGAAAAGAAGTCTGTAATTGGTGGGTGTAGGCATAGCTAGCTAGCTATCCGCATGTCGCAATTGCACCTGATAACTGTCGATGCACACAAAGGCGTATATTGTGATTGTATCGACACACCAATTTACCGTATTAGCCTGGATATAAGACGGCCCTGATTATAAGACGACCCCCTCTTTTTCAAAACTCAAGTTTGAAAAAATACGTTTTGAACACCAAATTCATTTTTATACAGGAGATAATTACAGTACATCTGAAACAAATGATTATAATATATTTGAGAGAAAAAGCATTTTATTTTGCCTCATTCAAATCTCAACTGCAATCACATTCGTAAATGAATGGCTTCTGGTTTTTTAAATGTAAATTACATCATAACTTCTCCTCAGCTGCCGGTTAACTTGGCCGATCTTCGACCCACTTTTCTCCAGATTGTCGCTACGTTTCTCCATTTTCTGTTATCTCTTTGATTATTTTCTTCTTTTCTTTCTTACCGCTATTTTTATTTTTCTTCTTCGTGCTACCGCTATTTTTATTTTTATTCTTCGTGACAGGGGTTCACTTTGGCCTGGGTAATCAAGTTCAGCATTCGCTTCAATGATATCTGGTGCCACCTCGCGTCGTGAATGGGTATAATGTCTAGACCCCGAATATAAGACGACCCCTACTTTTTCAGTCTTATTTCAATTCAAAAAACACAGTCTTATACTCGGGCCAACACAATATATAGCGTAGGTCCACTATATATGCATTCTAAAAAAAAAAAAAACATAACACCCCCGAACCGACCCCCCCCCCCCAAAAAAAAACATCACAACTATTGTTGCTTGAGGTCAGACAAGTTCTTGCTCAATTTTCTCCACTTGACATTTGAGTGGCTTTCAAGCACACTTTCCTATCTGAGGCTTTAAAAAAAGGTTTTTCATTGCGTTACCCAAAAGAGAGAAGCTCTGGAAGATCCACGAATACCTTGAATTCTTTCAATTCAAAGTCTCCGTATTTGATTTTCCGCCAAAGCGAGCGCAATGACGATGCTAAAACGGTGAAAGAATGAATGGTGGGGTGAAATCGTCCTCGCCGACAAGAAGCCCCATTCTCTTCTTCGCCGTGTCACGCGGTGACTCAATCGCACTTGCATCCAGGCGGAAAACGTTAGGACAGGAAGCAGCGACGGGGATTATTTTTCATTGCGCATCGAGGGCACGTTGATGACTTGTGTTGCACTCGGAGCGCGACTGAGTGTTTATAATGTAGCATTTGCACTCCACTGCCCAGATCCTGCAGCCCCCACGGGGAATTGATTCCTGCTGCCTTTTCACATTTCTATCTTCTCCTTCCATACTCGTTAGTCCTCTTAATGTCCTCGACTGCTCTTCGCCTCTCACGCCAATGTCTTTATAATTCTCATTCATCTCATCCTTCACTTTCTTCCATTCGCTCCCTCCTTGTTGCCCCCTGGCTCTCTTGTCATGCCTGCTTATTTTGCCCCCCCCCCCACACACACACACAGTATCTCAACGCAGCCAACTACTTTCCCATTGCTAACTCCGCGCAGCGTCGTGGCCTCGCCCTGGTCTTTTATCTTTCACTGCCCTTGTGTTTACACCCGCCATCTGTCTAATCACCCAATCGTTTCTTTCCTTTGCCTCTTCTCCTAATTCCCGCGCCCTCCTCATCCCGCTCTGTTTGCACCGCTGCTGCCAAGTGTTATCACTTCCTCCACTTCTCCGTCTGTCTCTGTGTACCAGGTCCTGTTTTCAGCCCGCAGCCTGGTTGACAGATAGATTACATCTCCAAAGACGCCACAGCTCACATTTTTTTTATTTCACGACAGACACCTTTTCAAGGCTTCCGCTTTTGGGGGGAGGTAACTTTTTAATTCCTAATCGGTCTTGACCAATTACGTGTGTGGTGTCAAAAGGTTCAAAGAGGAGCTACCGATGGGAGACTGAAACTTGGGATGCTAATTACCTCAGTCAAGTTTTGAATGCTCAAGTGGCTTATGATTATGAAAGTGCGGCGTCGTGACAAGTAGTTACAGGGAAGTCGGATCCGACTTAAACAAAACAGCGGTGCTCACAGTACTATGCTAGCATTAGCCCTGTAAACCAGTCGATGTTAGCCATGGCTATGTTGGCAGCATGACTTATTCGCCATGGACATGCCTGAATATAACACCAACTCTTATCCATTTGCAGAGGCTTCGCTGTCAACAGGGTGCCACCACAGCCCAATATACAGGCGCGCCATAATAAAGGATGGGAAAGAGTTGGGGGCCGGGGGCGGGGGCGAGGGGGTGAGCTAACAACGGCGCCGTTGATAGGGTGATGTAGTACTTTTGAGTGATTTGAGCGTGGGGATGTGCTTCATTTCCAGTTAGCCTGGAAATATATGTGAGCTTCCCAAATTCATCTGTAAACAGTGGCCTCCCCATAATGATTACAATCATGGATATGATGATCAGTGGGCGGCTGATAATGAAAATTAGGAAGCCTGCATGCTGGTCCACCGCCGTGACATTGTCAATTCGCTGCGTATTGCTCATATGTTTGGTAACATTTTCCCAGCCGAACAAATGGAAATGTAAAGTGAACAAATGGTCATACTAAGGTCACCATAACTAGATGATAGATGAAATGATAATCTGGTTTCGAAAATATTGCTTAGAAAATAACTTTTTCGACCTTTCCGAAAGCTGTTCCTTGTGGTGTTTGTGTTGCAAACAGTCCACAAGAAAAGCGAAATAAGAAGCTTAGCAATCGTCAAGGAGGTTAATGTACGTGTGTGTCTTGCCGAGTTCCTTGCGCGGTATGTTGAGGTCTCACACATTATGAGTGAGGCATTATGCCTTTTGGGGAAAAAAGATCAACATTTATCAACGTCAGGGGCATTCGATTTTAGAGGTTCCACTGTCTAGATTTGGTTGGCAACATGCCCTTTTGAGGTGAATTATGGAGCATTTCCACAGTGAAAGCCCGTCACACTTGGCCCACATTTGAGTTTGAGTGAAAAAAAAACAAAAAAAACAACAGAGCTGTGAACTGTGACACCAAGCGCTAAATAGACTGCCGTAACATTTTGCTTTCTTTCAATAAAGCCTTCTTTGATTAGCATCGCACTTCATAGCGTTGAGCCGGAAACCGATTTCTCAAGACGTAATAACCTTTCGGGATTTCGGCGCTCCAGTGAGTCATTCCGTAAAACAAAATAAATACAAAAGTAAATAAATAAATAAATAAATCATTAACCTTCACTTCTTTTCTTAACACTGAGTAAAAGGGATCCTTTCACTTCACTTTTTTGTGTTTTTTTTTTTTACCGGTATGTTTGATTACCGCACTTGATTATGCTGCGCACGCTGCATGCTAAATAGCCACATGCATAATTTAAAATGAAAGGCGATCACTCTGATTCAGACACTATTCGAGACAGCAGCACAATATCAGGACACCTTTGTGCATCAATTGCCTAATGTCAGTCGGGTATCCATTTGACGTCCTGTTTTATTTCATATTACCGTAATTTCCGGACTATAAGCCGCGACTTTTGTCACACGCTTTCAACTCTGCGGCTTATTTAATGAAGCGGCCTACAAAAAGACTTTTTTAACGGCCGCCTGTGTACCATCTTTCTTTGTAAATAGCTCATGTAACAATATGGGCACCTGCGGCTTATAGACGGGTGCGGCTTATGTGTGTACAAAATGTTTTTTTCCTTTAAAAATGTAGTGGTGCGGCTTATAATCAGGTGCGGTCTATAGTCCAGAAATTACGGTATGTTTGTTGTTGTGTACTGCTTCAAAGAAGCATCAGCAGATCCGTTTTCATTCGATTTGTCAGGATCCGGCCACCCTTCATGGTGTCTACATGAATGGGTCTTTGCCTGTATCGGTATTCCATATTGCAGATATTTAAGCTAATGGCTAGCGTCTCACTGTGATGAATGCCCTGATGATACAACAGAAATCCGCAAAAGAAAGCCCGTGAGATAGATGGTCATGCATTGTGACGACGCCCAAAATGGGAGGAGAGAGGGGACCGAAAATATGGTAGGGCTTCTTTGTAGCTTTGGCTGAGATATGATGGTAGGCCCGCACACGCACACGCACTGTTTAGAGTGTGACACATGTGGCCCGAGCAAGCAGGTGCTTTGGCCACGAAGTGAAAGAGAGTATGAAAAATTGATGTGGCCTACTTAGAGCAGCTGAGCAGAGACCGTGGCGGTAAAGGGGGCGCTACGCTGGAACGATATGAGGTTTTGGAATCAAGCAAAGCGTATCTTTTCCTCTTTTGCGCATGACATCCCATCGTATGCACGCATGTGTTGGCCCAACCAGATTTGCCGCAAATGAGTTCGAGTTGAAGTGCTTTTTTTTGCCCGCCGCGCCAGACCCTCGCGGCCACTCCACGCCACGCCACCGCCGCGCGGCTCTCATTAGCTCATCTCGCACTTTTTCGACGCCGTTTAACCAAGTGCGGGGCCTTTAGCTCACCTTCATCCCATTATAACACGATGGGGGAGAGGAGCCCCCCCCCCCACCCCACCCGAAGGAGTCAGCACAAGGGATAGCGCCGCATTTTAAGCAATGCTCCCAAACTCCAAGCAGTGATAAGCAAAGCCCTGCCTCCCTCGCCGTTTTTCTCCGGGGAATATCTTAATGATACGGAAATATTATTTCGGCACCTGCGAATGACGCTTTCTCATTCAAATAAAAATGTCCATTTTATGGCATGATGTATTCTAGTAGGTCTGAGCCCAAAATCATTTATAGAGGTCTTGAAACAATTGAAAAAGATGGTTAGAGTTCGGGTCCAACATGGGTGCGACTATTATTTTGACTTTTCTTCGAGCCAATCATCCGCATATTTTCTCTTGCTGAAGTATTCATGAACATAGACTGAGTCAACCATGTGGCAATTTGATATTTTTGCGAGTGCTGCATTCAAAGCACTGAAAGGTGGGCAAACGTTAAATCATCGGGTTGGATGACGGCATCGTCACGGTGATCCCATATTGGACAATTCATCAGACTTGAGAACGGCCGACAAGCGGTGTTAACACGACGCGGAAGAGGTGACCTTTAAAAGTTGTCATCATGGCGAATGAGCAGGAGATGTTTTTGCAGGATGCCTTAGTGCTACCTCCAGGAGAAATAATGATAATGAAGGCGGCAAGATTATTACTTTTGTTGTTGTTGTTGTTCTTAAAGGGGAACATCATTTCATATCATTTTAACCAAGGAAAGAACTCTCATTTATTGCGTGGGTCCTCATGAAATAATGCACCCCTCGTTTATGAAACTTTCAACCAATCGAGTGCCAGCATTTCAGAAAAGGAGTCAAATCTTGCCCATTCTCTGCATATCTTGTGTGTGTAACCCCCGAGGAAGAAAAGTTCTTTTTGACATGAGGCGCACGTCGAACAGATGGAGGTGTAGCTCGCATGCCAGTCCAACGGATGTGGATTTAGCCGTTCCCCAATGAGGGCCAACCCGCACGCACACACAAAAGCCGCCGCCTCATTTCTCCTAATAGTTGTTCTTTCAGTTTTTCAAAATAGATATCGATGAATCTGCACATTTTCTTCTTCAAGTCGTTTTGGGAAAACCGCTTAAGCATAGAACGCACATAATAACGCAGCGGTAACCAGCTAATCCCCCCCCCCCCCACCCCCAAGTCTTTTCCTTCCTTCGGGATGGTGTCCTTTCCCTGACTGCCCATTTTAGGATTTAAAAAGAAGAGCTTCTTCAAGGCGCGGAAGAAATAATCCACTGTTTCCGTAATCCTGCGTGGATGGATGCACTCAACCCATCAGCGCACATTTGCACGCGTCATGCATATTCAAATCCGTATGCAGTCACTCACACTCACGTGCACGTACTCAGACACGTACCGAAAACAAGCCGCAGGGTTTCCTGGAAAGTGTTAAAATTATCTCGTCGTTCCGCGACAGTCGCCCTGTGTCGTTTATTCATAAGATACATTCGGCGTTCTTGTACACGCATATTTTTGTTTGCAGTGAAACCACTGATAAAACATTCATGTTGAAGCCATCAACCAAATCTCACAGAAAACGTACTTTTGGACCTCACTGTCTTTAGGCAGTCTACTTACCATTTTATAATAATTAAGAGGAATACGGTTTCGCAAATGTAAAACTCCAAACAGGTAGGCAGTGGGAGTGAAAAAAAACCTGTCATTTAATTATCTTTTGTCATCTTCACAATGTCTCCTTGTGAGATTCGAGTGTCAGGAATCGCACTCGAGGAAGTGAGAAAGGTGCGCCAGGATGCTCATGGTGCAAGAACGCGGGGTGCGTTTTGGGAGTGTCATTTCACACTTCAAAATCAAGAGATAGTTGTCGCGAGTTGAGTTAATTGAAAGAAACACAACGGGTAGGAAAAGGACTCAAACGAGAGTGAACTGAAACTGTGGAGTGAAAAAGACTGAGACAAAGCGTACGGTCAAGCTTACAAGATCGCCTGAACAGTGAGATCAAGAGAACCCAAACTTAGCCCGACACGAAATGAAAACTGGACTTTGAATGTTCACTCATTTGTGTTTAGTCTCTGAATTCGTTGAGCCTAATTTGCTCTTTGCACTGACGAACCTTTTTTAAAAGTAATGCGATATGTACCGTGTATTTGCTACTTCCTTAACCACAGCTAGCTCAAGTATCTCAAATCAAATATCAGTCAATCAAATGCGGTATTGAGGAAAGTCATTTTGAAGATTTTAAGAAAAGAATTGGGGAACGGTGACTCGTTAAACAAGATGATATCCTCGAACCATCTTGTGCCGGATACGGTTGTGATTAAAACCGATTCGGTCAAAAGTACCGTCTTTCTGCACAGCATCTTATCTCGGTTATAGTTTGTCGAGATGATTTTACGACGGTCCGCAAGACACCATCCAATCTTCCTGCTGTGATCAAATTCTACCCTTGGACTTCTCTCAAAGGTATCACCAATTTCCCACTCTCGTTACCTTGCTATGATCCATTTCCTGACGGCGCTACACCTATCGAAGCCGGCCAGGGGCCCGAGTGTTTCCTTTCAGAGAGGTGGAAATCCCAAGCGTCCAGAATAGAGTCCACAAAACGTGATCAGCATTCCGACCTAGTTTGCGTGTTTTTCTGTGCGGGAGCATTTCTGTACAGTCACAAAAAAGGGCAGGGAGGCTCCCTGAAGGAAAGACCTCATTCCGAAGCCTTGCCTGTCGATATTACTGCTACAAATCAGGGCTCCCCATTGCTGAGAGGAGCCAATACTCACACACAAACACACACGGGCAAACACACACTCGCAGACTCCACCGGACAAGGGAATTATGACCGATCTGCCTGATACTGCTCCCCTGACACTTCAAGCGACACGAGAGCCGTTGGAAGGCGCTCAGACTTACTGAGCATGCGCATGGTATGTTGACGCGTGGACCAGCTCAGGTGATCCGCATCCAGTACATGGCGGGGACGTATTAGGGTGCACTGGTGCCCACTTATTGTTAGTTCAGTTGGGGAAACTGATTCGAGCAAAACCAATAAGCAAAACCAGCATGGTGGGCGACTGGTTAGCGCGGCAGCCGTACTGAAAACTGAAGGCAAAAATAAAACATCAGAGGTACCTTGATGGCTGGATCGGAAATGACATATGTGTTGTTCGTGATTTCCCATCCTCAATCTTCTTCAATCTTAAAAGGATTAGCTTCCAGTTTCTGATCAAGTTTCACTGATACAAAACAAAAGCCTGATGGCTAACGTTCTGTGCTGTAGCTTTGTTAGCTGTGCAGTCTCAAAATTTCTTTTCAGGGACTGCGCCGGAGAAAGAAGTTGTTTGTTTTAATTTCCTTTGGGGATCAATTGTTCACTTCTCATCCCACCGGGTGACCGCAAAGGGCTCAAAAGCGAGATCTTGGTGAGCAGCATTCATCTGTCAGACAAGCGCGAGACCCCTGCCGACTTGGGGGAATTGAGGAAATGGAAGAACCGACAGAGAGCGGAGGATAGCGAGAGATCGACCAAGTCCGACCACCAGTGGTGTTAATGCAGGGGTGTCCAAAGTCGGTCCTGGAGGGCCGCTGTCCTGCCTGTTTTCTAGCTCTCCTAGGAGCAACACACCTGATTCACATCATCAGGATTGTTCTAATGCTGCTCCAGAGCTGGTTGATGAGCTGATCATTTGAATCAGGTGTGTTACAGCGGGGAGAGCTGGAAAACAGGCAGGACAGCGGCCCTCCAGGACCGACTTTGGACACCCCTGTGTTAATGTGACCGGATGATTGGTTGGGGTGCCAGACGAGCTTGTAGTCACAGTTGTGTTCATCGCGCCGTGTCGGACACCCACCCACGTCTCGATTTTTCAATCATGACATCGCTCCATACTTGCTTGACAGGCAAGTGAACATTCAGTACTACATCACAGTCCTCTTTGTCAATGTTTTGCAGAGAGGGAGTATGGCATTCCTCGACTTGAACGAAAAGACGAATAATTTCCGCATTTTTCCTCAGCCTCGAGCACCCTTCCCTTCTTTGTTTGTTCCCTACGATGAATTCACAACTCCATACATTTACATGTCTGCCCACTTTCAAAAAGTTTGAATTGTTATGCATGCCTCGGAGTGTTTCGCATATTGCCACTTCCTGCAGTTTAATAAAGTCATTTTTACCAACAGAATAATTCATCGAATGAAACGGCATCATTGCCGGTTTGTTGACAGAAGCCTGTGATACCGTCGTAAGAGCGTGTTCATTACTTTTTGATGAATACGTTATTACTTACTTCTCTATTCTGAGTGTGGTGGGCCTTTGACGGATTCAAAAGAAGCACTGCAGAGTTGAAGACATCAAAAGGAAGAGAGCCGCCAATGCTGACCCGGCAGTCTCACGGGGTCAAATCTGACCTTTGTCTGCCTCCTGGCTCCAAGCAGGCTTTGATCCGTGGCTTTGGCGGCACGGCGCTCTTCTTAGAATTGATTTGGTTCAGGAGCCATTTGTTTTAATTAGCGAATGAATGGAGCTGGTTAAATTGGATGGGTGCATGGCTGAATGGACGGAACGAGTGCGTTCTCGTTTCGGAAGCGAGACAAGTTGATGCGCTACTGAGTGAATGTTACTCAAGGTCATAAGAACAGAAAACGGGAGCTGTATTTTGCAAACAGTCGGAAAAGGAAATGATCAATCACAAAACCAATTTTTATCTGGATAACATCCATCCATTTTCGGAAGAGGGTCACAGGGAGTTGTCGGAGCCTCGCCAAGCTGAGTTTGGGCGTAATCAAGACTACATACACTCTGGACTGGTCACCAGTCAGTTGCAGGGCACAGATAGAGACAAACAATCATTGGCGCCCACATGCACACCGCCACGGAGTGGGAACCGATCCCACGCTGCCCGCACACAAGTCCGGCGGGTGCAATGCTACACCATCAGCGACACATCTGGAGAACCATCTGATAGTAACGATAATGTTATTTGAGACGATCTATGCGACCATTTCCTGGAGCACACACTGATATCTTACAATTCAGGTTGAAATGACGTTCAGAAGAAACATCAGAAGCGCAATTAACAATCATTCCATGCCGTGGAACTGCCGAGTTAATGAAGGAGAAGTAGCGGAACGGAAGGAAAAGACCAAAGACAGAGTCGGAGGAGGCTGAAGACGAACGGGAAGACAAACAGATGGTTTGGGCTGGCTTGCTCCGGGCACTCCGCGGCTATCACTGGGAGGATGAAGCAAGGAGATGAAGATGATGAGTTGAAGGACTGAACCCAGACTCTAGAACTGGTCAGATCTGGAAGACAAGTGCAACTTGTCTTTTCCAAACTTTCTGGTACGCAAGTCTTCTGTTCAAGCCAGAACTCTGACACTCTGACACTCTGACACTCTCTCTCTCCAGCTCCCTGTCACATTACACGGCAGCAAACGATTCAAACAGAAACATCACTAGCTTTAAGTCCTACAATGGAGTAGCGTTAAATAGTTATATTTCCCCTCTGGAACTTCACCACGGACAGACGCACTCGCCAATGATACACTTTCAGGAGAAATGGGTAGTGATGGATGTGCGCAAGGCTCTGTCGTGCAGCCATCTGCTACGACTTGAGAGATGGTGGAAGACTCTCGCTCGGTTCAGCGAGCTCCGAGTCCATGCTGGCGTTTGAATACAGTTGACAGAGGAGAGGGTGGACTTTATTAACGCGAGCGCCTCACGACCTCTACCGAGATGATCTTCATTCCAGTGAGTGACAGGCATTAGCTGCTGCGCTCCAAAGCTCCGAATCGTTTTGGGTTGTTTTTTTTTCCTTCAAAGCGGCGCATTTTCAACCGCCTCCACTCTGTCACTTTAATTGCCGCACCGTGTCCTTATGCAAACGGACAAGCTCCGTGCTAACCGTAGCCCCTCGAAACCCATTTGAAGGCACGCTTTTATCTCACTTGTGCGGTTCAACCAGTGAGAGGAATGACTGCACTCGCTTGATCTGCCGGGGGGAACGTGACGCATCGATGTGGAGGATAAAAATGCATGCTGGGATTTTATGCGACGAGACGGGAAATCTCAGTTTTCGTACGCTCAGTTCCGTCGTGCCGGGCACCTGTAAATGCCATGTCCCAGACCCGTCTACTTTGAACAAAATGTGCGTTCGCCATACGGTTCAACGGCAGCTCGCTCATCCTCTTATGTCTCCTGCTCGAGACGTCCCGAAGGTTAACGGAGAAGTGTTGTCTGGCGGATAGTTTTGCCCTTTACAACAAAGAGTTGGTGCCAATTAAAGACGATGAGTATGGCAACGGATTGACCTAAGAGTGTGTGTAAAACGCAGCCTCTTTCTCACCGGGTGCCTCACACGTATGTACACACGGACTGGAAATGTCAGCTTTTCATTTGGCGAGAATACATTTATTCAAATATTTGCCCCTATTACTGCTTCCTGCTCCTCACCCTTCTCTCGGCTTGCAAACTACAGTCAAACCTCGATTTTCGTCCATAATCCGTTCCAGAAGGCTGAAATACATCCAGCTCGCAGGTTTGCATATCAATTATCGCTCACCTTAGGCTGCCCCACAATAAAGGCCACTTTAAAATGGGCAGTATTTCCCATCTTGGAGCATTTTGACTTGACCGACATAAACAGATGACCTGTTGACTTTCTAGTACAGTCAAACCTCGGTTTTCCATCCATAATCCGTTCCAGAAGGCTGTTCGAAAACCAATTGGTTCGAAAACTAAAACCACGCTCTTTAAAAAAAAAAAAAAAATGTTTATTGAACACGTCTGCTCACAATGGAATGATACACGAAGAAGCGTCACTTCCTCGTCTACCCGAGAAAGCATCACTTCCTCGTGTAAGGAAGGCGAGAGGAGTCAAGTGATGCATTCAAGTGCGCTCAGTTTGTTCGAGAACCGTAATTTGTTCGTCAGCCGAGGCATAAAAAAACTCGTGGTCGCTGAGAACCGAGATGTTTGAAAACCGAGGTTTGACTGTATTTATTTTGTGCCAGACTATATCCCCAACGTAGAGTTTGGTCGTCTTAAAAAAAAAAAGAAAAGTCACAGCCACGTTAGATCTTTTCCCAACGACTCAGAGCATGCTTGTTCATTGGACCTTCGTCGCATAATGTTGCGAGAATGCATCGCCGCCGCCTCACGCCATTTAGAGCTTTATGATTGTTGTCTTTGAGATCGTTACATCGGAAATGTCGATCATAAAGGTAGATGTTAGTCACTCATCCGCGACCGATTTGACACCGTTTCAGTTTCCTGTCTTAAATGTACTACTTTGCTGAGTCTTCAGCAGCCTCGCGCATGTTTCAGGGTCCAGCTCTAGATGACTTTATAGGAGAGCAAAAAAAAAAAAAAAGAAAAAAATATTCAGCCCATGATTTCAGTTCGTACGGAAAAAGACATTAAGAAGGCAACAAGGTCACTTCAAGTGGAAAGTTAGCTCACTGGATTACAGTTGCCCCCGTGTGTTCAGGGGCATGCTTATAAATACCAACAAAGCCATGCTGGTTGAGTGATCCTGATATCTGCTTTTTGAAATTGTGTCACGCTGCTACTTGGATGCAGACTCTGAAATAGGATTTACTCCCTGCCTTGTTTTTTTAAAAAACATTTTTTACACTTTTCCAAGTGGCACAACAAAGAACGACTTTGAGGCTTGCCGATTTAATTTGTCTCCTCAGGTGTAAACTTAGCTTGTCCTGTAGCTTCACGACATGAAATTGGGCAAAAATAGATTTTGTTCTTTGAAGGCGATTTTTATCCGTGTATCTGCTTTTAAAGTAAGCAACGGCAATAATCCCTCTTAACCTTTTCAGTATTTCGGGTGAGCTGGACTCGATACCGGCCTGTCAATCACTGGACATCATGTTGAAACAACCATTCACCTTCACACCTATGGACTCATTCAGCCTCACAGCAGAAAGATAAAGAAGGGCTCTTCACCGGTTGCATGAAATCACCTCCGAATCAAGTTCGCGACGCAAGTCGTCCTGTCGTGCAAACAATCGAGGCGGGAAAACGTAACTCTGCTGTCATAACGTGAGTGAACACTTGGGAGCGGTGCATAGGAAATAGCGGCGTGCACAACTTACCCTGCCACAACTCCCGCTGTATGAAATAATAATGTGACACGAAGAGGAAGAGGTCTGAACTCATGACCGCAGGCTTCATAAAGAGCCATGTTACTCACATGCGCGATTCGGGGTGCTGACCGAAGGAACGGGCGGCGTGTTTGTGTTCCGATCATGTAAGGATGCGCGTGCGGTGACGTTCTCATGCAAAATGCATGTCACTAAGTGCTGCCACCCGGACGAGAAGCCGGCGAGGGGATGGCGACCGAGCCAAACCGACCGCAATGTTATGCAAGGTTGAATCCCGTGAGACGTCGACGGTACATTAAGAGGAAGAGGCTGCTCTGTCATTTTAGTCAACTCTTCCAAAGTTGTTTGGCTGGCTAAACAGAAATGAATGTATTTTGGGCAGAGATCAGGTGTGACAGCTTCTTTTTTTAAAGCTATATATATCTATATCTATCTATATACAGTCAAACCTCGACCGTCTCGGTTTCGACCGTTCGGTTTTCGACCAAGAATTTCGAGTTTTTTATGCCTCGGATGACGAACAAATTTCGGTTCTCGAACAAACTGAGCATGCTTGAATGCACCATTTGACTCCTACCGCCTTCCTGACACGAGGAAGTGACGCTTCCTCTGGTAGACGAGGAAGTGACGCTTCCTCGTGTTGCTTTCCATTGTGAACAGACGTGTTCAGCAAAAATTTCTATTTTAAAAAGAGCGTAGTTTCGGTTTCGAACAGCATTCTGGAACGGATTATGGACGAAAACCGAGGTTTGACTGTATCTATATCTATATCTATGTCTCTCTCTCTCTCTCTAGAAAGAGAGAGAGAGAGAGAGAGAGAGAGAGAGAGAGAGAGATAGATAGATAGATAGATAGAAAAATAGATAGATATATAGATATAGATATAGATATAGATCTCTAGATCTAGATCTATATCTATATCTATATAGATAGATACTAAATTGTAGTATGAGTCAATCACAAACAGAAACTCTTGCGTGTTCAAGTTGCAGTGGGTATAAAAAGTCTACACCCCCCCCCCGTTCAAATCCAAGATTTTGTAACCGAAAAGCATGAGAACAAAAAAACCAAAACAAAAAATCCTATGAAGACCTTTTTCCACCATTTGTGTAACCCGTGCGGCATGGATGAGGCTGCGCAAGTGTGCACACGCCTCCGAGAACCGGTATGTGGTCTATTCAGAAGTAACTAATGACATTCAAACTCGTGCTAAATGGGAGTCAGAAAACCTGCCACTATTCGCAGAGCATCCGATGCACCCAAAAATAAAGTTCAGGTGATTTAGTCGTCTTTTCCTGACATTTTAGGTTAAAACCTGGCTTTCGGACAGGGGAGTGTCGACTTTTTAGCCCCACCGGGTGTATTCAAAGAGACGGCAAGTGTGACAAATGGAGTATCAATTATTGAAATGCAGCATGTCATCAACGGGGCGCAAATCTACAAGCCGTAAAGTGCTCAGTGATGTGCAGCTCAGTGGAGTGAGATGTACTGCAGCGTGAGAATACTTCCCCGTATGTTGACACATTGCGTCTGACTCTAGCATATTTCAGGATTAAGACATAAGCAGCAAATCAGAGGATAGAAAAAAAACGCAACCTGCAGGTGCGGAAGAAGAAGAGATTCCATTTTTCGGCAAGACGCAAGACTTTCGTGTTGCTCATTTGAATGTCGTCAAGGCAAACTGGGACGGCACTTCAACTAAATACTCAGCCGTGATGTTTGACCCCTGAATGAAACTCTAATTCAACACAAGCGGACTTGTCGAAAGTTTGCATCCTGGCATTTTTCAGAATGCAGAAGGAAAAAGCCAAACACTTCTACGTATGCTCACAAGTCAGACGCTCTCCAGGTCATCCCAATTGGCTCTAGAAATCCACCTCTTTGCCCGTTTCATCTCATCCTCCCTTTGTTGTGTGATATTTGAAGCGCCATTGTCATTTTCCGCAAGCTGCTCGGTAGCGTTTTGGTAACGGCAACCTTTTCTCCCAGCCATCGATTCCTGTGACACTGCGCAAACAGCCTTTCTTAATGGAGAGAATACCATTTGCAAGAGAGAATACCTTTTCCTTTTCACTGCAAGCGGAAGTCTTAATGCACCGAGATGGATTCCATTCGATCAGAGCGGCTCCATAACAGCAGGAGCTTCACAGACCAAATTCTCTGCTAATCCCTGTATTGCTTGAGGGCTACAAGCGGAAGCGAGGTGGCATAGTGCCGTCGTGCCACTTCTGGGGTGGAGAGAGAAAATGAGTGTGTCGCATTTCATTTTTCTTTTCTTTTCTTTTTTTTTTGTGTGAGCAAAGACAATATAGCTGTGGAAAAAAAATATCAAACATTTGTGTCGTCGAAAAGCGTGCGCACACTTATGTACATAAGTACACAAGAAAGCATGCTAATTAAATCCCGTGCATATGTAATGCATGTAATTAGTGAGTGAATAATTACTGGCGAGATTTATTTGCATTATTATGGCACCGCGTGTTTCCGCAACGTTCACATCGTCAATGCTGAGTGCTGGGTAAAGACTCACACACGCTGGCATTTACGTGCTTGTAATTACAGCCATTTTTTCCATTCGTAGGTCAACACACTTTAAGTGGTTTTAAACTGAAGGTCATTTAATGAGACAATGGATGCAAAAAAAAAAAAAGGTGGCATCTTCATGAAAAGGAGAGTTTGCAATTTAAAACAACAACAACAAAAATGGATCATTTGATCCCGTCGGACCTGAAAAAAAACAACCCATCAGAGACCGAAGGCGTGACTTATGAGGTGTCATTCATTTGTCGCTAGAATAACACTTCAGATGTTTAGCGTTACCGTACATTGGCGGAGCTAGGAGGGGTGGGGGGGGGGGCGGGAGAGGGCAAGGGGCTCCCTCTTGAATATCCTATGCTCCCACCTCCCAGCACCCCAAATATAAAAGTCTAACGAAAGTCTAGCTCAGGGGTTGGCAACCCAAACGCAAAGATAAAAGTCTAACAAAAGTCTAGCTCAGGGGTCGGCAACCCAAAATGTTGAAAGGGCCACTTAGGACAAAAAAACCAAAAAGCAAATATGTCTGGAGCCGCAAAAAAATAAGCCTTCTATAAAACTTACAATGAAGGAAACACATGCTGTATGTATGTAGGATACTGGATTGTCTAAGCATTGTTTTTTATTTATTCCTTTGTTGTGTGTTCACAAACGCCCCCATAGAATTTATTTTGTAATTTCCTGGCTTGATTTGATTTTATTTTTTTGGTGCATTATTTTCGCTTTTCTTCGTGTCAGTGAAGTGTTCATTATTTTCGATTTTTCAGAGGATGTCTTTGAACGCCTCTCGAGTCGAACGAGAAGCGAGAAGGCACGGAGTCGGACGTGTCTGTGTTTGTCGAGACTGTTAAAAGCATAAAAGGTGTACGTTTTAAAAAACCAACACCACAGCTCTCCTTTTTTGGAGCTGCAACATGTTTCTATATCCATTTGAGCTATATTAACCAACTATCAAAATCTTTTTCCATTTTCAAACAGTTCTTATAAAGCTCCAGGGAGCCACTAGATGTCGCTAAAGAGCCGCATGCGGCTCTGGAGCTGCGTGTTGCCGACCCCCGGTCTAGCTCCACCGCTGGTACAGTAAAGCAACACTTCATTACGAATAAGGCCTTTTTTCATGATGACTGTTATATTTTTACTTTTTGGCAAACTCTCTTTTTACTGTAAGGGGTGGAGGAAACTCGGACACAGTTGCAATACAATAAACAAAGCAAAAAGATGAGAACTCTTCCAAGGTTGCGTGAAGGTCACCAGGAGAGTTGGCACCGTCACACGCAATAGCATCATCACATCTCTAATGATGCGGTCGCGCCACGTTGGGAGGGGGGGGGGGGGGGCCCAATGAAGGCCACAGCAGTCTTAAGCTAACAAATCACCACAGGCGTGCGCGCATAGACACGAGACCGACACGCATGCATAATGGCATTTCCAAGCCAATTAATCAGAGGAAAAGAAAAGGGTGAGAGGAGAGAAGTCCGAAACGCGACATTCCTCCCCGTCAAAATTCGAAGCTCCTGCTTTTCTTTGCACTTTGTCTCCTAATTAGCGTCCGGCCATCGCTCACTTTCTTGTTTCTCTGCCTTGTGCGCTTGTAGGTAAGTTTTCACATTGACAGAGTCTTTGGGAAAGGAAGCATTTTGTCTTGGTAATTGGTGTTTGGGGAAATGAGAATCCAAAAGCAGCAGGGTGTTATCAAAGTGATTAAATCTCAGAAAAAGACGGATTTGTGTGTCCGCTGGACTAAACCGCCGAACAGATTGTGTGTATCAATATACAAAACGGCTCTGACGGTTGCGGCCTACAAAGAGAAGGCAGCGGTTTTTCCAACCGGCCAATTTTGAGTCCGCGCATGCAACACATGAACTTCAAGTCAGGTTTGTGTGTCTGGATGTGTTTGGTTTGCCTATTTCCTGCCTTAAAGGTCACCGGGACATTTGCTATTCCACAACATGCAAACTGGAGATGGCAACGCGAACAGAACTCAGCCGAGGCCATAAAAATAATGGCAGATGATTGGACAGAATTTTAAAAAAAAATCCGCCTTTGTGCTTTTTGGCTCATAAAAGGAAAAAAAACGTAAGGTCAAAAAGAAGCCGAGTCAGAAATACGGAACTGCGCCATTCTTTTTGTCAGAAAAAGTGGTGGGGCAAAGTGGGGAGTCAAACTCCTGTGAAGACCACCCCTTCGCAAATCTCATCCCCACCAAACCACACGTCGTGATGGATCCCACTTCGCTGACCCAAACGAGCGATATATATACCAAGAATAATGTCCTTTGTTACCTTTTAATGTCTCTCAATGGATGGCCACTGTTTGATGAGGTCCGTTACATCAACATGTCCTTGAACAGCATTCTCACCACAATGGGTGTGTGTATTTCTTTCACTGGCTGAACTTCAAGCGTAACGCACCCACACACCTTAGTTCAAATTTGCACATTAGCCGGCGCCCCCCACCCCCCAAAAAAAACGGTTGTCACGGTGTCTCGGGAAGTCGCTCTGAGGCCACGGTACGTTCACAGGCATATATTGCAGGCAAGCAGGGTTCTGAAAACAGTTGGATCTCTTTCGGCGAAACAAATCCACATTGCACTCGCCGCGCAGCCTTCAAATCAAGTGGCTTGTTTGTTAAAAATAATCCAAAAGAAAACTCACCCAAAAATTTAAAAGGCATTTGAATGTGACTTTGCACGTCATGCTTCTTACCGCTGCAAATTAGCCAGCAGTAAAAGCCTCACTTGGTCTCTTTTGAACACGCAATGGAAAGTATTTTCAAAAGTGACTTTGTGCGGGGAGAAAATGTGAGTGAGTACGCTTGAGTGACAGTGAATATTGCAGGTGCAAACACAGTCAACTGATAAAAATGAAATCATGATGGCTGACTCACCGAAATGAGCTGAAGCAACAGCAAGGGGACAATTTGCGCTCTATTTGTCACCCAGCTTTTCTCCAGAGTGACAAAATTAGCGAGAAAGTACATCTTGATTTTTCTTTTCTTTTGACCGCTGGACCACCACAACAATAAATCACCGCTCAGGGAAACAAATACAACGACAATTATTGTTCGTCTTCCTAAGACAAGCCCATGAGCTCAGCGGCTGAGTGGTTAAACACATCTGCTTTCCGCCTGACAGCTCTGAGGTTTGAGGTTGACTTCACTTTGGAGTCAGCCAGCCGCCTTCAAGCGGCCGAATTTCGGGTCGGGTCGGGCCTAAAATGTCAATCATTGCTTCGGGTTTGGGTCGGATCGGGCCGGGCTTCTCTCTCGCTGACGTTTTTTTTTGTTTGTTTCGAGGCCATCAATAGTTTTGGCCACGAGAGACCGTGGTTCGCCCGATCACAACACGTACTGTACCAAACTCTTGCAATGACAATTCAAAGAACTCCTTCTTGCCTCTGTCTATTATTCAGCCGTCATTGTTTTTCTTTGTCTCTCTGCTGCTCTCTCTTAAAGCGCCGCGCTAGATTCTTAAGGACGTACTGCTGCTGTGGTTAATGGCCCCATTTTCAAACCGTCAAAATGACGGACGGCCTTAAATTTTTCCTACAACTCTTAAAAAAAATTACGTCAATGGTGGGAAATTGCCGTTGAATGTACCCTCTGCAGAATCAGAAATACATGTTTCAAAGATGTAAATATTTATACAGACTTGTTTAACTTAGATTTCATGACAAAAGACAGGCTTTAATTTGTTATCACAAATCAACCCTCCTCCTCCCGAATCATCACAAATAAAATAGGAAATGTCGGGTTTGCTTTGGACTCGGGCCTGCAAATCCAGTTGATTGGTCAGGCTCGGGTCGGGTCGGGCTTAAATACCAGCGGGCCGGGTCGGGTCGGGCTGGATTTTTTTGGCCCGGTCTTACCTCTAGTTCAAAATGTTGCTGCTCGTCTCCAAACTGGAACGCATAAGAGGGAGCATTTAACTTGACTGGTAAACAGTCCAGGTTGTACCCTGGCCTCTCGCCCAATGTCAATCGGCTCTCGTTACCCATAATGACGACAAGCAGCTTAAGAGCTAGTGTGGCTTCCACCAAAAGTGCCCAAACAAAGACCAAGTGTTTGTTTGAAAGGCAAGAGCCGATAAAAACAGGAAATTGACGAAATTGGCTGTCACTACCGCACAGCAAGCGACCTTGAGTCAAGGTCGATGACGTGGTCTCGGATGACGCCTTAACCTCCACCGTAACCATCGTGTCGCATTACGGATAGTCTGCCTCTAATGGACATCCTCTTCATTACCTTGACACAGTCTATCTGAAATGACCTCATTGCTTGAACTGAAACACAATTACACACACATTTACGCACACACATACGCACATGGAAATAAGTGGGTAAGGAGTGTATGCATCATTCAGTTTTGTAATCAGTGCTCAGCCAGTATGTTTGTCTAATGATCTGTAATGCATTAGCAAGCAAGGGATTTGCTTTCGGGGGTGAAAGGATGCGGGCATTAAATTACATTCAGAGGATCACACCAGCAGGGCGTTTTGAGCATTTTCTGACCCCCACAGCAATAAGAATCTTTCACAGGTCACACGGCGAGTAAAGCCAATGCGACTGATTATACGCGATGCTTCGGGGGTTGTCAGCGGGACTTCTGGATTGAACAGCGGTAGCGGAATGAATTAATCATCAGTTTAGACACTCTTCAAGTTACCAGCTTGTTATTAGCGACGAACATGAAGCAACATTTTCCGCTATGTAAACTGGTTTTGTCGTGTTATGGCCTTGTGGTGCAATGAATATGTAAAGTGCCCAGCGTGTTGTGATTTGTTGATTTAATTAAAAAAAAAAAAAAAAAACAGTTTTTCTCTGCGATGACGTGAAAGATAACACGGAAGACTTTACTGGCCTATGGAGCAATTATGAATGCACACATTCAAAGTCTGCCTAAATCGGGGGTCGGCAACACGCGGCTCCAGAGCCGCATGCGGCTCTTGAGCGACATCTAGTGGCTCCCTGGCGCTTGATAAAAAATGTTTGAAAATCGAAAAAGATTTTGATAGTAGGCTAATATAGCTCAAATGGATCTAGATACATGTTGCAGCTCCGAAAAAGGAGAGCTGTGGTGTTGGATTTTTATAACGTACACTTTATGTATGCTTTTAACAGTCTCGACAAACACAGAGACGTCTGCGTCCGACTCTGTGCCTTCTCTCTTCTCGTTCGACTAGAGAGGCGTTTAAAGACAGCCTCCCGAAAAACAGAAACTCATGATCACTTCCCTGACACGAGCAAAAATAATGCACCAAAACAAAAAAATTGTCACGTTGCAAGGTGGTGGTGGACCCCAAAAAGCAGGCAGGAGGGAGGAGCAGGGTGTATTTGAAGAAGTGTATTGATAAAACACAAAATTAAATCCTAAACCAACAAAGTCCAAAGTATCACACAAACAACATGACTGAAGATAAAACATAACCATGACCTAAACATGACTGAAACAAACATGACAGCAGCCAACAAACAATGACCCGCCCATGCGTAGTCAGCCGGGAGTCCTTTTATAGCCACTAATTACCTAATGACCAACAGGTGTGCGGCTGCAGGGGAAAAGCCCCACAGTGCCACCTGTTGGTCACAAACCGAAACATGACAAAAATCAAGCAAGGAAATCACAAAATAAATTCTATGGAAAAAAGGAATGAATAACAAACAATTCTGAGACAGTCCAGTCTCTTACATACATACAGCATGTGTTTCTTTCATTGCAAGTTTTATAGAAGGCTTTTATTTTTTTGCGGGTCCAGCCATTTTTGGTTTTTTTTTGTCCTATATGACTCAACATTTTGGGTTGCCGACCCCTGGCCTAGATACAAGTGACTTTGCAAATATTTGACTTCTTCCTGTGATTAATGGGTGTGGCTAGCACATCATATTTCTTTACGACTGGCCTATTGAGGGAATAGGATTAGGACTCATGAACTCTGCTTAGCAACGGGGCGATTGCGCAATCATTTGACTTCCTGTACTTGACTAGCGGGAGTGGCTAGCACACCATCGCTATTCCGTGTCATATTCCTCCCTATTGATTTTCTGAATGCTGAATGAGCTACTTTGCACATTTCTTACCCTCTTAGCTGCTAGCCTAATTTCATTGTGCCATACGGACAGGTTCTGAAAGCCGCGACGCTACAGTATTACCATTTGTCACATTGTCAGGTTAGTCCAAAGACGTTGGCTTTGGGCGCTATTAAGTGGTTTACCCTGACCGTAGTGCATCTTCACACAGACCTTCGCGGTGCTGAAAGGAGGAGGACGAGGCTGCTCATTTGGCGCCCCTTTTCCATCTTTTAGGCATACCTATGATTTATGCATGCGTTTCTGTGCGTCTGCCACCTCCCTGTAATGTGCTGTGTGTGCGCATCCATGCCGTTAGCCGGTCAGGTCACTTGATTTGTGTACATTCAGAACCCATAAGGACAAGAGATGGATCCAGTTGTTCATGCGGGGAAAAAAAAAATTGAAGCAGATCACGCTAAGACACGACCGCTGCACATAGAATATCACACACTGAAGGTGAACACCTATATTTGTCGGCGCTAAACAAACACAGGCAAAAAAGTGCTCCCTGGGTATGTTGTCAGTGATCTTAAGATGAGGCACTCATTGTAGGTCAAACATGCCAGAAAGCAGATGCGGCATAAAGAGGCTTAGGGAAATTAATGAAGGTGTCTATGCAAAGTGGGTGACAGCAGTGGCATAATGATGCTGCGCTTTAAAACAACGCTCACTTCCAGAATTGAGGTTTACGATGAGGTCGCTTCTCGTTGACACAGCTGGCGGCTTTGCATGCAGGCTGAGCTGACACGGAACAGAGACAATACGCGCAAGATGCATCAAACAAGATAGTGCTGCCTGCTTTGAAAGAGGTATTTATTTACCGGTATATTTAGTGCTGGAGTTTGCAGTCGTGAAACAGCAGACTTACATTTCGAAACTGGCAAAACGACAAGTGCGAGGTGGACACACAACGCCACGGGAAACACTTGAATGACCAGCTTTGTTGGAGCGCATGCAAATTTCCCACATCGTTGAAATCACCTTTGCCAGACAGAACACTGAACTAAAATCTGGCATATTAGAAAGCTAAGGCTTCAAGTAGAAGACTCTTTATTGTTTATTTATTTATTCCAGAGTTACTCTGACAGTCGGTTTTCCAGTAGCTGTCACTTGATGCACTTTGGGCCTTTTGTGTGCTGATCACACTTTGACATAATCCCGCTAAAGAAAAGTTGTCTGCATGCAAATGTTTGAGGGGTGGAATGTTGTCAGAGTTCTTGTGCAGTTCATATTCGGGTGACTGTTTGGATCTGTTTTTTATTAAGAGCCGCAGAAAAGGACAGTCATGTTAGTTGTCAAAATGCATTCGATGGAATGAACAAAAGAGCAACAACTGAGCAAAAATGAACCCAACAATGAAATATGAATTATTTTTTACATTTACAGTCAAACCTCGGTTTTCGTCCATAATCCGTTCCAGAAGGCTGTTTGAAAACCGAAATTGTTCGAAAACCGAAACCACGCTCTTTTTAAAATAAAAATGTTTACTGAACACGTCTGCTCACAATGGAAAGCAACACGAGGAAGCGTCACTTCCTCGTCTACCCGAGGACGGCGAGAGGAGCCAAACGGTGCATTCAAGTGCGCTCAGTTTGTTTGAGAACCGAAATTTGTTTGTCATCCGAGGCATAAAAAAACGAATTAGGTCGAGAACCAAGACGTTCGAAAACAGAGGTTTAACTGTACTTTAAAAAGTTGGGTGAACTCAAAACTGTTCACGTATAAATCTGAAGTTGGCCAATCCAGCTAAATATTTGAAGCGGTGCTGTGGGGAAACTTGGCTTTCCCGCATTTCACAACAAATAAATGAGAGTTGACCGAACTGTTGTGTCTTTTATATGTCCGCCAACAGATGGATGTTAAAAGCAACTCAACAAATTGTTTTGGAGCAGAGCAACTAGCTTGCGTATAGTTGTGGTAGCTAAACGTTACATTTTTAGAAAATGTAACGTCTTCCCGGAATGATGCGTTTCAACGAATAAACAACTAACTCCAAAGTTTGACGGAGTAGATGGACATAGAGCAGGGGTGTCGGAATACGGCTTTTTCGGAATACGGCTTTTTCGGAATACGGCTTTGATGCTAATGATATTTTGCTAGCAATTTGGTAGCTGGCTTCTCTGAAGCGGATGATCCATGAATTGCAGATGATTTAAAAATCTTAATTCCGTGTCTTTTATGTATTTTTTTCACTTTTAAATGCGGGCCGTATGTTTGACACCTCTGACATAGAGGGATTTCATTCCAAATTGAAGGGTGACTTGACAGAGAATATTTGGAAGTGAGGGGGAAGAAAAAAATCTCCGGTTCAAAGACATGACTAATGTGCACACAGGCTACAAGCGAAGATACTCCAGCTTCTATGTGATAACACATTAATGCGATTAAAATCCCTCCGTACTCGCTTTGATTTGATCCAAAGTGTCGAGCGAGCACGTGAGCCTTTGCGTTTTCTTTTCCATCGTCCCCCTGAAAATGTTCTGCGTTGGACAGAAACTAGACAAATGCGACCTGACCGCAATGGTTTGAACAAACCGGTCCTCTGCTAGCCTGGTATGAACTGGACTTACTGCTCAGGCCTGTGGGGAATCCTTGGTGCATTTTTGGCCCTAATTAATGCCCCTCACTGTAGCGTCTTGTTCGAGTAGAAGATAGAGAGAGAGAGCGAGAGAGAGAGAGAGAGAGAGAGTCAGTCGCGAAGGAGCACATTAAATATTGATTTTATTTGTATAAATACCCGCAGCTTTAAGCCCTGCGTGACCCCTCATGCTGGCTTGGCAACATTCTGGCTATGAGAAGCGGGAGAAGATTGCACGGAGCTCCCGCAATGCGACATGATGCTGACCCTCCTTCCTCTATCAAACCATCACAAAAGCCGACAAGTCTTTGGACCAATTATTGGCCCATCAGCTCGCAACACCGAAACGTCGATTATCCGGTGAGCGATCGGAAGAATGGGTTGGCACGAGCACTCAAAGAGCCCGAGTAGACTGACTACAGTGTTACTCTGTGCTACTTTGACATGGTGACCGACAGACAGAAGAATAGAGAGGATAATTACTTTACTCCCCCCCCCCCCCCCCCCCCCCCAACTTGGCTGTCTTGTCTTCACCTTGGCTGCTGTCCAGTTTAAGCCATCAGATATTGGAGCAAATGCAATTCTTGCCCGAGTCCCTGATAAGCGGCCACCATGTAAGGCACGCAGTAGATGACCGAGAATGTATTTATGATGCAAACAACCCACCGGTGGCGCGGTGGAATAGTGGTGAGCGCAAAAACCTCACAGGTTTGACGCTCGGGATTTTTTTTCCGCGTGGTGCTCGAAAATGTTCTACGGCTCTATTTTTATCGACGGTCGCGTCTGCATTTTCATGACGCGGCATGTCTCGTCGGTGACAGGAAGCAGTTTGAACATTAGACCTCGGGAAAAGCGGGTCTAAGTTGTGCCAGTGTATGTCATGCCTACATTTTGACGACAGCGTGTAGTGTTATAAAATCAATATCCGTTTCAAAAACCAATCCTATTAAGCCCATCCAATTTCACGTGCATCAGAGTTGGATCCTCTATGATTCATATTTCAAATGATGTCAACTTTTTGGGCACGCAGTGCGCTTTAAGATCACAATCATAGGGTGCAATGCTTTGCTCTTCCAAGCACTTTAGTTTGTTTCATTTACATCCGCGTCAAGCGCACCTTTTTCCAGTGTCTTTGTAATGCACACCTTTCACTCCGCCAGGGCAAACATGACAGGATTGTCAAATTGAGAAAAAAACATCAATGTATGCACCTTTGAGTATGACATCCATCAAGTACTCATTGTCATGGAAACGCCACATTATTACTGATGTTAAAGGAAAGAGATGCGATTCATTCTGGCTCTGCGGACAGTATTTTCTTTTCCTACGACGTGCACGGGATAAATCCGCACGTAATATATGCAAGAGCAGTATTTGCGAGGAGGCCAAGCTGATCAGTGTCCATGCTGGGCTTTGTCACAGCTGACCTATATTAGATGAAAGCAGCTGGATCAGTGGCCTGCAGGGACGGCAAAAGAGTTGCGCTCTAATTATCTCTGCAGATAGCGAGCGACACTACGGCTCACGCTCACATGACTACACACACACACAGACAAACGGCGGCAAATCAATGGGAGAATCTGCCGCCGATGCGGCACAACACGTATCATTATTACACGCTCAGCCTTTTCACCTCGCCGGGTCGCAGCGTCGACACTTGATTCTTCCCTGAGAAACTCAACGATCACTGAGAACGTATTGGTTATTGTACGAGAGTCGACCTGTAAACCGACTATCGTGCGTGTAGCTGGGCCCCTGTTGCCATGGAAACGCATGCCCCCACTTGCAAAAGGCGTGCGTCGGATAACTAGAAGCGGAGCGATCAAGCAAAGCCCAGACAACTCATACTAGCTGCTTACACTAAGACGTCGATACAGTATCTCAACCAAAGTGAGTCCCTCACCCCTCACATTTCTGACGTATCATCTTGAACTTCCCGTGACCAGTATGAGAAGATACGAGCGCAATTGCAGAAAATTTGACACTGTTCCCATTCTCAACAACATCCATCCATCCATTTTCCGAACCGCTTTATCCACACCAGGGTCGCGGGGGGTGCTGGAGCCTATCCCAGCTGTCTTCGGGCAGTAGGCGGGGGACACCCTGAACCGGTTGCCAGCCAATCGCAGGGCACACAGAGACGAACAACCACTCATACCTCGGGACAATCTGGAGTGTCCAATCAGCCTGCCATTCATGTTTTTGGAATGTGGGAGGAAACCGAAGGACCCGGAGAAAACCCACGCTAGCATGGGGAGAACATGCAAACTCCACACCGGAGCTGGAATCGAACCCGGTACCTCTGCACTGTGAAGTCGACGTGCTAACCACTCGACTACCGGGCCGCCCTCAACAACATTCTCAAAACAATCATGAGTACCAACAGGGAGGGAGGACTCATTGGGCTTAATTGGGACAGTTTCATTTCGGGGTCTGCTCACTTTTGTTGCCATCGGTTTTTGAGCCATTAGCGACCGTGTGTGCGATTCTAGCCAAGTGTCATTTCTGAAGTGTTAATAATAATATCCATCCATCCATTTTCCGAACCGCTTTATCCTCACTAGGGTCGCGGGAGGTGCCGGAGCCTATCCCAGCTGTCTTCGGGCAGTAGGCGGGGGACACCCTGAATTGGTTGCCAGCCAATCGCAGGGCACACAGAGACGAACAACCACTCATACCTCGGGACAATCTGGAGTGTCCAATCAGCCTGCCATTCATGTTTTTGGAATGTGGGAGGAAACCGAAGGACCCGGAGAAAACCCACGCTAGCATGGGGAGAACATGCAAACTCCACACCGGAGCTGGAATCGAACCCGGTACCTCTGCACTGTGAAGTCGACGTGCTAACCACTCGACTACCGGGCCGCCCTCAACAACATTCTCAAAAACAATCATGAGTACCAACAGGGAGGGAAAAGGACTCATTGGGCTTAATTGGGACAGTTTCATTTCGGGGTCTGCTCACTTTTGTTGCCATCGGTTTTTGAGCCATTAGCGACCGTGTGTGCGATTCTAGCCAAGTGTCATTTCTGAAGTGTTAATAATAATAATACATTTTATTTATAAGCGCCTTTCAGAACACTCAAGGACACTTTACAATCAAAAGCAATAAAACCACAGATAAAATTATAAATAATAAATGATAAAAGAGGAGATGAGTCTAAACAGAGTATGCAATTTTAAATAGGTGGGTTTTGAGATGAGTTTGGAATACGGGAAGAGAGTCAATATTACGGATGTCGGGTGGTAGTGAGTTCCAGAGTGTTGTAGATATAATTACACACAAAACTTGAGACGCCGCAGTTAATCTTATACGAGTGCAAACATTTTAGCAGCATTTACCAGCATTTACCAGCCCCCCCCCCCCCCCCCCATAATCAGATTAAGCTAATTCTACGTTGGAGCTAAATCATGTTTGAAACACCGGGAGGGTAACTGAATGCACCACGTACACAATTAGCTCTTGTCCCCGCCCCTCCCACCGTAAACGTTTTCCATCACTAATGTCCTCTTGTTTACACACACACACACACACACACACACACACACACACACACACACACACACACACACACTCTCTCTCTCTCTCGGCACGTCATTTTCTCTGACCATCTCTTCTTTCTACCACAGTCCATTTTCAGGTATCACCAGGGACCCATTTACAGGTCAGACTTCATGGGGAGGTGTGCATTTACCATCAGAGGGAGAGAGATGCTCTGTAGGCACGTATCGGCTGAATGGCAGCTTCCCTGATCCGTCTTTTCTCTCTCTCTCTCTCTCTTTGTACAGCAGAGGGACTGTGAGTGAAATATAAAGCCAGCTGCTTCTCTCCCGCATCCCCCCCCCCCCAAAAAAAAAACATGGAGCACCAGTTCCCGATGAGATTGTGGTAAGTGGCCTATATGCACACACACACACACACACACACACACACACACACACACACACACACCAGCGCTCAAGTGTCATACCCGCTGCTAGTCGTCACCCAGCACATATAAATCCCACTTCTGCTTGCCGTGTCCTTGAAAAATCATCTCCCGGAGGAGCGTGCGAGAGAGCCTGGTGGGACCTCTCAAGGATTAACCCGCAGTCAGTGAAGGAGCTCTAAGAAAGTGCGTGCCAATCACTCTCCTCAGCTTTTCACGTCGTGGGTGTGGAGCGGAGTCGTCCTCAGTGGTTTTCTGGTCCGTACGTTGGCGTCTGCGGGTCAGCAGTCACATAAGCGTTATTCTCGAACGGCCACAGTTGACGGAGAAAAGAGAGAAGCGTGTCTGACAAGTTGGGGGCTGGCACAGACGTAAATGGAAAAATAGCAGCGGGGCCGACTGGCCCGGGGGTTGTACCGCTACTCTTAGCCATCAGCCTCCCTTTTTCCTCACATCTTCCTTCCCAGCTCGGCTACGGAGCCTTTTTGTGACATCAGAACATGGAAATCTGGTGCCTGGAAGCACACTGGCTCCATCGGCTCATGTTTAATTTCATTCTGCCGTTCATGATCATCACTGATTCAATTGGACAAGCCTTTGCTTTCATCACGGGTCATATCCATCAACACGGAGATTTGAAACACATTCTACTCGACGTCAAATCGAGCAATAGAGATGGACTTGTAGGAACAACGGTTGGTCCTACCTCAACATGAGCAGTGGCCCTACTCTGCAGGCCTAAGAGTAGGGCCACTAGTAATCAAAGCATTCAAAGCAGCCAATCAGAGTCCAGCTTTGCCTTTACTTCAGTTTGCAAGTGGATGACGTCAACAGAAAGGAAAAGAAAAAAAAAGAAGTAAACAGCGACCAAACGAGTAGCTGATGGACAAGCCATGACCACTGCGACAACTCCAGTGACTGCAGTGCAATAAATATTTGCGCTTTCATGGCTTCCTGCACAATCCGCACACTTCCAGCATGCGGTTTGAGGGGAGAGAAAACTTTGAACTACAGCATTGGGAGACGCATTCGTATGTCGATTGGGGTACACGACAATTTTGATGAAGCAGACGTAAGTCCGCTTTGTTCAGTGCGGCTTATCCGATGCAGAGAAGAAAATCGGTCGGGAAATTTTTTGCCCTGCTTGCCGCCATCCCGCATATGTTCATTTTTAACGCTACACAGTGCCGACGTTTACTTCCTCCTAACGCTTAGGGCGGGGGTCGGCAACACGCGGCTCCAGAGCTGCATGCGGCTCTTTAGCGACATCGAGTGGCTCCCTGGAGCTTTCTAAAAAAATGTTGATAGTAGGCTAAAATAGCTCAAATAGATATAGAAACATGTTGCAGCTCCGAAAAAGGAGAGCCGTGGTGTTGCCTTCTCTCTTTTTTTTTATTCAATCAACGTACGCTTTATTTATGGGGCGTTGTGCAAAGGAATGAATAACAAACAATTCCGCGAGGGGCGGCCCGGTAGTCCAGTGGTTCGTCGACAGAGGTACCGGGTTCGATTCCACTGTGTGGAGTTTGCATGTTCTCCCCGGGCCTGCGTGGGTTTTCTCCGGGTGCTCCGGTTTCCTCCCACATTCCAAAAACATGTCTGATTGTCACTCTGAATTCTCCCGACTGTGTCCGATGGCAACCGATTCTCTCCTTCATCATGTGTTTCTTTCATTGATAAGTTTTAGAGAAGGCTTTTATTTTTTTGCGGTTCCAGACATATTTCTTTTTTGGGGTTTTTTTTGTCCTATATGGCACTTTCAACATTTTGGGTTGCCGACCCCTGGCTTAGGGTCAACTCAGTGAGGTCGTGGCCATTTTGAGGTGAAAATGTGCTCACTTTCTGGCTATGGATATAAACAATAAATCTATTGTTGTCAAACAACGCTGCGGTGCTTTGATTTATTTATTTAGTTTGCACTGCGACAGATACGGTAAAGAGATAGCAACCAAAAAAAAAGGCAGGTGTTATAAATGAGTGCAATTCTCAAATGATAATTTGTTGTAACGTTGTTGCAAAAATCTTTGTAAAACCTTGACTCGCTTGAGTAGCAAATCGCTCTGGCCCAAATGAAAAATCACCACTCATCCCAAACCATCGAATGCAATCAAAACAAATTTTCTGTCGACACCAACCGTGCTCCTCTCCCGTTGTCCATCTTTTCGATATAATTCATTCTCATAGCCCTCTCTTGTGACCTCATGATGATTTATGGATATCTTTTATCAGCGCTGAAGTGAGAGCTCATCTTTTTTCGGAATACCTCGAGTACCGTCGCGTTGGAAAAAAAAAAAAGGGCGAAGCGGGGAATAGAGGTAGGTGCCGACTGTCTCAGTCTTCACGTGCTTTAATCAAAGCCATCCATCACGTGCAGATAATTAGACAGCAGCATGGATCTCGCTGCCACGTCCCGTCAATTACATCCCGCGCGCACTTTGTGCGCACCGCCACGAACATCCACTTTTCCGTCTTTGCAGATGGAGACGGAAAAGCATCTCGAGACAAGTCAAATCTTCCATACGGTCGCCAACCGGTCAGAGCCAGTCGATCACTCTGGCCAATTAAGTGAAGGGTTAACACTGCTGATCCATAAAAACTTTGCTGACTTCAACTCACTGCGGCAAACGGCAAATTGAAGCCTATCCTTAGTCAAGATGCTTTAAGTTTGCCAACAAAGGCAGGTAGTTGGATGATGATGCAAATTTAAGACGATATGGTTGATCAACTGCAGTAAATGTGCTCCCGTAAGACAGCCAGTCAGTACTGTTACACAGTAATCCCTCGTTTATTGCGGTTAATGGGGACCAACACCACCCGCGATAAACGAAAATCCGCAAAGTAGCGACCCCTCCCCTCCATATAGGTACATGTACATAATATTTATAAGGCCAAATTTAATGGTGTACAGTAATCCCTCGTTTATCACGGGGGTTACGTTCCAAAAAGTACCAGTGATAAGTGAAATCCGTGAAGTAGTGAACATTATTTTCTGACAGTTATTACACAACAATTAACTGTATATACAATGAAATCAAAGACCAAAACCTGTTTTTAGGCCCAATTACAAAAAACTAACGTTTTCAACGACTAACTATAATAGTTTTTGGAAATACTGTACTGTCGACATGCGGCGCTGCCACCGCGTTCTGATTCAAAGGGTTAAAAGCAATAAAAAAACTGCACTAAAAAAAACCCATGAAAGAGCGAAGCCGCGTAAAGTGAACCGCGTTAGAGCGAGGGATCAAGTACATTTTGAAGTAATTAGCATGACTTAATGCTGTATACCAATATATTTAAACATGTATAAGCGAGGTTAGCTTATGAATAACAAAATACAGTAAACATATAAAAAACATTTTTTTTTAAAAATTGTTTTAAGTCCGCAAAACGTCCGCAAACGGTCCACGAGAAGCTGCGAAAGTCAGCAAAACAACAGCGAGTCACATAGAGCAACAGATACAGTACTGTACTACATGTATATGAGTATGTTTGAAAAAATCCGCGATGCACTGAAGCCGCCATAAACGAACCGCGAAATAGCGAGGGATCACTGTATTTCTTTTTTGCAAGAATAAGCCACGTGACCGCCCACACAGATGCAAAAGAAATCAAAGTGTCAATATTTAGACAAGCTTGGAAACTTAAATCAAGGCGAGGATTGGCAGCCCGAACTGAGAACTATAATCTTAACCCCGAAATGATTAACTGTATTTTTTGGTGGATAATCAAGCTCCCATTAACGATTCTTCCAATTAAATTGCATTTGTGCACGATCAATATTGTAACCGCAGATTAGCACTAATCCATCCAAGTGGTCTTTTCATATGACGCTCGCTCATCGTCGACCAACAATGCTGCTCCAGTTTTAACGGGGCTCTCTTTATTACGCTGATGAGTGCGTCGAGAGCGTCCACAAAGGACTGCGAATCTAATCAAGGCGAGGAGACGTGCGCGTATACTCCATGTTGACGCTTTGCTCTGTGATGCGTCTGCTGACTAAGACCAGTTGTCCTTCCTCCCCTGCGTCCTCACACACCCTGTGATTGATCACGAGCCAGCGGCGAGGACGCGGCATGGATGTGTTCCAGGGAAGGTGAAAACTCCACCAGGATTTGTTTTTCTCCCATCTTTGATTTGTCATCCCAGCAACACCATTCCGCACACAATCACATGCAACGAGGGCCTGAAAAAAGAAAATCACATACCACCCCCCCCCTCCTCTCCCTACAGCCCTTCTTCCTCAATGTGTCGTAATCGCCTCATCGGTTTTTCCGCTTGCAGTTCTCCTTGCCGCATTTCATTCTCAGTTGTGACTCAGTCAGTGCAGGTAAAGAGACGGTATGAGCCTCAAACAAATCCCCTTGGAACAAAATGTTGGTGAAATGCAAAAGGTGTGAAACTTGGGAGGGATCGGGGGTCTGCAGTGCAGTTTGAATAATGTGGGCTTGACACAAACACACACATACCTGTCAACTTGTACGTTTTCCCCGTATTTTATACGTTTTTTTTAATCATTTCAAATCATGTACGGCGTATTACAACTTTTATACGGGGGGGGGGAAAAAACAATTGTGAACCGATCTCACAAAGACCATTTTGGCTCAAATCCAGATCGTCTGACCTGCTGGTAGCCAACGACAATGCCGTCGTCAATCGCTACTATTCTCACGGCAAACCAGCAAAAGTAATCCTCAATCGTATATTTTTTTTCAGCGCTGCGTACGGTCGGATTGATAAAGCATGATGTGCGCATGCGCGGTAAACCGTTGTACAGTAAAACTCTTCTACAACGAAATCATGTTTGCAGCAATACATTTTTCACAACAGGGGGTTTTTCACTGTAGCAAATTTGATCTCAGATGTTTTGTAGCCATTTTAGCAATGCAACGTTCTTGCTGCGTCTGATAACAAATACTTCCTGGACTACTGCGCATGTGTAAACCAGTGTGGTGGTTGCTGTTGCCATTTCCGAACGAAGCAGTAGAGGTCACTGTTGGATTAGACTTCGTTGTAGTGAATCTCTTTGCGAGGCAGGAGGAGAGAAAATGATTTCGTTTAACGCAACAGGGTTTTTTTTCGTCGTATGGGGGGCAGGAGAATGGGAATGGTGTTAATGCATGAAGATTTTTTCACATTAGGGGGTATTTTTGCCCATGTAGGTTACGTTCTAGAGGAGTTGCACTGTACGGGTTTTTGTTGCTTTGTAAGGGGAATCGTAATCAATTATAAGGGCAGCTATTAGCCGAGGTTGACAGGTATGCACACATGTGCACACACACCGGGAGTCGTCTTACTTTTACTCTTGAATGGGTGTTTCTGACTTTTCAATTGCATCAACTTTCAAATCTCTGCAGTGGCGTCCACGGTGAGGCTTAGCTACATTTTTACCACCGCCGTTGGTGAAATGTTTGGGAAGCGTTTCGAGTTGCATTTTTTCGTATGCTAAGTGCAAACGAAGTCACGGGAAATGGTACCGATTCAGCCCAGGGACACGATAAGCATGTTAGTGATTTGAGAGCATGAACGGTGATGTCAGCGAACCACCAGAGACAACGGCGAGCACGAATATACACTCAGGCAATCTTTTATTGATGATGTTTGCTCACTGAGAAATGACACACTGCCTCACTAAGTGACATATCTCTGACGAAACGCATACGACTCTGCATGTGGTGTAACGGGCAGGCAGTAATATGAACGGGCCACATTGACGGTATGGTTGCCATGGTGAACGTGACCTACAGCCTTGAGCAGAAAGCGGAGTGATGCAAATAACCCGCTGGGTAAAATAAATGTCGGATACTTTTGTTGAGTGCACAAGCACCTGAGAGTAATGTGAATCGGGTTTTTTTCGGGTGGGGAAGAAGATATACATTTTTTTTATATTGCAACTAATCCATCACCCAGTAAGCAATATTGCAAGAATTATCATACAAATTAGTTTCTCTGGAGATGAAACTTCAAGATCCTGGAATTGTCACCGTCACTGACAGCAACGTTGTTTTAAATAGAGCAATGTATTGGTTCTGGGCCAATACAAAGAAAAAAAACGGAAGTGAAAGGGGAATTCATAGAAACATACAGTGAGGACTTAATTCAATAAAATAATTTTTTTGTTCCATTTCATCATTCGAATGGCCTCTCTGTTGTGCTCACCTTGGGTGTGTAAGACAGACAGACGGGCACGGTTCCACTTCACCATTGATTAAGACATCTGAACAACCCTCAGCTCATCAGTACGACACTAATATCCGTTGTTCCTCACAGAGGATAAAGAATATGACTATGAGTACAGTTATACGGTCTGTCTTGTATTGCTGCCAGGTTTTTGTTCAATTCATCATTTCAAGTGTCATAACGGCGAAACATCGATACTGTTAGCGCGAGCATTAAGGAAGCAGACTGATAGGTTGAGCTGTGTGGCTGTTTTATATAGACAAGGTGTCGTTTTCTGTTTTGGACTTCGTGTGACAGCAAACATCATCTGGGAGGGGGCAACAAACAACTAAACAACTTGAAGTCTCTTTTTTTTGAAGATTTGCTCATCGCTACCGAACAAACTGCTGCTTGTTGTGAAGTGAGTTGCCACCACGTTAGCGCTCGCGTGTCGAGATTGCGCAGCTGATATCATCAGTCACCTCGTAAAGGCAAGTCACTCGGATCCCAAGGCGTCACTGTACATTCACGAAAAGTCAAGCAAAAGAGCAGGCCTCGAAAACGTTATTTTGAAAACACAATTTCCCCAAAGAGTAAGAAAGAATTTCAAAGTGAATCGGTGAGGTGGCCGCCTCCAATGTCATCCCTTTTCTCACGTATTTTACATTTTTTTTCCCCCCGCTTTTCACCAGCAAACTTCTCTTCATAGAGCAGTCCTCATTCCACCCCTCTTCTGTTCTTATCGCCATTCCCCCGACTGTGCTGAGACACTCCAAAGCTCTTCTTCCCTCATTAACTCTCTTTCATGTGGCTGCAGTTGACAATAACTAGTTTGGAAACAGTAGACAATGGGATCAATGGAAGACAAGGATTATCCCTGGCTCATCCCCACCGTCGCCGCCACACCCTCCCCTGCATGCGTTCGGCGTTGCCGCTCCGCATTCCGCCCGCCATTTCTTGTCCTCTTCTTTCCCTCCCAGGGTTAGCGTTTGCCCTTTCTTTCCCCAATCTTTTGTTTCATAATTAAATCCGGGGTTCTTATTTTAACCTCCATTATTCATTAACTTGCGCTTAAGATTCCTTCAAAAGCCTTTCTCACGGAGCTAAGAGACGGGAGTCGTGAAATCCCTACGCGCATACCTGCTCCGGAGAAATGGTCGTGACGTTTGTTTAAAGGACGTGACAAATGAAGTGGTGTTCAAATCACGAACCACTGAAGTGAAAAAGAGGAAGGGAGCAGATGGAGGATGAGGAGATGGACAACAATCTTACGCCTTATCTTTCTGCGCACTGATGATCGAAACTCATGTTCAAGTAGGCGAAAGGAAACGATGTGTCTATGTTGGCAAAAGGGTTCAGAGGTCATCCGATGAATTATGAAATCTTTCTTATCATCAAAAAAAAAAAACTGCCCTTCCAACCGCAGGCCATTCACACATATTTTTTCCAGTATAAAAGAGTCTCCATCCACCTGATCCTCCCCATCAAAGTCCCCAAGCCTCCCATCTCCCACTTTATGAATAATACAGGCATCCCATATGTGTTTGGCTGTGAAACTAGAGCACCAACTGTGGGCCCGAGGAAGCGTTCGATAGGGCGAGGGCTGCCCCACGGGCCTCCGGGATCTCGTCAACGCGGGCTATGCAGACCGTACGCACCTTTAGGCACTTTCACGCGCACATATGATTGCATCAATGCCAGAAATGGGATGAATTGGCATCTACGGCGAGACTGAGACATGTTGACAGTTGCTACTTAATACCAGGGATGCACCAATTCTACTTTTTCCCCCCACCCAGAAAACACGTGGAGAACGATGAAAAAAAAAAAAAAACCTTGAGAAGACTATATGACTGTAATGCTTTGACTTTGCAGTCAGCCAATCCTCCATGAAGTGTGTCCAGTTGGTCCATAATGCTGCTGCTCGCCCCTTGACTGGTACTCGTCAGAGGAAGCACACAACTACTACTCAGGCATCCCTTCACTGGCTCCCCATAGATTGAAGGTTTCTTTTAAAGATCCTATAACAGTCAAACCTCGGTTTTCGTCCATAATCCGTTCCAGAAGGCTGTTCGAAAACCGAAATTGTTCGAAAACCGAAACACGCTCTTTTTAAAATAAAAATGTTTACTGAACACGTCTGCTCACAATGGAAAGCAACACGAGGAAGCGTCACTTCCTCATCTACCCGAGGAAGCGTTACTTCCTCGTGTAAGGAAGGCGAGAGGAGTGACGCATTCAAGTGCGCTCAGTTTGTTCAAGAACCGAAATTTGTTCGGCCTCCGAGGCATAAAAAACTCAAAATTTTTGGTCGAAAACCGAATTGAACGAGAACCGAGACGTTCGAAAAACGAAGTTCGACTGGATTTGTTTTCACCCCACCTCGCCTGTCTGAGCTCCCCCGCCTCGACGCACCGGCCCGGTGTTTTGGGTCTGCGGACCACTATTTGAGGTACCATAACAAAGCTACGTGTTTGTAAGAAAAAGCATGTGTTTGAGTAAATATACAGTGCGTTTAGTTTTCTTTATTGTGTAAACGTAAACTGTAAACGTCAGCTGGAGTGTCAATCAAAAGCTTGAAGCAAGCTTTTGGAGGAATTGTTAGCCACTGATCAAATCTATACGATTGCTCAGTCCACACATAAAAGCAAAATCCAGTCATGAAGCGGACTTGTGCCAAATGGTTAAAAAAAAAATTCAGCATCATGTTGGAATGCAGCAGTTGTGATTATCCTTTCATCCAGTTTTTTTTTTTTGGGGGGGGAGATTTAGCCAGAATTGGACAACCATTCACACTAGCCCTCACTGAATCGGAACGAAACACACACCGCTGAAAGCCGCTTCACCGTCAGGGACTGATGATTAGCCGTCATTTCTACAGCAATTAAAAGCCATCTCTCTTTTGAATGACACTATTAAAGTCTGATTCTATTTCTGATTTATTATATGCCTAATTTGGCATTCATGTGTACTTTATTATTCATAAGCGTAATTACTAGCATGTGTATTTCAACACTAAAGAGAGTGTGATGGATTCTTCATTCTATTCTTCCAGCACTCAAAGTCAGCACTGTTCTTTGAATTAACGGGAAGCAATGTTTGCCTGCCTCCCCCGAATAAGACCCGTTGTGCTGCGTTCATAAAAAAAAAAAAAAAAAAGCAAGATATATCAAATAAATTTTTCTACTCCCGGAGCGAGAGAAAGGCGAAACAACGGTTTGCTAGATGTACATTGATCAGTAATGATCACTTGAAGGTTTACAATTTAAGTAAGCGTCTCAAACCACCAAGCTAAGAGCAGTCATGCGGGCAGCTTCTCCTTTGCTTCTTCGTTCAAACGCTGCCGATTTAAGTCGATGATTTGTTTACTTTACTGTCCGTTAACCGAATTGCCGAGATATGCCGCAACCGTCACGGTGCCGGACCTTTCCCTTCGTTAGCGCCAAGGTTGCAGGCGAGCTGCTCTGTTTGTAGAGATGTGCTCGGCAATTCAATTTCACAGCTTCATCTCACAAGAGAGCCGGATGGGCGGCAGGATTGAGCGGGGACAGTAATTGAAAGGCACCGAGGCTCATCCGCTGTCCTTTTTGTTTGTGTGTATGCCTCTCGTAGTCGTTATTGTTGCCGGAAGGTACTTTTGGTCGCCTATTGTTTGCCACAGAATGCGACACAAAGTAAACCGACATTCTGCTTCAGCCTAGATTCGTTTCCACTTGTTTTGGGGCTCAAATCATTTTGGTGACCCAAAATTCCATGGCTGAAAAACGTTCTTGAAGTGCCCATATGAATCTTCTAATGTTTACCTTTCATCTCATTGTTCATCTATTAATTGTAAGTAGGTCCAAATGAATGTTTTGACAGTGATTTTGACAGGCGACGGACATGAGCGGGATCCGCGCTGCATTATTCAGAGGGAATGGGAGATTATGCGCCATCTGCGTCCATACCCCAGCGGGCCTGTCACAATTGATCCACAACCCTTGCCCTTTCCCGTTCCGGAGGTGTTTTGCACACATTCTGTCATATTTGTCGTGGTTGCATGCAAACGTGGGGCAAACAGTCGGACTTCGAAGCTGTTAGCCTTAGAAGCGCAACAACTCAAGTGGTACATAAAAACAGTCTAGGTGTGTGGTCTGGATCCGTTTGAGACTGATCCAAACCAATCACTGACCTTTACTACATACAGTCAATCCTCGATTTTCGAACGTCTCGGTTCTCGTCTAATTCGTTTTTCGACCAAAAATTTAGTATTTTATGCCTCGGATGACAAACAAATTTCGGTTCTCGAACAAACTGAGCGCACTTGAATGCACCATTTGACTCCTCTCGCCTTCCTTACATGAGGAAGTGACGCTTCCTCGGGTAGACGAGGAAGCGTCACTTCCTCATGTTGCTTTCCATTGTGAGCAGATGTGTTCAGTAAGCATTTTTATTTTAAAAAGAGCGTGGTTTCGGTTTTTGAACAATTTCGGTTTTCGAACTGCCTTCTGGAACGGATTATGGACGGAAAACCGAGGTTTGACTGTACAGTACTAGAAAGTCAACAGGTCATCGGTTTATGTCGGTCAAGTCAAAATGCTCCAAGATGGGAAAAACTGCCCATTTTAGAGTGGCCTTTAGTGTGGGGCAGCCTAAGGTGAGCGATAATTGATATGCAAACCTGCGAGCTGGATGTATTTCAGCAAAGGAGAAGTGTTCATGAGCACAAGTGTAGACATACAGTCGAAGCTCTTTTTCAAACATGGAAAACGGTTGATGGCCATGAAACGAAGGTCATATGGGATACACGGGCATCTTGTGTGATGCACTGCATGGTCAGGTTCCACCGTGACCTCGTTCACGTGGCCTTAGCCTTCACGTAAGAGAGTGAGAGGTCCCTAGCGAAGCAATTCCAAAGGGCTCATTCTCATCAGGGCTTGCATACAAACTATAACACGAAAAGACCGATAGGAAGGCCTCTCACTTTGCAAGTTAGGGCAAAGAGCAGCCGCGGAGAAAACGACACAAAGCGTCTCTCCGATCCTCCGTAAGTCCTCCCGCTTCTTCCCCCTGACCGTCTCTTCAGGTTCGGTAATCGTACTGAATCACCGTTTTACTGTCTTGCCACAGCTGGCTGAGAAGATAAGGCCGTTAAAGGTTAGCATCGATGTGATGAGCCCAAATGGTTCCGCTTTAATGGCGCCCTTGGAGTCGAGTGAGGTCGCACGCTCACAGATGCTTACGCTCATACACCAAGTGTGAAGTCATATTAAGACCACCGTGTCCAGAAGAGTAAGCGCTTGCTATGCTAGGTCAGGCTCGTGCACAATTCGGATTGATTGCGGTTAATTAGATGATGAGAAGTGTGCCATGACAAGCTGCTTAGTCTGATTAGAGAGATCAGCTTCCCGTGACAAGTAGAACTTAACGGGGTTTGCCAAGCTTGATGCCAAGCTTTTTCGGGATGTGAACACTCCAGACTAGATTTATGGCTGGTTTCCTTGCAGATGAATTGACTAAAAAGTATGATTTATAGACCTGGGGAGACGTAATGTGGCTCTTTTTTTAAGATTTAAAAACAGTTCCGGGGATCAGGCTAGATGAGTTGTTGGACTCTTGCCTTCTTCCCTGTGTGGAGATTGTTCTTCCACCCCCCCCCCCCCCCCACCCCCAACCACCCCTGGCTCCAGAAATTGGAATCTTGGAATTTGGATTCCCACTTCCAATTCCGAAGCCCCGACTACGGTGTTCATCCAATCCCCAGACATTCCCTCGGGGCGGAACCGAACCGCGACCCGCTCACCTAAACGCTCTATACAATTTCTGCAGTAAGTTACAAAAGAAACGCAATCTTCCCGAGGATGATCCACTGCATCTTTAACATCTATTGTTTTCCAAGATGTATTTGATTACAGCAGCATTTAAGGCAACCAACAGTGAAATGAAGGGAAATTTAGCGTGCCGTGACCTCATTGACGCTAATTGCCGTGAGCCGCCGCTGCACAATCTTTGCATATTCCAGTGTCGCATTAATTATTGACAGTAATATCTGACGTGTTTCAGCGTTTGCGTCGCTTTGAAAATGGAAAGTTTGTTTTCGGTTTATTTGTAAAACATTTGCCCGCTGAATAGATGTGAATCCTTCGCTGTCCATTTTGTTGTTCTTACATAAGCTTGCTTCCCCAACGCAGGGCCTTGAAAGAAAATACAGTCAAACCTCGGTTTTCGAACGTCTCGGTTCTCGACCAATTCGGTTTTCAACCAAAAATTTCAAATTTTTTATGCCTCGGATGACAAACAAATTTCGGTTCTCGAACAAACTGAGCGCACTTGAATGCACCATTTGACTCCTCTCGCCTTCCTTACACGAGGAAGTGACGATTCCTCGGGTAGACGAGGAAGTGACACTTCCTCGTGTTGCTTTCCATTGTGAGCAGACGTGTTCCACAAACATTTTTATTTTAAAACGAGTGTGGTTTCGGTTTTAGAACAATTTCGGTTTTCGAACAGCCTTCTGGAACAGATTATGGGCGGAAAACCGAGGTTTGACTGTTCCAGGAATGTGTTGGTTGTTGCAAGGACAATTAAATGGCGCGCTCAAAGGTGGTGACAAGATCTGTGAAGTGCGTCTTTGAACACGAAAAAATATATATCGGATTTTTAGGGACGTGTAAATGGGTGTCAGGACTTAGCTGGACGGTCTCTGTGGTCAGGCTTTCTCAGCGGCTGCCTCGTCTGTTTCCCGCAGATAGCTTTTCAGTCACACGCAATTCACCAGAGACAAAAGTCTGCCCAAACTTTTGCAAAGATTGTCCCCGCGAGTCTGTTTTTCTCTGATTATGGATATTTCTCGGAGGGCTCGCTTGTCTGCACTGGATGGTGACGGACATCCTCCCATGCCGAGTGACACAAGTGTGCGCACACGCGCGGCATGTTTGTGGGGCATAAAAATAATAATAAGTCCCATCGCACACGGTAGATCTTACACGGCGGTATTAACAAAATAAAGAAAAAAGAAACTGCTGATGAAAGGAGCGCCTGGCAAAAATGGAAGTGCACTCTCTTTCATCCACTTTGGCCATTTTTCCGTCGGAAATACTAATCATGCGCCCCCATTACGGCAAAAGTCAGACAGGTAATCAAGTGTCAGAGTGTTTCCGAGAGTTCTCTCCTCGTTAGCCCTCGTCATTTGAGTTTCCCTTCCACTCCATTACTTCCATCATCCACGTGAGCTACACTCCCCACCAAAAATGTTGGAACGCAGAGGCCAATTCCTTTATTTGTGCTGTAGACTGAAAAAGAAAAACAGAAAAATCCGGAAGAGGACAGAAACCACTGATGCACTAAGTGACAGAAACTGAGCTGAAAAAATGAATACTGGATTATTGAGTTCTTATCTCATTTCCAGATTTTGTGCAAAATGATCTGGTCCACCAATTCTGGAGATGCTTGGAAAAAAAAAAAAAAACAGGAGAGGCAGGTCCTCATATGCATACATTGTAGTCATCATCCTTATTATAGTCTATTTCAAATATTCATGAATCACATTTTTTTTCCTCATTAAAGAACCCACTGTGTGACCTGTGACCCTGCCAGCTCATTTCATACGATCCACTGACACTTTGGCATTTGATATTATAAAATGGTCCTCATGATTAATGTAGTACACGCTTGGACATTTTATTAACAGAAAGCCTCCTCTCCCCCAAACTAGTGATGAAGGTGTATTATTATTATTATGATGCCAGAATTGACCTTCACGGCAAATGCAGAATTGTTTGTGCTAGTGTTGTAGTTAAAGTCACATCTTCAGTTACCGCAAAGTCAACTCAAAAGTAGAAACACGGCACCAATTTGCAAGTCCGAACAACCGCATTAGATACACGCCGCTTGATACACGAAACGGCACTCGTGCCAGCAACAAAAGGCAGCCCAGAAAGAAGGGACTGAACTCGACTCGGGCTAATCACGATTCGGGACACGACATTAGGTACACTTGAACAATATCAAAGATGAGATTCCGTACAAGAGCGTTATGAAGCAAATCGGCCTTTACAAATATAACGCTCCGTTTTGAAACGGCGAGAGAGATCTTTTATTTATTTATTTTTTGTTGTTTATTTATGCTTATTGAAGTGTTTGTAATTTGCAGTGGTGTCGAGCTGCTTATTTGGCTCCATGAAATTGGCAGACTATTTTCCTAATGATGAAGGTACGCTTCAGTGAACAAAATAAAATAAATCACTCCGACGGTGTAAATGAAAATGCGGCGTTACTAACTCGGAAAGGGAGGAACGGTTACGCAATAATTTGGATCTCATTCCATTCATTCCTTCAATTTCGACCGCTCAGCATCGCGGGTGAGCTGCAACTTCGCCCAGCTGATTTGGTGAGCGGCGACGAGCAAGTTCATTCAAATCTCCCAAATCCAACACAGTTGCATAACCAAACAAAACAAACAAGATTGCGTTGAGCACGTTGACTTTGCCTTGCGAAACTCTGCTACCTTAACGCCAACCACGCAATGCAAAACGCCCGACGGGCAGATGAAACCAGCATCAATGTTGCTGCATTTATTATTAACCTTTACGTTCAGTCAAATGAAAACACAAGCGGTCGCAAAACAATACTCACGGGCATATACCGTAATTTCTGGACTATAGACTGCACCTGATTATAAGCCGCACCACTAAATTTTTAAAGGAAAAAAAAACATTTTGTACGCACATAAGCCGCACCCGTCTATAAGCCGCAGGTGCCCATATTGTTACATGAGATATTTACAAAGAAAGACGGTACACAGGCGGCCGTTAAAAAAAGTCTTTATATAGGCCGCTTCATTAAATAAGCCGCAGAGTTGAAAGCGTGTGACAAAAGTCGCGACTTATAGTCCGGAAATTACGGTATATTCTTTATCCTTATTATTAAATCTACGCGTAGCACATTTGTAAATATTACACTGTCCCTGGTGGATGAGGAATGAGGCACACGCATACACACACACGCACACACATATGCACACACACGCACACACACACACACACACACACGCACGCACGCACGCACACACACACACACACACACCATGTGTGTCAATTTAAGACATTTTAATCATGTGCAACATGAAAATGTTCAAATAACTTTTTTTTTTTTCATTGAACCAGAATGAGCAGCACTGCAGTTAAAAAATAAAAAATAAATCACATGTGTGCATGACATCCGACAGATTTTGCATGACAGCCAGTGAAGGAGGCACCGAAGCGGAATGTATGGCTTCCAACGATGACATGATAAAGGAGGGCGTGTAGCAGCAGCAGCAGCGATTAATTAAGTCTTTATTATCTCCTGTTCCCCCTCCTTTCTCTTTTCATCCTCACGCTGGTCTACGCTCACTGTTTTTTCATGCTTAGATTGCATCCGTTTTTGTACTTTCTAATGAGAACGGGCACAATAGCGGAGTTCTTTTCCCCACTTTCCATCCTCGGCAATACTCATTCTTTTGTCTGAGTCTTCCAGTGATTGTCTCCTGAATGTCACCAGCTCTTTTTTTTTTTTTTATCTCTCCTCCCTCATTTTCTGCAAGCAATTCTCATTGATTTTGAATGTTGACTGGAATGAATGAGGAGACCTTTTCATTTGTTGCACCGCTGAGTTGTTTTTTTGTGTGTGTGTGTGTGTGTGTGGTATGTAGGCATCTCATCCAAAATACCAATTTGTTCTTTTCAAATCGTCCCCGTGCTTTGGGTGATTGCCGCACCTGACATGCTGCCACTACGGGCTGACTAATCTCTTTTTGTTCGACGAGACTCGCGCTGGAATGCGACACTCAATGCACTTTGAATATCCTATTAGATTGTATCCGTTGCAGAACTGAAATTAGGTTCAGTTAATTCTATTTGGATAATATTGGTCTAATAGAGGAATAGAATATTAGGTGCGGTGCACTGTGTCGTGTATGAATTGAGCGAATATCCATACGGCGCATCACTGCAGCCTCTGCATGTGCAAGGAGCCTGCTTTTCAATTATAGAATTCTACCTTCTCATCTTGAACAAAAGACGCTCACGGGAGGAAGCCTTTCATCACAAAAGCATCTGGGAAAATGTTGCTGAACCTCGACATGCAGCTCTGGAAGCGGCCTTGTTAGCCTCTCTGTAGCTACTGCAAAAATATAGGAGAGGAGGGGAGGTAGGGGGAGGGGGGGTTAAGCGTGTGCAAAGCTCACACTTTGCCCGCCTGTCACCGCGAAGCGATTGCCCAGCTGTGTCCCTGCTACCCGGAGTGACCTGCTTGCACAACTCACTTCTCGCCATGTTGTGCGGTCCATTAAGTTTGTTTGTGCGCGTATTTTACGACATCGCATGACGACACGGATGTCAGGTCTGCCTTTTGTGACATGATTTCTTGAAAAAAAAAAAAAAAGATGATTTCGAGGTTGCACTTATTCCTCCATGGCAAAACAAGAGTAATTACATTGCACGGTGTTTCTGATGAATCTGGGTGAAGCGGCACTTTGAGCTGTTCAGCCTGCAAGCAAAAATGTGATGTGAGGCTTCTCTGAGCTGCATCTACCTTTGATTCATCTGTCAGGAGAGCTTGTAATACAGAACAACACAACCTCGACCAGAGTAGAGTGGGTGGGGGGAGGGAATGGTGGATTGAGACCAAAAAGTGAAAGGGAGTTGAAAAGTTCATTGGCTGTTCTTCAGAAACGGATGCAAGCCGTGGTTAAATGAGAAAAAATAGTCAATTTCTCGGTACACACTTATCCCTATTTGAGAAAACCCGGCGCATCTTCGCAACCTCTGCAAAAGACAAAATGTTTCGAGACTTTGAATTAAGTAGGAGGAGTCGGTGATGGAAATGAGCAGTGTGAGAAGCGAGAGGAGACGAGAGAGGCGGGAGCACATCCCCGAAAAAATAAAAATAAAATGGGGGGGTGGGGGGGGGGGGTGGCGGGGAGAGACGATTAAGACAAAGTGAGATGCGAGAGTGGGTGTAATAGCCGAAGAAGTTGTGTTTACATGCGTGCGTGCAGAGAGGCGAGTCCTCTCCCGAGCAAGGCCCGGGCCTCGATGTCTAATGAGCTGAAGCTCAAAATGAGCCTGCTGTGCTATTCTCTGATTACCTTTCATCTCCTGTTATACGGCCATCTCATGTCGTCAGCAACGTCCCCTTGTGTTATCGGGGGGGGGCAGAGAGCGAGAATGTAAGCCAATTACGAGCGGGCGGCGCGGTCCGAATGCTGTTGGTGTTTTCTTTCTCATTAAGTCACAGTCCGGATGGCTCTCAAGCGGTTCTCAACAGTTTGATGATGGCGATAGGGCACGCGTTTTGGATGTAGGATGGATTTTATGCGTATGATGACAGTGATTGGGGGTCCTTCAGTGACATGAAACAAGAGTGAGGGGTTTATATCCAAGCAACTCCCCACACCCCCAAAAAAGGTGGACGACAATTACAAGAATACAGTCAAATCTTGGTTTTCAAACGTCTCGGTTCTCCACCAATTCGGTTTTCGACCAAAAATGTAGTTTTTTTGTGCCTCGGAGGACGAACAAATTTCGGTTCTCAAACAAACTGAGCGCACTTGAATGCACCATTTGACTCCTCTCGCCTTCCTTATACAAGGAAGTGACGCTTCCTCGGGTAGACAAGGAAGTGACGCTTCCTCGTGTTGCTTTCCATTGTGAGCAGACGTGTTCAATAAACATTTTTATCTTAAAAAGAGCGTGGTTTTGGTTTTCGAACAATTTCGGTTTTCGAACAGCCTTCTGGAACGGATTATGGACGAAAACCAAGGTTTGACTGTATATCCAAGCAAAAAAAAGGTGGGAAAATACAAGTATGGAATTTTGAAGATTCGTTCTACCACATATCGATTCAACCACAAAACCATAGCGTGATTGTCCATGAAGCAGTGGGGTGCTCCAAAGAGAGGAAGTGTGTGATGATAAAGAATAGATAAAGAAAATAGATTTTTTTTTGTTTTGTTTTGTTTTTTTGCTCCTCTTCCACAAAAAACAAAACCGCCCACTAGCAATGACTCGAATCTTGAAAAACCTGCGAGTCAGTCCACTCGTACTCTCAAGGCCCCACTGTATAAATTCAAGAAATTCGAATTTGAAACCAAGTGAGTCCTACTCGTCGGCTCCTTCAAGCTTCTCAATGGCAAGAAAAATGACCCGCGACGGAATGTGTGTTCAAGAAACGATGATGGAAAATGTGTCACATTGGGAGTGGGAAATGGGGGGGGGGGGGGGGGGGGGAAGCAGGGCATGACTAGGAGGAGGGTAAGATACCCCCAAGGCTCTCTTCCATTTTGCCCTTCTGATGGCGGCATATTTCCCTTGTGCTGCGACCATCATCATCTCTTTCTCAGAGCGCGCACACACACACACACACACAATCACTCACCTACCCAACTGTCTCACTATTAGCGTCCCAACAAAACATGGCGCCCATTGCTGTCCGATCCCGGTTACATTTGTAAAGAAAAAAAAAATAATGCATTATTGTGCTCGTCCACTTCAGTCCACGTCATTATCATATTTTGGTGTAAAATTAGCTTTGCATATCAAATGTCTTCTCCCATCTTTTCTTCCACATAAGAGACAGAATTCAGTTGTCAGCTGCATGGGATAGAAGGGCTGGAAAGCGCAAGGAGCGTAGTAGACGTGACTGTCACCATCCGCAGTGCCGTCGTTTTGCACCGACTTCTCCCATTTCTCCTTTTGAAAGTCCCCAGCTACAAAGTCTTCATCTAAAATAGATATGAAAGCATTTACCCGCCTTGCAGGTGCTCTACATATTTTAAAACCCCAAGACATGACTTCCATTCCTGTCTACCACGTCTTTCCACTTTACGCTCTTGTCGACCTTTCTCTCCGTACGGACAGAAATGACAAGGTTCAACCCACTCCCAAAATGTTTCCTACTATCTTCAAATCTTCCTGGATCTCGCTGTCAAAAGAGAAATGTATGTGTGTGTGTGTGTGTGTGTGTGTGTGTGTGTGTGTGCGTGCGTGTTGCATGCGTGTGCTCATATGAGAGAAAAATGACATTGCATCCATTCATCAACTGTCACAAAATGTCTGTTCCACTGCCTGTTCTTTTGATGGTGGCGCGGGCACCCGCAGCGGCTCCTCTTGTTGTCCCGTTGTCTGATTGTGAGGGAAGAAATTTCACCTGTGCTGTATGTTGCACATACAGCGCATTTGACAACAAAGTTGTACTTGACTTGACTTGACTACCGAAGACGACGTGTTGGAGACACAATCGAGACCATGCATGATGGTTGTATGGTGATGCTATCTTCAGAGTCGACTGTACTCTCCCCTACCAGGCTGATTTAAAAAAATTTTTTTTTAAACATTTGGCACTCGCACTCAAATGTATCGACGAATCATCAGGGAGCTCACTGTCCATTTTAACTGAGGTCCCACAAAGAGCTCGTGTTCGGGGACACAATCCCATTTCAATGAAAGCCAAGAGAGCAGCTGGCTCGTGATTATCCGCTATTTTCTGCACTTGCTGCCTTACACCCCCCAGAAAAACTATAAAATTTCAAAAACGGTAATAAGCTTGACAAAATGTAGGCGTGTTACATTTTCCACCAATATGACCCCATCGACATCAAGCTATTATATCACGACACAAACCGAAATCCCAAGCTGAACTGTTTCATTCAAACAACAAAATATGATGTCATAACGATTTTGCAGTCCCCCGCGGCACAAACTCAGACCAGTAGTTTGGAATTTCGATGCAACGTTACAACCAGTAGAGTTCAAAGAAAACGTTTTCGCAACATGAACTTTGAACCGAGCATCCAACTCCCAAAGCATCCGTCCATCCATTTTCCCAACCGTTTATCCGAGCACGGAGTTGATTGCACACAGTTGCAACCCCTGCGACCTCAAGATTTTCCACCGAGTCCTTCACACACTGCAATTAGACCTTCAGTATCTTTCCCAAGGAGACTTTGACCAGTCCTCCACGTGCCTCAAGGTTCGAGCTTGACACTTTCAGAGTGACCACTATTCGCCAGAGTGGGAAGAAATAAATAGGGTAGTCAAGGTCTTGAAGTTATAATACCGTACATCAGCGATGTGAAGCACCCCTTGACCCGCACCACTCATGAAGACAGTGAAGTGTGGCCCGACTCAGCTGTTAGCAAAGTGGGTCAAAGCAAGCTGGCGTGATCGCATGAATATTTCATGAAAAGAGCTCCAGAGTAAAGCCTCCGCAACGGTCCGGTTGATGCTAAGCAGTGTTAAACATCAGCAGCATGACAGCATGTTGTTGACTCCCTGCTGAATAGTTGCTACTTCAAATACAGGGAGCGGACCAATAAAGCTACATCGCGGACGGATATGCATCCGTCAAAGGCGTTCTTCTTCCGTTGAGCCCGAGAGCCGACAGTGGCCGAGATACGGACGGGATATGCTCAGAGCAGTGGCGGATGCTGGCCGACATCATAAAATGTGTCAGTTTATTTATACGTGGATTCTACTCTCCGTTTCTTTTCAAGAAAATTATCTGTGACCCTGTCATACCAACAAGGCGTCTTTTCCAGGGCCTTACCTAGTGTCCTACAACTACAGCAACTACAATAAAACCCACCAGAAATAAAAGATGAATTTGTCGCTAGTCGTTTTCAACAAAGAGGGTGTCGCTCAGAACAGAATGAGTATTGAAAAATGCTCCCACGATGCCTACACTAAAAGATCGGTCATTGGCTCATTTCACTGTCAATCAAAAAGAAGATTCAGCCTCAGACAGTTCATCCAATCATCATGCAGAAAAGCTGAGCATCCGGGCCAGCCGATAAACACCCATAGACTCCCAGAGACGCGGAGCGTCTGATAGGCGGGACAAAACCAGCATTTAGCCAATGACTCGTCTCGTTTCAATGCATTGGGACAACGGGCTCTGAACTCTCAAGACGCTCAGCGTCCACACAGTTTAAAGCACAGTGAAGCTGCGGGAATGAATGAGAGTCACGTCGTAAACAGTAATAAGAAGCTGATTCGGAAAAAAGTGTATCGCGTTGTAGCGCATATTTAGTCAATGACATGTCCACACAATTGTATGTACACACATCTATTTGATCACTTATTTTTGGACATTTTAGGGGAAGGTGAGCTTCCCTTGCAGTCTTAGAGCAATCGCCTCTGGCTCAGAGCAATGAGAAAAGCATCCTGGTTGTGAATGGAGAAAAACACACAGTCTTTACATCGCAAGAATTGTCCCTGCTACCTCTGTTACCTTTTTGTGGCGACGTCACAAAAACATAAAAAGCAACAGAGAAGCTTTTGTTCTGTAGCTCAACTCCAAATGTGACCCCATTTGGGGGTTCAACTTTGGAGCTTCCACTGTGGTACGACTGTAGGCAAGAAAAGCTCAGGTATAAATCCAGCCAAGGAGAAAACCGGCAAACATGGGGAGAACCAAGAATCGAACCGTGAGTCAGAAAATGCCAACCGCGAGTTTGACGTGCCGCTCCTTCAGCGGAATGCGTTCTCAACACAATAAATGGTCAAAGCAGCAATTTGGTCTTCAGTTTTCAGTTTGAGGATCGCAAGATGAAGACTGTAAGGAGGGCTGAGCGCCCATCTGTCAATATCGTGAGAGACCGATGGCAGATCGAGGCGTCAGGAAAGAAAATAAGCATCTGCTAAAAGGCAGCGAACCAGACGGGCATAGTTAAGGAGGCGACAGTGGCACGCTACAGCCAGGGCGAACGGAAGTAGGTCACTAGGAAAGGCAGAGGAACAGGTGGCATGTGGCGAAAAAGAAATAATGGGAATTGTGGCACTTTCTCTCCCGGCTTTTGTCTTCATGGTTGTGCGCGCGTGTGTCACAATGACGGGCAGCTCCGAAAGTCAGCAGCCTGCCTGTCACGAAGCCTCGGGTTTTTTTTTTGATAAGCGCAGTGTGGTTTGATTTACTCCTTCGGGCAGAACGACGCCACGCACTTGTCATCTATTCATAGAGGAACAACCCACAAATGATGCACGCTGCCAATTAAGAATTCAAAAAGCATTTGGGTGTCGTCCGTTGGCTTTTCAAAAACAGGTCAGTCTCTTGCTTTCATTTGTTTTTTTTCTCGGTCCCTGTCTGTGGATTAGACACTTGAATGAGGGTTAACCTTCTTATCGACACCTCTCATTTAAGCCAATCAAGACCAGCGGGCCACACTCTACACCGCATGATTATCTCTCATGTGTGCACGAACACGGGTACGCGCATGCTCGCCGAGCCCCGCGCCGCCGAGCCAATTTAACTCTAATTACATTTGAAAAATGACGCGAGGTGCATGTGTGCAGGAGTTGGAGAGGATGATAGGAAATAGAGAGGTGATTATATCAACTACAGTCAATAAAATCGACGAGGTATCCATTTGGAACGGAATCACCAGTGGTTGAGCATTTGGTGACAACTGGTTGACTTCAGAGCAAGACGTTCCCCCATATGAAAGAATGTCATGATCTCCATTTTGTATCCACTGATGTGGGGCAGGGGGGGGAGTGGCATCATATTTCAGCTGTTCAAAGTTTATCGATTTCAATATTTCAATTTCTGCAATTGTTTATTTTGTTTTTCCATCATTTCCTCCATCAAGGTATCCCAGTTTAATCGCAAAGGATGCAAACGGTGAAATGAAGCTATAATTGATTGGAGAGATAAAGAATCAACAAATCCACATCTATCGCCTCTGCAGGATGCAACTGATCAATAAACACGCCGTTTGCCTCCACTGTAAATCACGTTTGTGTAAATGTGCCATGAACCCCTGCGGGTATGGATGGAGGATTGTGGCAGACGACAACACTGGAGCGCGGGAGTGATGAATATAACAATAAACGGAGGGGTGGGACATAAGGAAGGAGAAGATGCTCCACATAAGAGCGGGGATAGAAAGCAAAGCGAAAGACTCTTGAAGGATCAGCCCAGCAGCCATTGAGATAAACGAGAAACAGAAATCTATCCTCACCATTTGCGTTTTTTGGGGTTTTTTTTAGGAATATTGAAGAGAATAGCAACATAAATGTTTGCACTTTCAATTCATGAAGCCACTTCACAAATGACATACTGCAATCTGCACATCAATCGTCCGTCCGTACGCTGATTTATTGTGTCATTTTTCAGACAGTCGTTACTCAAGGGGTTAGAAGAAAAAAAGGATATTAGGTTTCTGTTGTAGAGACACTTCAAATCATGCATTTTTCGTTGTTTCAAGCATTTGCTTCTGACAGTATACAAGGAAAGGGAAAAATACGGATGGCTTTATATTTCCTGTTTGCAAGTTATTGAATAAACGAAAAACAAATGCACAGTCACATATAGTACTGTGGAACAAGAGTGCCCCTAGTGGACAAAAGCATACTTACAGTCAAACCTCGGTTTTCGTCCATAATCCGTTCTAGAAGGCTGTTCGAAAACCGAAATTGTTCGCAAACCGAAACCATGCTCTTTTTAAAATAAAAATGTTTATTGAACACGTCTGCTCACAATGGAAAGCAACACGAGGAAGCGTCACTTCCTCGTCTACCCGAGGAATCGTCACTTCCTCGTGTAAGGAAGGCGAGAGGAGTCAAATGGTGCATTCAAGTGCGCTCAGTTTGTTCGAGAACCGAAATTTGTTCGTCGTCCGAGGCATAAAAAAACTCGAAATTTTTGGTCAAAAAACGAATTGGTCAAGAACCGAGACGTTCGAAAACCGAGGTTTGACTGTACAAATAACAACATAAACATATGGTCGCTTCTTATTCTATCCCAGGTGGTCTGGAATGTAACCTCCATGCTGAACCAAGTGTCATTTTCATTCTGAACAATCTTCGTTGTATGCCTGCAGGTGAGACTTGTGCAGCCCTGTCACGCCCACAGCGCCCCCTTTCTGCCCGGACGGCCCACCACGCCCCGGTGCATATGAAAGGGTACCATGTCAGCCGCAGCTTGTCCCAGCATTCCTCCGGTGGTGGCGGAGGAGGGCCTTGTCACTGCCCACCTGAGGACTGCGATGGCCCAGGCAGAGACTACTACCACGGTCATAACGACGGCCACTACTACCCTCCGGGAGGCCCGGCTGAGGCTTTGGCCCTGGAGAGACACCATTCCCATTCCCATTCTCACAGCCACTCGGGTGGGGGCACCTTCCCTCGCTCGCACCCCAGCCAGCATCCACCTTTGCAGTCATTTGACTCATGTGAGGAATGCTTATCGTCGGGTCACGGAGGTAAGATGCACCGCATCCCTCCGAACCTGATCGATCAGTTTGAAAAGCAGGTCCCGTTCCATCCTGATGGCTTCCACACACTGCAGTATCAGCGCACCACAAGCGGGGGTGCTGAGCAGCGCAGCGAGAGCCCCTCGCGTATCCGCCACCTGGTTAACTCGGTGCAACGACTTTTTGCCAAGTCCCATTCCTTGGAGGCTCCTTCCAAACGGGAGTACAACGGCACAAGAGGAGGCGGTGACTACCGAGGTGAGAGAGGAGGGGGTCACAGGAGCGGAGGGGAGGACGCCGGAGGTCACTACTCCGGCCACCAGTCACGCTCTGCTCGGAGAAACAAGTCTCGAGAGCGCAGTAAGAGCGGGGACTCTCGGCACGAGTCGGGCAGACGACACCGCAGCAGGACGGCCGGCTGGTGGAGCTCGGATGACAACTTGGACAGTGATAGCAGCTTCCTTGTGAGTGGCGGCAGGAAAGGATATCCCAGCGGGCACGAGAGTCTGGATGCAGCCATCCAGGAGCTCACCATGAAGAGACCCAAGGAGCGAGGCGGTGGGCCAGGGCCTGCCGAGTGCATGGCCTGTACCACCATTGCGCTGGCGGGAAGTGAAGGAGGCGGACACCTGGGTCACACGGCTCAACCCGGTCACTCCATGAAAAGGAGCACGTGGTCGGCCATGACGGTCAGTCAAGCCAGGGAGGTGTACCCTTCTCGGGGGGGAGGAGGAGGAGGAGGAGGAGGAGGAGGCTATGACAAAGCTCTGGTGCCCGTTGAGAACAAACTAAAGGAGAGGACTCTGCATTATCTGCAGGTGAGCGCAAGCCTGCGTGCTGTGTGTAGAGCTGCGTATGAGGCCAAATGTTTGGGTCGACTTTGGAAAATCAGCTGTGCAATGATTTACTACGCAAGAACAGTGTTTAATGTTTTTGCAGCAATCTGTTCAGTCAACATCCATCGAGTGTCGATTTGAAATGTATGCTAACGTCTGTTCTTACCCACATGAGTATGATGTTTTCATACATCAACCTCATCGTACTCAACGGCTATCAACGGCAATTATCCATGAGCATAAGAAGCAGAACCGACAATAACGTGTGAAGGCGGCAGACTTTAATGTTGATGCGCTCCACAAAAAAACAGCAGGAATTTCAAAGTAACGTTTAGATCTGACAAAGGGAGACGAAGTAAAAAAAAAAAACAAGAACAGGAGATGACGTTGCCGGTTGGAAAATAAGATGCCGTCACGTCTCAGCGTGGTCGTAGGGACTCACTCAACTCATCGTCCACAAGTCGGCAGGTTCTATAGCTTGCAAGCTTTTTCAGATCCATGAAAGCGAAACACCTGCTGCGTGTGGGACGTCAAGTGGCTTTCGCTCTCCTGAGAGCATGTACCGTATTGGCCCGAATATAAGACGGCCCTAATTATAAGACGACCCCCCTCTTTTTCAAGACTCAAGTTTGAAAAAAGACTTTTTGAACACCAAAATAATTTTTATACAGAAAATAATTACAGTACATCTGAAACAAATGATTAAAACAATATATTTGAGAGAGAAAGCCTGTTATTTTGCCTCATTCAAATCTAAAGTGCATGACATTCGTAAATGAATGGCTTCTGGTTTTTGAAATGTAAATTACATCAAACTTCTCCTCAGCTGCCGGTTAACCTGGCCGATCTTCGACCCACTTTTCTCCAGATTGTCGCTATGTTTCTCCATTTTCTGTTATCTCTTCTATTATTTTCTTCTCTTTTCCTTCTTACCGCTATTTTTTATTTTTCTTCTTCATGCTACCGCTATTTTTATTTTTATTCTTCGGGTCAGCGGTTCACACTTTAGCCTGGGGAGTCAAGTTCAGCATTCGCTTTATTGATATATGGCGCCATCTAGCGTCGTGAATGGGTATAATGTCTAGAACCCGAATATAAGACGACGCCCACTTTTTCTTATTTCAATGCAACAAACACCGTCTTATATTCGGGCCAATATGGTACATCATTTTTTGAGACCATTTCCTGCACTTTAATTGCTTACGCTAACTGAAGTCCAGTTAGTCATGAAATTCCTCAATATCCTGTTAAGTGCCTTGAAGGGACTCATGTCAAATGAGCGGCGGCTAGTCCAGCGTGTACGCCACCTATAGACAAAAGTCTAGCACGCCCAGGACACCGACGATCCTGAACAGGATAAGGATAGACAATGGCTGTGCATCAAAGCCTTATTGTAGGGAGCGAGCACGCTAGACATAATTACATGAAAAAAAACAAACATGGTTCATTTTTCTGTGAGGTTTAGATACTTGAAATTGCTTTTTTAATCACCAATATTCACATTTATTTCCGCATTGTAACTGCTTACACTAGCCATTCAGGTGTTCCCACAACGCACAGCTTTGAGAGCCTTGCATGTGCAAATAACAGAACTTGTTTTGTCCACAAAAACTCTTGATTGCCATGAAGGGACACACACACACGCACACACACGCATTTATGCTCTCAAATCTACAGCTGTGTTCCAGCAGAACAACAGGTAGCCACGATTGCCCCTGGTGCACAGCTGAGGCCTGCTGATACAAAGCAGGAGCGGGCATTTAGACAAGACCGTGAAGTCCGACACAATGAGGCGGGGCCTCAGAGCAGCTTCCTGCAGGAGTTGCTGATCCACATCCACGCTGCCAGTTAGTCTTCTAGATACGATTTACATCCACGCGAATTATCCTTTTTACCCGCAGGTTCCGCCCGATTCATTTTGTTTTTTAACTGGTGGCGTCGTTAGTTGACTTCTTGTCATTGGTGCTTGCTCACTTTTCTGCCAACCCAGAAGTATCCTACTTTCGAATTGTTTTACAGTCATTCCAAAATGGCAAACGGAGCTACAGCCATGCGACGGAACAACTGCTCCGAGAAATAAAGAATTCTTGTCAGGGTGACGCTAATGTTGAAAACAGGTGTTCATGACAGTGTATCTCATTCTTTTTAATGAAGCAATTCGTTGACATTGTTAATTTTCCTATTGCGGCAATTCAGTCGAATAACCATCCCCAAATGTCGTGTCACAAAAACCCGAGTGACTCCTGCCCTTCACGCCGCCTGAGCCCTTCTATGCTTATCTTGATCTGGCAATAAGCAATGACAAAAAGGACATTCAGAGAGAAAGAGTGACACAAAGACGGCTATAAAGTGTCAGGTACGATGACGGAGGCAAATATATGGGTGCCGAGATAGGAATCCAAGATGAGGGAAGCGATAACGCGACGGCTGCTACGGGGGCCTAACGAAATAAGAGGAGAAAGAGCATGTTGGAGAGGATGGAAGTGATAGTGAAAGACCAGCGGCGGTGGGCAGATTAGACGGCAAACATTTGAAACGATGACCTTAAAAAAGGGGCGCTCGGGCGGATGCAAAAACCTCAGGGCGAGACGAATTGAGTCGGACATCGCGTCGCGTTTTTCTTAAGTTTCACAACGGGAACAGGTTAATGCAATTGTTTGTCTCATTGCTTGTTATCTTTGTTCTGTGCCGTGTGATCGTCTTCAATTCTCGATTGGATGTTTTGTTTTCTCATCAGATTCTCATTGCTTTTCCCATCTGTCTCGCCCACCCCGTTTTATGCATCCTTTTTCTTCTCTTTGTCTCTCACTTTCTCCTCTTTTCATCACCTCGCGCGTCTGCCCGGGCACGTGTCCCACCCCTCCCGTGCGTCTCTCTGCGTTTGTGCCCGTCATTCGCTCTGCTTGGCTACCTGCCTCTCTTTGTTGCTGTCAGCTTGGACTGATGCTTCCTTTTTTTTTTTTCTTTCTCGCGTGTCAAGTGTTTCTCCAGCTGTCAGAGTTTCTCTCTTTCTGTAAGTCTCTGTCGCAGTCTTTGTAGCATCATCTCTCTCTCTCTCTCTCGCTCGCTCTCTCACTCTCATGTGCATGTGCAGCTTGATCTCAAAGGAATTCAGAAGGATTTCATACGAAAGCGTATAATTAGAAAGGTGCGGGGCATGTTTTTCAAGATTACATGGTGACTTCATATATTTTCGACTAAATTCTCCTGAGATCATGCCGACACGTGACATGCATGTATGGTCAAGCTTGGGGTGGATGTTTGTTTGAACTGCATGCCTACCACGTGTGACAGTGCAACAGGGGAAAGCTTTTCAACCACAATAACAGAGAGGTGTCAACTACTCATCTGACCTTTATTTAACCTAAAACACAACAACAACAAAAAAGACCGCCTTGCCTAGTGTCAACAAGCTTGAACGAACTGGCTACTCACAACTGTCGTATTGTCAGAATCTTGGAAGGTGAATTGTTGATTTTCAAGTGAATGCGATTGTGTCTCAGGTTCCCTCAGAAGACTGGGGGGGCGGATACGGCGGCACAGACGGCGGCGGTGAGATTCCCTGCCGTCGCATGCGCAGTGGCAGTTACATCAAGGCAATGGGTGACGACGACAGCGCCGATTCAGACAGCAGCCCCAAAGCCTCGCCCAAGTCCACCCTGATCGCTCAGAGGGATGCCTTCAGACGATCCATCAGCATGGATCAAAGGTCAAATTCCGCCCACGCGCTGCTTAGCATAATTCTGACGCCGCAGAGTCACGCTGCAATCTGTTTCGTCTGCTTTCGCCGCTCGCTGTTTGGTTTGGCCGCTCTGTTGTTGCTGAACTCTGTTCTGACATTTGTCTGTGACATTTAACGCGTCATTGTCATATTTCGAGATAAGCGTATGAATCATCGTGAGAATGGGATGACGAGACAACAAATCCAAAGATGGCATGACATAAAATCGGAAGAAGCTGTATGATCAGTAATACAGTACGGTGATTCCAGAACTGCGAAACAATTTCGACATTAACATCTTTGAAAATTGGGTTTATTTTATATTGTTATTATGCTTTCACGAAAACAAAGTGAATAAACAATCGCATAATTTCATTCAACATGACACTCTGAAATATCTTGTCAGGTGACGATTTTGTTTGGGGAAACCTTATTATAGATGCTCAGGCCCCTGAAAAACACACTTTTCAAAAACATTGTTGAATCATTTCTTTTACAGTTTGAATATAATTGTATTTGAATATTTATTCAATATTATTGTGACTCTGTATTATTACTCCAATGACAACGTTGTGAATCAATGCTAACGTTCGGAGCTCTCTCTCAAGCATAAATGCTAGCTGTGTTAGCTGCTATGCTAAACGGTCAAGAATAAACAGGTAAAAAATACAATAAAAACGTGTATTTATACGACTTTCGGGTAATGAGTCACAGTTGGGGTGACACATACGGCAGCTCAAAACCAAACAAACATCAAGAGGACTTTCTTGAGGTCAATTAGCTTGATTGTGTAATTTCAGCTCCAACTTTGGAATGACTCCCGAGTTGATTGTCTTTAACTTCAGGTATTCATGTAAGCAGTGTACGGACTCCTATCCGAACAGCCGGACAACACCCAAGTCCCACGCACGCTCGCGCAGTTACACTCGCTCGCTGACCAGCTCTCAGGTAACGGTGACTTGCGTGGGTTATTTTGAGGACGGGACGTTCTATTGAAGCTTTGACTTATCTGGATCTCGGCTTTAGTTGGGAGACACCTTGGACAGACAGTTTGAGGCCGTGTGCGAGACCATGTTCGGGGAAGTGGAGTCCCAAGCGGTTGAGGCTCTGGATCTCCCAGGGGTGTTCCGCACACGTAGCCATAGCTATGTCCGTGCCATCCAGGCCGGCTGTTCCCAGGACGACGACTGTCTCTCCATATTCTCTCTGACTGGTCCCCAGGGAAGCGTCAAGGCGGGAGCTGGTGAGTTTCTGTGCAATTCACTCCAACAGGAGGACTCTCCCAGTCACGACTGGGAAACTTTATTTTGAAACCAACAAATTGGAGGTTAAACAGGTCCGAGAAGGCATTGTGTTCAACCTTAAAGTTTCCACTGTCGAAGGACGGCTTTTAATCATGTTCAGAGTGCCTCAGGAATTTTCTTTTGCCTGTCGTTTTCTGCAGTCGTCTGTGCACTCTTGAATGCAAAGCGACAAATAACCAAAAGCTAAGACAAACAAATCTGACAGGATGAATTTAAGCCTCTTCCGTGTCAATAGTCAACTCCCTCACCTGATAAACACAATCCCACCTTTGCTTACAACCACGCATGCTCAGCATATTTGAGTGCATCTGTTCAACAAAGCCGTTAAAGTGGAAGAAAAGACTGGGTGGCGGGGAGGAGGGCCTCATTTTAATATCGCCAAGAAAATTGCTTCATCTTCATCTTCTAAAGAGGTAGGCTTCAGCTTGCTGAAGGGAAAAGTCAAGTCCTGCATATCATTTAACGTCATGCAAAAAAAAGTTATTTATTCAGAGGACAGGGCTTTCTACGAGTCATTTCTCAATGGTTTTTCTTATCTTCCCCTCCTTCTAAATTAACCCCCTTTGTGTCATCAATATTCTACTTTGTTTCCATCCCCTCATTCTTCTAGGCTGTCCCTTTTGTAAGTATCCATCCCTGCTCCCTTTTTGAGAAAGCCCCTTTTTCTCTCAGCAACCCAACTCTGCCTCTGTTTCCCTTTTTCCCCACTTCTCTGACACTTCAGTCTTTCCTTATCGCAAAGGTGCTCCTCCCCCACTCCCACCTCGCATGTCCAAGTCTTCGCTGTCCGTGCGAGCCCAGAGCAGCACGGAGTCCACCCAGGACGCCTACTACCAGAGCAGTCACGGGCGCTCCAAACCGCACAGTAACTCAGTGGACCTGGGCTGCGCCGACGGAACTTCGGGACGCTCTTCCAGAGTGGGATACTACACAGCCACGGGCCCAGGGCGTTCCCGGCAGCACAGTAACTCAGCAGAAAGTCTGGATGGAGGGATGAGGGGCTCGCGGGAGATGGTGCCCTACGGAGGAGGTCCGGGAGTCGGCGTGCGGGCCAAACACAGCAGCTCAGCTGACAGTTTGCTGGAGGGGCCGCCAAGGGCGGCCCGGGAAAGGGACAGTCGGGTTGGTGGAAGCCTGGGGAAGTCGGTCTCCCTGCCACAGAACAGCATTGTTTTGAGTAAAGCTGGAGGGCAGGACGACGGATGCAGTGGCAGGAAATGGAGGCCGTCCATCGCTGTGCAGGTGAGGAAGAACTGTGTCTCTGGGTTCATGTACCCAATAGGGAGACTCGGTTCATTTCGGGGGATACCTTTCAGAGGTAGAAATAGCTTTACCCCTCTCAAAACAGTTGAACGCATTTATACAACACACAAAACTGTACTCGTCATTTAACCACTCTTTTAAAAGTATACCTTTGCAATTGCTCTCATGATTTCGCACCCTCAAATCTCCAAATTAGAGGTAAAGCATTCTTTCTTCAAGCCGTTTGTCACTCCTAGCTGAGCTTTACTGTAAAACGGACACAGACACCACAAAAATATGTATATACAGTCAAACCTCCATTTTCGAACGTCTCGTTTCTCGTCCAATTCGGCTTTCGACCAAAAATTGAGTTTTTTATGCCTCGGGTGACGACCAAAATTTGGTTCTCGAACAAACTGAGCGCACTTGAATGCACCACTTGACTCCTCTCGCCTTCCTTACACGAGGAAGTGACGCTTCCACGGGTAGACGAGGAAGTGACGCTTCCTCGTGTTGCTTTCCATTGTGAGCAGACATGTTCAACAAAGATTTTTTTTTTAAAAGAGCGTGGTTTCGGTTTTCAAACAAATCGGTTTTCGAACAGCCTTCTGGAACGGATTATGGTCGAAAACCGAGGTATGACTGGACCAAAATTATCAAATCAAACTGATCCAACAAAAGTCTTCTCGCTTGATGTTAACGTTTGAATTACGACAGAGATGCTCGTGTACGTTGGCATGGATGTAAGAGAAATTATCATCTTTCTGACTGCTACTTAAGCGCCCGCGGAGCAGCAACACATACAAATGCAATACTCACAGGCATACTGTATATTCCCTCTGCTCTGTGGGAGCAACGACATTACTGGAGCTCAATAGGGGACCTTCTCTACCTCTATCTTTACTTTTCCTTCAAGAGCTCAGTGCTGCCCAGCGTGTTTTGGAACAATACTGTCCATATTTATAGGAGACTCGATCAATTACACAATTGAGTGCCATTTATCAGTTGAATGGCTTCCTAACATGTAATTGCTGGAAACATGACATGCATGACATCCAAATGCATTGACCTCAGACAATAGGGAAACATTCTGTTGCTTTCTTTGCCAAGAGAGAAATGAGATGAGTGATTAGATCGGCGTCTGGCACGGCAGCTGTGTTTGTCATCCCCAGATCGGAGTTTACTTATGATGCATACCAAGCGCACATTTTTGGCTGACTCATAGCCAACCTTTTTTTAGAACACATTTTCCCATTAGCATAACTCGTAATCACAACCCACCTGGGCCTTCTCTGGAGTGCTGCCTTCATTAACCTACCTGCGAATGCCGCCATGATCACACCGTAGTCAATATCGACGACGCTACGAACCAACGTCTTGCAGTCAGAATCAGTGTCAGCACCAACACCACATACGCTTCAAGTTGTCAGTCATTTCTGCTGCGCTACTAAAGATGACGGATAAATGAAGTACGCGTCGTACTGGTGAATAAATTCAGTGAGTTGTCATGGAGGCCATTTCACGGATGTCGTATTGCTTGTGTTATTTTTTTTTTCTCTTGAGGTCACAATGGCTATGGCAAAGGCGTTAGATACGCCAAAAAAAACAAAGTATAGCTGATCCGATAAAACACTCCTATTCTTCATTCGGTTTAATCCAATTGACTCTTTGCCCGATTTTATATTTGGGGAACATTTCCTGCCATTTGCTTGAAAGAAAAATACAAACTGATTCAAAATATGAAATCCACAGAAAGTTATAGCTTCAGGTGGCATTTGCAGTAGGTGCCTATGATTTCCCCTCGAATAGGATTGTGCTCTTTCTCCTTCATTGCAGGTTGACAGCTCAGAAACTCTGTCCGATTCAGACGCAGATGGCAAAGCTGTGACACAGGTTCATTCAATCGGAGTCCAGGTGGAAGACGACAAAAGGTAACGTCAAATTATTCACCGCCTTACCGATTGCTAACGCTCGGCACCGGCATTGAACACAAGTGAAAGTGTAAAATGTTCTCACATGAAGTCCCCAAAAATATGTAGCTTCGAACCACAGCATCATCATCATTTGAATGTATAATTTACAAAAGTCTTTATTTTTGTCAGGGCCCCCCAACTGCGCAAACACCTTTGGTTGATTTCACCAAAAGATTCTATTTAACATTTCATCAGACATCACAGCTTGACGTCTTTAAACGCCTTGTTGCTTTTTCTAACCGCGAGCGTGCACTCCTACTGCGACGGTTTTGCGTGTGCTGTGGCCTGGAAGCCTTCGGTCAGATTCACACATCAACACAGCGTCCCACGCTAGCGACTGAGCGGTACGCGTGTCCTGTTGTCATCGAGTATGATGGTGTCACACCTCAAACTGTCACACAGCACGGACGAGGGGGCGGGGGGGTGTAAATGACAATATCCGGTGACGTGCACTCGTTTGTCATATGCCAGATGATTTAACGGGACTTTACTACGAGTGAGGGAGCTGTATTGGCAGGAATCGCAGTGCTCACTGCTGAAATTATCCGCAAGGGATTAAAAAAAAAAAAAATGTAGTCTTTTGCGTGTGATGCCAGTGCGGAACGGATTGGCTCTGGGCCTGATGTGACTTCCCTGTGACACAGACGGGCCCGTTTCAAGCGCTCCAACAGCGTGACGGCGAGCGTGCAGGCCGACCTGGACCCCGAGGGCTTCCCGGGGCTGAGCGTTGCCGTGCCAATGCAGGAAAGAGTCTCCAGTTCGGTTGCTCCTTCCAACGGCATTCATCGGAACCGGAGTCAGCTGGCCAGTACACGGAATGCCACCGCACCGTGCATACACAGGGACAGTGGGCTTATCGAGAGGTACGTGTGGCCATTTAACCACAATATATCGAGGCACCTTGACATGAGAAAAAAAACAAATCACAGCACACCATCCCAAATAATCCGAATAAAGACAACTTGTGACCCCTCACTATTCTCTTGGATGGACGCGAGACACGGCCGGTGTTGGAAAAGCTAACCTGAGGAAAATAGGCTATTCCATCAACAACCCTGCGGCAGAGATGCAAACTTGGTTTCTCTCTTTGCTATTGTCATTCAAAATCATCTGGTCATGACTCACACCGATCCCCCGGTGAGGTCCTGCAACCGACCCTACAGCCAATCATAGGCGGTTGGGTAGGCATCTTAAGAAATCGACAACCACGCTAAAAGGGGATCGCTAGCCGGCATCCATGGGTCCCAAGATGGCAGCCTCGACTGCTACGACACAGAATGGCGGATCATCGAGTTGGACGTAGTTCAAGACCACCGGCGCTTGCATTGCGCCTGTTCAGGCCGGCTAAACCCGGATTGGGTGAATGCCATTTCAACTACAACACGAGACTGGTTCATTAACTAAATAGGTGCAACACAATACACTTTTCCAAAGACTGTCCATAGAAATGCGTGTTGTGACTGGCTGCTATAAAAGACAAGAGTAAAATTGATCGACTGCCCATTTATCTGCGTCATCACTCCAGGACTTTATCCAGAGTGGCTACACCACAGAGGCTTGCCAAGGAGATCCACGGTCGCATCAGCATCAGCACCTTCCTCCGCGTTCCCATTCGCCACTCCCCCTCACATCAGAGCGAGGGTGGGCGGGGACGCCCTCCTTGGAGGGTCCCCGGAGCCTGCCCGACTCGGGTCGAGCCTCCCCCTGCATGAGGGACGGAGAATTCTTCTTGCGCCTCCTGCAGACGGAAGTGGAGAGGATGGAGGGCTGGTGTCAGAACATGGAGAGGGAGGCTGAGGAGAATGAACTCACAGAGGAGGGTGAGTTTGTGGAGAGCGACCTTTGAGATCATCGCAGAAATCAATTGCTGTGTTCAACTTCCTTGTTTTTTTTTTTAAATCATCTCCAGTTCTCGAGCTGATTCGCAATGCAGTTGGCAGTGCTCAGATGCTCATGTCTCAGAAGGTCCAGCAGTTCTTCCGTCTCTGCCAACAAAGTGTGGTGAGTTTGAGTGATTGCATATGATGCCCTGACAGCAACTTGACATATACCCAAGAATTCTTTTTTTCATCTGTGGTATATTTAATCATTAAACATATCTCTAATCTTGTCTTCCTTGCCCACCCCAGGACCCATCCAGTTACCCCCAGCCCACCTCTCAGGACCTAGCAGGCTTGTGGGACCTACTACAGCTCAACATAGAAGACATCCGGGTCAAGTTTCAGGATCTCCAGAGGCTCAAAGACTCTGGCTGGAAACTCCCCGCAGAAAAGAAGGTGAGCCAAACCACCTTGGTTTCCTTTCAGCGCTCCCCCAGAGCTAAACTGGCAAAATGCAGGAGACTGCCGCAGATGTCCTCAATCCCGTCACAGGCTGTGAGAATGCAAAAATCACCATCCGAACTGAACTGAGCTCCAACTTGAAATGTACTCTATACAACAGGAAGGCGTTTTGTTGCAATCTCTAGAATGGTTAAGGTGCTCATTCACTAATTATGCTCTTCGCACTGCAAGAACTAACCATCGTTTCTCTTTTCCTCTTTGTCCCTCACGTCATGTCATTGACCATTTGTGTTCTTACCTCATCGTTTCCTTTCCTGACCCGATGCCAATGAACGCAACAACCCAAATTCTTTCAATCCCTCTCACGCAACCAAACAATGTCACCACACACACCCGTGTGTCGTCTTCAATGTGCGTGTCACCGTCGCTGGGTTCCAGGAAGACAAGAAGCTTCCTCCTCCCTTACCAAAGAAGCCAGCGGGCGGGGTGAGTGGCAGCCTCCGGGCAGATAGCGTCGGTGAAGGAGGGAGTGGAGGCGGGTCGGGGGGCCTGGTGGTGCCTCGTGTCGGGGGACACACCCTACCGCTGAGGGAGAAGTCTCTGGACCTCATGGACCGTCAGAGGACAGAAGCAAGGAGGAGGCTGCTACAGACCAAGCGTACTGCCTCCTTCAGGCAAAATTCGGCCACAGAGAGCGCAGACAGTATCGAAATATACATTCCCGAAGCCCAGACTCGACTCTGAAATCCGCCTCAGCCATTTCACTCCGACCAGTGACCCGGATCTTTGCAGCTCTGGATTATCTGCAGGTCATTTTAACTCCTCCGCTTCCTCCAAGACGAGATCATTCCCATACACTTCCAATTACTCTTAATTCCGTTCGTAAGCAGTAACAGCCATTTGGGTGTCTTGAAAATTGCACATATTACTGACACAGAGGCCTAAAAAAAAAAAAAAAAAAGTAGGAGTAGCAAACATATAAATTATCGCCTATTTATATCGTTATTTATGCATTTATTGTTTTGCTGAGAACAAACACCCCTCTTTTTGTAACGGTAAATTGTTGAAGCTCTCGCCCTCGTTCGTAGCATGCCCGGTCATGTTCACCCAGCACTCGTGCATCATTGAAAATAAAGGGCTTAACAGGCACAAAACCTCCACGAGGGAGATGACGAGACCTCACCTATTCCTGTTGCCACCCTTGGACATTATTCGTTGGCTGCGATTTGCCCCAGCTACATGTATCCATACTCTTCACCGACACTGCCAGTATGGAGAACGAGGCACGCCCTTGATGGTTCGCTGTCCCTGCCTATTCTTCTCACCGGATTTTGTTTGCTTAAGCACATTCATGAAAAAGAGCATCTGGACCACAGTTGGGATAAAAAAAAAAAAATTACTTTATTCTTGTCAAAGGACAATTTCACCTATCAAATTTAGACTTCTAAAATTACAATTGTATTCCCCTTAATATGCAAATCTATAATCCCATATTTTTTTTTCTTCCCCAGTGAGGCCCACATTGTCCTTTCAATGCCAGATTTTCTTGAATGAACATTGCTATTCCGTCTGGAGTGTGCACGCTCATTCTTGCCAAACGGAGCATTTGCAGGGTCGCATCAGGGCTTTGACAGCAAGGGAGCATCACAGGCCATAAAAATAGTCAAGTTCGATTGGCTGAAGTGGCTTCTCAGGACTGCAGCGAGGAGAGACGGGGGAGGGCTCCATTTCACTGTAAGGTTACAGCACCACCAAGTGGTCAATTTCGGAAGAGCAGAAGTCCGAACAAGATGCCCTCACGAAACAACCAAACGTGATAGAAAGAAGTGCTTGCCGTTGATCTGCTCTTGTGTTGTCTCTCGCCCATCAAAAAGTGAATATTGACTCAACTAAATACTTAAAAGCAAGAATGGCATATCTTATTTATCCACAAGAGGAATCTCAGTCTGGGAAATTGCTTCCAAAGAGAGTGGTCACCAGATGAAAAGGAAGCTGCTGGGTCGCGGTTATCTTCGGATAAAATTGACTCTTGGGTTTTTTTGACAAAAAAGAAGTGCAGCAGTGTAGCATGGCGTGTATCATTGTGTTCGGTGAAATGAAAAGAAATTAAGGACACCTTTGTATCGTCAATATTTTGTATGGACGCTTTGTACGACGCTGATGCGAATGCGGCGGCCACCTGCTGGCAAAGAGAAGTAATGAAAAGACCAATGAAATTCAGCCGTTAGCATGATTTTCTTTCCTCCGAATATCAGAATGGAACGTGGCAAATATTTTAACAGGAGATGTATATTTTATAATATAACCTAACATTTATAGAGAAATAGAGACTATTGAGTGCAGTGTACAAAGAGGCCTATTTCAAAATGTGACATATTATGATGATGACGATCATTACGATGATGTAGATATGTGTACTGCTGTGTGGCATATCCGGACGCAGTACACGTGAAAAGATGACCGAAGTGCTGGGTCAGGTTCACAGGGTTTAAAAAAAACAACAACATTGCGAGTAGCCAAGTTGAATCCTCTGGAGCTTTTACATCTTCGAATTACATATCTTCACCTGTCATTCTCTCCTTCCCTTCTATTTCCACTTTCAAAACCAACGACATGTGCCTAACCAGCTATGCGTGGACGTTACTGTTCAAGTTTACAGCGTGTACGTATGCGAGGCGTGTACATACGAAAGGAGCAAATGTTGAGAGATGAGCTTCAAGGAAAAAATGTTTCATTGTAATTTCAGGCCCTCTCTTGTCACCCCTCACTTGGATTATCTCTGGACTACTTTCTGTTGGCACTGCATGTTTTGAAAGAGAGCAGCCAGCAGACGAGAGCTCGTGTTTGTAGCTTTCAAAATTCTTTGTACGGGAGCTCCTTAAGAGACAACATTAGCGGCAAGGGACAAACACGTGCTGAAGGAAAGGTGATACCTGAAGTGGTGCCGCAGCACCCAACTTGACAACATCGGAGTGGTGGTTGAGAAGCACAAAGACCTGCTTTTTTTTTGGTTTTTTTAATATACTGTTACACCACTGTGAAGGACTCTTGACTGATCTTTTCATCGCGGGGATTTATCCACAGTAGCAACTTGTTCTTCACTTCTCAAGCGGAGCCTTGAGTGAATCACATATAGCTTTGTTTTTGTTTTTTTTGTAATAATATTTTGCCTATTCCGCTCTATGTGAACAGTGCAAGGACTCTCGCCATGAATTGCGAGGTCTCACCAAACACACCGGACCGACTACGCCACAGACCACCTGTCACCTCTTCCTAAAAGTGCAAAAAGCCCATATTCAGAGCCAGACGAACGACCCGGGCCTCTGTCCTCAGGGGATTCTCCATACCACAACGCAACTGACAAAAAAAAAAACTAGGACAAACACAATTGAGTGCTTTTTAAAAATGATATCGGACAATTTGCTGCGACTGGAGAGTGCCACAGTGGCGGACAAGGTGGACGCAAGTGTATTTTTGTGAACGAGGGGTCTTGCAGCTGCAGATTTGAGTTTTAGGCGGACATTTCCATTTCAGGCTGCTCTGATGGTATTCATTGTCCGAAAGGACTTTTTTTTTTTTTTCTCAACAGTTGATTTATATTCCTTACAAGGAGCTGGATTTTTACTTACTTGTTTATACTACAATTATTATTTGTATTATCATTTCTTTTAATAGGAACAATGAATAAATACAAGTTAGTCTTCATAGGATCTCAGCAAAAGATCAAATTGACCCAAAAATGGCAATTTCAAAATAAAACAAGTTCTCTTTTTCACGGCTTTGGGTGAGAAAAGCCCTCAAAATGTTGACTTATTTGGCTTCAGAAATGGAAGAATTTCACGAGAGACCTACATGGCTAACAAATAGTTGCTGCCAAAAAAAATTACCTTTTTTGTTTTATGTTTCTCATGAATTGTACACATTACACAATTGGGCCATGTAAGCGTAATTGTATGCGTTATACAACCATGTTTACGTGTCCTATTTGGACATTTTATTACCCACAGAGCAGCCAAGAGACATGAAACTGAAACTCCAATGTGCCTTTAGCACTGGGGTGTACTGACTGGTGTGTATCAACACTAACGCTTTTCATGAAAAAAAAAAAAGAAACTGTAAATACATGTTGCCAACAAACATTGCGCTACTCAATATCACATATTGTTACTGCAATATGATTATTAGGTGTAGTATGGTTATTGCCATTAAAAGGGGGGTTTATGATTGCCACCGCTCTCTTTCATAGAAACTTATATCTAGCGAGCGGTGAGTCTTGTGTACAATAACTAGCTTTACGTGTTAGGACGTGTCTTAAAAAGCGCTGCTAGGATAGACAACAAAGGGACTCTTGGAAGACCGATTTCTTCCTGGGATCCATGATGGACACAAGGAGTGAAGAATCACTCAAGAGGGCGGAGTCAAGATTTTGGTTTCCCTTTTAACTCCCATCCAGGGAAGGAGGAACATGTGAAACTCGCGGATTTCCCACTGTTGTCCACTATATTATGTAGCAAAAGCGAAAATGTCCTCTAACCCCCCCTTGTTCCATTATCTCGCCCCAAACACCAGACGGGTCTTACGCGCCGAGCTTTTCTTGTCTTTCAGCTCGGCTTCTTCTGTTGAATACAGTGCCAAGACAACATTGTGTATATAGAAACATTCTTTTTGGTCGTTGAAATGAGTGGAGCACATAGCAATACCATTAGAATATAAATGTCTCATAAATCCGGAGAAGGTGGCTCGAGAAGATGCATGCTTGAGAAACACCACGGCGACTTGAAGATGTATTGGTTGGGATCATGGTTCAGTTTGTTGTGTTGTGGGTCTCATTGTGTACATACCAGTTTGTACTATTTACTGTTTAAAAAAAATAATAAAAATTAAAAAAAAACATGGCTCTGGATGTGTCCAAAGAGCACATCTGAAAGCCCAGAGAGATGGCACACTGTGACGTGGTTTACACCCCAACACAGAATGTAACATGGTCAACGTTGTCGAAACATTTTCTAAAGGCTAATATTATTACTATTAATATGATGATTACTATAAAGCTATTTTAGCCAGTTAAACGAGCCTTCCGTGTCTTTGTTTGTCTCCATTTAAAGTCTTTCTGCATTTTTGAGGTCCTTGCATTCTATTAGTTTACCGCTAGAGGGCAGGTGCATTTTCCTCAACAACAAAAAAATCCCTTGAAAACAGTTCTTGCACGTTCCAAGTGTGGTTTCATAACTGCATGACTTGGCCAGTTTGGTAAATTTCTATTCCTCGAATAAACGGTGGTTGGAAATATTTCCTTTTTTTTTTATTTTTGAAAAACAGTCAACAACAAAAAAAGACATAGCATTGCGTTTCAGTCATTGAATTATTCAATTTTTTTGGCCATTTTGTCACCATGCAACAAAGAAATAAGTGAAAAGGAGTGTTCATAATTGATGATTTTCGGATCGCTACGTTTTAGACTTTGTACCTTGCAATGGTGAACGTTCACTTGACGCCGTCCAGTTTGAGAGTCCAGGCTTGTCCTGCGGTGCAGGGGAGTTCAGGTAAAGCAATGGTAAGTCCAGCGTTGGGCTTGATAGGTGACCAAGATAAAGGCTTTGGGTTCCCCAACAACATCACCTGGATGACAGGCAACAATGCGTGATTTTAACAAGGCAGCTTTGGTCACTATTTGGTTAGCTTGCCGACCAATTTGTGGCTAGCGCTTGAATGCTGAATTTTGCCAACATTACAACATGGTTAACTCGTTTTTTTTTTACCTTGGTGTTGGCTGATGTTTTGGGTTCCAAAAGTTGCACAGTGGGCTTAGCGGGTTTCGTTGTCAAGATGGCAAAAATACTGTCCCCTTTGGATGTGTACCTAAACCAACAACAACAAAAAATGCATTGTCCTAACATATTCGACTTCAATTAGTGCATTGGGACACATTCTCCCAAGAACTTGTCATTCAAAAGCTATCTGTCATATTTTTGTTTTTGCTAAGCTTACACTTGGTTTTGTTTCATAGTTTTGTGTGTGCTTTTTTTTTTTCTTCCTCGTTTGGTTTTATTTCCACCTGTTGTCATTCGGGTCCTTTGTGTCAACCAATCAGCTTCCTCAACCGTTTGCGTCTTGTCCAGGTGTTCCGTGTTGTCTTGTCAGCTTGCTTGTATTTAGTTCCTAGGTTCATTGCTGGATTGCTGTGTGACTGTCATGTTTTTGTTTTTTGTTTTTTTGGGTTAATTGGGGTTTTTCAGGACTTTGTATGTGTTTTTATTTATTTATTTATTTATTTTTATTATTTTTGGGTCAATACATTTTGTTCAGTCCTTCTTGGTTCTCATGCCAACCCGCTTTTTGGTCCTCATACCCACAAAATACCATCACACCGAAATGTCACTCTTTTTATAGTGACATGACCTTCAATCCTCACTAGGAAAAAATATATAAATGGAAGACAACCTGTGTCAAAACTGACTAAACATGCTCAATTTAATAAAATTATGTCATGAATTAATTAAAACTTTGCGCCTCTATGAGAATGGAGCCCACTATTTGAGGCAATATTGTGATTCTAGTCCCCTTGTTACCTACCACACTGGCACAGAGGCATTTTCCATCTGGACCCTCCAAGGTTTGGAGGCATAGACAGCTTCCCCGTTGACATCAAGCCAAGCACCGACTCCCCGCAGCCGCTCTTCAAACAACGCTGGGATCATTCCATCAGAAGTGGGGCCCACATTTAGGAGGTAGTTACCTCCCAGTGCCACAGTGTGAACCAGATCCTGAGCAGCAAGCAAGCGAATATGTCACAGCGCATTTTAAAAGGACTGATTATATGCTTGGCTTGAATGTGATCACCTCTATGATGGTGGGCAGGTCCATCAAGTCACTCATCTTCATGTTCCTACGGTAGCCCCAGGAGAGCATGTCGACAGATGTGCATTTCTCCCACTTATGTGCGGGCAGCTGGCCTGGAGTATACTTGTCTTCACAGTTGTAGTAACCTCCATGTTTACATGCACAGCCAGCTCCCCATCTGTCATTGGTTACCACTGTATCCTATGAAATAGACGACATGAGTTCATCAAATGAAAAAAATATATATATATACAGTGAAACTCCTCTACAACGAAATCATGTTTGCAGCAAGAAATTTTTCACAACAGGGGTTTTTTCACTGTAGCAAATTTGATCTCAGATGTAAACACACACACACACACACGCACGCACACAAACGTATGAATTATTTTTTTCACACTAGGGGGTATTTTCGCCCATGTAGGTTTCATTGTAGAGGAGTTTCACTGTATATATAGAAAGAGAGAGAAAGGGAGTAGAGAGAGATTGAGAGAGAGAGCGAAAATCTGAAACTAGCACATACTTTAACAGGGCTATCGTTGTAGAGCCAGGCAAGAAATTGCGTGGAGTTCCAGTATGTGTCAGGCGCCTCCCAGTCTCCATCAGACCAGATCACTTCAGGTCTGTACCTGCAAGAGGGATGCTGAAATTTACTCAAGTCTGCACCTACGGTCAGTGTTCATTCATAGACAAGTGTGGATGAAAATGAAGTCACCTTACAACCATGTTATACAGCTCTGGTAATAGCTTGTGAAGCACAAATTCCTGTGTTTTGAATCCATTCTGCTTATCCATCAGGTAAAGAGGGTGGAACCACTCGTAAAGGGAGTTGTAGAGTCCAAAGTGCATCGACCTGAATATGGAAATATAATTCTTCATTGGAGGCAAGTGGCATGAAAAGCAGCAAAACTACATTCACAGCATTCAATCTTGTTGCTTGAAAGGAATCCGACTTTACAGTGAGGAAGGTGAGAACACACCGCTTCCGCACAGCTTCCCCCAAGTCTCCGACGAGGTCTCTATGTGGACCGGTATCGACAGAATTCCAGTTCCAGGAGTTGGGAGATTCCCAGTTGGTAAAACCTTCGTGATGTTTGGCTGTCAAGACGACATATCTTGCGGGAGCAAACATAAACAACAAGACAGAGAAGTGATGAAACAGTGGTTTGTGTGGTTCAAAGTAGAAACTGAATTCGTGGGTCGTGGTATTATACTGTGCCCAAACAGAACCCCAGTTCGAAGTACTTACTTTGCTCCAGAAGCTTTGAATATATTCGCCCATTCGTCCGGATCAAAGAACTGAGCGTGAAACTGGGTTGCAAACTCCGGGTAGCGAAATCCAGGCGCATAACTCTTGTTCATGAAAGCCACGCAATTGGGATCCGGTGGTTTCTCACCTTGCCAGTGCCACCAGAACCACTCGCTGTCAAAAGCGGGCACGGAAAACACCCCCCAGTGAATGAAGATGCCCACCTTTGCCTCGTCGTACCAGGAGGGCAGCGGTCGGGCGTCCAGACTAGTCCAGTCTGCCGTGTAGCGAGCTCCGGACGCCAACGTGACGAGTGCAAGGACGAAAGTGAAGAAAATCATAGTGACACGAAGGCTATTTGTGCGGTAAGTTAAACTATCAACAGCCCGATCGGTTTACGAATAATGTTCTTGCTCGTTGTAGCGGTATTTGACGTTGACAGTGCTTGGAGTGTTTAGGAGAGTCGCGTGACTTCTCCGTTTTGACGAATTGTGCTCCAATCCAATTCAGTGCCACTTGGCGCCCTCTAGCGAGAGGAAAGATACTGCATTAAGATGACTGATTCAAAACATACACTCAGAATTCAAGTCAAGTCAACTTTATTGCCAAATATGCTCTATGTGCAACATATAGCACAGATGAAATGTATTTCCTCTCAACCACAGTGCAACCACAGGAGAGAGACCAGAAAAATAAATATTTACTTTCTCATCTTTAATGGTATTGCACGTGGCTCTGCAGTCGTCTACTTTTTTCTGATTTGATCCCAAATCGCCAACAGATAGACAAACGGTTTTTTTTACTCACATTTTATTTGCAATGCGATTCGTGGTTTTATTTTCTTCAGTCAAAACATAAATCAAGTTAAAAGTAAAAAAAAACACTTGTACAGTAGTAGTGAAAATAGTCCATCCTAAAGAAAAAGTAGTTGGCATGGGTGATCCGGATGGTTATGGTCCTCATGAACATTCTGATCCCTGGAGGGTCGCCGCAACCGCGCAGAACGTCTCACTTGAACTAAGGGTGGCGCCATCTTGGCGCAAACAATCCTGGCTTTTACTACTCGTCTCCGGTCCGGTGGTGTTATTGTTTGTCAAGTCAGTCGCTAATTTATCCTTCTTTTGAAACGACGAGCTCTCGACAGGGGCCGTTTTGCCTTTCCCGGACCGAGATCCCACGTCTCGCCGGGAAGTCTTCCAGGTGTATCCCAGCCGTTTCAAGACCCGCTGGGTAGTTTTGATGGAAATGGGCTTCACCGCGGTGCAGTTGTACAACCTCTGGATCTCCGTGATGGACGCCTGGTTGTTGGCCTCCACCACTCGCTCCATTTGCTTCTCTCCCAGCTCGTCGACGAACGGTTTCCTGCGGCGACCCCGCTCGCTGCGGGTCTTCTTTTTGGAGCACCAGTCTCTGTACACCCGTGACACCGCCGTCTTGGAGAAGCCCAGCTGGTTGACCGTTTCCGAGATGCTGCGGCCGGCGATCCGGATACCGACGATCATTCCCCGCTCGAACTCGCTTAAATCCCGTGCCTTGCCCATCTGTTACCGTCTGGGTGCGATCCCTGCACTGTGAGCCACCGCGATGTCCCCCCTCAACCCACCTTGTGCCTCTTGTTTTGATGCCAAGTAAGCTGAGCTCTCTGGCTGAGCCCAACTGTCTTCTTCTACGCTGCAGCTTTGTAGTCTAATGGATTCAATGCTGCACCCTTCAGTTTGCATTAGGTACTACTGTCCTATCGGATAGCTTGATAGATGGAAAACGGACATGTTAAGTGTATGATATCGAAAGAATATACAGTAAATATTCTCGAGTACGGACTCATGTTTGCGCTGTCCAATCTGTCCTTATAACAGAAATTCCTCTTTTGGGAAATGAGCATGGTACATGTCCTTTATGAACCTGCAAGTATGATGAAAACTGTATGTGTAACAACACAAGCAATAAAATGCAAAAATATACTGTCCAAAAACTGTTTATATAACAAAAACAGCAGTACAGTATACAGTACAGGTGTAGATTTAAAAAACCACAACACAGTATAGTATGTACAGTATTTTAATGTTGATTTTTTCAGTCTTGGGAAAAAATGAGTCTATTTTGGGTGTTTTGTTTTGTTGGGTTCTTCCTCGTTTTCTATGCCATGATCTACAGGACGAAAGTAAATAAAGTTAAAATCGTTCGCAATTGTAAACGCACGCCAATAAAAGTCACTGACACATAGTCGTTTCGAATTCGATGACATAAACGGCGAAGCAAACACGCTGGGCGTAGCTTTTTACGCTAGTGCCGCGATCAACAGGACGTAAGTGAATAAAGTTAGAAATCGTTCGCAATTACAGTGCACTTACACGTCGTCGTTTCGAATCTGATTATCAAAAAATGCGACGTGAAAACTGTCCTATCGTGATAAAGCTTGATAGATGGCTTACGTAGTTCCGGTAACATGGTAGTCAAAATGTTAAGTGTTTTTATTACGGGTGAAGGATATTCCTTTCCATAGAATTCCGGGGATGGGAATGTTTACTGTAGTGCAGAGAAGTATGCCGTTAATAGTCCAAATGCTTTATATATGGTTTTTATTTGGATCCATTTGACTGGTTGTGGGACAAGATACAGTCTGGACTGGTTGTCAGTCAATTGCAGGTCCTTTAATTACTCCTGATTTTAGACATTCAGACAGTAGCCTATTTGTATTTCCTTGTAGTCTGTTAAGAAACAAAAATGCAATACATTTAGATGAAAATCAAAGGTGCCTTCATAAAAGGTCCATCCGTTTATTTGCTATTCTGTCCTCAATAACGGCAATGACTTCAAAGTTTAAATTAGTATTGCAGTCATCTTTTTTTTTTTTAATCTCAATCTATTTTAATACTGACAATGTGATGCCATCAGGTGGTGGAGTGGACTCAAACCACTCTATGCAAAAACACAAACTAATGTGTGACAATAAAATGTGAAGCTGCCAGCCGCTAAATGATAGTCACATGGTAGCAAATTAGCAGTGCAAAAAACGCAATTGCATAAAAGTGCATAAGTCTAATGGTAAATTAATGATTGTCCACGTGGAAAAATCATCAAATGTGTACAATAGTGGCGTAGAGCAATGCAAGAAAGTGCATGAGCCAAAAACTAAACTTTGGAGCACAGGGGCCACAGGCATTGGTGGTCTTCGGGGTCCAGGTGAACGCTGCGGTCATCACGAGCACGGCGAGCCCGCTTTGGTTGCTTCAACCTCGGGGACAGTCTCACTGGAACTCACGGTACCTCCATCATTGACTCGAATGATCCAGCCTTTTCCGACATGTGCGTAGTCCACGAATTGCTCAGAGTTCGAGTTCTCAACGGGGGCGGGCTGGAGCACATGATCCCGCTGGGTAGACCCCCGGTTGTAGCCCAGTCGCTTCAAGACCCGCTGGGTGGTCGTGGTAGAGATGGGCTTCTCCACGCTGAAATTGTACAACGTCTGGATCTCCTCGATTGTGGCTTGGTTGTTGGCCTCCACGACCTTCTCCATCCGCTTCTCGCCCGTCTCGTCAACGAGGCGTTTCCTCCCGCAAGCCCCCCGCTCGCTGGAGGTCTTCTTCTTGCAGCACCAGTCTTTGTACACCCGAGACACCGCCGTCTTGGAGAAGCCCAATCGATTGACTATCTGCGAGATGCTGCAACCCGCGCTTCGGGCGCCCACGATCAGGCCCCGTTCGTACTCGCTCAAGTCCCGCGATTTGCCCATGTGTTCCCAGGGTGGTCCAACGCTTGGACTGGGGGAAAACACGACAAATTCCTGTTTTGTGGCCCGTTTATCTCTTCTGTTTTGAAGGTAGCTAGCTCAATATGCAACCAGGGGCGACTTGTAAATAAAGCTCTCCTTCTGTGGTTTGTTTGTTCGGCAAATCTGCGCCCCCTTCGGCGAGGCTGAGTTACTACAATTTAAAAAATGGCGTTACTGTATACGTCTTTATATCCTGTATCGTTTTCAAATCAGCTGTTGATAGATGTCAACGGCAGTACTACATACAGTGGACATAAAAAGTCTACACACCCACGTTATTAAAACAAGCCCATTAAAAAAAAATCTGAAAATGACCCACAGCCTGAATAACTCGTGTTATACGGAAGTGCCACCAATTCGATGTTAGTAACAGTTTCTAAGGAGATTTGCACTTCAAGGAAAAATGTGTTAATTTTTCACTGTTCATTATTTCACGAGCTCAAACGTCAAACGGATTTTTGGCTTCGTGCTTAGGTCATTGCATTCTATTAGTTCACCACAAGATAGCAGTAATTTCCTACACACAAAATAAATGCATTTCAGGATCCTGTATGTTTTTTGTGGATGTTTATGTTTTTATAATGTAAAGGGGGTGAACTTGAAAAGCGTTGCTGTCTTCGGCCCCTTCTCAAACTTATGCTTTATCAGTGTGCTATTTATTTTTTCTTTTCACCATTCTACAATTTTGGTGCTCGTTTGAGACAAATACAAATCTACTCAAATTTAAAAATGCCTCAGTTTACCCCCAACAAAATTGTATTTGATATGTATGGAGGATGAGATGATGTATTCTAGAAGGCTTTTTTTCTTTCTTGCAGCAACCCTTTTACTGAACATTGACTACTGTTTCGAAGTGTTCATAATTGCCTCCACCTTGGCTAGGGCTGCATTTCTAACAGAAGAAAATCAGAGCCACTGCTGCAAGATTCTGCCGCTGCCCCGATTCATTGTAAATATGGTGCTCTTTTGGTTGATGAGAACAGTTGTGTTTAAAATGAAAATGTTGAGGGTGGTCATGAAGTAATCATATAACTGTGGACACGAGTAACTAAAATAGACATTTAATGCACAATAACAAATATTTAGTAACATGCAGGCATATTAATGTTACCCTCACAGGAAAATGCCACAAATGCATGCAAATTTTAAGACACGGGTGAATTTCATAGCATGACTCAAATCAAGTGAAAGTAAATCTGTAAGGTGCAAAATGACATTCAAACACAACAACCTCAGACAATTCCAGTAGCATTCAAATCTCGACACATAAATCAAAGTATAATTTAAGAACTTCATTGGGGGAAAAAAAGAAACATTCCATTGCCCGTGACTGTTTGAGCACCTTGTTTCTGGCCTTGTTAAATACTTTAAGAAAAACACAAACAAGGTGGATATCTTAAACGTGACAAATAGCGTAAAGCCCAAAATTATGGTGAACTACAGATGCATGACGCGATTCACTTGACAGCGCAAATGGTCAAAACCTCACCCAACATTGTTTTCGCAATTTTAGAACTCCATGCTGTTTGAATGGATGCCACACCGTTAGTACATGCACAAAAAAATTTAACCATTGCATTGAACCAACTTAAACAAGACTTTTAAATGGCATACAAAACAGCTCCATCTAACCCTGTTTGTCTATTTAAAGCCATTGCAATGGCTTGGTGTCAGTTACTTGTGGATTTTCTCTATTCCTGGTAGAGCTCGGGCCATCTCTCACTAACTGCAGGGGAACAATCGGATTCATTTGTGCATGTAAACAGGCTTACGTGTGCTTTTGTGGAAGTACTTCAAAAGTATATTATTTCATTTTTTTCAATCGATTGAAAGTGTCTCCAACTTGTACATAACATTCGGACAGTCAAGGTATAACAGACTAAACCAAATGAGATTAAGTGTGGAGTGGTACCACTAGTGGTAAACACAGACACACACACACACACACACACACATACACACAAAAAGTACATTTTCAAACTGTGCAATATGTTCACAGCTTGTTGAACTTTTTAAATCCAGCAAAGCACATTTGCAAAGTAATGCCTGGTTAGATTTCACTCGTAAGTAAACCACTTGTGTGTTCCTGTCCAAAGAAATGTCTCCAAAATTGTTTTTAAATTAATGCACAACACAGCGTAAATGATTAATCGTAGTGCAGCTTTTCATGTTCTTATATTTGCACGGCGGTAACATACACAACTGTGCATCACGTTACAATGACTTACAACAATAAATGCACTTTTTGTATGAACGCCTAGGCTTACTATATTACCGCATTTCAATGTTGATGACGACAAAAAGTTGGCTCATGTGCCCAGGGTTGGACATTAAGAGTTCAAAATAAGAACAGAGCCACAGGCACTGGTGATCTGAAGGCTCCAGGCGATGTGGATCCTCACCAACACTGAAACCCCGGTAGAGGGGCTTCGACCCCGGGGAGCGTCTGGTTGCAACTCACGGGGGCACCCTCGTTTGGCAACGTCTCCCGAGTTTTACTCCCCGTGTCCTGTTCGGCATTGTTGCCTCCACCCAAGTCCGTCGACACGGCAGTCTGTTCTTTCAGTGGAGAGCCCTGGACGGGGTCCTGCTGCTTGGTCCTGGGTACCGGATTTTTCCGCGTGGTCCGAGACACCGAGTCCCGCCGTGGAGGCTTGCGGCTGTAGCCCAGCCGCTTCAAGGCCCTCTGGGTAGTTTTGTGCGAGATGGGCGTCTCGGCACTGAAATTGTACATGGTCTGGATCTCCGTGACCGTTGCCCGGTTGTTGGCTTCCACCACGCGCTCCATCCGCCTTTCGCCAACCTCGTCGACGAGGCGTTTTCTCCCGCCGGTCCCCCGCAGGCTGCTAGTCTTCTTCTTCACGCACCATTCCCGGTATATCCGCGACACCGCCGTCTTGGAGAAGCCCAGCCGGTTGACAGTTTCCGATATGCTGCAGCCTGCGCTTCGAGCGCCGACGATCAGTCCTCGCTCGAACTCAGTCAAGTCCCGCGACTTGCCCATGTTCAGCTCCGATTCCCCTTTCAACCGAGTGCCACTTCTTTTGTTTCAAGGGGTTGACATATTCCGTCGACTGTACTGTATTGACAATGTCGAATTGGGGTCTTCTTCTACGGTCGATTATTTGCTACATTGGGCTCATTGTCGCCCTCTGCCGTTAGATTTGTGACAATTGCAAGAAGGAAAAGCACTGATTCACCTCCGGTACTGAACCAATATGATGCTAAATTATATCCAGGTACAAAATAATGCATGTACACAACCCGGAAAAGTAAGGATAAATTGAAACATTGAACATTAAAATAATAACAATGTAAAAAGATTGAATAGAGTACGCTTGTAAAGATTATGGTGCATTTTAGGGTTCTTTCTCTACTTACTACTTTTTAGGACAAGCGTATCACAATTTGATGACTTGTCACAGCAAGAAAAACCGGCACAAAAAAAATTCTTCTCTTTTATTAACTTATTTTGTGTTCATACTGACAAGGGGAAAAAACAACCAGCTTGACTTTTATTCCATAAAAACAAGTTTTCCCATGAAATAACATGGAATGAAAAAGAACTGCTTGTGATAAAAAAAAAAACACCTTACTTGTGTGATGACCCCCCCCCCCGGACGGACACATTTTGAATTCGTTAAAGCTTGTGGTTTTTGGCGACCATGAGGCAACGCATTCATCGCCGTCATTGTTGGGAGTCAACAACTGCAAACAAGTCCATTCAATAAAAACCGTGCATGTGGAGGATCTTCCTTCTGTGAATCTGTCACTATCCTCGTTCATTCACACCGGGTCACTCATGTGCTCTCTGTTGACTTAACCTCAATTTACATCTTTGTTCGAATGGCGCCTTCAACAACTAATAAGCCTATTTCAAAAAAATAATGAATAGAAAGTACACATAAAAGTTTTCCAATGGCGGGAGTAAAAGGTAAAACGTCGTCAGAAAAGTAAACATTCAAGTGAAGTACAAATACAGTACTTGAAATATTGACTTTGTATTTGATTACTTTCCACCACTGCAATTTAGTGATTGCAATACCATAAGGACCTCCATACGAATACATAATATGTCGCTTCTCTTTTTGAAAAAAGAAATTCAATATTGTCCTCGAAAAAGAAAGCACTCACTTCCATGTGTCATCAGGACCTTCCAAAAGTGCATTGGCAAGTGTGTGAAGTCACCACTAGAGAGCAGCGCTCTGCTTCTCATTGGACAAGTTTGCGCAAGCCATGCACCAGGCTTCAATCGTTATCACTTGTTGGCATTTTTCAATTTACAAAAAAAAGAAAAACATGCGCAGGACGTACAAGTCAGAAGGGGGGAGGAGGGGGTTGGTGATGGCCTGAAAACTCTCAACAACATGTCATCAATAAAGTATCAATGGACCGAGAGCAAGGCACGGCAACACCAATAACTGGCCCTGATTTCAGCATTTTTCTTTTATCGATCCAAGTCAGCCAAAGCATGATTGTCGGTGTCCTCTGAAAGATTGATCTTGTGGCGTGACAAGTATCATCAGACGCTCACTTCATTGCAGTTTTTTTTCTTCCTTTCATGTGCGGGGGTCATGATTTTAACAATTGCTTAAATTGGTCACAAAATGCGTGTTCCCCGCTTAAGCTAACTCAAGGTGAGGTCTCCATGAGTCAGAGATATTTGTAAAAAACATTTTTTTTTAAACCCCAAAGAATATTCTACAAATAGACTTCATGATGATCAGGGAAGAATTCTAAAGATTCACAGAGTGTGACCTCCGTCATTGCACGCGGCCAGCTGCCTTTCCAGCATCTGTTTCTCCACCAAGTCTTCCACTCGCCCGACCTCCACCTCGTCCACCTCGTCCATGAAACTGGCCCAATCGGCGGCACCCTCTTCGCGTTCCGTGGGCTCCGCTTGGCCGGCCGGGTATAGCGGGGTGGAGTCGGCGTGAGTGGTGGTCACGCAGTTGCAGCTGTCGCAGATGCCGTAGCGTCGGAAGCCTGGAGATACGCTGGACCCGGAGAAGATTCTTCTGCAGCTCTTGCATGACATGGGCAAATCATGACGATGAACCTGGTTGGGGGGGTTCACAGACATTGGCAGCGGTTGGGAAATGAGTGGACATGGTTCCTCCACATATTCGCCATTTTCCTTTTGACACAATTTAAAGCCATTGCTAAAATGAAAAAAATATGTATATATATATATATATATATATATATATATACAGTCAAACCTCGGTTTTCGTCCATAATCCGTTCCAGAAGCCTGTTCGAAAACCGAAATTGTTCGAAAACCGAAACCACGCTCTTTTGAAAATAAAAATGTTTACTGAACACGTCTGCTCACAATGGAAAGCAACACGAGGAAGCGTCACTTCCTCGTCTACCCGAGGAAGCGTCACTTCCTCGTGTAAGGAAGGTGAGAGGAGTCAAATGGTGCATTCAAGTGCGCTCAGTTTGTTGGAGAATCGAAATTTGTTCCGTCATCCGAGGCATAAAAAAGTCGAAATTTTTGGTCGAAAACCGAATTGGTCGAGAACCGAGACGTTCGAAAACCGAGGTTTGACTGTGTGTGTGTGTGTGTATGTATATATATATATATATATATATATATATATATATAAATTTTAACAAGTATTACTTCATTACCATCTTGGTGCAAAGGAAATACATGGTGCTTTTTTTTTGTTTTGTTTTTTTGCCAAGACATAACCCCGTCTAATATCAAAACAGTGCTTGGCCACCATCGAGCCACACCTATAGGTGATTTGATATATTTCACTTCTTCATAGATTTTCATTATTTGCAGTCGGGCTCGGTCCAGACACTCAGAAGACGGCGACGGAAGGTACAAAGTGCGATTCATCGCTTACGCTCAGGGCGTGGGTGCGAAGATGTTCCTGCCTCGTGAACCTCTTGCCACACATGGGACAGGGGAAGGGCCTCTCTCCAGTGTGACAGCGAAGGTGCCGCTTCATAATTCCCTTCTGCTTGGCCGTGTACGGGCAGAAGGGACACTTATGCAGTTTGACTGGAACCAGCAAGCTGTCACCTGCGGGATGGAAGAGGCCGTTAAAAAAAATCTACTTGGCAGGTACCAAGTTCACAAACTACACTGAACCAATCTGGTTTTCTGTACCTGTATCCTCTCCAATCCAATCCGACTGGATTTCCATCACAGATGATCCCACAAAATTCAAGCTGTCCTCAATTCGGCTCACTCCTAAAATGCTACCTGGTGGTCTCTGAGTCATGCGCTGGGCCGCTCGGTCCACCAGAGGGTTGGGACCTTCACCCCTGGCCAGCATCTCCATCAGCTGCCTGGCACTAAAGGAAGAGCTGTAACCCACAGAGGAGCGCTCCATGGAAAAACTTGGCGGGATTGATCTGCTGTGATGAGGGACTGAAGGTCCGGGATATGATGATGCAAGGTCTTTATTGTCAGGGGATTCCAAAAGCTCCTCATCGGGGTCATATTCTATCTTGGGGTTCACTAACTCGTGAGTCAAAGTGGAGCACAGCGCTGAGGAAAGGTTAGTTTGATCCGTGTGTGCCTTTGGTTTTTCACGAACAGAACGGTAGTCGGAGTCCGGTTCTCGACTTGGGCCTGGTGGGCTGTTGCCAGGCATGTACAAAGGGCTCGCAGATGGCTTTATCGATGCTGCGTCTGCTTCTGTAACCTGCGAACGAGGCTCCGTGGCACTGACGCTACTCGACTTGGATGCAGCAGGAGTACCGCTGTCTGCAAGTCTGTATCGTCCTTCCAGTCCTGGATTTTCTTTCTCGGTTATGCCTTCCTTGTCTTTATTGCATATTTCCAATGAGGAGCTAATGTATTTTTTGCAAAGATTCACCAGGTCGGTCATTTGCAAGTAGCTGGCTGCTGACATCACTTCGATGACACTGCTGCTGCTCAAGGCTAAGCGGCCGGAGTAGAGGAAATCCAGAATGATGGAGAAGGCATCAGCTGTAACAATGTCTAAAGATGCTGTGCTTTGGCGCTGCCCATTATCCTGAAACAACATTAATAGACAATTAGGAAAATTGACTTAAAAGTCACAGTTGGTGTTTCAAATATTTCAATAATTTGAATTGGCTTTATTTCTATTCAATGGATCTACCATAGGGAAAATCTATTGCGAGTGCAATTGGTTGTTCGTCTGTATTTGCTCCATCGTTGGAGACAAGCGGTAGGTACTGTATGGAAAATGAAGCAAAATTTAAAGTATCCCAGAACAGACAGTGGTCAGCCATCAAAATCCCACTGCACCTGTAAATAGTGAACCAAAAGAGCCCGAAAGTAGCCACTTCCTGCAAACAGGACATTGCGATGGGCTTTGAAGACACGGCCCTCGACCAGGATGCTGCAGTCACAGAAGTAGCCTCGCTTGCGCTGCTCGTTGAGTTCAAACAGAAGCTTGGGCAGGTAGCAAGGCACCTCCATGATGAAACTTCAGGGGGCTCTGCGAGGAGAGAGGAAGAGTAAAAAAAAAAACAAACAAACAATACAAGTGGTAAATGGAAATGCAGCCACGTTGATCTCAATTGAGTGGCAAAATTAAAAATACAAATAATAAATGTGGCAGAATTGTTTCCTGATTCTCTTTTTACAAGCCAGCATGCATTGGTTCTTAAAACAGCCCCAGAGATTGTACTGTAGGATGCTTTATAGCGCTATTCTAAATCGTCTACATATGATGGCAAGATATTTTAACATTTCCAAGTGGACTTGTATGAAAACAATGCAGCCACATATAAGATCGTGTTGAACGCATTCGTAAGGAGCAACTTAATAACACGAGAGTTGATGCTTCACGCTGTCTTTGTTTTCAGGCTATCTATGGCAGCTAACGTTAACTAGCGAGTTACAAACCCATTTTCGGCCACTCGCAAGCGCCTCCTTCAAGAGCGTGTGTTAAATAAAAACACGATCGAGCCAAATGACTTACTCGCCAACACCCAGAAAAATTATTGATGATGGGTCGTGATCTAGAAAACATTAAATTGCTCGTGCTAATAGCATTATTTTCGAGTTTTTTTCTCCGATCGAAGTACAGCATAAACACTTCCGGTATTCCGGGATTGACGTTTACGTTTAGCCAATTAGGAGTTACGTAGGCGCGGTCACAAGTGACGACCAAATGGAAAAGGGAAGGAGAACTTCGATTTCGATTTCAATGAAATAAAATAAAGTAATAATAATCCATTGGTAGGTAAAGGAATAGAAACGTTTGACATGAGTGAACACAATTAATAGTAAATCAAAACATGTGACTTCCAAGCTGTGCGATCTATTTTTATGCTCACACGTAACATTCCTTGCTGTTAAATGAAGAAAAGTCAACTTTGAATTTAATAAAAGAGTGGGGTCTCTTTGAACGAAAAAACATAAATTATAAATTTGTGCTTGAGTATATTTTTCCATTTTAGTGCGGAAATAATCTTCTGTGTTCAAAGAAACAAATTATGAAACTAATATTCATTTATTTGGCACAACCAGTGCCAATAAACCACACATCTCTTCCCACAGTTCTTGACTTCATAATATTTTCCTATGGCCTGCTGTGGAAAAACCCACATTGATGTTACAACAGCCCAATAAAAAAAAATGAAAATGAATATCAGCACTAAATTACAACCGAAACTAATCTTGCTCTAATCCAGGGTTTCCCAAACGTTCTCAGATCAAGACCCACAAGTTTGGGTCCTTTCCGCGAGTTGAATCTAATAAAATACATGAAGCGTTGCCATCATGTAAAGTTATACAGTACATAATAAAAAGAAAAGACAACATTCAACCAACAGCGGTGCCAATTTGATGATCAACTAAATAAAACTGAACATCTGACTCTTGACAACAGAGGACCCCCTGTACTGAGGAATATTTAACTTGCATCCCAAACTGGACTTCCCTTTCCTCTGGAAGATGTTATTTTGATTGGCATGTGGCAAAAACGTTCGTGATTAGAGTGTGATGGTACTCGTTTTAATATTCACTCTATATCCATGCCATACAGGGAATCACGTGGAATCGATTAGGCAAAATACTTTCCTAAAAAGTAGAGCTCAGTGCCAAGATATCAATGAAAATGTATTTTGATTCTTCGCAGGAGTGTGTGCAATCCCTCTGAGGGGATGGTGCCAGGTATCTTAACCCCCATGCAGTAATTATCCCAAAATTGGACATTTCGGACACTTTGGACGATTTTGGACTGTTGGACAAATGGACACCACAGACAAAACAGTGAAAAATAACTCCGCGAAGCTGAAATTTTGCATAGGATGTATATTCAACATTTACTTTTATTTTATTGGGTGGTCTTTTTTAACCCCCATGCAGTAATTATCCCAAAATTGGACATTTCGGACACTTTGGACGATTTTGGACTGTTGGACAAATGGACACCACAGACAAAACAGTGAAAAATAACTCCGCGAAGCTGAAATTTTGCATAGGATGTGTATCTATGTCTTGGCCAATTCCCACTGAACATTTTGAGGGGTTGAAAGTGAAAAAAAAATAAAAGTGAAAAAAGTTGTTGCACATTGGAAGAGGGGACATTTTTGGGACGTAATACCCTTCATGCAGCCGCTTAAAAATACTGCATGAGGGTTAAAACAGCGTCTCTCAATGATCATTTGTTTACATGTTTCACTACTCCACTCGGGACAGGAAAAAGACCATGCTTGTGATTTACGACCGACTCATGCGGCCTGTGATGTCTAAAAAGCAAACTGCCTTCATGTACGCTTAGCATCCGCACTCATTGTGTGTGTCAGCCGCACTGGCAGCCGCAGTCTGGCGCTGAGGGCCCGCAGCAGCACCCCTCGCTCCTTGTGGTCTGACGAGCACTCGGGGCCTGCATTTTCCCAGGCTGAGACAACACACCACGGTGGCAGCGCAAACCACATTGGGAGCCTGATTAAAGACTCGGGACAATGGAGGGACCGCGGTGGCATTTTCCATTCCTAGCGTCGTGTCCCGGGGGGGTAGGAGTGGGGGGGGGGGGGGGGGCAGGAAATATGTGCCGTGAAACGTTTGAATGATCCCAGAATCTCAGGAATTCCGAGCGAGGCTCCGCAGAGAGGACCCTCGACCGGGGATCAAAAAGACCAGAGCGGACTGCGGTGGGTTAGTGCAGAAGCACGCGCGCACACACACACACACACACACACACACACACACAAGTGAAACATTTGCCTCTGTGGCTGCATTTCTTTGGTTTATTTGTGATTTTTGGCCAGCGAGCAACAGGCATGTGGTGTGTGTTGTCCTTTTATCTCACATGGGCAATCATTGGGAGTCTAATACAGCAGGCGCCCCTTTTTTATTCGGGAGACACCGCTCTCCTCTCTCTTTCTCTCTGTAATTATCGTTTCATGTTGTGAGAGCGACGGCCCGACGCATCTCGCGCTCTTTTCATCACTCGCCGGATAAGACGAAACGAATTCCCGACTGAAATAAATCTGCCAGCCTTTTTATTATTGTATATTGAGCACCACGGAGCCTTCCCACACCACAAACTTCCGGTAGCAAAGGGCCCCAAAAACTGATGTCGTTGCCACAGGCGGATTGAGACGATCAAAGCCTGCTTGTGCTATATGCAGTTAGCCAAGAGCCCTCAAGACGCTGACCTCAAACATAGCTCATGTCTGAGCGCCACACTGACTGTTTGTTTGTGGTACTTGCGAGCGAGATTGTGTAGCGACGGTTTTGCGGCACACGTGTTGCCTTTCAGCAGGATTTTTCTGTGTTGTCTCCCACAAGTCTGCCTTTCACACGAGTCCGTCGACGCGGGCAACGAAATGTTGACTGTTGAAATTCAGTTTTTTCGCAGAAGTGGGGAACTGGAGTCACGTGACTTGACCCGTGTCGGATTGACGTCGCCAGTTTTAGGATTGTGGATGAGTTTGACTCAAATTCATGCCAGACTCCATTTGTCATCTAACTTCAATGGGCTACATTGGGAATCGTCTCGCCTCAGGCAGCGACATGCAAGCAGAGTGAAACAAGTGGTGGAAGTAAGACAGGGCATCATGACATGAGTTGCCAATTCTAATCAATGCGGCTAGAATCACAATGATGAGAGCGAGAAAATGTACCAAAAAGCTATTATGCAACCAATTAAAATGGCAAATTTTTTGGAGCATGAGCAGTGATCGTAAATAAGTTGTACAGTGATCCCTCGCTCTAACGCGGTTCACTTTCCTCGGCTTCACTGTTTCATGGATTTTTTTTGTGCAGTTTTTTAATGCTTTTAACCCTTTAAATCAGAACGCGTCGGCGGGGCCACGTGTCAATAGTACAGTATTTCCAAAAACTATTATAGCTATTTGTTGAAATCGTTTGTTTTGGGGTTTTTTTGTAATTGGGCCTGTAAACAGGCTTTGGTCTTTGATTTCATTGTATATATAGTTAATTATTGTGTAAAAAAAAAAAGTTCACTACTTCACGGATTTCACTTATCACTGGTTGTTTTTGGAAGGTAACCCCTGCGATAAATGAGGGATTACTGTATTGATCATTGCAGGCTTTGACCTGATCTTCTTTGCTTGACTTTAACCCCCATGCAGTAATAATCCCAAAATTGGACATTTCGGACACTTTGGACGATTTTGGACTGTTGGAGAAATGGACACCATAGACAAAACAGTGAAAAATAACTCCACAAAGCTGAAATTTTGCATAGGATGTATATCTATGTCTTGGCCAATTCCCACTGAACATTTTGAGGGGTTGAAAGTGAAAAAAAATTCAAAGTGAAAAAAGTTGTTGCACATTGGAAGAGGGACATTTTTGGGACGTAATACCCTTCATGCAGCCACTTAAAAATACTGCATGAGGGTTAACCCTAAAATTTGCATTAAGACCAAAAAATATGTTCCCTGAAAGTGATATTGATCAACATCAAAGTTACACACGACATGCAATCTCTTCTGGGAAAGCTAAAAGTGGCCCATCAGTGCAGTTCAGCGATGGCAGGGTTTTTGGGACGACATCCCCCCCCCCCCCCCCCCCCCCCGAGTTTACGGCTGCTCCTCTGAAATGCCACGGGGGTGTCGTGTGAATGGATGCCTCTCTGATAATCGGAGGTGTTTTGTTATAAGAAGGATTTGAGATACGAAGAGGCTGTCAGAGAGCTGCACCAAGGGTGTCCGGGGCGGTGTAAAACAACGACGCTTCACCCTCCACGTGGCATCTTGCAAGGCTGTGAGCAAATGTGTATTCTGGATACATTCCTGACAATTACTGTGGACTTCCCCTTCAGTCCTACAGTGCGCCGCATGAAAAAAAATAAAAATCTAAAAGTAATATTTGAATGTTTTTAATATTAGCCAGCTCATAAAAGAACGCAGTCATTCAATTAAGCACAGTCGTTTTCATTTCTCACTTATTCTTTGTTCTGTGTGGAACCATAAAAGATTCAATCTTGGATGTGATGCGCAAGTCACAATGAAGTGATTACGGCCCGGCGGGCCCTTTGAGACATGGCACTGAGCGGCATTCTTCACGCACTTAAAAATAGAAACCCTCCGCTTTTCCAATTTCACTCACTGGAAGACATTGAGGCATCTCCTTTTTTTTTTTTTTTTTTTTAGTGAGTAGAAACATAATATTCTTTCATATGTTCTCCAGCATGTCCTTGTGATTTTATGATAGTTAATCAACTAATGAAGGAATGGCGTGGGAAAGACAGAACTTTGTTTTTCATGAGCTGGGAAGCAAAAGTTAGGGGGAAGCTCCAACGCTGAATAAAATACTGTTCAAATAAAATTGGCTGGAAAGATTTTCCAAACTACATTCCCAAAGTATTTACGCTTGACGTTGCAAATCATGGGGAGAGAAACAATTGCAGATGCAGAGTTCCAGCCATTTGGTGGTTGCTGCAAATAGTTGACAAAACTCACGCTCAGAAGCTCCCCCAAAGTCATCACTCAGCAAACCACACCCCTTAAAGGAACACTTGTTCCACCATGGTTAATTAATGATTTAAAATTATGCAACCAAAAAAATAGTGGTGGTTTTTGGGGTTTTTTTTTTTTGGGGGGGGGGGTATTGCATAAATTGATTAATGACGTTGTAATTCATTTCAATGGGGAATATTGATTTGAAATACTTCTAAGTCAAGATACCATTGCAATATTAATCAACCCTCATGCAGTATTTTTAAGCGGCTGCATGAAGGGTATTACGTCCCAAAAATGTCCCTCTTCCAATGTGCAACAACTTTTTTCACTTTTAATATTTTTTAACTTTCAACCCCTTCAAAATGTTCAGTGGGAATTGGCCAAGACATAGATACACATCCTATGCAAAATTTCAGCTTCGTGGAGTTAATTTTCACTGTTTTGTCTGTGGTGTCCATTTGTCCAACAGTCCAAAATCGTCCAAAGTGTCCAAAATGTCCAATTTTGGGATAATTACTGCATGGGGGTTAAACTTAAACGCATACACCGATTACGCCACGCCGATGTTATCAAAAGTAGCCACGTAGCGGGCAATGACGAGCATGAAATTGTGATTCCCGTCAACAAGCCACATATCTTCCCTGTCTCGAAAGACCGCCCCCCCCCCCAACCCTCACTTGATTTTGTGTTTCTATTCTTAAACCATTGCCTGCAAAGTTAATAAAAAATTATGATAATGATAATCTAGGCCTGGAACAAACACATTCACTCTACATAATTTCCTGTGGGAAAATTGAGAAATACTTGGAAGTCAAACAGCATCCCGCATATATCGTGTTCGACTTTGTTGGTTAGGCTGTGTAAATAAAAGCTCCAAATGAGGATACAGGCCACAACGCTGCGACAACTGTCTGGCAAACTGTCGGGGCAAATGTTGTTCTTCACTGAGAACAATGACGGACAACATGAGCGAGACGGGGAATAGAACTGGGGGGGGGAAAGTACAAAACAAATGCGGATGGATTGGTGGGAGCAAGAAGATGGCTATCGGTGTGTGGGGAGGCGGCAGGGGAGTGGGGGGGGAGACAACAGAGATCAGTCAAGGGTGTGGGGGGAAGGGAGGGGGGGGGGGGTGAGAGGGGAAACATTCACCCTTGCCCACATTAAAGCTATAAAAAAGAAAACAAACAGAAAAACATGTCTGACATAAAGAGACTGGTTTCCGCGGCGACAGCACAATGGCTGCCTGTGGCTCCTCGGGCCCTCGCCATCTCGTCTGGGACCCCGGCACCAGCGAAAGTCACCGCAGTCCCATCAGTAAGTGCATGTGCATGTGTGTGTGTGTGTGTGTGAGAGAGAAACATTGTGAATGTCATCATGCTCAATGCTGTGGGAACGGCCATGAAAGAGACCCCACTCAGAAGCCACAAAAGCTCCTTTCTGCGCCTCCTCGCCGCCTTTTAGCCTCTCTATTTATCTTTGCGCGGGGGAGCCGGATGAGGAGGGAAGACTTTCTCTCCGTCCCACCGTGACATGCGGACTCACCCATGACTGCTGCCCTTCCGCGCCCATGATTGACACCTCACTGTCACGCTCCGAGTCGTTCGCATCAGCTCTCGCAAATCGACTATCTCGTACAATTCGGACACGGAAACACAGCCAAAGTGTAAATCTCACCCAATGTCCCCAAACTGGAAGGAGTGAATTGAGGAGCAGCCTAGACAGACACATCCATTCCCTCATGGATCCAGTTTGGACGTTGGCGAGCCAGTCCGGTGCCAGTTCCCATGCCAGTCCTGACTGGTTCACTGTGAAGGCGTCTTAACCAATGAAGGGTACTTTCTCCATATCTGTTGCTTCAAGTGAGGCATGATGAGTCGTATCGGCATCAAGAAACTGACAACGGCGATGTTCAGACAGCAACATTTTTTAAAATTAAAAATTCAAGGTTTTGAAACTACAGTCAGTAAAAAAAGTTTTTAAAAAATTGCTTCATCACGAATAAAATAAAGAAAACATATGTCGCAGCTGCCATGAAGTGATTGGCGCACCGCGATCAGCGTATTGCACTTGGAGCCTGTTTGAGCTAAGCGATTCGATGAGAGTTTTGATTTCTTGCTTCAATGTTCGCGAATGAAAGGAATATAAGACACGCTACTCTTTGATGTTCACATTTTCTGACTCAGTGTCGATGAATGAAGACATATGTTGGCCATGATGACGTACTGACAAAGTACAAGGAGAAATTCGTCGTGCTTCGGATTTTTTTTTTTTAGATCAAATCAAGTCAATTGCTTCTCATCAAATTGAATCCCGACAAATTTATTTATAAACGCTCCAAATATGCTTCACGACACATCAAAAGTGAAAAACGAGAGTAGAAGATTCCTAAAAGCGGTTATAAGTTTCTTTTCTGCATGGGTATTGTACACTCAAGCACATTTCAGCATCTGCACTGTACAGTTGAACCTCGTCACGATGTACCTCGAGGGACATAACGAGTCAATACGTTATAACGGGAGTTTGTTGGAACCGTTTCCAATAAAATGGCCGCCAACTACGATGTATGATACAGTATGAACATTGATAGATGTCAAAACATGAACATGTCATTCTGGATAAATGTGTCAATTACAAACGCGTTTATATGAAGAAAAAATATATTTTATAAGACATGAAACAAACAACTGTAGCGCTCCTACTTCATCTCTGAAAACATTCCGTCAGCAAATGAAAAGTACCTCGTCTCCATTTCAGGATGAGTCGTGCCCCGAAGCCGTTTCCGATCAACGTTCTGATTTTGTTGCCATGACGGATGATTCTCGAAATCGTCGACTTTGGGCAATTCGACGTCTCGGCTGAGCGGCGTCTGGGAGACTCTCCTTCGAAAGTGACAGACAATAACGGCAGAAAGCACCACAACGTACGATTTGCCGAGCAACGTAGGGAAATCCTGCGATCGTCCGTTTTGTTCATGATTAGTTAACTCCTGTGGTTTGTTGTAACAAAGGCCTATTTTGTGGGGAAAATCCAGTTGTTATAATGAAGTTTACATAATAGTGGTACAGTGATCCCTCGCTCTAACGCAGTTCACTTTCCGCGGCTTCACTGTTTCACGGATTTTTTTTGTGCAGTTTTTTTTAATGCTTTTAACCCTTTAAATCAGAACGCGTCGGTCGTTAATTGTTGAAAACGTTTGGTTTTTTTTGTAATTGGGCCTGAAAACAGGGTTTGGTCTTTGATTTCATTGTATATATAGTTAATTATTGTGTAATAACTGTAAAAAAAAAAAAAGTTCACTACTTCACGGATTTCACTTATCACTGGTTCTTTTTGGAACGTAACCCCCGCGATAAACGAGGGATTACGGTATTCATTTTCAGCAAAATGGGCAAATGGAAAAATGAATGACATGAAATCGGGAATTTGAAGTGTGAATGTTATCGGGGTGAATACATTGTCAGCGAGGGACATTGAGACGTTCCGCTATAGTTAGTGCTGAACCCGAACCCTGTGAAGGTGGAAACGTACTGAAAAGAGTTAAATGAGTTTTTAACCCTCATGCAGTATTTTTAAGCGGCTGCATGAAGGGTATTACGTCCCAAAAATGTCCCTCTTCCAATGTGCAACAACTTTTTTTACTTTTAATTTTTTTTCACTTTCAACCCCTCAAAATGTTCAGTGGGAATTGGCCAAGACATAGATATACATCCTAATCAAAATTTCAGCTTCGTGGAGTTATTTTTCACAGTTATGTCTGTGGTGTCCATTTGTCCAACAGTCCAAAATCGTCCAAAGTGTCCAAAATGTCCAATTTTGGGATAATTACTGCATGGGGGCTAAATAATTCATATTTTTTGGACACAAATCTCTTCTTCTTTTTAAGTCCGCAGCAGTCGTGCTTTTGCCACCGATTGGCACATTTGGAAGCAAAACTACAATTGAGCTGTGAATCCGTGCATCAGAAGTGATCATTTCAGCCCGGGAGTTTGTCATTATAAATTCTATCCACATTTGTGTGAAGGATGAACGCGTGTGCGTGCGCGGAAAATTGCAAAAGTATGAGCCTGTTAATTTCAACGCGGGGACGCGGCCTTGTTGTGGTTTGGAGGGATGTGGCAGAGTTCCGACTTAAAATAGCAGATGAAGACTGGCAGGAATCTCGCAGGATTCCATCTCATCAGCTCTCAGATCTCTCGCTCTCATGTCTGTCTTCACCACCCCGATCGCCGCGCGATGAAACTGTTCTCATATTTAACTCATTTACTTTCTTCATTCATCTTCTTAATCACTTCTGTCCTTGTGCATGTTTTCCATGCGAGTTGCGTCATTCTGCGTGGCCAGCCGAGAGCCATAAGTGAAACCAGAATGCACATTCGGGAAAAAAAAAAAAAAAAAGAAAAAAAATGCATGCATATTAAAAAAAAAATGTCTCTTTGCAATTTAAGAGGGAATAAAAATCAATGAGAGCTTCGCCGCTGCATGTTTTCTTTTGTCATCCTCTTTTTGTCGTGTGTGTTCTCATGAAATGATATTTTTACCTCACTTCAAATGTCTTCTTCGACAATGACGGATTTTTTATTCACAACCCGACTTTTTCTTGCATAATCGCAGCTTTTTTTTCCCCCAGATTTTTGTTCTCATTCTATTCCAATTTTTTTCCTCATAATATTCTGACTTTATTCTCATTAATCCTTTTCTTTTTATGAGTATGCGCAAAAATCGGTGCATTAATTTCTCCCGCCCGCCACCGCTCTGAGTGGCATAACCGACAAACTGGAATATTTCTAATCATGTTTTGACTCTTACCATCATTCTTGAACTTTTTGGTCAGATTATTATTTTTTAGTATTTATTATCAATATGTCCTCAATATGCCGGTGTCGATAAAAATGGATACTTTTCTCATGACGTTCCCAAAGCATTACAATATTTTTTTTAATCACATTTGACAATTCCCGTATTTAATTGACTTTTTTTTTCTCCATCATGTTTTTATTTACGTATTTATTTTTCATGTGGCAGAGAGAGAGAGAGAGAGAGAGATCATGGAGATTCGTCTGTGGTTTTCGGTTGGGATTTTGTCTTTTCCTGTGAACACACAAACGGTCTTCTGTCCTCCTTTAATAAAAAGATAGCCGGGTCACGTTGACTTTGATAAAAGTGCTTTAGTATACAGATGAAGCAGTAAAAAAAAAAAAAAAAAAGCATAAAATTGAGTCGACACCGAATCTGGAGCGAGATGTTTAGCCCACAAAACAAACGCGAATACGACATCTTGCACACAATCCTTGTCGTATGTTTAAACGAACACACCCTTCCAGTCTGCCAAGCAGGAAGAAACACACTCAGCTGGGCATTGTGTCGAAGGGGGCATGCCACTTAGCCTCACTCGTTTCACACACAGACACACACACACACACACACACACGGCGCCGGGCGCTCGTGTTTCCATGGCAATCGTCGCCAGCAATCTTCCCACGGTGGCTGTGAAACCGATGACTGAGTGTTGCACAGAGCTGCATGTGTGAATGAATGGAGCGCGGTTTGTGTGTGTGTGTGTGTGTGTGTGTGTGTGTGTTTGTGTGTGTGTGTGAGTGAGTGCTAACCTGTCCAGTGAAGAAGCCAGATGTTCAGACACTCACTGGGCTGATAGCGCCCTTGACCCTCAGTGTACAGGATCTGTATGGGGCTGTGGCCTCTTATCTGTCATGTTGCTTTGTTTTGACACTTGGCACCTGGGCTCTTATCTTCGGTGGCGGGGGAGTAACAAAGTACAAATACTTAGTTATCACGCTTAAGAGTATGTTTCCAGGTATGCGCTCTTCAACGCGAATGCACATTTTCTGGTGAGTTTACTCAAACTCAAACATAGGCTTGATACTTTTTTCACGGATGATGACAATGCAAAAAATCAAAAGAGAGAGGGGGGGGGGGAGGCGGAACCGGGGATCATTAAAAACGATCTTACAAGAGATTCTGAGAAGCAAGGCCTCATTTCAGAGAAGTGCTATTGGGTGCGCCAACCTAAAAACCATGGCGATGAAAAATTCTCCATGTAATGTGAAAACCCTTTTTTTTTTCTCTCCGGGACAAATTTTCAAAATGACTTTTGTACTTAAGGATATTTCAGTCAGTCATTCTCATTCTTAACGACTCCACTCAAGGGCCACTCTGCTTGGACAAAACACAAAGGCACGGATGGAAATCAAAAATGGACTCTGTTTGAGAACCACTGATTCAGTTCTTGGAACCGCTCGCTTGTTTTGATCAATTCCTTGAAGAAATCCTCCCCAAAAAAATGAAACCATTTGTGTTATTTCATTCCCTCACCTCATGTGAATGGATAAGATCATTGATAAGGAATCAACTCATGTGTCTGGACTGTAATGGCCCAAACCTTCTCATCCGCTGCTCAACCCGCATTGTGTTTTATTGTTTTTCTTCCTGATTGTAAAGTGTCCTTGGGTTTCTTGAAAGGCACTTATAAATAAAATGTATTATTATTATTATTATCCCTCCAAATAAGGGCTCTTCAGATTGCGGTGTTTGATTCTGAACTTTCCTTTCCTCAGCTAAGAGAACAATGGCTTCTTACTCTCACGCGTGCACGCGTGAAGTATACTCATGCAAGTGTAGATGGAGTCCATCGTGGTTCATCATTCCCAGACTCCTCACCCCTCTGCCGCAAATTAGCCCAGCCATTGTTTGACATGAGCACACAATTAAAAGGAGCGTAAGAAGAAAGAAGGAAGGAAGGAAGGAAGGAAGGGAGGAAGGAAGGAAGGCAGGATGAAACTGGATGCTAATTGACAGAGGGTGACTGAGCTCGGGGCTGGAAGGACAGGGTGGCGGTGGTGGTTAGTGGGGGTGACAAGCCGCGGAAGGGCAGATTAAAGGGAGGGAGGAGGGACACAAAGAGGAGGCGACGGGGGGATGGAGCCAAAACTGGCAACCCTGCTTCAACTGCCAAACACTGTCTCGAGGTGGCTGTGACAGGGAGAGGACATGCCAGAGGGAGACGAATAGAAGCTTGGGAATTCTTCGCCGCTTTGTCATGGGACCTCGGGGGTCGAGCAAGTGCCACCGGCGCCACTAGTCAAGCAGTAGAGGAGGGAAGACGCAGCGTTGGAAGCAGCACAAGCCACGAGGCTTCTTCGAGGCAACAGGAGGAGACAGAAGAGGAAGAGGGACACATCCAACCGTGCAAAAGGAAACGTTTCCACCGTAGGGGCCGGCGAGATGAAGAGACCTCACGATTACAGCTCAGAGTCGGACACGGACGAGCTGATTGATGTGGGACAAGAGGACGGATACTGGTGAGCATCCCCCGCCGCATGCCCGAAAAAAGGAACGCAAGTGCATGTGGATTGAGAGAACATAAGAAAAAAAAAAGACAAGGCCTGCAAATCCATTTCGCTCAATTTGCCGAGTTATTATGTTATTTGTATTCCAAAGCACAGAACGTGACAATCGGAATTAACAGTTCACAGTAATTCTTCACACTCATTCAAAATCAGCTATTTTCAGGCCGTCCTTAAAACTTTTTGGGCTGGGATTGAATGTCTGGATTTAAAAAAAAAAGTTTCTGGGAATGACTATTTAATTGCACATGTAGCACACTTTTTGATTATCCATTCATGGTGCGAGTTACTCAAATTAATTTCACACTTTTTTACGCCCTCGGACGAGATGAACAACTTCGGATTTGGAGTTCATTTCCTGAAAGCAAACTCATGCAAAAGCTTGACTTGCTCCGTCCAACAAAAGATTTAGTGTTACCGCCAAATGCCGTCGTTTGCATACAATCAAATGCGCGTCTGTTGATCATTCGCAGAAAAATTCATGAAAAAAAAAAGTGCTGATACTTTTGCCACAGTGCTGTTCCATAAATATGTCCAATATTTTATTGATATTTTGATCCTTTATTTTCAAACATTTGAAAGTTGAATAATATTGGAATTCACTCACAAACCACAATCCAATACTGTGTTAAAAATATTTGGGTAGCTCACACGCACACACACACACACACACACACACACGGTTACCGGCACCAAATTCTTTGAAACATGAAGTATGATGTAGTTCATTACGCAACCACAATACACTATCTCTGTGACTGGAAAATAATTATTGATACAGGCGGAATTTCTTACACAGTACTTATATGGTAGAATGCGGTGCATCAAATGTTCAGTCATAGGATGAGATCAAATAAAACTCCCGAAATCTGTTTCACATGAAGAGAAACTGCCTGAAGCGTTTCTGAAATGGAAGCGTGTTGTCAGACATTTATACGCGTTGTTCAAATTGTCAACATGAGGGCTCAAAGGCTGCGAGATTGAAGACGCTGACTCACAGAGAGAGAGAGAAAAAAAGAAACCTTTTCAAAAGAAACATCAGGCAACGAGACCGTCGCGTTGTCACACACACAAACCCAACCATGTTTATTGTGTCAGTGCGTGTTTGGAGTCGCAGGAATTCTGACGACGTCAGCAGGCAGTACGTGGCATGAAAGACGGGGCCCCCGGGTCAAGCGAATATCTGCGTGACATGCCCTTTCAAGTGGGAGCCATCAAACGGCATCCTAAGCGAAAACACACGACCGAAATTGGCAGCGTCGAAATCTAATAAAAAGACAATAGGGAGAATGTTGGCGCTTCTCAGCGGCAGGTCCGGGCGCAAACAAACATTGGCGGGGTGTAACCATCTCGGCTTGGGGGCCCCATGGGAGCCGGCGCACGGCCTAGGGGCTGTAACATCATCTTGGAAAACTGCATTCATACAAGACGGAATGTCGACCGGCTTGCGATCTGACATCGAAGCCTGTTCGCAAACACACACTTGTGCGGCAAATGTCCCCGCGAGAGCTGACGTTTCCTTCTGCCTCTGTGCTACATGAAAGAATGGTAACCGTAACAAGATGTCGACTCACCATATATTCTGATGCGTGATATGCAGCCCAGTCACCGGGTCCATGTCCCCTGGCAGCACATCACAGATTCTGGCGCGAAAGAAGAGAAGAGGGGTGAGTGCATTAATGTCTGAGTGTGGTTGAACGCCGCTGTCCTTAAAAAAAAAGTTCTGCATTTTGCACATTTCATATTGGTACCCTATTGGCCAATTTTTGAAAAATTCAACATTCACTTTTATTTTATTGGGTGGTCTTTTTTAACCCCCATGCAGTAATTATCCCAAAATTGGACATTTTGGACACTTTGGACGATTTTGGACTGTTGGACAAATGGACACCACAGACAAAACAGTGAAAAATAACTCCACGAAGCTGAAATTTTGCATAGGATGTATATCTATGTCTAGGCCAATTCCCACTGAACATTTTGAGGGGTTGAAAGTGAAAAAAAATTCAAAGTGAAAAAAGTTGTTGCACATTGGAAGAGGGACATTTTTGGGACGCAATACCCTTCATGCAGCCGCTTAAAAATACTGCATGAGGGTTAAGCATCCTTACGATACCAAAAGCTGGCGCCAAAGCTGCTTTTCTAATTGGAAAGTAGCACAGTAAGATGGATGCTGCGGTGAGACATCTCAACTGAGAGACAGGCTTTGTGTATCGAGGGGAGGAGCTAAATTTAGCCCGGGTTGTTATGGAGATGCTTCTTTCGAGGCATACGGACACGCCCACTTACGGTGCATCTGTATGCAATTTACGGGTATTTTAAAAGACCATTTTTTTTTTCTACGTGAGTTTGGGATTAACATTTTTGGGGGGGGGGGGGCTGTCCATTGCCTGCTGTTTTTTAAGGCGGGGCACAGAGGAAAGATGATACCCATTGACATCGATCTACCAATTTTTGTTTCTTTGTGTTTTCCGGAGAAGACCTCCTTCGGGTTTTAGATTGGCTAAAACGTCCCAGGGTTTTGAGTTATAGTGCCACCATTTGCTCTGGCAAGCACTTGTCCGACTGCAAAAATATGTTGAGGCGAAGAGATTTTGCTTGCCATGCCACTGCTGTGAAATGAGAGGGTGTTTTTTTTTGTTTTGACAGTGGGGTCAAAATGATATAATGTTCAAAAGGCCTAAAAATCCTTCTACTCTCCAATAGATCATTGAGAAGCGGCGCAGGGACCGTATCAACCACAGTCTGTCGGAGCTAAGGAGGCTGGTACCGAGTGCTTTTGAGAAACAGGTGACAACTCAAGCCAAATGGTTGGTTATGTAGCAAACATTAATTTGCCGACATACAATCGCACTGGTATGTTTTGGACCAGTTTCATTTCTGAATGATCTGCTTTTTTTTATGGGGGGGGGGGGGTTGTTAAAATACAGGCCCCGGGCTGTTGATTTTTACACAATTCATTGAGCCTCGCTGGCGCTCTGAAGTACTTGATCAAATGAAATCACTGAGGACTTTCTGTTCCGTTCTCTCCAGGGCTCCTCAAAGTTGGAGAAAGCCGAGATTCTGCAAATGACTGTGGACCATCTCAAACTTTTGCATGCCATGGGAGGGAAAGGTACAATTTCTTCTTTGGGTTGACCCTCAAATGCTCGATGCAATCTCTTTTCTCTTGACAATTGTCCCCCCCGCTCGATTCCAGGTTACTTTGATGCGAGGGCTCTGGCGGTGGACTACAGGACTCTGGGTTTCAGGGAGTGCGTCGGAGAAGTGGTCCGGTACCTCAGCTCCCTCGAAGGAGACTCTCCAGACCCGATAGGCGCCCGCCTGGTCACCCATCTCTCCCACTGCGCAAGCGAGCTGGACCCACTGGTTCTTCAGTCACCCCCGAGCGCCGCTTTGCCCTTCCCTCCTTGGCCCTGGGTGTCATTCCCCCAGATGTCGGCCTCGTCCTCGCCGCCATTCCCCAGCGGACGACGGGATCTCACCTTGATGGGAAGCTACCCGCCGGCCGCAGCCCTACGTCTGGCGCCGCTGGCCGGCTGCCAACGGGGGGCGCCGCACCTGCTGGCTCCCGCGGCTCTCGCTACCGTTCACAGGCTGCAATCCCCTGCGCCATCTCCATCCTCGGCTCCCCCGAGGCTGGCGCAGGTGTCCCCGCGCAGCACCTCCAGGAACTCACCCCTTCCGCCCGCCCCTTCGGCTTCCTCTCCGGCCGGCGCGCCGCCACTCATCTCTTTCAGACCCTTTGCTCCTCTGGCGTCTTCCGCAGTCCAGCGTCGGGGCATCGTTGGATCGGGCAAGTCAGCCCAAGGATGGGCGACCGAAATTGGAGCTTTTTGAGGCCTGTCTGTTTTCAAAAACCGAAAGGACCCGCGCAAAGGACACCAAATGCCGATGTAGCAAATGACGCAGGCGGTCGAAGGACATTGAAGGACCGTCTCTTTCTTTAAAGAACCCTACAAGCCATATCAGACTGAAAGTTTCAGATAATCACCCACAAAACGTATCGAGGAATGATGAAGACAACATTTGTGAGCAAACGGACGACCTTGATTGTCAAATTGAAGAATGTCCAACAGAGTCATACGTTTAACAGAAAACAATGGTTTTTCAGCTGGATTGTCTGTATTAGTTTCCAAATCAATGACACAGAAAATGATAGTTTATGGAAAAAGAATATTTTGGAGAGGGGGGGGGGGGGGTAAACACGACATAAAAAAACCAAGTGCCTTTACCTTTTGGTTGTGTATTTTGCTGTCGTTCCCAAGAATGGGGGCAGCGGGGGGGTTCTCAAGAGTTGCTGTCCTGCAGGTTTTGATCGCCTGTGGTCTGTGACACACCTGTTTCAAGCAATCAGGATCGTTTTCAGGCTTCTTCACAGCTCGCTGAAAAGCTGATCATTTGAATCAGGTGTGTTGCAGGATGGACACCTCGGAAACAGGCAGGACAGCGGCCCTTGAAGACCGGAGCTGGACACGCCCGCCTAAGGAGCCCTTTTGTAGCCTCATGTTTGGCCCTAATATTCCTTCCGAGTCCTTTTTCATGTTATGATGACCTCTTTCTCATAGTATTGTCACTTTTCTCTACGTCTTTTAAAATACCATAAAAATGATGAACTCGTTTCCATAATGTTTCGACTTCTCCTACTTTCATGATTTATTCTTTCACATTCTTTCACACATCTCACTTACATACCTAAATTGTAAAACCGTTAGCGGTTCAAACTGTTAACGTCAAGCCGTGAGCAGCTGGGAATGTTTCTCTAACCGATTCGATTGAAACCATCATCTCACGGCCCGCCGGGAGAGCCTCAATGACATCCGCAGAACTTTTCACAGCCAACTTGAATGGATGGTTTCTATCATGGTAAGATCCCACTGAAGGCCCAGGTATAAAATGCAACGACAGCTACCGCCGTGAACGTCGTTACATTTATGTGAGCTATATGTCACCCTCGTAGCGTTCGCCACAAAGAATTTGCATCGGGATCGGCCTCATTCGGATCGGCAAAGGACAGTCGGTAACCCCAGGGGGGGTGGACCGTGTTTCGGGGACGCCATAGCGTGAAAAGCCGCCGCATTATCCTGTAATTATGTTTCCCTTCATATCAGCGTGTATCCTCTTCTCCGTTGCCATTTTTATGTTTTTATGGGGTTTTTCCCCCCCCCAATCTTGTGGTCTACCATACAGCTATCTTCTCTCCCTGTTTGTCTGCGCCGCTGTCTCCTCAACAATGGGCAGTGAGGATGAGACAGGGGATGCGGGCTGAAACAATGAAGAAGACTCCCAAAGGCTGCATTTGCCAAGCATGTGCGGTGAGAAGATGACAACTCCGGGGCGAGATGAGAGGAAGAGTGTGACTCCCGGAGGGGTCGGCAGGAACAGTGATGGATGACGCCTCTCAAGTCGACAAGCGTAATTGTGTCGTGCCTCACGAAAACAGTCGCGAGGGGATGAGAGGGACTTGTGTGCTTGCCGGAGAATGCTTTGATCTCCCGCAGGATGCGATGTCTGCGGTCTGCGGTCCAAAAAATGTGTGTGTTCTGCAGCGTGCACTTTGTTTATTCGGGCCAGCGTGCTCGCGGGCCAACGCTGTGCGCTCGTTGCCCCGAGTTCGTGTGCCTTCCTAAGGCTTTGTTTATGCGGAGCCGTGCGTGCGTGTGTATTGTGCGAGTCTTGGCGGCTGGCGTCAGGACTGAACCGCTGTGGCGGCACGGCTCTCGTGCAAGGTCGGCCGGCGGTTGCACGAATGGGATTGCGCCGGAATGTTTTGTGGAGGACGCGAGTGCGCACACATGGCGCGCTCTCTCGCACGCACGCACGCACGCACGCGCAGCGTCACTGGCAGCGTTCTGACTGGAGGAGCCAGAGTCACCACCACAGCTTCCACAGAGCACGACCACAGTCACACTGCACGGAGGTTCCCACGGGGGAGGGGAGCCAGGAAGACGCAGCAATAATTTGTGTGTGTGTGTGTGTGTGTGTGTGTGTGTGTGTGTGTGTGTGTGTGTGTGTGTGTGTGTGTGTGTGTGTGTGTGTGACGGGCGTGTCTGTGAGAACAAATTAAAATGCGAGGCACCAGGATAGCAATAAACACACACACACACACACACACACACACGCACACGAAAACGCACACACACACACACACACACACACGCACACACACACAGAACAGAGAACCTTTTTACTGCTGCGTGAAAATAAACTAAGACCGTTACATGCTTTCTAATTTGCAGTTGCGCTCTCCATTGTCTGTGTGCGCATTTGTTTGTGCGTGCATAAATATTCAAACACTCAGCGCCAGGAGAATTATTGTTGTCTTTCGCACCATTGGAGAAAAAAAAATCCAAATAGTCACGCAGCTTTTTTTTCTTCTTTTTTCCCCCGCTCAAAGTGATCCACCTCCCTTCAAATCTATGTGAAGGTACATCATAATTCGGACCAAGGTGCAGATTTACCACAATGTAAATTCCTTTCATGGCTCGAACATTGATGCATATACTTGCCGTTTTTGGAGAAAGAACCGCAAAAGCGGCACTGATAATACATCAGAAGAAGAGGCTGTTGAATTAAAAAAAAAAAAAAAAAAAGATTTATGTTTTGCGGATTGCATTCTCAAAGTCCCAAAATAAAACAGAAAGCAGACTTGTTGATTTGAGTTGAGCAACCTCTGCTGCCAAGAGAAAGCACAGCCCGAGTTTGCAACTTCAGCTGATTGACAACTTCGGTGTTCAAGAAGTGCAATGACTGAAAAACCGGAAACTGGTTCGGGGAACATCAAATGAATTTCTGGAACATTTATTTTAGTGTGATTTCAGATATTACCATTTCGATGCATTGCTCCTGATTAGTCAGGATGATAATTGTCTAATTGCAGTTCCTCATGGTGAACCCAGACACCACATTGGCCAGTCTGTTCACCTTGGGAGGAGCTGGCATGGTGGTGACGCGTTTGAGATAGCAGCGACGTCTGTCGGAAAGAACCCTCGCATGTATCAATGTCATCGAGACAGACGGGCGGTCAAAATACCGTCATACTGTACCGGTAAGCGACGTCGTGGAAGCTGACATCGACATAAGTGTAGAATTGACAATATTGGTCGATAGTACACGTCTTCTGGCACGTTTCTGCGTCGTCCATCAACACGAAGCGAATATCCGAACCTTGGAAATCGACACCCTCAAGAGCCGTCTTTGCCCAGTCTGTTGGCAGGGAACAACATGGTGAGCAAGCTCTCATTTCAACAGAAATGGTGTCTTAATCACCACACACGTGACCCATTTCCATTCCCTCTTACGATAATTGATCAAAGCAAGTGTAAGTGTCATCAGAATAGTTGAGTTGGAAATTAATAATATTTTGTTTCTACTTCAAGGCAAAGAAGACATTTTTTGTTAGTTTTATGTACATTATGTATTCACGTTATGAAATATTTATTTTGTAAAATTAAGATTCGTTATTTTGATGTTATCGCTATTATCGCGAGACTTGCGCTGTGGTAAGGTGGTTCCTGCCCAGACACGGACAGACACTTGAACGCAAGACATACGAAGAGCAGCAGCTATAAGGGCTGTTCGCTATGTGTTGAAGGTATTTTGTGATTTATTTGGTTGTGTATATGAGACTTCATGCAAGACCTGATTGTAATTGTTTTATTATCGCATGTAAAAACCAAAAGTGTACGTATTTTTTGTTGCCCAAGACCTCCGAAGTGGCAGGCGGCAATGAGATTAGCGTTAGCCAAAATTTTTGTATTAGCCTCGTATACTGTTTCTGTATTGTAAATTGCTGAATGTATTTTATTTTACCAACAGTTTTCACGGCGTTGGTGTACAAGGGCAACCCTAAAGACACTATTAAACACCCGTCCTTTGGAAACCGTGCCCTGGTTTTGTTACTTTGGAGCTACAGCAAGCATCCATATTGTTTTGTTAAAACTGCAAGGACGTAGCTTCCCAAGGCAAACTGGAAGCTCAGGCTAGGCTAGCCAAGTGCATTCTATCAAACGTACAGCCAGAATTCGTAGCCTCAATCGATAAACTAGCCTCGCTGCTTCTATAGTAAAGCCACCCACTGATTTGTCGAGAGCTTTGATTAAGAACACTCACTTGAATCTTGTTGACAGAAGTGCGTTGCGATGCCAGACGTTACACCTTCTTTGGCCTGGATCACGAGTTCATTGGGATTGTTTTTCAGATGACAGGTGAGGGAGTTGCTGCGCAGACACATAGAATATACCTCATTTGTTTTTGTTGTTGTTGTTTTTTGGGTTCATCAGGAAATGGGACTAATGATCAACTTATGATTTGACAACCTCTCGAAAGAGAAGTAGGTACAGCGTGGATGAGCAGAGCACAATGCCAGACATTGCTCTGGCGTGCCAGTAAACTGCGACTCCAAGGCACCCCCCACGATGTCGGTGCTCGGAAAAAGTTTCGTGGAGCATGCTAGGGTACGACAATGTACTCGGGTTAAGAGCATGGCAGTTCACGTAGCATTATTTTGGAGATACAGTCAAACCTCGGTTTTCGAACGTCTCGGTTCTCGACCAATTCAGTTTTCGACCAAAAATTTCGAGTTTTTTATGCCTCGGATGACGAACACATTTCGGTTCTCGAACAAACTGAGCGCACTTGAATGCACCATTTGACTCCTCTCGCCTTCCTAACACGAGGAAGTGACTCTTGCTCGGGTAGACGAGGAAGTGACGCTTCCTCGTGTTGCTTTCCATTGTGAGCAGACGTGTTTAATAAACATTTTCATTTTAAAAAGAGCGTGGTTTCGGGTTTCGAACAATTTTGGTTTTCGAACAGCCTTCTGGAACGGATTATGGACGAAAACCGAGGTTTGACTGTATATAATTTTTTCTTCTTCTTACGTGTGTCAGAGGGCTCACTAAATTGGACACTGTGCGAGAAGCCAGAGACCAGGCCGGACTTCCTGTTTACGTTCAAGGTCCTCGGTAAAGTCCAGCTGTATTTCAGGTGGCATTTATACCTGAAAAAAAAGAGCTTTGGTTGAATCGTGAAGAAAAGGAGCGATCGACTCACCTTAACTCCATGGAAGTTTATGTACCTGATGTTCTCGGGCGTGAAGACGCTATTGACGAATGTAAAGAACTGGCAAAAGGGGTCTTTGGTGCACACTCGCTGACACTCTTCGTAGTCGCTTGTGAACAAGGTGCGGTAGTCTGCCCCCAAAAAGTCCACATTTGGGTAGACGCGAGACAGGCAAGGCTCTTGTGGACAGGAAAGACGGTTTCAAAAAAGTGTGAGTGTAATTTAGAGTGAGTCACATAATGTGTCAAAAGAGGGAGCTTGCGTACGTGGGTTTGGGCCGCACAGTTTGAGAGAATACCCGGAGGTGACCCCACTGAGGACTTTCTGAACTTTGGGCTGTCCCGAGGGCGTAAACTTTAGGTAGCAAAAGAAGTGCCTGCAGAGAGGTCCGGGAAACCATTATTCCACCACTTACAACAAGTTAGGACATCGGATTCCTGGATGAACTGTCGCCAACCTTCACAAGTGAACTTTTGAATGCGAGTGCAGTCGTTCAGCAATCACGACTTGTTGCACAACTTGTTGTTCTCCAACAAGAAGTCGAAGGGCAAAATTGAAAACAGGCGTCGGACTCATGAAAGGACCAATAAAATTCCCGCTTCAATCATCCCCCCCCTTCGTCATTCTATTTGCATTTTGACATGAGATCAAGGCGAAACCTCGCGATTGACCAACAGATCCTGCCGTCTTTGAATTGCTTCCAAGAACACGTTTTAAGTTGGAAACGGCCATTAAAATGACACAGAAACACTGAGAGTGTCGCCGTAAGATATATTTACGTTCAGCTCCTTGTTAAAAAAAACAAAAAAAAGAACAAGAAGTTGTGCAAGGCCTACTGAAACACCATGTCACTTCCAAGTGCCGGGGGTCGGCAACACGCGGCTCCAGAGATGCGGCTCTTTAGCGACATCTAGTGGCTCCCTGGAGATTTATCAAAAAATGTTTGAAAATGGAAAAAGATTTTGATAGTAGGCTAAAATAGCTCAAAAAGATCAACTGGAGAGGCGTTCAATGAGAGCCTCGGAAAAACGGAAAATAATGATCACTGACACTAAGAAAAGCGAACATAATGCACCAAAACAAAAAATCAAGCGAGGAAATTACAAAATAAATTATATGGGGGCGTCTGTGAACACGCAACAAAGGAATGAATAACATAAACAATGATGTATTGTTTCCTTCATTGTAAGTTGTATAGAAGGCTTTTATTTTTTTTGCGGCTTCACATATTTGTTTTTGGGGTTTTTTGGTCCGATATGGCTCTTTCAACATTTTGGGTTGCCGACCCCTGCCCAAGCCCAATCTCCTCCATTCAGTGAGTATGTTCTTCTATTTTTACATTTATTCGCACATGCGCTTTGTAATGTATATTCCCACCTTTTATCGACGGTCCAGTCAGCACGTACAAATGTAAAGAAGAGACAAGACGAGTGCTCTGTGCACAAATGCTGACAGTGGTGCACATCAGGTGAGTACTCATGCTTGATATCAGTTCCAGGAAAGTCAATATTCTCCAGCAATTCTCTGTGACATTCTATGGGAATAAGAGTGTCAACAACAAAATCGGCGTAGATAGAGACGACAAACCACATGGAAATAAAGAGGTTGTTTTTTTACCTTGGCTGAATGAGAGACTACACGTAACGAGGACGCTTATTAGGATAAAAAGCGCTTCCATTGTCTCTGTGGGTCAAACCGTAGAAATGTTTATTTTGCAGTTGCCTCATTTATAGCTCACGGCCTCTCTGCCGAGTGGAGTTGACCTGTCCTGCGATTGGCTAACACGGTGTTGCGTAAAGATTGGAGACAAGAAAAATCAATTCAAACAACATTGGGGGACAACTTGCACAGAACTTGGTTTGCTTACCATATTTTAGAAAAAAAAGGGTCAAAATATGTTGGCAGCTAAGTCCCATTCAACAGATATCGATTCTTCCTTTTGTAATGACAAGAATTGGATCATTCAAGCGATAAGAGGATACGATCCAGAAGCTGTTGAATGAGGTGCTGGCTCAAAAAAACCAACAACTCTAAACTCTCAATGAAGTGAGAGTTTAGCGTTGCAAAGGCCTTTTTACTATTTTGTGGGGAAAAAATATGGCCGTTATCATGAAGTTTACGTTCTAAAGGTATTCGTTGTAGGCAAAATCAGCGAATGGAAAATGAACGACATGAAATATCGGGGCTTCAACCAATGTTCCCTCGAAATTTCCATCGCTCTGAGCATTCACATCAACTCTCTGAGCATTCCTTGGACCACGGTGAGCAACATCAGACTTGCACACGGTGGCCAAACCCATATCACACCCGTCCTAAACCTGCGGTCATACCAAGCTACGTGATGTGGTATGTGATGAAAAAATTCTAATCACCTTTATCTAAAAAATAGAACACATCATTGAATAGAGATTCATGACAGGAATAAAATCGGCCCGAGTTAGTTACTGTACTTTTATTTTACCACACACGTCATTTTAAGCACAATTAATGAAGCTACTCTCTATAACTACGGTCACACATTGTCCAATCAGAAATAATGGAAAACACGTCGTTTATTAAAACACACACAAAAATTCCTAGTCAGCTGACCTTGGAAAAGCGAGAAAGAGCCTCATTATAGGGCTCGTCAATTATGTCCATATTTGGACTTCCTGAGCAGTCCGCGCGAGTCGCCTGCAGCCTCTCGCCTGTGGTTGGGTGAGAGTGAATGTGTGTCAACGTACGCATGAAACTACCGTAGATCAACTGAGTGTGCAACCTCGCTCGCACTACTGAAACTGGAATGGAAGCGGCAATAGTGCGGCGGAAATGAAGGAAGGAGCGTCGAAATGTTGTTTGTGCACGGTGCGCGCCAGCTGTCACGGTGTGCGCAGAGAGGGTGAAAAAAGTGCGCAATTGCTCACGTGCGCAGCTTAGAGGGAACGTTGGGCTTCAACTGATAAGTGACGTCCGGTGACCTTGAAGGAGAGCAACAGATGACTGCGCTTTTATTTGAAAGTGAGCTTTTATTGACTTTCACGGCACATACGCTGCCACTTAAAAGGTACAGGAAACTACAAGAGTCACACGTTACAAAGGAAGTACAAGATGACATTTGACATGCAATGTGAAGAGTGCTCTTATTCACGTGATCGCTGCTCTGTAGAACCCCCCCCCACCCAAAAAAAAACCTAACTTGTGTTTTTGAGCTCTTTGAGCAGATCTTTTTTGACTTGCCAGGTTGAAGGCCAAGTTTTTTTGATGCTGGGCCGCTCCTTCAACATATTGTAATATTGAGCCAGTTTAGGGAAACGCTCAGGACACAACCTTGAATAAAAAGAGAAAAGTGTTACTTTTTTAAAATTTATGTATATACAGTGATCCCTCGCTATTTCGCGGTTGGTTTATCGCGGCTTCAGTGCATCGTGGATTTTCATTAAAAAAATTTTTTTTAATGAATATGTTTGAAAAAATCAAAAAATATATACAGTATACATTTTTTTTCATATACATGTAGTACAGTACTATATATGTTGCTCTATGTGACTCGCTGTTGTTTTGCTGACTTTCGCAGCTTCTCGCGGACCGTTTGGGGACTTTAAAAAAACAAAAAACATTTTTTTATATGTTTCCTGTATTTTGTTTTTCATAAACTAACCTGACTTATACATGTTTAAATCTATTAGTATACAGCATTGAGTCATGTTAATTACTTCAAAATTTACTTCTACATGCATGTATACCATTAAATTTGGCCTTATAAATATGATGTACCTATATGGAGGGAGGGGGTCGCTACTTCGCGGATTTTCGTTTATCGCGGGTGGTTTTGGTCCCCATTAACCGCGATAAACGAGGGATTACTGTACTGTATATATTTTTTTTAATGTGTTGATTGCCACCACACCCTTGATGCACTCACCCATAGTGGAAGGCATAGGCGATGTTTGGAAAAACGATGACATCAGCCAAGGAAAAGTTCTTTCCTATCAGGAAAGGTCCCGTCTTCTGCAAAAGGTCAAAGGCGGATACCAGAACAAATTCAAAACCCATTTTATTCAAAAAAAAAAAAAAAAAAAGGGCATCAAGGGTCAAGACTGTATTTTGTGCTTATCTTTTACCTTCAAGTACCCCTCCCATAGGCTGAGCTCGAGCGCCACAGCGTTTTTGTTCCTCTCCTTTGCAGAGTCGTGCCTCTCCCCTTCTGGAACCTTCCATTCGTAATAGATGACATCACCTGCACAAAGTCAACAATTTTAGAGATCAGGTCAAACCGGACTGGTGAGATCTTGTGAGGGTGCGGACACTCATTTCTGCATTTTATTTTCATGTTTTTAACTGCTCTTGCGGCATACGGGCATTTTGTTTCATGAATTTGTACCAGCCTCCCAAAATTAAAAAAAAAAAAAAAATTATATTATGTTTTTGTTTAAAAAAAAGAAAAATCGCAATCTAAGAGTATTCATTATTAAAAAAAAAATCATATCATGATGACAATAATATTTACATTGTGAAATATTGCCAACAGATTTTGCCACGTGATTTTGTTTCAATTCATTGGACGATGGGCTGCTGCTTCTGGTATATGTGCCTTGGCCACCAGGTGGCAGTATAATACAAAGAGGTATTGTTTCTGTTTTACCTTCACATTACTTCCTAAAGTGGTCCAAACACCGTGTCTTATGATTTGACTCAGCACCCCTCACATGTGATCCTTCGTTGGATTAACATCAGGGACCTTTTTTTTTTTTTTTTTTTTTAACACGTCACTGGAACCCTGTCAAAGGATTGCCACAAGGGCAATGCTGTGTTTTGAACAGCCCCAAATCTCTCGGGGTGGCTTGCTGGTAACGAGCATCCCTCATGTTTGGGAAGGAAGATCGCGTTGCGATGCCAACAGCGATGAACTTATCAACAAAGGCGATCAGGCGTTCAATCACGAGATGTGATAAAGGGAAGGATGGAAAACCTGTAAAATGAGTCAAGATTCTTTGCATACCGAGCTTCTGGCCAAGTGGGGCGGCCTCGAACAAGCGCTGGTACATCAAGCCCTGTTCGTTGGGGCATGTTGGGATCAGCTCGTTTCCTTGCTTCTTGAACTTATTCTGTCACACGTTAAAGTAAAAACAAAGTCAGTTTTTTTGTTTTTTTTTTTGGTGTCATGAGCAATGTCGGCTGACTCAGACATTGTTGAGTACACTCCCCACGTTTTGAAGGCGTTCTCAAGTTTATCTGAGGACAAGTCATCATGTTGGGCTTAGTGGTGGGAAGCAACTTGCTTTGTTACGTTTTCTACCTCATAAATATATTTCAATAGGAGTTAAGGCAAAGGTGGTTGAGTTTTTGGACTTATAGGGCGGCAAATACCGAGGCAGCATTTGGAACAACATGGCGGAACATGCACCGGGAAGCATTTTCGACAATGACGCAGCAGAAGTCAGTTCGCCCCTTCCGTGGCACCGTTTATGTGACTTGTTAGATGTTATCTGTCTCTTCAAAAATGTGAATGTGAAAATTGCTGACAGGTTTGGTACCTTATTGTTCAGTTTTTTGTCAGCGTCTAATTTGGCATCTTTATTTCTAGTCATTTTACAATGTTGGCAAAGACATGCCACTAAAAGTCTTTCAATTTACATCACCCCCCCCCCCCAGCCCCCACCATCTTTAATCCTGTGCTAGCGATGTCCATGTTCAAAGAAAAATTCAAAGCTTCTCTTTTTTTTGGGTCAAGTACAGCATTTGATCTTGTTTATGAGAAATATTAACAATATTAAATAAGAGATTAACGATCTCGTGTGCATTTTTCCCCCCCTTTGCATCCAAGTATCAAGATTGATATTGATTGATTTTTACTTTTGTACTTGCACGCTGAAAAAAAAGTCGTTTAAAAAAAAAAAAAGTACCCAATTTACTATATTGAAATATCCAAATTGAATTACCCATACATTTTTTCCCTCATTGGTTTTTTTTTTACTTCCACAAAAGTTATATGAATTTGAAATTGCAACTGGTGTACTTCAAAGTTCAAATGAAGTGACGGGTATAAATGCCCCCCCGCCCCCTCGCAGCGACTGTACTTCACTTGCGTGACACTTCTTTCGCCACTTTGTGCACACGAATAAATATGCATTCGATATTCAAAAGGTTTGAACTGCCACAATTTGAATAGAATCAATAGTCGCGTGAGTAACGCTGCCACTTACCTCCAGATAGATGCACGCAGCAAATGACTCATTGATGACAAGTTGCCCATGCTGGAAGGTTGGGAGCTTTCGCAAACCAAAACAGTTTGAAACAGGTTACACAACACAGGTTACACAACACACGTCACCGCACGCGGGCGGCTCTTTGCAAGCGAACTTACTTGGCCCCTGGGGTTAATATCGAGCACCTTCTTCGACTTGTGCTCCATCTTCTCAAAGGAGAGTTGGATGCTGTTGTAGCCGCGAAGCTCTTTCTCCTCCAGGGCGATCATCACCCGCCAGCACGGAGGAGAGCCGGCGCCCCAGTAAAGAGTCATTTCCTTGGCCATGGTTGGATTTGCAGCGAGGTCGACAATCTGCAGCGTGTGTCCAAACTGAGGGCTGTGTTGAATGAGGGCACGTCTGTACTGTATATATAATTAGCGCGGAGGTGGGGGAGGAGAGGGTTGGGACATTTTCGGTTTGGCCGAAGAGGGGAGTCTCGACATGTATTGACATAGCCACGCCCCCGTAATTTTAACTCGACTAAAATGTTATTAAACGATTAGGTAAGAATTGTACTTGAGTGCCTTTGATAGGATGATGTAATCATTTTCAACGGTTGTGCTTTCTATTTTTGATGTTTACGGCGGGGGTCGTGGGGGGGGGGGCGCTGTCCGTTAAACATTAAAAAAAAAAAAAGTAACATGACATCGCTCCCACTTATATTACGACATATATTGTTATTGAGGATTATTATGTCTGTATTGCACTTGCCAGTCGTGTTTTTTTTTTTTAAGTCATGCAACGCCACGATGACTAAGCATTTTTCCCCCTGACCCGCTCTGCAGATCCGTGCACAATCGGTTATTTGTGCAAAATTGAAAAACAAATAAAACATCCAGAAAAAAATAACAATAATCACATCTGATGACAGATTTTTCAGACTGGCATCATATATGACTTTGCACACTTGTGGGACTGCATCGAATCTTTGCCCGCTACACAAAAGACAGTGTAATCTCGCAGAACAATTATTGCTCCGAATACGATGCAATACAATACAGCCCATATCAACTTTCTAGTATCTATTGTTAAGAACAGATCAGGTTACAGTAGTTATTCATTCTGCAAGCCCCTTGTTGGAGTTTTATGACACTTCCGAGCGTAGCCTGACAAAAGCCGATCCAATTACGACGTGTTTCGTGACACAAGCGGCAGAATCAAACGTGAACCTCTGCCCACATATGAAATCATACGTTGAGCTTGTGTCAACATTTCAGAGAGAAAAAAAAAAAAAAAAAAACCAAGTCATCATGACAGCAAAAAGGACTGTTTGCACAACAAAAACCTGACTAGGCGTGGCGGCGATATGAACTTTGGTGGGATAGTTGTCAACGTCCTACCTTCTTGTTTGGTCATGGATTCAACAGTGACTTGCAAAAAAAAAATGAAGACTGCACGCCAATTCATTTTAAAGTGCTTGATTTGATTGAATCCTTTTTTTCTTTGTTTTTCATCAAAATAAAAATGGCCTTTGAATGAACAAAACAGGCTTAATTATTTCCTTCCGATAGTGCAGAAATCAAATTTGATCAGATGTTGATCGAACAGTGCAAACGGTATTTTGTTTTTCGAAGCCCGTGACAGGCTGCAGATGCCGGCGGCGTGGACCATCAGATGTCTTTGAGTGTGTCTTCTCCCTTGGGTTGCTCCAGCCAGTGAGGAGGCCAGCTGGCTTTGATGCTGGGTCGATCCTTCAGCAGAGCGTAGTACGCAGCCACTTTGGGGCAACGCTCAGCTGGCAACCTTCAAATATGAAAGAGGAGAAATTCTTGGGTTTCAGACAGGGGCAAGAAATCAGCAATCGATTGTACAAGTGCGCAAATGTCACTTGTCAATGAATGAATGAAATTGCCATTCATAAAACCGGTGCTCTGCGCAAGCAAACTGGAGTCGTCGGTGCTGAATGAGCTGCAGCTGTTTGATGCTCTTTTGCGATTGGTCCAGTGACGGCGGCATGAGAGGTCATTGTGTCAAGTGTGTCAAGTGTGTCGTGGGCATCATGCCCAGCCGCCCAACTCACCCGAATCTGAAAAGATGAGCAACAGTCGGGAATACAATCACATCAGCCAATGTGAAGGACGTTCCGGCCAGGTAGGGTCCCGCCTGCAACGACGGGTGAAATGAAGCGAGCTTGACGGATAATCTGAACTAAACTAGTACAGTCAAACCTCGGTTTTCGAACGTCTCGGTTCTCGTCCAATTCGGTTTTCAACCAAAAATTTCGACTTTTTTATGCCTCGGATGCCGAACAAATTTCCGTTCTCGAACAACCTGAGCGTACTTGAATGCACCGTTTGACTTCTCTCGCCTTCCTTACACGAGGAAGTGAAGTTTCCTCGGGTAGACGAGGAAGTGACGCTTCCTCGGGTTGCTTTCCATTGTGCGCAGACATGTTCAATAAACATTTTTATTTTAAAAAGACCGTGCTTTCGGTTTTCGAACAATTTCGGTTTTCCAACAGCCTTCTGGAACGGATTATGGACGAAAACCGAGGTTTGACTGTATTTTGTATTGCCACCACGCTCACCTTGTCCAGGTAACCCTCCCATAGCTGCAGCTCCGCGGCGAGGGCTTGGCAGTTCCTCTTCATGGCGGAGGCAAGTCTCTCGCCTTCAGGCACGTAATACTCGTAGTAGATAACGGCTCCTAAAAATAAGGATTGGTAGCTAACGGGCTAATTCCATAGGGAAGCTTGTGGCGCGTCATCATCGTGACGCTAATTAAGACTGGCGAAAATGATTTCAGACCTTATTTTAAGTGCAAGGGATTGAAAAGCAGCTCACAGCGACAAGGGATCATGAAAACAGTCCAAAGTTTTCACCAGCCCTCTTATTTAACGTCTTACCTAATTTGTCATAGAAGGCCAGGCCCTCAAACATGCGCTGGTTCATGAGGGCTTGTTCGGCAGGGCCGTCTGGGATCAGCTTGGTCCCCTGACTCTTGAACTGGCTCTGCAGTAAACAAGGCAAATGTTCACAACAGGCTTATGCCTCAATGAACAACACCGACGTTTGGTCTTTTTGTTTTGACTCACCTCCAGATAAAAACAGGCTGCGTAGGATTCGTTCAAAATGTTATCTCCATGTTTGAAAGAAGGAAACTGAAAGAACCAATGTATTAGGCATGTCAGCGGGAATTGCACAACAACCTACAGGGTGACAAATTAATGCAAACGAGCAGTTCATGGCACTCAATAGTCCTCACGTTTACATTCAAACCAAAAGCTGGACACAAAAATAACGCGAGCGAAATTGTCTTTTTTTCCCCCACCTCTCCAATTGTGTGTACAGTATTTTCATTAAATCTATCAGAGCAGTAAATATTTTGAAGCGTTCCTTAGGGTTCCGTTCTTGTTTAACTTGCGCGTGCAACACATGAAATCATTTCGTAGTTCTATTTCTTACTCTCGATTCAAGCGCAGTGCTGATGCATCCAACGGTGGGTGGTATATAGATAGATAGATAGATAGATAGATAGATAGATAGAATAAACTCGCTCTCCTTTTCTGATGAACAGTCTTTATATGGGAGGCTCCTTGAAAAACGTGTGAGAACCACCCGTTTGGTACTCAAAGTCCGTCTTTGATTTTGAAATATCTTTATTTTAATTGTCAATATGGCAGTAAGCCCTTATTATTACAGTATTTAATTTTTGGGGTATGGGGGGGGGGGGGTACATGTATCGTGATTACATAACTTTTGCACAGATACGCATTTTTGCGTCCGACAAGCAAATAACAGGACCTCGACCCAGGTCGAATGATGATAGGAAATTATTTTCAACCACTGCATGCATGTTTCTTCTTACCTGTCCCCTGGGGTTTATAGCCAACACCTCTGGTGACTTGTGTTCCAGCTTCTCGAAGGAGAGCAGCTTCTGCTTGTACCCTTGCAGCTTTTTCTCCTCCAGAGCTATCATCACCCTCCAGCAGGGAGCTGAGCCGGAGCACCAAAAAAGTGTCATGTTCTTTGCTGCCATGACGGACGAACGAACTTGTTTTTAGAAAGTTAATGCGTACACTGACTCCCGAAATGGCCTCGATAATATTCAACTTCTTGTTCAATGTTTAATGATTCGCCAGTATGACGGCGTTATACAAGATACTGACCCCTGGCGGACGAGTGTGTCACGAGCACGCGAGGAATCGTCTTCCTTTCCTGGGACGCAACGGCTGTTGAGAATTATTATCAAAATCCGTGTATCATTCGCTCTTTCGTTTTTCAACTGCCAATCGAAAACAAAACATTAAAAAGGAGACTGATAATTTTGTTTTTCGTTTTCTTAATCCAACATGAAAAACGAATATATGGCTGTTTTTGACAAACGAAAGAACGAATGATACACGGATTATTATCCATAACTCATCCGCCTATTTCGACAAGGGTAGCAGGGGTGCCGCAGCTGGGCAAAACTGTCTTCCGGCAGGCTGAATGATTGGCATGATCGTTTCAGGTGAATTACCGTCCCCTACTGGTAGAAAGCGGTAACGCACGCGCATCTTTGACATCGCAACAGATTTTAAAATTGAACTCATTTTCTTGGTTACACACACACACACACACACACACACACACACACACACACACACACACACACACACACACATTCCTATCTTTATTGTGGTTGGTGGGGAAGTGCACTGTTGACAAACAGCACATTAAAAGCGCGTTTGAAAAATTGAAAAATACACTTCACACAAAGTAAAATCAAATCAAAATGGCACATCACAGAATGGAATCATATGCCAACGCCCACTCCCGCCTCCAAACACAGTTTTATTTTTATTCTGGCAGGTAGAACATGTCCAAACAGCATTTCAAGTGAGACAATTGGACTTCATGGTCTGACATATATGCGGTGATGTTTCCCAAGGTTGTTGAAGGGCCTTCATTTCCTTCAGCTTGATAACTTAAAAAAAAAATGCTTTGAAAGCAAAAGTAGCGAGGAGTACGTCCATAAAAATAATACTTCCCTTTACACAACCAAATCTACAGTTTCCATTTTTGTTTTATCATATTTTACAGATTAGGCTCTTCTGTTTGTTTTGCTCCAACTATAATACAGATTTCTACATTTATTATAAACACAACTTGAACTGCACCACACTTGCACACTACGAACACCGATGTAACAGGGCATGTACACGTCTTCGCTGCATGTCTTTCAAATACTTTTAATAATTGTAAAAAAACAAAACAAAACAAAACAATCTTTTGTCTTTTTACACTTTACAAACAGTTCCTCCAAAAAAATCCCTTTACCATGAGAGTGACTTAGTAAGGGTGCAAAAAGCTTGAGAGTGAGACTGAGAGCTTTCAAATAAATACTGAGAACATTTTCGCCCCGAAACAGAACAGTTAATTTTCTGCAACTCCCAGGAACTTAACAGATAACAGAAGCAGGTGAGTGAAGCAATACAGCATTGTCCCTTTTTATCCGAGAAAGGCACACAGCCAATTGAAGACCTTTCGTTGCCACAAAGCGACTGTTTCAGGTTTGCCTTTCTCGCGCTGATTCTTGGTGTCTTAAGGTACTTTGGAACTGGGTGCGAGTGATCAGTTTATCTTTGGGTCATACGTTCACAGCTTAAATAGGAGTCATGGTGACGTCATTAAATTACAGTTGTTTCAATTAGCGCTAGTGGCAGCATCGCTTTTCTTCCTGGTCGCGATGCCTCCTCTTTGTTCATCACACCCTCAGGAGGATTGTCTTTGTGCAGCATTTAAACAATAAAAAAACAAAAAAAACAAAACAACAACACTGACTTCAGCACTCAGACACATCCGGCAAGGTTAGCAGCTGACAGAAACCTGGAGCTTCTGCTTGGTGCAACAAGTAGACTGTGTAGCAAAGGCAGCCGGCGGGCTGAAGGGCAGAGACCGGGTTGCCGACGGCGACGAGATGTGGGGAGGGGCGTGGATTACACCTGCGGCTCGCCGGAATCGGTCAAACCCAACGCTAACGCTTCTTCCGGGGTCAAACCGTTCTTCAGGGTCCGCCTCACTGAAAGAAGAGGAAAATTCACGTTAAGTCTTACCAGCTAAGAGCACGCATACAGAAATTATGCCACGGATGGAAAGACATGTGCGCATTTATTGCTAAAAATGTGCTGAATCGACCATTTGTATTCATGCACCAGACAATTCAGTCAACTAGTGGAATGACAACGTGTCACGATTTACATTTTTCCACTGTCACATGATATTTTTGCATACCAGTTCAATGACTAAATCAGACTAGGGAAATGTTTTTTTTCACTGTGTTCCACTACTGCGGGGATCGGCAACACGCGGCTCCGGAGCCGCGTCCGGCTCTGTAGTGACATCTAGTGGCTACCTGGAGCGTTATAAAAAATGTTTGAAAATGGAAAAAGATTTTGATAGTAGGCTAATATAGCTCAAATAGATATACAGTCAAACCTCGGTTTTCGTACTTAATCTGTTCCAGAAGACTTCGAAAACCGAATTGTTCGAAACCCGAAACCATGTTTCCCATTGGAATCAATGTAAAAATTTTTAATCCGTTCCAAGTCAAGAAAACAACTTTTTTAAACCACTTTTTTGATCATTTCAAACCATAAACTGTACACATGTAATAGGAGAGCAGGTAATATGTAAAATACTGTACAAACAAACTGTAGTATGTTTTATTTTCACCAATGTTAACATTAACATAGTAACATAAAAATTGAAGGAACAGCTCTCTCTCTCTCTCTCTATCTGAACAATACAAACTCGTCTGCTCACAATGGATGCGACACGAGGAAGCTGTTTCTGTATGATTATTGCATAATAATGAGACACCGACATGTCTGCGTCCGGCTCTGTGCCTTCTCTCTTCTCGTTCAACTCGAGAGGCGTTCAAAGACAGTCTTCAAAAAACGGAAATTCATGATGACTTCACTGACACGAAGAAAAGCGAAAATAATGCACCAAAACAAAAAAAATCAAGTGAGGAAATCACAAAATAAATTCTATGGGGACGTTTGTGAACACACAACAAAGGAATGAATAACAAACAATTCTGAGACAGTCCAGTCTCTTACATACGTACAGCATGTGTTTCCTTCATTGTAAGTTTTAGAGAAGGCTTTTATTTTTTTGCGGCTCCAGACATATTTCTTTTTGTTTTTTTTGTCCTAAGTGGCTCTTTCAACATTTTGGGTTGCCGACCCCTGCACTACTGTCTTGCTGGTTACGAGTCAAGCACAAGAAAACGTTTTAGTGTACTAGTTTCCAACAGTATGGTGGATTTTTGTCTTGCTGCGTATGGCGCTTACGTGATTTTCGGTTGGCCCTCGACCTCCTCCTCTCTCGAGGTTGCGGTCTACTTCCCGGAGCCTGAGTGGCGGACCTCACGATGCGCTCCATGATTTCATCGGCGGTGTCATCCCCGCACACCTGAGCGTCTTCCACGGCCGGCGTCCGCGCCCGCACGCTGCCACCTGGAGACAGATGTTCTCAAATTGAACGTTCAAAATTCAATTCAATTGGTACTTTGTCGCGCAGTCGCGCTCACCTCCCCGTCCCGGTCTTGATCGAGTGCGCATCCGCAGGCCCGGGACACCGCTTCCGTCCTTGTCGGCACCGCAGCTAAGGCTCGTTCGAAGCACGGCTTTCATGTGCTCGTGTTCTGCGGCATCTTCCGCGTGGCCCAGACCTTGGGGCTGATTGCTCTGGCAGCCACTAGGGGCGCTGCTTGAACCATGCCTCCCACTCTGAAGACAAAGATAAGAGGGCAAAGGTCAGCTAGACCAGACCGGGACCAAGACGTCAGAATGTAATACAGTGATCCCTCGCTCTAACGCGGTTCACTTTCCGTGGCTTCACTTTTTCACGGATTTTTTTGCTGCAGTTTTTTAATGCTTTTAACCCTTTAAATCAGAACGTGTCAGCGGGGCCGCGTGTCAACAATACAGTATTTCCAAAAACTATTATAGTCATTTGTTGAAAACGTTTGGGTTTTTTTTGTAACTGGGCCTGAAAACAGGGTTTGGTCTTTGATTGCATTGTATATATATACTTAATTATTGTGTAATAACTGTAAAAAAATAAAGTTCACTACTTCACGGATTTTACTTATCACTGGTTCTTTTTGGAATGTAACCTCCGCGATAAACGAGGAATTACTGTACTCTAGTCGTGAAGACTTCACACGGGCCCCCAGCCAGCTGTAGAATGGAGTTTAAAATTCTTCTGCTAGTCTATAAATCAATCACTGAATTGCCAAGGTTCAGAATACTTCAACGAGATGCGGATGTAATATAAACCCAGTTGGTTCAGAAGGCTTGGGTCGATTCACGGAGCTCACAATTCAAAGTAAACATGGTGCATCAGCATTTAGCTGTGATACTGCATGCATATGAATCAGATGCCAACAGAACTGAAGTTCCATACTTCTGTTTCTTGTTCTTGCCTTGTACCGGTATATTCTCTCGGTCCTTTTAGTGAGCTACTTTTTATGTCTTGGCTTTGCTTTTAAAATTTGAGTTGTATGTTGTATTTTGCCTTTGAATCCCGTATTTTCACGATATGAGGCCAACTGAGTTACCTGGTGCCTGAAATGCGGCATATCAACAAAGCTGCCTTGCCTTGCCTGTAACTCGAGTGCTGTTGTTGTCTCGCGCTTACTTGGCAGGATATAAATATTGTATATTTGACTAAAGTGAATAGGACGTTAGCCAGCATGTCTGCCTCAGTCAAAAGATCCCGGTCTCGATTCTAAGCTCGGGGCCTCCTGTATCGCATTTGAACATTCTCCTCATGCTTGCAGGTCTTTCCTTTAGCTTCTTCCCACATTCCAAAAACATGCACGTTAGCTTCATGTCGGACTCGGACTTGTCCCTTGGTGGCAATTGAAAGGTTGCACATGCCTTGCGATTGGCTGGTGACCACACAACATGGATTGATGGGTAAAACGTCATTTTGAAACACAATAATATTTCGGTGAAATCAATTTTGATTGAAAATGAGAAGACTGAAAGTTACAGGGAGTGATATCATGCACACACGTAAACGCACATGCAAGTACCTCGCTCTCCTCTTCATCATCAGACTACACAGGAGAACAGAGGCAAAGTCAAAGAACAGGACAAAAAGGATCAAGGGAGGAATTTAAAGGCGCGGCACTCCATTTCGAGGAAGAAGAGCTGGAAAATGAACCTGAGGGTTCGGCGATGAGGTCATGTTGGCGGGGCAACTCACTGTCGCATCGATGTCCACAATCATCTTGCCTCGCGTTTTGTTTCGCTCGCGGTGGTCGGCGCGTTTCTGTTTTTGCTGCAGCACGCGATCTCGGGTCGTCCGGTACTCCAGAGCGAACTCGCTGAGGATCTTACTGAACCTTTGCACGCTGACGTCTCTCGCATTGTAAGACGGCTGCCCCAGAAACAACAGGAATGAATGGAACCTGGACAAATAAGTGAAAAGTTCATTCATATTCTTTCGATATTTTATAAGTTATCCGAATAGCTTTAACATCGATTCATATATCATTCATTTCCTATTGCGCTCGGTCTACGCATCACTGAACTCGAGTGACGATTTCACGCTTTCTCTTTTTCTCGGAGCAACCAATGCCCAGCTATTTGCTGAAATGTCAGAAGAAGCCACAAGAGGCCGCCAAAGCTCAGCCTAGGTAGGACTTGCTCGAGCCGAAACACAAAACCTCTGATCTGCAGAATTTTCACTTTGGATGATGAGAACGCAGAAGAATACTCATATTCGGTCTGTCTTTGATGTGAGTGAAATATCAACGTGACCAAAACCTCTCATCAGGTTCGCTGGGAAAGTTTTCAACTGTTATCAGCATCCGATCTCAGATTTCAGGTCAAAGGCCTTGAGTTTTGGATGTCAATACAAGTGATACATCTTGCCCAAGAGACAAGCTTTGTGTGTCGGGGGAATGCTAAATTTAACCCGGGTTATTCCTGTAAGCAATCATGTTCTTGTGAGGAGCGCCACCTATTGATGATCCTGCGGTGGACGATCTTAAGGATGATGATTCGCTCCGCGCAGTCTTTGAGGAAGTCCGACATCTTCTGCTTGAGTTGCGGTTTCATCTCGTGCTTGGCAATCACCTTCAGGTGGTCCCACGAGGCTTTGCAGCGACGCTCCATCTGACCCAGGTTCTCCTGCAGCAGGTCGAAATCAACCTGCCAGGAGAATTATCACGATACGTCAGTGGAAAAGCTAATTTGTAAGCCAAGTGGAAGATTTCATTAGCTTACATGAGTTCATTTACAGCACAAATCGTCCAAAGCAATGTGATTTGCAATATTTGCAAATGTATATCGTAACCACGAAAGGCCCACCTTTGCGGAACGTGTGATGGCCCCGATTTCCGAGTAGAGGTCCGTGCTTTGAGGAAAGTTCTCCACCACCACAGAGCAGGCGTGATGTAACAAAGACTGTTTATGGACCGTGTCCTTTACTTCGGGTACCTTCTGCAAGTATGTCAGCTCGAAACCTTTCGCCTGGACACGTAATTTATTTGACAAAAAACAAACAAAGAAGAAAAAATACATGCATGTAAAATAATCTGCTCAGCATATAACTGGAGACTCAAAAAAAAAAGCGGTCTACGCCATCAAGGATCCCAACTCACGTTGGTTCCATTGAGGAAGTTCCCGATCGCGAGCAATGTGGAGAGAATGTAGCGGAGAGTCTTGTTCTTCTCTAGTTGTTCCATCCCCTCTTTTAGATCCTGCAGTGGCTCAGCTACTTCCTGCGGGAGGAAAAAAGGTCACGCAAACACGTATCATTAAGGGATTAACAAACTACAATTCGTTAGCGCCCCCACAACCCCCTGCAAATGTTTTTTTTATCACATACAGTTGGGTTGAGGTCAGTTGGGCTTGGTTAGAAATACAGTCAAACCTCGGTTTTCGAACGACCAAAAATTTCGATTTTTTTATGCCTCGGATGACGAACAAATTTCGGTTCTCGAACAAACTGAGCGCACTTGAATGCACCATTTGACTCCTCTCGCCTTCCTTACACGAGGAAGTGACGCTTCCTCGGGTAGACAAGGAAGTGACGCTTCCTCGTGTTGCTTTCCATTGTGAGCAGACGTGTTCAGTAAACATTTTTTATTTTAAAAAGAGCACGGTTTCGGTTTTCGAACAATTTCGGTTTTCCAACAGCCTTCTGGAACGGATTATGGACGAAAACCGAGGTTTGACTGTATGGGCTTCAAAGGAAATATCAAAGAGGAGCGTGTCCTGTGAGAAGCGCAAAAATCTGAGAAGACGACATGAAAAGCTGTTTTCGTTCGAGAGATTCTGACTTTGAACTCTATATGTGTAACATGTGATGCGCCAGAGGAGGATCGCTAATAAGCTGCGTGAGGTAACTGCGTTGATGTTTAGCGGATGTTGGTATGGCACAGATGCAGCGCACATTTAGACGATAGACGGGCAAAAAGTATTGAGACGGGGCAAGTTGGTAAATGTGAATTGAAGCACACGCGGAGTTGATTCTCATCGACAGACCTTTTCCGTTGCCTCATAGTCCATCTTGAAGGCCCACAGCTGGAGTCGGGCAGAGAGCTCGCTGATGGAGGACAAGGTGAGGAGGAACTGTTCGGCGGAGCCCAGAGGGGTGTCGGGATTGGCCAGCTGAGCCTCCTGGATCTTCTGCGTCTCCTCCTCCGTGGGGATCATCGTGAGAATTTTCTGTTTGATGGGCGGACACGAGAGTGGGCGACCACACCCGATGCCGGGTTCCTTTCATTTCCATCCTTGTGTCCATACCTCAATGCCTTCCTTGTTGAGCGCATATTCGTCAAAGTTGAGGATTGCCGTCTTGATGGTGCGAGGGGGCGGCAGGACAGTCAGGCCGATGTTGATGGCGTTGCTCCTTTTGGAATCCAGCACGATGATCTCTTGCCGCTTGCCGTCCGCTGCCGTTTTCTAAGAGAGGCAAACGCAGCGAGAAGCTCACCGCTGGGTCTCGTTCGTCTCCGACTGTGACGGACTTTTCTCAAACCCTGTGGTCCGCTTGAGGGGCTTTTAAAGATTTAAAACCTCATCGCGTTTGGTTTTATTGTCTGCAGCTGTGGCCGACTCAAAATTTTGTTTTGGGGAGGAGCACCTCGTTAGATGCCGGATCCAATGAGGCGCAGGACGCCAGTTCATGCAACGATGTCGCGATGACGGTGAGTGTGGTTGCGGATTGCGACGGCGGGGAACATTATACTCTGGGATTTATAATATTTTGACAATCCTATTCAGATCATTGGGTTAACGTTTTGCACATTGCGGATAATCCTCCGAAGCTGAAACTGATGGAAAACAAGCACTTATGTGTTTGGCGTGTGTAGCGATTTGTTTGTAAGAGGCACGTCTACAGCTTTGAAGCTTTTTGGTGGTCCTCGACTCCCAGGAGCCCCACGGTGACTGACAGTTTTAGAAGACTGAGACCCGAGTTGTTTTATTAAGAGTTTGCGTAGACCTTGGCGATAAGTCTTTGGAAACTTAAACTAAATTCAAAGCGCGCGAGGGCGCATCTCAGCTCCTCTTGGTTCCAGGCTTTTATTGAACCTTCAAAAACGGAGTTGTTTGATCTCGAGCAGAAGACTCACGACCTGGGTTAACCTAAAAGAACGAAGAGAAGGCTTACCTTCATCACAGGCATTTCTTTCGACTTGGACTCAAACAGATGTTCCAGTTTGGCGGTGTCTAATTTCACTGAATCCAGTTTGGACCAAACCGAGTCTCCATTTCTCTTGTAGTCCCTGTACGGCGATTCTGAACGCACCTGAACACACAGTCGAGATGCCATGACTTGAACAAAAAATGTGATTTACTTGTTTTTTAGTTTTCCCTGCTGCCCCCCACCAGTGGTCTGAAAAAAAGCATTTGGCCGTTTTCGGCAAATCAAAAGAAAACAATTTCCCGAAAAGATACATTAAAACTCATTCACTCCCAAAGACGTTTTTATACGTCTTTTCAGACTTGGTTTAGAATTGGCTGGTACTGAATGAGCATCCAAAGTAAAATAGGAATGAACACACCTCGTATGTGCATGGCAAGCACCAAAGCAGAAGATTCGTGTTTACATGCCTCACCTCATTCCAGAACAACCTGATGGTCTTCTTCTTGTTGAAGAGAGGAGGCTCGGGAGGAGGAGGAGGAGGCGGCCCGGGCATTCGGGTGTTGAACGACGGGGGAGGCGGAGGAGGCAGCATCATCGCCGACAAGGGAGGAGGTGGCGGACAAGTGCCCAGCACGGGCGGGGGCGGAGGGAAGGAGGGGAAGGAGAGCGGGGGAGGCGGAGGAGGGGGCGGAGGAGGAGGGGGCAGCAGGTCGCCGCAGCCGCCCATCAGAGCGGCGTCCAGGATGTCTATGTCGTCGTCCTCCGTCAGGTCCGTGAAATTGATGTCGCCGATGCGCAGCTCTCGAGGGCTTGCTAAGAGTTGGTCCCAGATGGTGTCCGACTCCTTTTTGGGAGGAAGCAGTGGCGTCACATCGTCGCCTTGGATGTCCAAGTGAGGGTGGGGGCAACTCATATCCTTGATCAAGTTTCCGAAGCGCTCGGCGAACTGGCGTATGCTCCCCCGTTGCTCGGATTTGTTGTCCGCCGGGTCATCGCTCGACTGTCCCTCGGCGTCCTTGTCCATCTCCTCTTTCTCCTCCCCCTCTCCTTCTTCTTTCTCCTTCTCCGCGTCCTCCTCTTCCTCACAGGGCTTCTTGTTTTGCGAGTACAACATGTCCAGCATGAAGAGTTTACTGTTGAGTTTGCTGCTTTGTTTGTTGACTTCCTCTTCCTTGAGGGCTGAAAGAAAGAAGATGAAGGGCAACGTATGAATCGTCCTGCAGAAGTACACATTTCTTGAAGCACTACGTTGCACTGCACTTATCGTACTTCAAAGTCTTTTATACAATACCTGTATTTGATTTGTGGATGGTTGTTTTTTAACCCTGGAGAACCCACAGGGTCAAATTTGGCCCCTATAAATTCTGCTATTCAAATGCTACCCTTAAATCCCAAAGGGTCAGATTTGGCCCTAATCTTAAATTACGATTAAAGCGTGGATTATTTGAAAAAAAAACATATATGTTGGTGAACATATAGCAGTCATTTAATGAATAATTCATCATTTTCCAAAGAAGAAAAAGGTTCTTCGGTTCTCCAGGGTTAAAATGCTATTGTTGTCTGCGATGTTTATTTTCAAACTTGCAGGCAAGAATTGCACATTTTGAAAAACTAAAAATAATTAAAAAATATACCCAGTCTGAAAATGATTATAAAACTAAAAAAAAAAACTAAACAGAAAACAACCCCCCATGTCCCCTGCCCAACAATTCCAAAACAATGACCCCGCCCAATAATGAAATTACCCAAGCAAATATAACCCTGGTTGCTCTTCAAAGATTCCATCGCACAATTTGAAATAAACAGTTGCAGGGCCAAAATCGGGCTCACAGTGCAGTGGCGCAGGGTTCGATTCCGACTCCGGCCTTTCTGTGTGGAGTTTACATGTTCTTCCAGTGCCTGTGTCGCTTTTTTGCGGGTATTCCGATTTCCTCCCACACCCCCAAAAAACATGCATGCCAGCTTCATGGAACACTCTTAATTGTCCTTAGGTGTGATTGTGAGAAGGTTGTTCGTCTATGTGTGCCCTGCGATGGGCTGGTAACCAGTTCAGGGTGTACCCCGCCTACTGCCCGAAGACACCTGCGATAGACTCCAGCATGCCCGCGACCTTAGTGAGGATAAAGTGGTTCGGAAAACGGCTGGGCGGAAACAGCCAAAATCCCCTCACCGTTCTCAGCGTTCCCTCGCTCCTCTCTCTCCAGGGTGCTGCTGGCTGAAGAGATGCTGGAGGCGGAGCAATTGTCCTTCTCGTTCACCTCCTCATTTTGCCGCTCCTTGTCGCTCAGGATGCCGCTGTCCTCCTCCGCCTCCTCGTGCTCCTTCGCCGCTTGAGGCTCCTCCTCCTCCTCGCCTTCCCCCTCGCTTTCTGTCTCCGCTTCCTCTTGGGCCTCCTCGTTTTTCTCCTCTTGCTCCTCTTCTTGCTCCTCTGGTTCTTCTTCAGCCTCTTTGTCCTCGGGTCCTACGCTGGCCCTCGAGTCATCAGCTTCCTCTGTCAGCGAGAAATACGCTCTTGTTTATTTCCCGCAACGCTCGTATCAAAATGCCACGGAAACGTGGTGTAACACCTCACGTTTTTCGAGGTGATCAAGGGGGACTGTTTGTACAAGGGCACAGGGGTCAACGCACATCTGCACGCACGCTCGCAAGTAAAGCAAACATGACTTGACTAATGCTAAAACCACATCCCAGGCACACAAAGCCGGGTTGTGACGGCAACTGGAATACGAACAGGAAATGAAGAACCTGTTTGCCTCGAAACACAACTCGGACTACAGTCGGTGTAGTGATGCCGGCGAGGTTAGAAAAACAACGTCGTGAGGCCTCGACCCAGCTACTGTACACACTGTGCGCTCACCCCAAAAATGAGGCACTTTTAGAATAGCCCTTTCACCCATTTCCCTCCATCTTGCATTTGGAGCACCCCTCCGCTGCTTTTGCTTCAGCTCCCAATTCACTTCAACTCAGTTCGCAGTTTACGAATGCACCTGTTTGTGCTTTTTCAGTGTCATCAATCGATCCCGAGGTATTCACTGTAAGATTGACCTTTTCATGGTTGGGTCAAAATGGTGCCAAAGTGCTGTCGAAATGGAAAAGTAGTAGTGCTCCCCTGCTATTTTCAGGAGTCAGTGATCAAAATCAAGAATCGTATTTTTCTGACCAGAAGTTGCCCCACAAATGAAGTCGCACCAGTCGAAAATTGCGCCATGAAGAAGAAAAAAAGCAAAGCAAAGCAATAATTTTATTTTAGACAAGGTTGTGGCCTGATGTACAAACACAGCAAATAGACGCGTATTTCAGCGGTTAGCGTTAGCGGCTAGGCGATTCTTACCAGCTTGAGAAGGCGCGTAAGGGCCGGCGGCGTGTTCGGCTTCGTCGTCGGCCTCGGCGTCCTCTTGTGACGACGGGGTGCTGCTGCGCGTCGACGACGACCGCCACGTCTCGGAGGGTTCAAAGGTCAGGTCGAGGTCGGGGCGAGTCCTCGGCTCGCGGGGAACGCGCTCCTTCTCGTATTCTTCGGCCGCCAGGCGCTCTACATTCTTATACCTGCGAGGGAGAATCGCGCAAGATCGGTTTTAAGGAGGAATAAAGGCATGCCCAACACTTGTTTGGTTGCGGTGAAGGATCAGAAATTCAAACGTGTTTCCGTTCAATCGCCGTTCTCCTGCCTCTAACCGTCCCGCACCATCCAACCTGCCGGCTGGAGATTGAGGGTGCAGAGTGGACTTTCTTCCTCTCTCTGCTCCTTCCACTAACCCCTCCTCTCTTTCCCATGAATATGTGGCGCTTCTGTTCCCAGTTCATTAGCATCAGACCACTTCAGAGGTCCAGGGGAACTGGATACTGCTTTGTGCGTGTGTTAGTACGGTGTGGGGTGAGGGAAGAAGTGTGGCCAACTGTGTATTGTGGTGGATGAAGCGGGAGTCCCGTCTGCAGATCGCTGAGATCCAAACACGACGCCCCCCCCCCTGCCAAAGAACCCTTTGAATGGATGGATACAATAAGGTTTCCTCTTGGCAAGGTGAAGCACTGTATGCTAAATATTTCTATGAGGGAAAGGCCACACACACGCGCACACACACACAGTTTCATTGCAGTTCACGCTGTTAGTGAGGAGGGAGCGCAAAATATTTGCATCAGTATGCAAACGCGCGAGTGACATCTCGGTTCCGCATGTTAGCCGGCGTTGATTCTCATGAGAATTGAGGGAAACTTTCACACGAGTGCTGTAACTTGTACAAAATGGGGGTATTTCTATTAGTTTTAGCATGAATTTTATTTTATTTATTTATTTGTTTTTTATTTAATGGAGTACAGTCAAACCTCGGTTTTCGAACATCTCGGTTCTCGACCAATTCGGTTTTCTAGTTTTTTATGACTCGGATGACGAACAAATTTCGGTTCTCGAACAAACTGAGCGCACTTGAATGCACCATTTGACTCCTCCCGCCTTCGTTACACGAGGAAGTGACGCTTCCTCGGGTAGGCGAGGAAGTCCTCGTGTTGCTTTCCATTGTGACAAGACGTGTTCAATAAACATTTTTATTTTCAAAAGAGCGTGGTTTCGGCTTTCGAACAATTTCGGTTTTCCAACAGCCTTCTGGAACGGATTATGGACGGAAACCGAGGTTTGACAGTATTTGTTGAGTGCAACATTTTAAAAAAAGTATTGTGTAATTAAGTACTCAAACAACTGATGGATGTGCTGCAATAGTATTACATTCATGAAAACATTTTTTTTTGAATGTTTCTGTTGGTTTTCATTAACTGTAATAACCTTGGCCCTGACTGAAGTATTTACAAATTTCCATAGACACTGAAAAAAAAAAAAGATGCCATCAAAAAAAGTAAGCAGCTTTGACTTTAAAAACAACACTTGCATGATGTACGACTTCCTACGAAACTTCAAAATCTTTTCGCTCGTTTCCGACCAATAATCTGCTGCTCAGCGTGACGGGAGAGTGTCTGCGAACGGGGATCTGTGCACACAGCAAATAAACCGGAAGGAGTCGAGGATCATAAAGCTCAAAAAGTTCATGTATTTGTTTTGCTGCGGTCAATTGGCTTCAGCGAAATGTGCAAAGCAGTGTCCAATGTTGGTGCCTATGTGTCATGATTCTGTTTGTGACCAACAGGTGGCACTGTAGGGCTCCCCCTGCAGCTGCACACCTGTTGGTCGTTATGTAATTAGCAGTATAAAAGGACTCCCGCCTGACCACTCATTTTCGGGTCATTGTTTGTGTTTGCTTGCAACTGTCATGTTTGTTCCTGTCATGATTCTGTTCCTGTTAGGTTTTTTTTTTTTTCTTCAGTCATGGTTTTGTTTGCTACTTTGGATTCCTTTTGTTTTCAAGACTTTGTTTGTTTAGGATTTAGTTTTCTGTGTGTTTTAATACATTCTGTCAAGTATTCCCTGCTCCTCCCTCTTGCCTGCTTTTTTGGGGTCCATCGCCACCTAGCAACGTGACACTATATGGGATATCATATATATATTTTTTTGCTTACCTTTCTTCCCGCGCCACCCTGGCCTCTTCCATTTTATCCACATAGTCTCGGCTGTGGCACACACATTGACAAAAAGATTGACGTATGATCAGCAAGTCGTGATAAATTACGATGTCATGTCACCGCACGGAGAAGAGATTTTGCTGGATTCTTTTTTTTTTTTGTGGGGGGGTGGCAAAATAAGTGACAGTCCTCGAGGCACCCCTGCCTGTACATTAAAACAATGCCTATAAAATAACATGCACGTCACCCTCAAGCCATCGCCAAGCGAAACCCAGGCCACACCTGTGTTTGTTCCTCTCCTCTCGTTCGATCCTTTGTAGCCTCTCCTCCCTCTCCATGCGCCGCCGATCTCGTTCGGCCGCCAAAGACTCCTGGTGTTGCCGGTACGAGGAGGAGAGGAGCCCTCCCAGCGGAGGCCTGAGGGAGAATAAAATGATGCTTCTTTATTCGTTCTCTGAATCGTTTTCATATTTTCGTCATGTATCATGAGCAGCTCATTCGCCGGAGAGACACCTCAACATCGGGCCACACCGGAGCATGCAGACACATTGAAAAGGCATGACGGTGAGGGTGACATGTGGGCACTTGTGGGTCAGGTGACCTCACCTGGGACTGGTGGGCGTTGAGGGGCCGCTGTGAGTGGAGTAAGACGCGAGACCCCCGTTCCTTGGAGGAAAAAAAAAAAAGGAACAGGAAACACCATGGCTATGAGACGGCCATTGAAGCGAAGCAATATGTGACTGACCAGTCCGAGGCGAGAAACCAACAACGTGGTTGGTGCGATACTGCTCTGACCACAAATATGTTGGTGCAGGCTTTTATTTTATTATGGATGTGCAATATTAGTTTCTCTGCGGTTATGTTTCCTGCCGCTCTGTATTTCACTGTCCAATCAGGTACATCAACCCATCATTTCTGAGAAAAGACAGAAGGAAGATTGAAATCAAACGGCTTGAAGAGCAGATCCAAGGGCAAAGGAACGATGCATCAAAACAATACTGAGAAATGGTGAAAAGAGTCACTACTGGATGCAAATACAAATGTTAAGAAGTGAAGAGAAGATCCATAAAAGTCCACAGGTGAAGGTGAAGAGTGAAAAAGGAATGGGGAGGAGTGAGCTGGGAACCAAAGTGAGTCTTCGAGCAAGTGCGGAAGCCTTTTTTCAGTGACAGGATTAAAGAGAAGTGAAGTGACTAAAAAAAAGATCAGTGAACACTCGCAAAAGTGGAGATTGTGAAGAAGAAAAGATGGAGAAAAAGCCCAAACCCCCAAGAAGAAAATTCAAGTCCGGGTGTCCCTCTGACCTTGGAAATGTGGTATTGTCTGTCTCCACACAGGGTTTGGATGGAGATTGAGGTGACGTCTCGTCATCCAGATCGTAGGAGAAGAGGTGGAAGGGCGAGTGGGGCTTGTAGGGCAGGTGCTCGGGGGAGAAACAGGAGCCGCCGCGCAACGGCTGGCTGATCTCTTTGCTGGCTGGCACGGTGCTGGTCACCCTCTTCCTGGCCAACAGGGCGGCCAAAAGCGAGGGGGCGCTGAGGGGCGAGGGCATGGGAGAAGGGGGCGCCGGGGGAGGTGATACCGGCGCCAAGGGGGAACTCAGGGTGCTTGCCGGAGGGGATGCTTTCCAATTCCCGGCATCTCGCTCATGTACGGGTTTGGATGTGATGGTGACGGACTGGAATGTCCGTTGAATGATAGATGGGAGATGCCTTACCGGGCTAGGGAGAGAAGGATCGGAAGAAGAGGTCAACGTGAAAAAAAAAATGGCAATGGGAACCCAACCCAACTGCAAAACAGTCAACGTTTTGTCATAGTTTAGAAGAGCTCCCGAAGGTTTTTTTTAAAGACTCCGCAGTTTGACCCATTGTACCTGGTACTACTCTGACTAGGCAAAAAAGCGTCATCGTTTTCATCGAAATCAGTCTCAGTCAGTGCAGGCTCATCCTCTTGGGACTGCTTGATCACTGCATCCTCACATTCCTCATCTCTATGGAAGGAGTCGGGTGGGAAGGGGTGGGGTCAGACAGGGGGGTTGATTACATGCACAGGTAGATGGCAGGAGAATGGATGCGAGGTTAAAAAGAATTACACAAAAATCATGACATCACAAACCCAGAATATGAATGAGAAAAGAATCGAGCATCATTCATATCATGCAACTCTGCCCTCTAGTGGTTTTAAGCAGCATAGGTAAAGACATCAGGGGCAGTCGGATTGGAGGCTCGTTGGAAAGTTCCAATCAAACAAAAAATGCTGCGCGATTTGCATTTTTGACGTGCCGCAGAACAGCATCTGGGCAGACGCTGATTTTAGCATTCACGCAGTAAAGATGCAATACGGGCACGGGATGGGAACTGATAGAGAAGGTTAGATGAAATGACGATAAAGCCTTGATTTCATGAACGCATGACGTTAGTCGTTCCGCTTCGGAACCTCGATCACACACCATCAATATGTGGACACCATCCATACGGCGCGCTTAATAATCAAGAAGAAAATCTTGGAAAACCTGTTGAACTTCGGAATTTTGCTGAAAACTCATTATTTGTTGAGATGCACCTGTACAATATTGGAATAACTTGCACAACGTGTGATGCCAAAACAGTCAGATGTTTGTTTTTTTTCAACTCATTCCAGATAACTCCAGATTATTATTATTTTGCACCTTTGTCTGCATCTCACTCACCTCTCGATAATCTCCTCGGGCCTCTGTCCGTTAAAGGGGTGAAAGGCCGTCCTCTGGGGGGACGCGGGGCTGCACGGGGATGCCTGCCCGGATCGCACCAGCGAAGCCCTGCGGCTTCGTCTCCTCTCCAAGCCGCACCGCTTATCCCCGATGCTCGCTCGCCTGCGATCCCGGCGACCCGTCGGCGGAGGCTGGCCGTCGTCGTCGCCATCCTCGTGCCGAAGAGTGGACTGGTGGATGAATATGAATGAGCTGTTCACAATGGGAGCGGCGCTCGTTTTCTACTATTCATATGCAAACCTCATAGATGTTGAGCTGCTCAACCAAATCCAGATCGGTGCCTTTCCGATTCAGGTGTCTCTGAGTTATTGTCTCCATTCCTTGCTCCTCCAGACCGTCCACCATGTCGTAGAAGGAGTCTTGGTCTGGTAGGGCTGCCAAAGTCTGACAAAACAAAAAGGGAAGAGTCAACAGGAATAGCGTTACGAATCAAAACACTTTTCTGAAGAGTCTTTAGTGGAGTGTCCGGTTGTGCTGCAACATGCTGGGCAGTCCCTTGAGCATTGTTTTTTGAGCCAAGGCACACTTCTTTCATTGAAGAAATCTTGCGGCACACCACTAGCTGAAAATGTGAAAAAACGCTTATTTTGAACAATTTCATGTTATATTCTTACTATAACGTTTATTAACATTGAAGAATGACATTATAACAGCTTGAATTGGAATCAAATGAGCACAAAGAAAAAAGTATTTTATAATCTTTCATATTTATTGTTTCACTGTCGTCCTGCATTCATGCGGCACAAATTCGCTTGTCTCTAGTGGTCGAAGACTGGAAACACAAGGCAATTGGTTAGCTGTTGCTGCTCCCTAGCCGTATGGGAGGGTACCACACGATTACTTCCTGGGCGATAGATAGACCCCACAGGCATACAAATTGGATATTTTACCGCGGCACACCTGACAATGTCACAGGGTTTGAAAAACACTGAGCTCGAGAACAATTAAGAACAAGAAGAAGACACGGACGGAGAAGGCTGCCATCTTAGTAAGCTCCAGGTGGCTCTGGAACGTTATCGCTACCGCTAAGCTGTCATGATTCTGTTTGTGACCAACAGATGGCACTGTAGGGCTCTCCCTGCAGCTGCACACCTGTTGGTCGTTATGCAATTATTGCTTTAAAAGGACTCCCGGCATAGACCACTCGGTGTCGGGTCATTGTTTGTTGCTGTCAGGTTTGTTTCAGCCATGTTTTGTCATGTTTTTTGTTTGATACTTTGGACTGTGTTGTTTTGTATTTAGTTTTCTCGATGTTTGAATACAATTTGTCAATTACACCCTGCTCCTCCCTCCTGCCTGCTTTTTGGTGTCCACCACCACACTGCAAAGTGACATAAACATGGCTTCACTAGCCCAGCAATTCTTATCTTTGAAATACCTTATTGATGAGAGTCATGGCATAGACCAGCAGCTCGGTGTCCACGCCGTCTTTCTCTTGCAAGATCTCCATGGCATTAGACCACGCTTTGGAACCTGGACACACCAGTTCACATCTTCAACGTCCGAAAGAATTTGTCAATCGACCCGATTCCAAATGACGGGTTTCATCCCCGCACCTCTCTTGGAATCCACCGTGGCGATGGCTTCGATGAGAAGCGGCGCGTTGGACTCTGAGTATTCCACAAAGACCAGCAACAGTTTCATGGCTGTTTTTAACACGAGACGGAACTAGAAGAGAGGAAATTACATTTGTACTGGCCCAGGCGATAAGGCAAATCGTTTAGGAAAGGGGTGTCCAAAGTCGGTCCAGGAGGGCCGCTGTCCTGCCTGTTTTCCAGCTCTCCCAGGAGCAACACACCTGATTCACATCATCAGGATTGTTCGAATGCTGCTCCAGAGCTGGTTGATGAGCTGATCATTTGAATCAGGTGTGTTACAGCTGGAGAGAGCTGGAAAACAGGCAGGACAGCGGCCCTCCAGGACCGACTTTGGACACCCCAGGTTTAGGATTTGGGGGTGTTTTACCTTTGACGCGACAAGCGTGTAAAGCCACTCAATTGTCTCCGCGTGGCCAATGACGCCGTTCATCCCGTCAACGTACAGCATGATCTGTCCCAGAGCTGTCCAACACGTGAAAATGAACACGTACAATGAAAAAGTGAGGAGAAATGGAGTCATTTAAAAATTATGAAACCTTGTGGACTTTTGCCCTTTGTATTTCCGCCCCTACTTGACTGTTTTCTATACCTCTTAAAATGTAGTTCTGGTAGTTCTGGTCCGCTTCTGCGCCCACTTTGATGAGACACGTCAAGCCTTCGGCCATCACAAACTCATGGACAAGGTCTTTGTCATCCTGGTGTACAGAAAAAAAAAATGGAAATGAAGCTCATATCATCGGCGAAGATGACACCACCTACACAATCATCAAATACAGGTGCACTTCTTCCAAATTGCATTATTTCTCCATCCCAGCAGGAGGCAGCAAAGTTCTATTTTACATTAAACCTTCACAACTCAAAAGCAATGTGTACAATTTGTTTTCACCTAATGATACAAACAAGATCAACAAGTTCATTATGTTGCCAAACACAAAGGAAGCAGCCCACGCCACAGACGCACTATTTCCAAAAGCAGAGCTTCTATTTTTATCTTATGTATTGTTACGGATGTATCAAGAAGATTTGACTTGCAGAAGACTTGAAATAAAGCAATGTACCCAACTACATATTCAAATGGGATTTCAGGATATTTGTTAGCGGTGTGTGGGTGGTCGTCAGTTGGTGACAATATGAAAAGTCTTCCTTTGTGTATTCCAGAATAACATGTAATACTCTACATGAATATACTCTTCAGAACTCGGCGGGAGTCAAGTGACGACAATACGACTGGCCCCTAACAATGCACTTGTACAATGTACAAAAAGTAAACATTACTTTTGCACAGACAGTTATACACATATGCTCATTTTGATAACTTGGCACAATTGCAAATAATTTAATTATTTTCTCTCTTTAATTAACTTCCATCACCCTAGCTAGCCTTGACTAGACTTTTATGCTATCAAAACGAAGCAACTTCCCAAAGCCTTGTAAAAAAAAAAATAAAAAAATGCTTTATGTGTTAGCTCACGAGAGCTTGACCTTTATGCTATCAGAATTTTAACAGCAGAAAGTACTCGATATTTCTTTTCAAATGTAGGGGATAAAAATAAAACGTCAACAGAAAATAACAATGACAAGTCTCAGAGCACGAAAAGACAAAAAAAAAATTTTTTTTAAATGCCATGTTGATGAGGTGGCGAGCGTGGCCACCGCAATAACCAAAATGTTACGCAACCTACCAAAAACTTGGCTGTGAGGTCGTGGGCGCGACAACAAGTTTCGCTCTATGTTACCTGAAAGATTTGCTTGAGCGAAAACAGCGCTCTCCTCAAGTCACGTCCATTGGAGTTGTACAGTCTTTCTGCAGGAAGACAGCGAGAGCGAAAATCAGACATGTGGTTGTGAAGTGTTATGATTTAATTCGGAATATCCCCAGAAGCTAAAGATAGCACTTCCTTTTTGGCAGATTGTGTTTATTCCCCGGCTTTAAACATTTGATGAAAAAAAACAACTTCTCAACGAGGCTCAGATGTGCAAAGGTTTTGACAATAAATTGAGTGTGAGTCGATGGAATTCATCAGCACACATCAGTACCCTGCTGGCCGCTGGCACTGAACACGACAGCGCACACTTTCGCTGTGCCCTCAGTGGCCGCACGGCACGTGTACGACCTCTCGCCCCCTGTCTGCCACGCACGGACACACACACACACACACACTTGTACACGTTGCAGCAGTGATTAGAGTTGTAATGGAATGTTAATGAGCCGCAGGCTGGGTTTCAGCAGTGAGGTATTCAGGTCACGACATGGAAAGTACTCTGGACCAAATGTTTTAAGTGCTGATAACAATGCAACGATACTTAACCATGTCCATCTTCCAAAATTAAAAAAGAAGCAAAAATATTATTTTTATGACCTTGTGAACTGTACTCCATATGTGATCCTTTGGACCATCAGAAAGGGAAAGTATTTTGCTAAAAGCATATGAACGCGAGGACAGGCAAGAACATTAAAAAGCACCACCCGTGACGTATGCCCAGAGGCGGGCTCGCAAGGTTGCGGCGCTGGCCTGTTTGTCTGTCTATCTGGAGCTCAGTGGTAACAATCAGTGAACCAAAGTGAGGCTAACCCACGGCCAGGGTCACAATCATTATCATTCCACACCAAGAATGACGCGCCTGTCTGTCTCTCCAACGAAGCAACAACCGTGGAAGACGTCTCTCAATGCAACAGCCAAGTTGCAAACAAAAACAATTTGATTGGACAAGAGTCATCCATGAGCGACAAAGTACTTTGTACAACACGGGGACTTGACATATTACAGATGTTGCCTCGCTGGTGTTATAATCTGTTTATTCGGCCTACACCAGCGGTCACATACTAACTAAGGATGACAAAAACTCCAATTATTATCCATCCATCCATTTTCCGAACCGCTCCATCCTCACTAGGGTCGCGGGGGGTGCTGGAGCCTATCCCAGCAGTCTCAGGGCAGTAGGCGGGGGACACCATGAATTGGTTGCCAGCCAATCGCAGGGCACACAGAGACGAACAACCATCCACGCTCACACTCATACCCAATTTAGAGTACGACCAGCATGTTTTGGGTGGGAGGAAACCGGAGCACCCGGAGAAAACCCACGCAAGCCCACATGCAAACTCCACACAGGGAGGCCGGAGCTGGGATAACCCGGTATGCACTGTGAAGCCGACGTGCTAACCACTGGGTTACCGGGCCGCCCCCAATTATATCCATCCATCCATCCATCCATTTTCCACCGCTTATCTGGGGTCGGGTCGCGGGGGCAGCAGCTTTAGTCGGGAAGCCCAGACTTTCCTCTCCCTAGCCACTTCTTCGAGGTCTTCCCGGCGGATCCCGAGGCGTTCCCAGGCCAGCTGGCTGACATAGTCTCTCCAGTGTGTCCTGGGTCATCCCTGGGGTCCCCTGCCTGTGGGACATGCCCGGGACACCTCACCAGGTAGGCGCCCAGGAGGCATAATAATCAGATGCCCGAGCGACCTCATCTGGCTCCGCTTGATGTGGAGGAGAAGCGGCTCTACTCTGAAACCCTCCCGGATGACCGAGCTTCTCACCTTATCTCTAAGGGAGAGCCCGGACACCCTGCAGAGAAAACTCATTTCGGCCGCTTGTATCCGGGATGTCGTTTTTTTCGGTCACGAGTCGTGACCATAGATTATTACAGTCAAATCTCGGCTTTGGAACATCTCGGCTCTCGACCAATTCGGTTTTCGACCAAAAATTTCGATTTTTTTATGCCTCGGATGACAAACAAATTTCGGTCCTCGAACAAATTGAGCGCACTTGAATGCACCATTTGACTCCTCCCGCCTTCCTTACACGAGGAAGTGACGCTTCCTCGGGTAGACGAAGAAGTGACGCTTCCTCGTGCTGCTTTCCATTGTGTTCAGTAAACATTTTTATTTTGAAAAGAGCATGGTTTCGGTTTTCGAAGAATTTCAGTTTTCTAACAGCCTTCTGGAACGGATCATGGACGAAAACCGAGGTTTGACTGTATTTATTTTCATGCGACGAACTCCATGGCTAACGCAGCTGCTATAAGTGTTGTGGCTGAGACCAAGCAATTGATAAAATAAACAAATAAGTCCGATTTTTGCTGCTTATTACCGTTGATGAATGAATGCTGTTTGTAAAACTTTTTGATGAAAGCCATGTCACACTCGAGGTCCCCGCGTTGCACTCTATATCAACACGGCTGCGATTCGATCTCTCACCTGACTCGCTCTGGTGTGATACTGCTTCAACAGTCTCCACTGGAGATGGCAACAGTAGCCAACATCATCAAACATTCTAAATGAAGCCTAGGCAGTGCTCAGCATACAAAAATAATTGAGTCAGGCATGCGAGAGCAAAATTAAACTGGTTGCAAAGAAGAGCAGCATGGTGAACTTGCGGTTAGCACATCTGCCTTGCAGTTCCGAGGTTTGATATTTAAATCTGGTCTCTTTTGTGTGGATCGCTTTGTCTCTGCGTATGCCGGCTTCCAAAAAGTTTCATGTTAGGTTCACAAAATTGTTGCATAGGTGTGAATGGGAGCGTGACTGGCTGTTTGGCCGTGTCATAAATAGAGGAAAATGAATCCGATAAGAAAATCCTTCAACATTGAGACACTGCACTCACTGGCCACAATCCAATGAACTCTATCGCAGTCTCTCAGCTGTCTGAAAAAGTATACCCAGCTTTTGATGGACACTGTCAAAGCTGTGTCGCTATAGGTATCTCCAATATTTGTTTTGGATCCGGCCAGATTGTGCAGCTGTCCCTCACGACGTGTCATGTGAGTGGATGGCGTTTCTACGTGCGTAAAATGTGGCAGTACAAAAACACAGACAAACTGTTTTTCACTCGAAGATGGCAGCCAGGATTATAGGTCAAACCACTACCCTATTTGTTATGCACTTTATAATGGTGATCGTTTCCTTATGGGGACTATAAAAGGTTGCCTGCACCACTTTTATGGCTTTGTTGCCACCATTTCTGAGTTTGCTTTCAAGTCAAAGCCGGGAACGCTGTGTCTGTGCTGCTGGATCGCACTTGCAACCACACAAAGACCCTCGAGTGACAACTGTGTTCCTCACCAAGCTGTGAGCGAAAGCTGTCAGGGTAACCTTGACTGAAACATCTGCTGTCCATCAGAGGCATGTCAGCAGTTGTGATAAGGTTCAAACGTGGCCCAATTCACTCTGGTGTAAAACGAGACCTTGCACGTCCCGGAGGTTGTAAAAGGCCCCAAAACGAGGCCATGGAAATCTCAGGGACCAGGTGTCCCATTACTTTTGTCCATACCGCATAGGCGTGACTATGCAGGTTTGTCAACATACCTGCAGGTGAACAGTTAATTAGACTCGAAGTACAGTTTGTTTTTACTCTTCCATGAGATTGGAATTTCAATAACTCACAAACAAGGCACGTCTTAAGATAGATGAAGACAAATGCCTCCAGTTGCTGAGGGAGGAAGACAGAGAAGAGGCAGGAAAGAGGAAAAAAAAAAAAATGAAAAAAAACAACAAAAACAAAGCCGTGGCCGTTCCAAGCGAAGAGTTGGCTGTCCACGTGGCCGACACAGACCAGGCTCTCATTTTCCCCCGGCCACGCGTTTTATTATTGTCATAAGGAAACCTGAAACACTGGCTGGGATGTGTCATTGTGGCTTGTACTTGTATTCGAGCGCTGTATGTGCACGCCAGGCGCTTATGTGCAAACGGAATGTGGATGCAGACTGGATGACACGTTTTCGGTTCAAACTGTGACTGTTTTTTTTTTTTTTTTCCGGAAAGGACACATAGTTCTTCACCCCGACCTCACAGGCGCTGGCTGCATTGTGGCAACCTCAGCACATAATTTAATCCCATATTCCACCTTAAAATAGATTTTCAAAAGTCAAGAGAAAAAAATAAAAACCAGCCATGGGCTGCTATTGCTGTAATACGTTTGATTCTAAACGCCTGTGGTCGATTTTTAAGGCCATTTTTTTTCTCAACTAGGGCACAGGGGGTATTCTCTTGCCGCAGAGAGTATAAAATGTCCATTTGAGGCTAGTAATCGATTTTAGCTTATACGTGTTTTTTTGCTTTATTTTCATGAAATGATTTCTTTCTTTGGCCATATATTTTAAAGCTACCTCGTGACAGTGATAAGTTTATGTAATCGTGACAGCTGAGGTGTCAATCATTTACAATGCTCTTGCAGCTTCGCTGAAACCACAGCCGAATATCCATTCATCCATCCATCCATTTTCCGAACCGCTTGATCCTCACTAGGGTCGCGGGGGGTGCCGGAGCCTATCCCAGCTGTCTTCGGGCAGTAGGCGGGGGACATCCTGAATTGGTTGCCAGCCAATCGCAGGGCACACAGAGACGAACAACCATCCACGCTCACACTCATACCTAGGGACAATTTAGAGTGCACAATCAGCCTGCCATGCATGTTTTTGGAACGTGGGAGGAAACCGGAGCACCCGGAGAAAACCCACGCAGGCCCGGGGAGAACATGCAAACTCCACACAGGGAGGCCGGAGCTGGATTTGAACCCGGTACCTCAGCACTGTGAAGCAGCCGAATATCCAGCACCGGCAAATTTAAAAAAGGCCCCTCCGTCGTTTGCCAAAAACTGGGCACCTGACTCGCAAACAGAAGCCGGGCAAAGTGACGTCAGGCACCTGAGAGGATTCAGAAGTGATGTGCAACATTTCTGCTTGACTATATCACCAGTGTTTGATTTTCAAAAGATTGTCCATTCCCACTCCCCTTCTGAATCATAAAAAGCATAATCACGTTTACAGTTTATCTGACTTTTTGTTCATTCATTTAGTTGTTCTCTCTTTTGACGGATCGGTGGGAAGTGTCCTAGGCACAGAGGGATTCCCCCACGGTAAGTCGATCAGGAGTGCTGAGATCCCTCCTTCTCCCGCCATAATGAGATTAGCGTGGTGACCCTTCAGCTTTGACTAATCCCCCAGCATTTTACCCCGCATCGACTCACAGATCTCACAACGAGTCAACTGAGGCTGACGTTGTCGGCACACAGTTAACTATTCGCTATACGTTCTGCCGTGAGTCCATCCATCCATCCATCCATTTTCCGAACCGCTTGATCCTCACTAGGGTCGCGGGGGGTGCTGGAGCCTATCCCAGCTGTCTTCGGGCAGTAGGCGGGGGACACCCTGAATCAGTTGCCAACCAATCGCAGGGCACACAGAGACGAACAATCATCCACGCCCACACTCACACCTAGGGACAATTTAGAGTGTCCAATCAGCCTGCCATGCATGTTTTTGGAATGTGGGAGGAAACCGGAGTACCCGGAGAAAACCCACGCAGGCCCAGGGAGAACATGCAAACTCCACACAGGGAGGCCGGAGCTGGAATCGAACCCGGTATCTCTGCACTGTGAAGCCGACGCGCTAACCACTGGACTACCGGGCCGCCGCCGTGAGTCAAATAAATGACAAAATTGGTCTCCAAATGACATTAGCAACGGTAGTTAGCATTACAGATTAAATCGTCGGATTGATATTTCTGACTGGAAAACTACTATGTCAGGCTCGAAAAGCTGTTGCGCCACAGATGGAAGGCTCAGCAAAAAACACTGACTAGTGTTACTCAATGTTAATAGCACCCCTCTAACAACAAATTAACAAACAAAAAACATCCAGCTGTGTGGCTGAACCCATCAGTTGGCTCTTAAACCTTTGCAATAAACATTGTCAAAATGGATACCTCCCACATTTGTGCATTATCAACCTATGTTACTTCACACATATACAGTACATGATACATATTCATCCAAATATTGATGTCACAGAAATATGTGTCCATTTTATTCCAGGGGATAAAATAGAAACAAAATGGCATTCGTTCGAATGGAGAATGAAAGTGTCTCACAGAGTGAGCCCAGAGGTACACCACAGGAAAATTACAGGAGATTTTGCATGTGACAAATTATAAAACTAAATCAATTGAATGATTTTGGACTACATTCCACCAACAGCTGCACTTTTGCTGCCACTTACTTGACAGTCAAAATTATTGCGCCAACTCATCTTGCATTCATTTTTCAAATGACAATCACTTTTTATTAATCCAAAGGGGATCAGAGTATTGCTGTGTCAACGTGCAGCTAGTAATACATGTTCACGAGTAGTTTAGAAAGGGAGGGGGTGGGGGGGGAATAACCCATCAATCTCTCTGAGGTTAATACAGTTAGGATAATAATGCTGGATGACATTCTCATGTCAAAGCGAGGCAGAAAGGAACATTTGGCAGGCCGAGACGACGAGAGGGAGGACAACTCTGTTATTTTGCGACGGTCTATTTTCTCTCTGTTGGTCTTGGCCCATGAGGAGGAGCGCTGGAGGTTGCTGATGTTGCAGATGACGATGGAGCGCCCGTGAATTTCGTGTGCGTGCGTGTGCGGAGTTTTCCTATGGGATACATGCAAAATAAAATTGTGCAAATGTCCAGGATGTGCGCAGGACTGAATGTATAGTAAGTGTGAACGCTTGTTTGGACCTTGTGATTGGATCCAGCTCACATGTGGCCCTCATGAGCACAAAGGGGTTTGCGATTTCAGACTCTGGAAGTATTTCCCATGGGGGGGAGGGGGGGGGGGGAATGGTTCCCTTGAACAAAATTGTTGTCAACCTTCAAGATCCGACTGTTTTAAAATAGAAATCGAAACCGCGCTAAGTTATTTAACACCGTCATACCATGGCTCGCCTCCTAATTAGAATTCAATTGCAACTCATTGTGGGGAAACGCTCCGCGCTCCCTCCCAGATTTTGGCGCTCACGTGTGAAACAAGCGCTCAGTGTTGTCTCCCAAACAACCCCCACCCATCCTTTGTCATTCCCTTTCACACCCTCTCGCACTTCTCACGCTCGCTTCAGTGTCATTGTGAATCGACTGGCCTCGGCGTGCATGTGCAGTGATGTCGCATGTCGAATAAACAACGCAGGGAAAATTAGATGACGAGCACACCGACCGGATTTTTAATCTATAATCCTTTGCAATAAATCTTGCGATGATTTGATTCTCTGACACAACACCTTGCCGAGCAATGCTATCTTGGAAAAGCTGAATTCATGATATGACTTTTGTGAGCCTGCACGCAGACTACATGACGCAGCAGTTACCATGTGCTTGTATTGGACCACGAGAAGAGCTTCCTGTTGCATTCGGGCCGCGGCCAGAGAACTCATACGGCTCTCGACATTGAGGAAAGCAAAGAATGGAGCCGTCTTGACTTATGTCTTTACCTTTTGCAAAGTGCGGCAGGTGCGTCTCCCACTTGTTTTGTCTTCCATGTGTGTTTCCTCTCCTGACGGATTCACCAGTTTTTCCCTGGAACGCATCCCTCACTCTCTCTCTCTCTCTTCATTTCGCTCTTCTCACAAAGCCCCTAAACCCATCATCCCTTTCAGAAAAAAAAAAAACCCCAACTACTGGATCGGACCCCAAGCATGCAGATTCTCCCGCGCGTGCTCGGTTTGTTTATCTTGTGGTGATCCTAATGTTTTATTGCATTATGTAATCATCGGAAAATGATTAAAACAGATGAGCCGGAGGTTTGCAGAGATGCGCTCAGTGGCTATAAGTAAAACTGCAGACTTTACAGTGATCCACACTCATACAGCTGAGCACACATGAAGTGATATATGTGTTTCTTCCATACAATGCGCGTCGTGATTTAAAACCTCAAGCTTGGAGTTTTGGCTTTCATTGTCTTGAATCTTGGCTGCAGTGGTGCAAAAGGCCTTTTTTTTTGTTTTTTACACATATATTTTTAAACCTTTGCATGCAGTGACAGTGAAAAACAAGCACTCACCGTGGTTTTTCAAAAAAAATTCCGGAAAACAATGGCGGGTCACCCAACACTTTGGTAAACTTTGTGCCAAGACAACTATAGCCCTCCATCAAACTTTGTGGTGTGCTTTTTTTTTTTATTCCGATTTGTCTTCTCACGGCAAGTGAAATCAGATTTCAGGAATAGTTTCTATACTCGAGGCAAGAACGTAGAAACGAATTGTTCGTATTCTGTCTTCTGGTTATGCAACATGTTTGTATAGCCAAGAGGCTTGTTGTTTTTAGGCAGCGCTAATAGGTGCCCCGAAGGCAGATGACAAAATAGAATATTTCAGCCATGCCCATTTGACTGTTTGAATGGCAAAACGACGACATAAAGAGAACGTTTGACAGACAAAGTCAAAGGAAATTACTCGAAAGAGAAAAGCGAATGGAATATGAACGACGTACTGACTCTCCTCAATAATAAATCAAAAAAAGCTTCTTCGGAAGAGAGGAAAAAACAGTGGCAGTGGCTGGTTCTGGCGGTGCGCAACCCCCTTGGACCCCAACTCAAAGTTGCCACTGAGTCACACGTTGCGCTGTCCACTCGTTTTACACAGGCTATTATTTTTCCAGTACGTGCATTGAGGCTTAGAGGAGCTCGCCCCAAACAGCCACAGCACAGCAGTTGGACGGCTCATGTTTGTCAGCGCAACGGCAGGCCTGGGAAAACCCTGCCACATCCACAGCAAGCGAAACACAACCAGTTTTTTTTCTGAAAAAACATTGACATTTATTTATTTTGTATGGCTCAGAAATTGAATAGATATACGATCTGAAAGTCAAAGAACGCACCAAGCCAGCAGCACCCAGGTCAGATACATGTTTGGAGCTTTCCACCTACTGCTGAATGATTCCGCTACTTCCACCACTTTACACCTCCGTCCATAATACCTCACCAACTCCACATCTCCCACAGCAGCAGTAAGCCATGACTCATGTGGGCTCTTGCAGCCCGGCGGTGAGGGTAAAGGGGAAACTATGCGAGCGATTTTTCCCTGTATTTCCTTCTTGCTGTGACCGACCGTAGATGAGGGTGTCCTCTAGTCTCATTTGTAGGAAAACAGATTGAGACGCCACGCAAACAAAATATCTTTGTTGAGGCACGCCGGCGTTAACTTTTGAGGTGAGCAAAAGAGTGTAAAATAGATTGGCTGAGAAGGAAAGTCATGCTAGGGTAAAGCTAGTCAGACTGCAGACTTCTTTGGGTCTTACTGTACAATATCTGACAATAAAGTTGTACAGTCAAACCTCGGTTTTTGAACGTCTCGGTTCTCGACCAATTCGGTTTTCAACCAAAGATTTCGAGTTTTTTATGCTTCGGATGACGAACAAATTTTGGTTCTCGAACAAACTGAGCGCACTTGAATGCACCATTTGACTCCTCTCAACTTCCTTACGCGAGGATGTGACGCTTCCTCGGGTAGACGAGGAAGTGACGCTTCCTCGTGTTGCTTTCTATTGTGAGCAGACGTGTTAAATAAACATTTTTATTTTCAAAAGAGCGTGGTTTCGGTTTTCGAACAATTTCGGTTTTGGAACAGCCTTCTGGAACTTATTATGGACGAAAACCGAGGTTTGACTGTACCTGACTTAAAGTGACTTGACTAGTGAGCGGCCCGTGACTTTGTACAGTGGGAACATTGCTGGTGTGTGATCGCACATATTTAAAACTTTTGACAACTGTCAAACAAATGAAGAAGCTATCCCCACCAATTCGTTTCCCACCCAGTGGCAGTGTGAATGTTTGTGTGAACGCTCGTCTCATTATGTGTCCCCGTGATTGACTGACTCGTCCAGGGTGTAGCCGCTCTCGGGCCAAAGTCAGCTGAACTGGATGAGCGGCGGACTATAAAAGATACTACTACTTAAAAACAACGCTAAAACCAACGCTAAAACCAAAGCAACAGGCTTTCCTTGTTATTTATGTCTTGATCTGTGCCAAAAAAATGCGAACCAGGAAGACAGACACAAAGGTAAAGAAAGTAACGACTGCATCCAAACATAATGATAACTTTCCTTGAGCTGTTCAAGATTACTGTCGTGGTTGTCTCAATTTCTGATCAAGGTCAATTGCCGACTAGCATGTGTACGCCGTAAAAATAACATCGCCAGGAAGATGCTTGAAATCGGCATTACTCTGGCTTGAAACTGGATCAATTTGAATAATAGTAAAGACTTAGCTCAACCACGGTATGCTTTGGCCTGGTAAACCCTGATCTGGCTTGCATTTGTGTGGGTGGAGGTGGGGGAGGCAGATGGTGACATCTACGTAAGCTATGCGCTTAAAATAGCGTCACACCAACATACATATGACTTTAACAAAGATGAGGTACGCAATATAGTGAGCAAATAACAACCGTGGTTTTGTCTAATTCCCATTTAAGTGGGGAAGTGGAAGTTCGGATTCTATGTCAGTCGCGTGTCTTTGGAACCCCATCATTAGGTTGCCAAAAGTGGTACGGTACAGATGAGTTATTTAGGGACACTCCACAATTTTAGACAACAGAATTCTGTATCCAAATAGACTGAATGATACCTTTTGACGTAAACAAGCCTCCAGACTGCGTTATTGCAAAGCAGCAATTCAGCTCTGCCGTAATGTGTCTGGGCCTTAATGACTGCAAAGCCACAGATGTCCTGTTCGACTGCCCCCCTCCTAGCTTAGCCATTGCCAAACATTATCTCCCTGTCACACTATGACATTGCCAGGCCTTATCTCCTGCAGCCCGCACAGTAAGTCGCTGTCGGAACCAGCTGTTTTCTCTCCTTGCACCTCAAAGCCAGGCTGCACTAGACGACAGCACTCCTGCTGGCATCCAAACAGCCACTTGGCACTGGATCACCGTGCCAGTTGAGCCTGTGCAGTTTTTTTTTCCTGGGGATTGCGATTTAAATTGGGATTACTGATCTTTTCAAATGCTCAGAATGTGTATTTATTTTTCAGTTGCTGATTTCTTCTGAAATGTCGAGTAAATCACCCGCCCGCCCTTTATGTAAACCTAAGGACATGGTACCACAAGGCGTTATTAGAGGCTCTTCATTGGGACTCTGAGTTTCATTTCCCAAAGCCGGGTCACATGGGATTGAACAGAAGCCAGGACACCTTTTGTTTTACCGCCCGCACTCTTCTCATGAGTCCGGCATACCTGTCAGACACCATTCCGGCTCAATATTTTTAATCACTTAAACCAAAACTAGTTGCTGCATGTGGGAATTCTGGTCACAAGGAAAACAACATTTATCATGAAAATGTCTGACTTCCCCAATGAACTTTAAATGTATTAGTGTCAAGTCGCTGATGGTATAGTGGTCCACGCCTGACTTGTGTGCGGCCACTCATTGACGGTGTGGATGGCTGTTCGTATCCATATGCACCGTGCAACTGACTGATGCCAGTTCAGGGTGCTGGCCGACTTTCGCCCAATGTCAGCTGGGATCAGATCCCGCACACCCCCGCTACCCTGTTCAGGGTATGCGCTGTTGAAAACGGATAGCTGCATTGCTGTCATTACCTCCTTATATCAACGACTTTTGTGTGACTGTCATCGAGCTCGAAATATAAATAGAACTGCACTGCATCATGCTAATACGGCATTGCAGACATTTCAGACCCAAAAGCATGATCCGGCCAAGTCGATGTTTGGACTCGACAAAGCCGCGGAAATCTGACTTCCCACAATAAAGGCGGTGCCCACGAAACCACAAGGAGACTATAACAGACTACACCAATTGTACGTATTGTTTTTTCTTTCGGCGTCAGGTTGGTTACCAAGTAGTGAGTGTGTCTGAGTCACAGCTGCTCGGACGATGCGGGTGGAGTTTACATGTTCCTCTTTGTGCTTGCATGAGTTTTCTTAAGGTACCTCCACCCATGCTACCTTCTTCACATGCTTCTGTGGTGTCAACGCTTTCTAAAGATAACATCCCCTCTGCAACCCAGCCCCTCCTAACCCCGTTCCGGAACCACCTCTCTCCACCAGTCTGCTTTTAGTCCTGCAACGACCCCGCTGCCGTTCGACAGCTAAAATTATCTTTTGAAACAAGAGGTTGTGACTGGCACTGGCACTCTCATGCGAATGCAGACCACAGGATTATCTGAGAGAATTTGGGGAAACAGGTCTTACAATAGGCACTGAGAGACAAAGAACCTGGGCCTCTCATACTTTTGAAAGTCTTTTCAATCTGACATTTCACCTGAATGCAAGCAAATACAAAATTATTTTCAACAAAAAAAAAACCGGATCCAAGTGAGATTAAAATAAAAATCATAACAGAATTGATCCTTTCACCAGTAAGCAGCATTAAAACTGACACACCGTAGATTGATTCTGCAAGCATTGCCAGTCTTTGATTGTGACAGGCTTTCTATTTAGCGGATAAAATGCTGACCACTACTCAAGCGATTTGAAGGTCAAGGCCTCGGAAGGATTAGAGAGCGTTAAAGGAGTAGATGAGTGGACAACTGAGCCAGAGGGTGTGCTAACTGTTCTGCAGGACTCTAAAGTGACCAGACCGCATTACGCTACTTGAAAATCTGTTGACTGCCGCTGATTTAGGAAACCGCTACCGTACTCTGCAGCTTTGACTCCAGCTGGCCATAACCTGTCCCGCTAAAACCGAGATGAGAGCCAAAGTCCTCATCAAGCGGTTGTTGTTGCGGACGGGTCGCTGATGACGATGACTGGAGACATTTCTAGGAAGCAGTTGTTTGTCATGTTGAAAGACTCCAAGCACAATTTTGCTTTTCCCAAAGCCGAGATGTGCAATGTGTAATCCCCCATAAGGGCATGTGCGCTCTCGCGGTGAAAGAAAGGGATTTAGCCAACAACGCCAATCCCTACACTCAATCAACTCCATCAGAGGGGCTGTCATATAAACGTGGCCCGTTCATGCTGGAGCTTCAGTTGTGACAACAGGCTACAGGTTTCTTATCCATTGTCATTTTGAAGTCAGCCAAATCTACATTTGGGGTTTGAGAGTTGGGGAAAAAAATGGTATTCAGTCTCCCAAAAATTCAAAAAAGATATGGCACAAAAGTAGAAAAATCCACATCCGTCAGCAAAAAAAAAAAAAAAAAAAAAAAGCACAGCAAGACATAAAACGGTGCTGCTGTATAAGCTTATCTTCAAAGTCAGGTGATCAGATCAAATTCTCTGCTCGGGAAGCAACCCAGGCCAACAATCATGAATATGAATCACTTATTACTTTCGACGCTCACGATAGCAAACGCTTATGAATGTGTTTGGTTAATACCTTGGTCGTTCAAGTAACTGAATCAAAGTTTTATTACACTTCCTTGGAGTTTCTAGCAGTAGGACACTCACGATTTTTTGTGGCGCTATCGTGCTGTGTTTGTCATCTCCAAGTCGACAAACATTTGGTGAAGTTGTCCAAACTGCGCCAATGTGCAGCCTACTTTCATTTTTTTCTATCAACAACAGTGACACTTGTATGACTACTTTTGCACATAGAGATTCCGCCCTTTCAATGAATGTGATTGTCAAAAGTGATCTTTCGATCGCCCTCAAAGCTTCTGACCTACGCTCATTTTGCCATTCATATTTAGCGCCGCTATCACTGGCAGGGGGACTGTATTGACGCTGGCGGCGGACGGGTTATGAAGGGCAGCAGTGAGAGGGAAAGACTCAAAGCATCGATAGAGATTAAATTAATGCCTTTGGAAAGAGGGCAGGAAATGGCAACTAAATACTCTCGTGAGAATCCGTGCAAAAGAGATTGAGCTGCTCTCCCGTAATAAGATATTTAAATCGCCCATGTGTTGGTGGAGATTTCCGTGAGACGGCTGAAATACACCTTGTTTACTTTATGTGATTTGATGACTGAGAATTTCCTTCGGAGAGTGAGAAAATTAAAACCCATGAAGGGAAATTTGAATACTCTAATTGCATTGGAAAGCCGTTGCTGCTGTTGGGCTGTGTGTGTGTGTGTGTGTGTGTGTGTGTGTGTGTGTGTGTGTGTGTGTGTGTGTGTGTGTGTGTGTGTGTGTGTGTAAGCAGGGGTGGGGATTGGGAATGAGTCTTGCATGTTGAACAAGTCATCAACTTTGGGACGTCATCATGCTAATGAATGCTAATTTCCGTAAGTGTCCACGGCTGATTCGCACGCATTTGTTTGGAAATAAAAACAAAAACAAAACGCCGACTGTAAACACTGTTTTCCATGGCACCATTTAGAAAAATAAGAACACCAAGTTGAACCGTTTCATAGAGCATCAGAGAAACCAATGAACACTTGGCGTGGTACAAATGGACGGGAGCCGGATTCCGAAATGATCCCCGCGTTGTTGAAATGATCACTTTCCTCCTTGGAAAGCGATCATTTCATCAGACACATTATCTTCTCCAATTCTACCATTTTCCAGTTTAGTCACAGCAGCGTGTGCCGCCATGCTTCTTTCCTTTCTAAAATCATGCCTAAAACTGCCAAGAGACATGGGATTTTCCAACAGCGGACATCCCAGACTAGAAACTACAGCACACCAAGATGGAAGTGACAGCGAAACATCCACAGCCTCATCATCATCATCATTGTGTCTCTATCCCTGTATGAGCTTAAATCGCAGTGATGCTTATACCATATGACCCTAAGTGTATTGGGAGTTTTAAAATACCAGTTGCTCCTCACAGTAGGAGGTCTATCATCCCAAGGCGAAAAAAAAAAAAAATCCGGATGTTCAGTATACGCCACACATTGGATTGCTCATGGGGTCCGACCATATGGGTTGGGCATGCAATTTCAAGTGAAGAAATCATCTCAATGTGTTTTGCACGGTGCTCACCGATGCAGGCATGTACGCGGACTGTCAGCTGGGTTCGTAAAACAACGCTGTGCTTTTTCCCTCTGGACCTGTGGGGGGACAAAAACACACATGTAAATCCGTTGTCGGTTCATTTCAACGGCATTCAAGGTTTGCATCACCGAAAGCTGGTATTTGAATATCGCTTGTGTAGACTTTTTATCAACACTATAACTTCATTTTAGGTACTAAACTGTGGCACGAAGAACACAATTCTGGATCTGAATGAAACCGCAATGTCTTTTGGCTCCTGTACTGAAGCCATCACTTCACTTACTGATTTCACAAGTGATCTTTCACGATGTGTTTTTGTTGTGGGGATTCAATTTGTTTTTGTTTCCTGTAGTCCTTGTTTGCTTTGGCCCATCGTTAAGTTTTCATTTTCACCTGTTTTGACTGGCCCCCTTATTTGCGTCAACCAATCAGCTGCCTGCACCCAGCACCTCCTGTCCAGGTGTGCCTCGTTATCTCGTCACTGCTTGTATTTAAGGACCTGTTTTCCTTCAGTCTGTGCCTGTTCAATGATATTGAAGCAGCTTATGTTCCCCTTGCTCTGTCATAATTGTTTTTTGTTGTTGTACATTGAAACTCCTCTACAACCATTCACACTTTTCTGCTCCCCTACAACGAAAAGTCCCTCTGTTCCATTATCCGAAATCTTTTTCTCTCCTCTTGCCTCGCAACAAGATTCACTACAACGAAAACAAGCTCTACTGCTTCGTTCGGAAATAGCAACAGCAACCACCACACTGGTTTATACATGCGCAATATTACAGGAAGTATTTGTTTCAGACGCAGCAAGAATGTTGCATTGCTAAAATGGTGACAAAATGGACTTTTGCATACCAACGAGTTAAGAAAAAAAAGCTGTAACGCTTGAAGACAGGATAAAGGTAATAAAAATTAAATATGGATGAAACAAAATAAAAGACATGCAATAAATTGATGTAAGTGAAAGTAAATTTCGCAATGTCTTTCCCTATTTTCTTTCTACGCTGGCTATTTTATCTGTGGTTTTATTGCTTTTGATTGTACACTGTCCTTGAGTGTTCTGAAAGGCGCGTATAAATAAAATGTATTATTGTGTCAAATAAGTGTATGCTCATACTTATGCACTATTGGAATAAAAATTAAAAGTACAACTATACATTTTTTTGTGTGTGTTCGTGTTTACGTCTGAGATCAAATTTGCTACAGTGAAAAGTCCCCTGTTGTGAAAAACTTCTTGCTGGAAATATGATTTTGTTTGTAGAGGAGTTTCACTGTAGTAAATGTCCTGTTTCCTGGTGTTTCTTTGTCGCTTTGATTTTTGATTCATGGATGGATGGTTGTGGACTATGTTGATTTTGATTTTCCCTATTGTCTTTTCTGCCTTTTTATTTTTGGGAATAAATCCTTTGTTTTTGCTAAGCAGCTTTTGTGACCTGGGTAGTATTTTAGCATGAGTGGAGTTGCAAATGATTTGAGTGTTTCTTGCTGTTGTTGGTTTTTTTTTTACATTTATTGTGTCTAAAGATGCCACAAAATCCTGGATATTTTACCGATGGATTTAGTCATCTTGGTGTGACAAACAAATAACTTCTGCCCTTTTGTTGATAGCCATCTGAGACTAGAGGATGACACCTCATGACTGCAGACACAACACTCTTCACATGCCAACATACATACATAGTCACATTTTGTAGGAAAAACAAAATGAGTACATAACGGGAAGGTATGATGGTATTTTGCGCAAACAAATCAAACTCTCTCCTCTAATCCCGGCTGTTATCATCCGACCGGGTGCTAATCTTTGACTCCCATCATGTCCACGCTGTTGGAATTCCCGGGCAAGCGGGGAAATAGTTGATGTGATAACGCCGAGCTCAGAAAACCCCCCTTATTTACGCATAAGGCGTTGTGAGAAAAACACACACCAAAACACACCGGACAACTTTGGTCGGATTCGTTTTGTTGAGACCTACACTTGGTTGTTGATGGAAAAACAAAAATGTTCTCGACGCAGATGATGTTTAGTGACAGAAGCCCGGGCGAAGACACGTAGCTTCTAATACGATACGATTTATTTTGACACTTATACTGACTTATGTTCTTTTCCACTGTGCAACATTTCACCAGGGATGTTGTGCCCATCTCCTTTTCCTTTGTTTACTATCAACTCACTTGCGTCGGGACGCTTCCGGCAACCCTGACAAACTGCGTGGAGGATTAAATGATCGGGATTAGGCAAAAACTACTTAACTGATTAAAAGAAAATGTTGTGGGAGAGCGGGGGAATTGTATCGCGATAACTACTGTTGTATAAAACAGTGAATTACCATTTTTCCCTTTTTTTTGTGTTCTTTTTCGAACTGGAGAGGCTACTTTAGAGCAAGCCATCCCCAAACCTGTCAGATGTTTTTCGAGTTAAACCCAACCCCGTTGCATGACTCATTACCTTCTGTCAATTCACTGTGACCTTTGTTAAAAAGAAAAGAAATCCGCGTTGACTGAACGATACGCACTTCCCATCCAACCAGTTGCTCCAGATCGCGGCCACTTAAAAAAAAAATAAAAAGTGTCACGCCTTGATTCACCTGTCTATTATCTACAAGCATGGCCGACAAAGCCGACACATGTGACGAACACACAAGTACACGTAGGCACAGGTGATTTCGTCTCTGCTTTGTGAGCTGCCGCCGACATCTAAACAGATCTGCATACCACAAACCGCTGCAAACACACCAGGAGATAAATAGTGCCATCTCGCCACACTCACCTTTCCATTAGTGATGCAATGCTGTGAGGTAGACATGCAAAACATTTGGCCATTGTTTTTCACTGTTGTTTTGTTATGTTGCTTGTGTTTGTTTGTGTGTGTGTGTGTGTGTCAAACACCATAGCTTTTTGAGACAGTCACCAAGATACGGAAATAAATTCCAAAACACTGATTCTCAGTTTTGCTTTTCAATGTGTTTTGTTGAGGCGCAAAATGCAGATTTGGACCATGCAAACTGCCATGCAAAACTGCTTATTTTGAGCCTTGGGCTTATACAGAAGCACGGTATTCACCAAATAGTGTAACATCTCACCAATGTTGATGAATTTATCCACTAGTGTAGTTTATCGAGGTGAAAAAAAGCGATCGGTGAGGTCAATTTGCCCTTCTGGGCAGTGATAGCGCCGTTAGCACAGAAAGCAAACAGGTGGTTTATTAAGTATTAAAAATGCACAGTTGGTGCAAGTTGACTTGGAGGGAAAGAAGGGGGGGGGGCAAGTTGAATATGTCTTTCCACAGTGTTTCATTCTTTCCATGAACTTCTGCTCCCGAGAAATCCATATCAAGCTGCTTATGATTATTTCTTGTTGTATTAGAATGGGGCAAGTTTGCGTGTGTGTGTTTAAGTGAGCGAGGTTCAAAGGATTTATTCCGAGAGTAGGTGACAAATGATTATTGATGATATGAAGAGACCGTCTCACCCTGCGTCATCCTGCTGGAATCCTTCCAACTCGTCCCTTTGCTCGGCCAAGGAAGACTCCAGATCCAGATAGGTGCCATTGTGGGAGAGCTGCAGCGCGCAGTCGTCGAGCTATGGAAAATGATAATACAAGGGTTTGAATAGCGTAGGTGGCTTCGGGAAATGAAATGAGACGTTAAAACTCAATTTGAGAATGAGGCAATGTTTTGAACAGTTAGGGTCAGGGTGTTGGATGATTCTCATCAAATTCCCCCGTGCGAGTGCGATCCGCGAGAATGCTTTCATGTCAGACCACAATAACTGCTCTCCACTACATTGTTGCGTGTTTTTCAAAGAGCTTTTCGGATGGGGTTTGAACAGCGGGAGGTCCCTTTTTTCATGTGGCTCCGTTTTCATGTACCGGGGGATGAACTGGTTGGGGGTACAACTACAGGCAGTAGACCATAAAACTCAAACCAGAAATGAACAAAGGGGGATGGTTTATGTTTAATTAGATGTGTGCTGTGTTGCTAATGTAAAGGAGTCTCGGTGTCAACGTGCTAACGGAAATTGGTGCCCCGCTGCAAAAATCCAACGAATGCAGCTGTGACATCTGCTATTACTTGATCCGAGGTACCACTGCTGTACTTTGTGCGTCAGAGTCGCTCCATGACATTGTGTAACTGGAAACCCCGCCGTGTTTGAGACCAGGTGCGCAAGAATGTATCTGTACGTGTCTAGCATTGATGTTCATGACAAGTTGACAGCAGGTGCTAAGTGTACCCCTTGTGTCGACGCATATGTCATCTCATATACTTATTTCATTTCGTATCATTTCAAGCGGGAGTAACATGGAGGTAAATGTTGAAAATCCGTCATAAAATGTCCTCCGTTTATCAATGAACTCAGCTAGGGGTTGCCTTGAGTTGCCGATGAATGAGATCAGAGTCAAAAGTGTTGTGCTAAATGCTAAATGCTAATTCATTACAGTATTGCTTTGACCTGGAATGGTCCCAAAGATGCCAAGATGCCAAGTGCACCAACCCCGACCGCACAGCCGAGGAGCATGACGACACACTGGGACCGACAGGCGCTGATCACAAGACCCGTCGCGAACACTCTGGGGCACCCTCTTGTCTTTTCCCTCCCTCGCACTCGGAATGAGAGACGGCCCGTCGGTCGGCCTCACAGCATAAATATAACCCTGCTATATTTACTCGAGGTTGTGTCCACTCAGGAGCTCAAGGGTAGGTGTGTCCGCGAAGCCCTGCAGTTGAACGAAGGGGGCCACCGAGGCCAGTTCTATCTGGAGATTGTCACATTTAGCAAGCGTAGATTACTCCCGAACTGAGAGCAGGCCATGTGCAAAAGGCGCTGTTTTTGGGCCTTGTTCTAGTTCCTCTCTCATTTTAATCTGAGCCAAATCCTAATCCAACAACAGGGGAAAGGCAAAACATGGGACAGTAAATAATCAGACCCAACCCCGATTAAAAACGCAGTCGGTCAAGCAGATTAAAATGCAAGCGGCGATTCCGTGTTTGACGCCATCGTATTCAAACCAAAGCCAATTTGCTCTTCACGGTGTGTGCACTTGATGCTCGGTCATAATCCAAAATCTTGAGCGATCTGCGCATAAGTGACATAAGAACGATTGTTCGAACCGCCTGCATTGAAACGAAAATGCGTAACTTGGTGCTGTTATTGTTCGTGCCTTGTGAGGTGTGCGAAGATGGAGGATTGTTTGACCAAGCCAGGGAAAGGGAGGTGGGGGGCGAGGGGGCAGAGGGTGAGAACAGAGGGGGTGTTAATCATGTCCTGCCCCACTGCCCCAATTTGAAGTTGAAATAAGACAAAAGCATTTCTTGTGCCCAACGTGTCCACATTATTCAGCACGTTTAGCGCCGCGGTCATTCCACAAATACCTCGCAGCCACTTTTCGTCCTCGAAATCGAGTTTTCTTTATCTCACTCGCGAAGCCCCATCAACTGCGATTCTTTCTTTGTGCTCTCCTCATCTTGAACACCCGCAATCACATATACCGTATTTTCCGGACTATAAGTCACCGTTTTTTTTTCATATTTTAGCCGGGGGTGCGATTTATACTCTGGAGCGATTTATGTGTGAAATAATTCACACATTCTCTCATTTGACATGTTATTTTCACATTAAACCGCAAGAGGGGGCTCTAGGCCTGTATTGACGCGTTCCACATCGACAAAAAAAGAAAAAAAATACAATGACTCTGACGTCAGTGAAGTAGAAGAGGAAGCACCGCCTCTTCTACGTCCGAAGATGGCAGAGTTGCTTAAAAGTCACACCGAGGATAAAGATTTCATTGGATTTAGTGATTTGGAGTGACACTGATGGTTTGGTAAACTTGATAGCATGATCATTATGCTCCAGTTATCTGAATAACTCTTAATATGTTACGTGAACATACCGGGCATATTCTCAGTTTATTGTTTATGCGTCATGTAACGTTAGCATATCGTCCTCTTATTCAGCCTGTTGTTTTATTTTTATTTGCCTTCAAAGATGACATGTCTGTTCTTGATGTTGGATTTTATCACAAAAATTTCCCCCGAAAATGCGATTTATACTCCAGTGCGGCTTATAGTCCGGAAAATACGGTACTGCTTCGGCGAGTGAAACTCCTAACTGAACCCCATCCAAAGGGTCTCACGTTCTGAAAACTCTCCGGTGGGTGCACAGGATGCAGTTCCAGTAGCAACTAGGAAGGTCCCAGGCCGTGCCCAGAAACACTTGGGAGCAAGTATTATTTACACTCATTTAATCAAACTCTCCCAAAGTGGAGAGTAAGCGGTCAGAAAAAGACGAGTAATTATTTCCATGTTAGAATAACACAAAGCGTGCTTGTGTTGCTTGCACTGGAAACGACCTCCTTATATAACTTGGGGGACGACTCTTTAAGAACTTTCACATCACCGCTATGAAATGTTGCTTAAATGTGCGGTTGTGAAGCCTAGTCTCCTTCGAAAGGTGTATCCGACCATTCTTTCTATGTTCTCTACAGAAAAAAAACAAAAAATACGATTTCAATGGTGCGCAGCACAAATACAAGTGGAGGATCGGATTTTTAATCATTTCACCACTGGATATAAGAGGACCTAATACCTGACTACCCAGCATGATATTCACTGCAAGGCTACCAGGAGAGTTTGAATTACTTATAGTCTAAAATCCAAGGTAACTGCCTAATACGGTACGCAGAAAAAGTATACACACCCCTGAGGCCTTAGACAAGGTGGAGGGAATTATAAAATGGTTGAAAATAACAGTCAGTGTTCGTACAAATGTTTAGCATTTTGTTTGAAAGCAAAAAGAATGTCCTACAAAGCCGAGTAGAACATCTGAACTTCATTTGGGTTGAATCAGAGACACCATAGAAAACAAGGTGGCATCCCAATTCTAATAGAGTGTGCACATTTACAACCATTTGTTTTACTTGCCCTGTTGAGAAGATTTTTAAATTGAGTTACCTCGGTTTTCGAACGGCTCGGTTCTCGACCAATTTGGTTTTCGACTAAAAAATTCGAGTTTTTTATGCCTCGGATGATGAACAAATTTCGGTCCTCGAACAAACTGAGCGCACTTGAATGCACCACTTGACTCTCGCCTTCCTTACACGAGGAAGTGATGCTTCCTCGTGTTGCTTTCCATTGTGATTTCGGTTTTCGAACAGGCTTCTGGAACGGATTATGGACGAAAACCGAGGTTTGACTGTATATCGTAAGGGCACATTAACGATGAAAATGTTTTGAAAGTATTGATCTTGAGTTTTTTTTTAATCACAAAACAATGACATTTGAACAGGGGTGTGTAGACTTTTTTACATCCTCTAGACACCATTGAATGCTACAAACTTGCATCGCCAACTCCTGGCCCGGTATTTTTTAAATTGTTTTTGCGATTTTCTTTTTTTGTGATTGATGAATTGTTTCGACGTAATGTAAGAAAAAAACCTGACGTGGAAACGTTCCCTTATTCCATATGCCAACCAGTCCTCGCGCGTGCTAGAATGGGTGAAGTGGCGCATGGTCAGAGAGGTGGAAGGAGACGGTGGGGGGAAGAGGTCAGGAAAACCATGTCGCCCAAAGTGAGAAGAACAAAGTGTTGCAGGCATCCGGGCCCGGGCCGCAGGAATTCTGGGACGAGTGACCTATACTTTATGTGCAACCCAGCTGACCATGAGCATCGTCACAACATAATAACACAGGAGGCTTTTCTGAGAGAAAGGGCGCAAGAGGTTATTTTGCATTGACAAAGCGACCCTATCAAATATCAATAATAAAAAAAAAAAGAAATAAAATCAACATTCATTAAGTGTTAAACCCACTGGCGACTGTTTCATTTTTTAAATAACTTAATCCCAATAAAGACTCTTAAGCTTGAGTTTAGCAATCTGATGGGGAAAAAGTGCAACTTTTCAGTTTCATCCCTATAATCTAAAGGCGGTATCCAGTTGCCATCGCGCACAAAATTGCAAACACGAACACAAGCCGTTGCCATCTGTCCATGTAAAGGTTGTAATCATAAGCTTTTCTGCGCTGTGGGCCATTTTTCATTTGTTTTGCGGCTTTTAAATACGGGGGGGAGCTCAACATCGACTAGTCTGGAAAACCACTTTGCTGTCGAAAGTCGGTTTGCCGTCAGACTTGTGCGCAGGCATTTTGACTCTCTTCGCGGCTCACTTTGTTTTGTTTTTTTTTTAAATATACACCTTCGATTTTTTTGTCTTACAGTAAAAACGATGTCACATATCTGGCCATAGCTAAGTGCATGAGTGCCTGGAAGGAATGCGGTGCTGTTTTGGGAGATTTCCCTCGGGCTCCTTTTGGACCTTGAACTTGGCATCTTTGCTTTTTCACATGCCCATCATAAATTGACAGTGACCGCTATACACCAGTGTGTCAGGCAATTTGTTGGGCTCATGTCTTGTCGAGTTTAAATGAGGTGGCTGGGGGGGGGGATCCGAAGTGGTTGCACTCATAACGACCGCCCTAGCACCTGTCAACAGCGACTTACAGATCTTTACATATGCATCAGCTTATTTCCAGACAAACGCCTGAAAAATGACAAAACCCGGGTGTCAATATTTCCTCTTGATCTAGCTGCTGTTTTTGCCCGCATTGAAGGAGGACAAAAAGCTGGTCTTAATGTCAGCGAAAACATTGGCAGTGTCCTGAAAGGGGACAGTGACAACAGAATGACGAGGTGGACAGCAATTTCGCGCACACATGCAAAATGTTAAAAAATGATCAGGAAAACAGAAAATAAACGATCAAAATGATCCTTCACAAATATATATATATATAATTTTTTTAAGCAAAACAAATATATCTATATATATTTTTAAATATATATATATATATATATATTTGCGGCAATAAAATAATGCACATTTTTTAAAATAATGTCTATATACAGTATAAATTGTGAATACTTTTATAAAATAAAAGTATATCCTACCTTGTGTGGAGCCTTGAGGAGCCGGTGGATGCCTGCGAGTTGGTTGATGAGCGGGATGTCCTCCCTGAAGGTGTACAGCGGCGGTCGTGTCGGTTCCGGGAAGTTGGTGCTGTTGAATGGATCGGTGTCGTCTAAAAACTGAACCCTGCACACAAACGTGGCCATGGTGCATCCATGCAAGTGGCAGCCAGGTTTGCCGGGGCCGCTGAGAGCTGCTCAATTCGCTGGTAACTAAACCAAACAAACAAACGTCGTCAAGTGGGTAACCGGGACCGAGATGGGGGGGCGTGGGGGCGTGAAGGAGGTAGGCTTGATCCCCAAGCGATGGACTGCAGTCACTCACTTGTATTCCTTTAGTTCTGCTGGAGCTTTTTTTTACTGCCCTGTTTTATTCTGGGAAAGGCAGGTGGCCAGCGAAGGGAACGGAGGCGGACTCCAGCAGCCTGGTGCCGGAGAGTATCTGTCTGACACTGACAGCCGCTCCACTGTCTGTATGAGAGTCTCACTAAATCCTCCCCCCCCTCCCTCCCTCTCTCATGTGAACACACACACACACACACACACACACACACACGCACGCACACACTGGCCCTCCCCAAGTGTGACGTAGCAATTGCCCTTCTCTCCTGTGTTCCTTTGTGTTTATATTTCAAAAGAAACAAATTCTTCCCCCCCCTTTTGATTTTTTTTTAATTCATGACAGCAGTCATGTTTTGTTTTGTACAAGTGCTTTTAATAATTAATGTCGAAATACAAATGACATTTTACTTCAGCTCGTACTGTTGTTCTTTCAAATGAAAAGGTCATTTTGGAAATAGTGACATCGTTAACATCAATGAATGAACCTATGAGTCATGGAAAAATGTTTGGGACTCCTTTAGGATTTGGATTTAAGTACCCCTGATGGGCAATCAAAAATACCAGCAACTAGTGCTTCTCAATTATTTGCCTGCTCTGCCCCCTTATCCCAGAAAGAAGAAATTTTTTGCACTCCACCTCCCAAAAATCTATTTTTTTCGTCAGACACAGAAAAGATTTGAAGTGTATTACTTTACCTGAATAAATAAACAGGATTGCCACTGCCACCTAGCATAGTGGATGTGCAATTACACTTTATTATTGTAAAGCAAAAAAAAAAAAGATTACACACGTACTCCCGAAATCACCCCAAACAAGCAGTTTGCTCGATTTGCTCAGTCAGTAAAAATACTGACTTTGAAACAGAAATATTTCAGATGAGCAAGCTAGATCAAAATGTCACAAAAAATATGAATACTGAAGTGAAGCCAACTTGCATTAAAATGGTTAGTAAGTCAATATATGTCACTTTATTATGTTATTTGAAGTAAATCGATTGATTTTCCGCCCACAAAATCGTTGAAGTGCCGGTGGCACATCTGATTTCTCACGGAACAGTGGTTCTGTATCACCGCTACAGTGTATCCACCCATCGAGTCATCTATTAGCATTCAACTAGCCATGCTTTTCAATGATGCACTTCATCCGCTCAGATTCTAAATTCAGCAATGAGTACTCGTGTGATTGAAAGTGCATCGTTGAACAATGGCGCCCTCTTGAGGCTGTAACTTCCAAACGCGAGCACGGTGCTGTTAATCATCCATCCACGCATCTATTTTCGAACACTTACCCCGGTTCAGGGTCAGTGGTGAGCTGAATCATAAACCAACTAATGTGCACTTCCCTGTAATATGTTACACTTTCATATGGGCGGGTGAATAGCGACGAGTTGTTGTCATGCTCATGTTTTCGATACTGCCACCATTGCGTGCTTTTCCATGGTGGCGTGGCACCCCACGCTCAGATACTTCAATGTCATCAGCGCTAACTTTTGGTGACGCGTGAAAAGGATTTGTCAAACAGTTGCAAGTGGTAGAAATGAGTCAGGTGGTAACTTTCACCTCGACCCAGGAACCGTTCCGGGCTCTGATTTTTCTTTTTTTTTTCCTCAGAAGGCCAAAAATTGACCGGTCGACCTTCTCCCTCTTTACAGAAAAGTAACTTCAAAAATAAATAAATAAAAGGATGGAAATACTGGCTTTTATAGACGGCATATGAGAGATTGTAGCTTTGGGAAGCAGGCCAATGAATCCCATTTGTTCCCAGGGGGTGAGGCCGGTGCCCTCAATTGCAGACAGTAAAAACGTTTTAAAGCATTTTGGATAAAAGCCCAATAAAAAATGCAGTCCGTTGACAATTGCCTGCATCGCGGGGGCTGTTTGCGTGTGAAAAGTGTAAACACCATCTGTGCATGATAATCCACCTGGAATACCGCATCCACTGATTTGACGTCGGAGACTCATGTAAAATAATCATTTTACAAATCACATGATTTCTTTTTCAAATCAATGGTAGGGGTGTCACGATAAATTTTTTGACAGATATGATATATATATATATATATATATATATATATAAAATATATAGAAAAAAATATATAGAAAAAATATATCTCTATATATCTATATATAGAAATATATATATATATATATATATATATATATATATATATATATATAATACAGCATATATATTATAATATATTTTATATATATATATATATATTTGTATATAAAATAAATATATATTATAATATATAATATATATAATATATATATATATATAATAATATATTATATATGTATATAAATATATATTATATATGTATATATATATATATAGAGAGAGAGAGAGAGAGAGTTCTATATCTATATAGAGATATACATATCTCTATATAGATATAGATAGATAGATGGATAGATGTAGAGATTGATTTTATGGTGTTGCTGTGTTGATGTTGGAACACAACTGTATATCGTATATAAGGCAATATATGGTACCGTATCATACCACCTTTAACCGTGTGGTGTTTGGTAAGTTAAGCAAAATGGCTTCTTCTTTTTGTTTTTTTATACGTTTGATTGTTTTACTCCCTGAAAAGAAGTGACTATGGAGACGATTTGACATCTTGGTGAAGTTGCCCTTACTCATCATGAGAGGTATTGTTTGATCGGCAAGTGGAGTGTTCATGATTACTTGTCAAGTCAACCGAGTGAAGTAAACAGCAACGTGACATGACTCCAATCGAACAATTACTTGAACAGATTGCCATTTGAATGTGACAGTTGTGTCATATCAGCTGATTTACATCTCTGCTATCTAAAACACACACACACACACACACACACACACACACAACCAGTCCTGAACTTTCAGCCCTGCGTTCACGCCGCATGCATCGTCATCCATGATGATAAAAGACAATAAAATCCACCTTTTTTAACAGACTTATAATCGAGATTAAAATCATCCTTGGATATGAGATTTTTATTTTTTTAATGCACTGAGAATGCACATCTTTTACAAGTGACTCCAGTCAACAGGGTGTGCACGTGCACTTCCAATCAGCCAAGTTATCTTCTCACAGTTTACTTTGGTGTGTCCACAATTTCTTTTATTATTATAAACTTGTCAGGCAACTGCGTCCTTGGCCATTGGGCCGGGCAAATAAAAAGGTCGTTTGGGCAAAGCAAGTCTGCTTACTCTTTCTCCAAATGTTTTACAAATGGTCTCCTTTCATATTCATTTTGGTGAATGTGTTGTTTTTGTTGTTGTTTTTTTTTTTATATTACCCCTGCTTTCAATAACGCAAAGATAAACGGAGCGAAGTATGAAGTTCCGGTACTTTTCCTTTACTTGCAACGACCAAGTTCCAGTCAGTTTACTACAGATCCAGTTCAGTAAATGACCTCAATGGAAGAAAAAAAAAATGTCAAGGGATGTAACATGGCATCTTATCAGTGCGTGTAAATGTTACAGAAATCGTCATGTTTATATGATGAGCCCTTGTGTAGTGGTTCTGTTTATTGTCGCCAATTAGGTAACAAAAAGCACGGATTCCCGCCCGTTGGCTCATCACATACACTGTGACGGACTAAATAGACTATGTTAACCCTCATGCAGTATTTTTAAGCGGCTGCATGAAGGGTATTACGTCCCAAAAATGTCCCTCTTCCAATGTGCAACAACTTTTTTCACTTTTAATTTTTTTTAACTTTCAACCCCTCAAAATGTTCAGTGGGAATTGGCCAAGACATAGATATACATCCTATGCAAAATTTCAGCTTCCTGGAGTTATTTTTCACTGTTTTGTCTGTGGTGTCCATTTGTCCAACAGTCCAAAATCGTCCAAAGTGTCCGAAATGTCCAATTTTGGGACAATTACTGCATGGGGGTTAACTTAGCAAGACTTCAATACATTGATGTGCCGAGATATTTCTCTTCAAAGCAACCTCATGCACATGTTGTCCCAAAAGTCATGATACACTTTCTTCAGTTTCGATTCAAGTATTGCCCAGAAAATGTTCATCTAAGTGGCGTTTCAAAATCGCCATGTGGAAATGACTGTCGCTGGTTTAGCGCAAAACCCCAAAAATGATCTTCAAAAAATAGCACAGGAAGTGGATAGTAAGCCAACGGACCATAAGAGGTTCGTCCAATTTACTGTTCTAAGCGAAATTTAAGGCGCAAGCATCAAGCATCCTTTGTGGCTTGAAATATCTCTAAGAGCGAGAGCAGGCTAAGTGTTAGCCGCGCCATTTCACACAGGACATGCCTGTGTTTTTACAATGCCATTTACGCATGAGAATACGCGTCAATGTTTAACCCTCAACATTGTTTTCCCATTTGGCTTCCTTTCTCTTTCTTTTTTTTTTTTTTAATGGGACCTCTTACGTTTCAGTGACACAAATTTTCCACAACACACAGTATTTATGTGTGCCATGCTAAAGACGGCGGCTTTAACTGCGCTTCAGAGTTTATGCAGAACGGGCCGTCTGAGTGAAATCATAACAATGACAAAAATGCGTTTGGCAGCTTGGAACGAAGCAAAATAAAATAGTGTTTAGCAACACCCGCACGCTGCAAAACGTGATTGAAAACAAAGCGTGAGAGGCATTATCAGTCCAAACCTCACGCACGATTTTATGAAAGGATCTTACTTCTAACTTTGGTTAATAATTGCATAAGAAAGGAAAACTGATTAGATATCCGCCCCCCCACTTTCCAAGGAGAAAAACAAAACAAAACGCAAAGTCAAATGTGTTGAAAACTACAGCACGTTTTGGCTCCGATAAGTGACAAGAAAGTCTTAGCACTGAAAGAAATGAAATATTATTTTGCTTAGTGATATGCAAATATCACTAAGCAATATAATACTATCGCGGTGAGATTAGATAAAAATCGTTCACGGTATGATAGTGATTGAGCTCTGATCTGAATGCGGATTGTTGTTTCGACTCGCACGAGGACGTCAGAGCAGTTTCTGCTGGGAAATGCTTGATTAAAATGCAATGACATCACGTGGAAGTGAATTTCCGTCCTTTTTTTTTTTTTTTTTTTGGAAAAGGGAAACAATCCATTGAGGTTTATTTTTGTTGGTATTGTGTTTGTCCAGTATCTTACCATCACATCGACCCTTTGCCTCGCAAAACGATGCGCTTCATCTTGTCAGAGCAAAGTGTCGGTGACGACTGATCATGTGATGCATTAACCATTGTCAAGAAGGCGACACCTTTTTCCGCTCAAGTTTGCTGACATGACATAATAAAGCATTTGGACAATGAGCTACTGATAACTGGAGTTCAGGTGTCCCTGGTCACTGTAAATACCTCAGCCCCCCCCACCCCGAGCTGGAGCGCTCAGTGGCACTTTAAGGACTCGAGAGGGGAGGACACTCCGCAGACGAGAGGAGATAAGATCGCCGTAGCGACCGAGGGACGTCTCAAACGTGACACATTCACCATGAAGCTGACGCTACCAAACCCGGGGCTGGATGATCGGATCCCCTCTCATGGAGAACTGGAGAAGCTGGAGATGGAGGAGGCGGGAGACAGGCCCAAGTGGGATAATAAAGCCCAGTACCTGCTCACCTGTGTGGGCTTTTGTGTGGGGCTGGGCAATGTCTGGAGGTTTCCTTACTTGTGCCAAAGCCATGGAGGAGGTAGGCTGCTTGCGAGACGTAAAATCGGTCCTGATGACATGGAAATGAAGTTATCTCACTGATTCGTTGCTTTCAAAATGGGTTTTGCGAGCTTTGTGCAAGTTGATCGCTTCCCTGTGATTGTCCTCCCAGGTGCATTCATGATCCCCTTCCTAATCCTGGTGGTTCTGGAGGGAATCCCGCTGCTGCACCTGGAATTTGCCATCGGACAGCGCCTGAGGAAAGGCAGTGTGGGCGTGTGGAGGTCAATACATCCTTACTTGGCTGGAGTCGGTGGGTAAAAATGACTGCTCGGCTGCTTCGAGTGAACTCTGGTTATTTGCGAGGGATTGGGAAGGCCACGGGCAATTGACACCCCCACTAAAAAAGGATTAGCGCTGGAATGTGGAAAATGTTTAGGATTCGGGTTAATGACTTACAACATAATTCCTTGACACCATGATTCCACAAGATGGAAGCAAAGCGACCCCCTCTTTTTTAAGACTCAAGTTTGAAAAAAGACTTTTTGAACACCAAATTAATTTCTATACAGAAAATAATTACAGTACATCTGAAACAAATGATAATAACAATATATTTGAGAGAAAAAGCATGTTATTTTGCCTCATTCAAATCTCAAGTGCAATCCCATTCGTAAATGAATGGCTTCTGCTTTTTGAAATTTAAATGATATCATAACTTCTCCTCAGCTGCCGGTTAACCTGGTCGATCTTCAACCCACTTTTCTCCAGATTGTCACTAAGTTTCTCCATTTTGTTTTATCTCTTCTATTATTTTCTTCTCTTTTCCTTCTTACCGCTATTTTTTATTTTTCTTCTTCGTGCTACCGCTACTTTTTATTTTTATTCTTCGCGGCAGGGGTTCACTTTGGCCTGGGGAGTCAAGTTCAGCATTCGCTTCATTGATATCTGGTGCCATCTAGCGTCGTGAATGGGTACAATGTCTCAACCCCGAATATAAGACGACCCCCACTTTTTCAGTCTTATTTCAATGCAACAAACACCGTCTTATATTCGGGCCAATACGGTAGTTCCGAGACTCTAAGATACAGCGCCAAAAGTAATCATTTGGAATGTGGGACTTTTCCAATACCAATCCGCAAATATTCAGGGAATCACTTTAGTGGCTTCCTTTGAAAAATGATCCAACGGCAGTCAGGTTCACGGTGTCGTATCGTTGCAGGTGTATCCTCTTTGCTGGTGTCTTTTTTGGTGGGCATGTACTACAACACCATCATGGCTTGGATCATGTGGTACCTCTTCAACTCCTTCCAGGATCCTCTACCATGGAGCCAGTGCCCCCTCAATGCCAACGGCACAGGTATGACCAATGAGAAGTTCCAAAAGTTCAGCAACCGATGTTGCTCACGATTGAGCAATTTTGATGTCAAATCAAATAAGCGCTTGACAGCAATGCGTCGCAATTTAATATGTTTGGATTTGAATCCAATTATATCAAATCCGATGAGATGGCTGGATAGTTAATGATGCCTTAGCAAAGATGGAAGATCAGAGCACTTGGAACATGCACACTAACGACCATTAGAGGGCATATTGGCCCAGTATCTGGCTAGTGATATGAATTCATTGAACGCAATTACAAAACACGTCAGGTATTTATCATTTCACAGATAGAGAGAGAGAAAGAGAGAATATTATATATTATCTCTGCATAATATATATTATATGTAATTATGAATCGTGAAGGTGTGTCCCACCTCATGTTGCCAAACATACTTTGGTCCTCTCCTTCACTGGAGTGACTCATATAACCTTCACTCAATTAAACATGCAAACATTGGACCATTGCACTTTTTTTTGTTTGTTATAAATGAATTACAAAGGGGAGGGAGTGGTACACTGATATCGACTCTCTTCCCATATTCAAAACTCATCTCAAAACCCATTTAAAATGTCATACTCAGTTTAACCTCATCGCTTTTATTATTTATAATTGTATCTGTGGTTTTATTGCTCTTTTTTGATTGTAAAGTGTTGAGTGTTTTGAAAAAGGCGCTTATAAATAAAATGTATTATTATTACATTGTAGTTACTGTACAATAATATATTATCACCTCCTCAAGGAGCCAGTCTAAAATAGTTTCTTGTCATACTACTATGTCTCAAAGTGTTAGATTTATCGTCAGTTGTCATTGTCAAAAGCAGAATTGTTGAGTGAATAGTATAACTTCAGGGTCTGTATCCCCCCCCCACGCAGGTCCGGTGGAGGAGTGTGAGCGCAGCAGCACTGTCGATTATTTTTGGTACAGAGAGACCCTGAACACGTCCACGACCATCGACGAGTCCGGAGGTCTGCAGTGGTGGATGGTCCTCTCCCTGGTGGCCGCCTGGACCGTGCTTTACGTCTGCTGCATCCGCGGCATCGAAACCAGCGGCAAGGTCTGAGCAGGCACCAGCCATCCGAAGCTGATTGCTTCTTATTTGGATTCCATCCAGTTTTTGAGGGAAGCTTTGTGAATTTTCTTCCACAGGCTGTGTACATCACCTCCACTCTGCCATATGTGGTTCTGACTATCTTCCTTATCAGAGGACTCACTCTGAAGGGTTCCCTGGAAGGAATAAAGTTCCTTTTCACACCAGATGTAAGCATCCCCCCCACCCCCCCACTTTTAATATTCTCTTCTTTTTTTAATGTTTATAGTTCTCCTAATATGAGACAAGTTGATTCATAGCTATTGATTTTGAGCTACCCTGTATTCATTCTCAAACGCACCCTCTGAAAAGAACAGTGCGATCCAATGGCCCATTTGGGTACCGAACCGTTGAGCACAGTGTCAAGTCACTCTGGTCTATGTTAAGTGACCCCGTGAAGAGCAAAAACAAAATGATACGATACGATGCCATATAATACGGCAATAGCACTCTGCTATTTCTGCCCTCCATGCGAGCGTCAGCACATTCTCACAAGGCCGGATTAATAATCCTCGTCATAAAATGAATACCGCCCAGGTATAAACGTGCTGCTGTTGTTATATTGGCAAGACACACATTTTTATTGAGCTACTGTATTATCTTTTATGATTATCACACAAAAGGGGGATTTCATTTGATGCATATCGTATCAAAGATTAACGTTTTACCATGCGGTCTATCCGTGTCATAAAGACGGGCACGTTTCGGCGCACGGGGAGGGAGCGTTGATCATTTTAGATCACGCGAACGTTTTTCATTCGATTCATTTATGATCAAAGGTGAATGAGTTGATGAATCCGTCGACGTGGTTGGACGCCGGCGCGCAGGTTTTCTACTCCTTCAGCTTGGCGTTTGGAGGTCTCATCTCCTTCTCGAGTTATAACTCTGTCCAGTGAGTAAACCGCCCGGTAGACCTGAACGCCGTCCGCACTTTGGCGACATTTGTTGACATCCTCTTTCGTAACGCGTGTGACCACAGCAACAACTGCGAGCAGGATGCCGTTCTCATCTCCATCATCAACGGCTGCACGTCAGTGTACTCGGCCACCGTCATCTACTCCATCATTGGCTTCAGAGCCACCGAAAAATACGACGACTGCATCGGAGGGTGCGTACGGATGTGGCAGTTTCTGGCATGCGCAACATGGGGCGGCCGTGCAAATGTTCCAGCTCATTCACATGCCTAAAATTCTGATTTTCCAAAAATTCAATAAAGTTCCCACCCAAAAATCCCGATTCATTCTCACATCCAACGCTTCCAATATACGTTAAAGATGATATAAGATCCAATTGAGTGACTTTGGACGTAGCATGCTAATTCGAGGTATTCTTTGTCTTCACGCAGCAACATCCTGAAGCTGATGAATGCCTTCGACTTACCCGAGAGCAACATCACAGAAAGCAACTACGACGACATGCTTCTGTACCTCAACCAAACCAGTCCAGAAGTTGTGGAAAATTTGCAAATACAGCATTGTGACATGCAGTTCTTCCTCAGTCAGGTCTGCTGAAAACCCTTGTCAACATTCGAAGGTGACCCAGCATGCGTGTGTGTTAACGTTTGGCACCATTTTCCCCACAGGGGGTGGAGGGAACGGGTTTAGCTTTCATCGTCTTCACAGAGGCCATCATAAAGATGCCCGTTTCTCCAATCTGGGCCGTGCTCTTCTTCATCATGCTCTTCTGCCTCGGTCTGTCGACTATGTTTGGAAACGTGGAGGGAGTTGTGGTACCACTGCAGGATCTGAAATTGTTGCCCAAAAGCTGGCCCAAAGAGCTCATCTGTGGTAATTCGCTCTCTTTCTTAATTCTAGCCCGGGGGTCGGCAAAACGCGGCTCCAGAGCCGCATGCTGCTCTTTAGTGACATCTAGTGGCTCCCTGGAGCTTTCTAAAAAAAAAATTTTAAATGGAAAAAGATTTTGTCGGACCGGATCCCTTCATGTGTAATGTATTTTACAGAACCATACAGTACTTAATGATGCGGGTATACAAGCTCAGCATACGTAATGGGAGTCCTAATGAACCACGGTATAAGCATTTTTGAAGTCTGTTGGTGAGCATTAGCATATGGTGTAAAAAAAAAAAAAAATACAGTCCAACCTCCCAAGGGGTTAAATTCTTCTTTTTACATTCATACCAATTCGGATTGAGCCTTTTTTTTGCTCATTGACTATAAAATGATGAGAGCGGAGTCACTTCATCAATTGGGTATTTTTCAGCGTAGTTGAACAGTTCCTGCAGTTATTAGGTGGACTTTTTGTTATAGTTTCCATTGTGCTTTTTTTTAAAATTCAATTAGTTTTTGTTTGTTTGTTTGTTTTAGCACTTTTGGGCAGTCCCCACCCATTGTTGTATCATGGGTGTCGGCAACACGCAGCTCCAGAGCCGCATGCGGCTCTTTAGCGACATCTAGTGGCTCCTTGGAGCTTTATAAAAAATGTTTGAAAATGGAAAAAGATTTTGGCAGTAGGCTAATATAGCTCAAATAGATACAGATACATGTTGCAGCTCCGAAAAAGGAGAGCTGTTGTGTTGTTTTTTGTTTTTTTTAAGGTACACTTTATTTATGCTTTTAACAGTCTCGACAAACACAGACACGTCTGTGTCCGACTCCGTGCCTTCTCTCTTCTCGTTCGACTCGCGAGGCGTTCAAAGACAGCCTCTGAAAAACGGAAATATGTGATGACTTCACTGACACGAAGAAAAGTGAAAATAACACACCAGAACAAAAAAATCAAGCGAGGAAATCACAAAATAAATTTGATGGGGGCGTTTGTGAACACACAACAAAGGAATGAATAACACATACAATTCTGAGGCAATTCAGTCTCCTTCATACATACAACATGTGTTTCCTTCATTGTAAGTTTTATAGAAGGCTTTTATTTTTTTGCGGCTCCAGACATATTTGTTTTTTGGGTTTTTTTTGTCCGATGTAGCTCTTTCAACATTTTGGGTTGCCGACCCCTGTTCTAGACTATCGCAGGACACTGAAATGATGATTCCGCCGGTCACTATGCGCGACTGGCATCGATTGATGAACAAATATACATGAATTGTGACTTGACGTGTGAACAAAACCGAGTCTTTGTCGTTACTTTCAGGTTTGTCATGCGCAATCCCTTTTGTCTGCGGCCTCATTTTCGCCATGCGCTCCGGCAACTACTGGTTGGCTCTTTTTGACAACTTTGCTGGTTCCATTCCTCTTCTGGTCATCGGGCTTTGTGAGATGGTCGCTGTTGTCTACATTTATGGCATCGATAGGTACGTCCCGACGTTTGCTTTCTGGAAAAAAATGCTTTCCCGGGGGAAAAAATCATCATATCTCTTTGAATCAAAAATCTTTTTCCACCATTGTACAAGACCCTGGTAACTTTGAACATAAAATGAGTCAATTTACAAGAATGGCTGGAGAAAAGATTGTCAAAATGTCCATTTGAAAATAAAAGGAGCATTGGCTTTAACACAAAAGTTGGCTCAGGTTAGATCCTTTGCTGTTCTTTCTCATGTTTACAGCCCTCTGGATTTACGTCTCATCCTCAACGTTGTCTTTATCTCATCCGGGAACCGTGTTATACAACGCTTATCATCGGCACTGTACTTAAATAACATCTTCTTATTGCTTCCTCATAGGTTCAACAAAGATATCGAGTTCATGATAGGCCACAAGCCCAACATCTTCTGGCAGGTGACCTGGAGGCTGGTCAGCCCGCTCATCATGGTCGTCATCCTGGTCTTTTACTTGGTCACGCAGGTCACAAAGTCTCTCACATATTTGACCTGGAACCCAGAGTCGGTAAGCGTCACTCGCGACAGACCATTGTCGGAGTTGGTTTTGCGCCCTGTGTCTGATCGCGGCGTTTCCCTGTTCTTCGCAGGAGAACTTTCCCATCCTCGAAGTGCGTCCGTACCCGAACTGGATCTCCATTCTTGTTTTCCTCCTGGCCGGCGTTCCCAGTTTAACCATCCCGGTCGTGGCCCTTTTCAAATTCTTGCGGACGAGGTGCTGCAAGCGGAGGGACGACAGTGGCGACACAGTCAAGACCATTTCTGCCCAACTTCAGATATATGATCAAATTAAGTATTAGTTCGGGGAGGGGTTATTTTTTTTACAAAACCAAATCTCTTCACACTGCAGATTTTTTGTTTGTTTTTTTTGCCATCATGTAAATTGTCATTACAACCCACATTTGTCTTGTTAATAGTGCTGCTGCATTATTATATTATTTAATATCCCGTGTATATTACCATCTATGCCTGTGTAATGTTGCGTTATTATTAGAATAAATGTGTAAATAATAGCAATTTTAACACTGGAAGAGCAATAAAAGATTTGTATCATATCAATTGGTATTTTGTGTGTGCGTCTGACGTGTATGTCGAGCTGCCGACAGAAGTTAAATCTGTTTCAGATTTAGGTTTAAAACTGGTTTTGCCGATAGCGATGATTAAGGTCTTTTATAGCATGTCTAACATCGTTTCCCCCCCCCCCCCCCCCAAATCTACCACCGCAATTCTCGTAATCTCCTTTTTATTTCTTTACTTTGCTTTTAAATATTTAAAATTATACAGAGGTGCCCGGATCTTGCTAATACCCGCCTGCTTACGATGCCTCCCCCCTCCAGCGCACCGGATTCAACTGATCAGCTCATCAGCGAGCTCCGCAGGAGCTTGATAATGGTCCTGATCATTTGTATCACGTGTGTGTTGGAAGAGACAGACATCTAAAACAGGATTGATCGGGCATCTCGAGGACCGGACTTGGGTACCCCTGTTTGTAGATGCTTATAATTCTTGCATTGTTTATTATGTGAAGCTAATTAAGTTAGCTTGTGTATGAAATGTGCATATCAATAAATCAGCCTTGCTTTGGCTAGTGTCCGCACGTGCCAAATTTAGAAACGGTCATGCTTCCTCTGCCTTCCATCGTGATCTCTTGCTGAATATGTTGAGACTGAGCCGGTGAATATTTCTAACAATGCCAACGTTTATAGGCCTCTATATAAACCTATAGGGTTTTTTTCCTCCCCCTTTTGAAATAATCCAAATAGATTTATAGCATTGTGGAAAAAGGGCTCTTCATATAGTATTAGACCATTCAATTATGGGTATAAAAGGGTAAAAGTGCAGAGTGCATTAGCTAATCTTTCTCCACAAAAGATCATAAAGTGATTTCGACATTGCTGATTTGGGCTTTGAACATATTGGTACATGCGTGTTAATAAACGGCCATTTCAGCGCTTCATCTGCCGGCTGCAGACGACTCCTCCGCTTTGGACAGTGGACGCCATGAGACTGACTCTTCCAAACCCGGGACTGGATCTGCGGATCTCCTGCCATGAAGATCTCGACAGGATGGAGAAAGAAGAAGCCGATGGCAGGCCAAAATGGGACAACAAAGCTCAGTACATCCTGACCTGCGTGGGCTTTTGCATTGGCCTCGGCAACGTCTGGCGATTCCCTTACTTGTGCCAAAGCCATGGAGGAGGTAAGATAAGGACATTCATTTGAAAGGAGATCCATATTAGCTTAAATGGTGAAGAATTGGACAACTTAAGGAGGGCCAAAGTCCCCAACTTTGACTCAAAAATTGTCTCGTCACATTCATTAAAAGTCACTTGCTGTCCTTTGTGCCAGAGGTCAAACGGCAAGTTGAATACATAACCCACGACAGCTGCAGTGTAAAATTGTCGAGTTTCGTTAATCATTGTGGGAGTGGAAGCTCCCCCTGAAGAATCCTCGGGCGGTACAACGTATAGACTGTATAGAGTGAAGATTACATAAGAGATGATGTGACTGTTTATCTTGCCCAGTTTAATGGGATTTTGGAGCCAAAACACATAAAATGCATGTCCGACAAACAGCGGCCTCTTTCACAATGATCTTCCTGTCCTATTTCACAAGTTATAACTTTTCATGTGTACACTCAGGACACCGACCTGCCCCAATTCCGTGACACCAAGAAAGTGACACGTCAATCTGAATACCCCCCACAACCCCCCCAAAAAATACAAGGAAGGGCAAGATATTAGGTACAGACGCATTTTGAGCTTGCATGTTCTGCGTTTTCAGGTTATGAGAAGTGCAAATGTAATTAGTGTGTGTTTTTATACAGTACAGTTGCGTTCAATTTCTCTTCAGGAAAAAAAAACACATTTGTGTATATTTTGGGGGGAGAGCTGGAACAGATTAATTGCACTTCCATTCATTTCAATAGAGAATTATGATTTGAATGCTTTCAATTATGATGCGAGTGTTGTCTCTGAGATCATTACATTTGTATCTCAAGGTACCACGATAATAGTTTTTATTCAATGCCCATCGCCGTGGTGCCAATTACTTTCATTATGATTTGTACCATCATCATCATTACAAATAAGCAAAAATAATGTCACCTTCATGAACAGGAAGCTCATGCTACCGGGACGTATAGTCAATCCAAAGGAGATGAAGTGCTTCTAACATTTTGCAAGATTTCTTATGATCATGTGAGAAAACATGAACTGAATCTGTCAGTGCAAGTTTTGTCTGGGGTTTTTTTCTGACCCAACGTGTCATTTTCCAGGAGCTTTTTTGATCCCCTACCTGATCCTGCTGGTGTTAGAAGGGATGCCCCTCCTGTTGCTGGAATTCGCCATTGGCCAGCGTCTTCGCAAAGGCAGCGTGGGAGTGTGGCGCGCCATCAGTCCTTACCTGACTGGCCTGGGTACATTGAATGTAGAAAACAAAGCAAAAAAGACCACACAATTCTTTAATGATGTTTTTTCTTTTCTTTTTGTTTTTCCAGGGATTGCCTCCATGCTGGTGTCCTTTTTAGTTGCTCTATATTACAACGCTTTGATAGCCTGGGTCATGTGGTATCTTTTTAATTCCTTCCAGAGCCCACTGCCTTGGACTCAATGTCCTCTCAATGAGAATGCGACAGGTACTTCAAAAGAGTTTTACAACCACAACATTGCATTCATGCTTATCAGTTGTGGGCGGACACTGCAACGGACAGCGGTCCCTCGACTGACAAATTACACAATTTACGACTTTTTCGAGTTCCAAGCCAGTCAGCCAATGTTTTTGGAGTTTGTTTTTCAATGGCGGCGCTGGACTTCGCAGCAAGCAGCACATCGGCCGCTCATTAGCACATACATGTCAACCTCGGCTAATACCTGTCCTTATAAATGGATACGATTCCCCATTACAAAGCATCAAAAACCCATACAACGGCTTACCGCGCAAGCGCACATCATGCTTTATCAATCCGACCGTACGCAGCGATGAAAAAAATATACGATTGAGGATTACTTTTGCTGGTTTGCCGTGACAATAGTAGCGACGACGACGGCATTGTCGTTGGCTACCAGCAGGTGAGATGATCTGGATTTGAGCCAAAATGGTCTTTGTGAGATCGGTTCACAATTGTTTTTTTTTTCTCCCCGTATAAAAGTTGTAATACGCCATACACGATTTGAATTTGAAATGATAAAAAAAAAAATGTATAAAATACGGGGAAAACGTAAAAGTTGACAGGTATGCGAGCAATTTCTAAACAAGAAGCCAAGTGCTTGCTTCAAGTTGTTGATCACCATGCTCGGTTGTGATGTACTGTCAAACGAAACAAAAAAACCCCAGAAACTACACACTGCTTATTTCACCGAGCGACATTGACAAGACCCATTAGCTTAATGCTAACAAATAATCGGAAAGACAATCGACAGGGCAAAAAAATTAGCACTGATATTGACACTTGTTTTAAAACTTTCAACAACTTCAATGTTTCAATATAAATGGTGAAACTGTTCGCAACACAATCCGCGGCCCGCCATTGACGTTTACGAACTGTGTACTTGCTCAGGTTTTGTAGCCGAATGCCAAGAAAGCTCCACCGTGGACTATTTTTTCTACCGGGTGACCCTCAACAGCTCAACTTCCATTTCGGACTCTGGGGGGCTCCACTGGCCCATCGTGGTGTGCCTTTGCGCCGCATGGACCGTTGTCTGCATTTGCTGCATCAAGGGGATAAGCAGCTCAGGCAAGGTGCGTTGCCATTGACGAGACGGCGTTCTCCAATCGCCTTTGGCGTGTCAAATACGGACGAGCTGTTTGAACGTGTTGCTATCGTTGCTTTTGAGCGCAGGCTGTGTACATCACTGCCATCCTGCCGTACATCGTGTTGGCCATATTCCTGGTGCGAGGACTCACCGTCAAAGGCTCCTTTAGCGGTATTCAGTTTCTCTTCACCCCAAAGGTATTGTGAAATGTCACAAACAACAAAGGCCATTCAAATATTTTGCACAATACCTCGTTTGTTCAGAATCAAATGTATCGATTGAAATGTCTTCCAAGTGGATCTCAACACAGCGTGGCAATGTCATGTTTTTTTTGTTACAGGTGGAGGAATTGATTAACCCCTCAACTTGGCTGGATGCCGGGGCTCAGGTCTTCTACTCGTTTGGTCTGGCGTGGGGCGGCCTCATCTCTTTCTCCAGCTACAATCCCGTTCAGTAAGGGTCTTTTATAGCATCCCCACGTATAAGGGCAAACGGTTGTGGAAATGACGCTGGTGCTTGTTTCTCTTCCGTCAGTAACAACTGCGTGCAAGATGCTGTCATCCTGACCGTCGTGACGGGCCTGACTTCAGTGTATGCTGCCACGGTTACGTATTCCATCATTGGCTTTAGGGCCACTGAAAAATATGACCTGTGTTATAACGAGTGAGTACACTTCCATGTTTTTTTTCTTCTTTTTTAGGATACGCCGGATTGTATTATTTATTCGACAGGTTTTTTTTTTTCTGTTCATCTTTGAAATACAGTCAAACCTCAGTTTTCGAACGTCTCTGTTCTCGACCAAATCGGTTTTCGATAAAAATTTCAGGGTTTTTTTCATGCCTCGGATTACGACCGAAAATCAGTTCTCGACCAAACTGAGCGCACTTGAATGCGCCATGTGACTCTTCTTGCCTTCCTTACACGAGGAAGTGGCGCTTTCCTCGTGTAGGGTTCCATTGTGAGCAGATTTTTCTTTTAAAAAAAGAGCGGGTTTCGGTTTTCGTAACAAATCGGTTTTCAAACAGCCTTCTGGAACGGATTATGGTCGAAAACCGAGGTATGACTGTATATTGAAAGGTTGCGCAATTCCCTTGTCACAAATTTACACGTCAAGCACCACTAGAAAACCAAAACATGGCAGAAAACAACCACCGATGGCGGACGTAGGTTGCAGAGCATCGAGCATCCCCCTGTTTTAATTCTCGCTTGATATTTCTTCCCCAGTAACATCATGTCCTTAATAAATGGATTCAATCTTCCGGAGGACAGCATCACTCCAAGCACTTTCGACTCGGCCTTACAACATCTCAACAGCTCCGATCCCGAGGCTGTTCTGGCGTTGGACCTGAAAAGCTGCGACTTGCAAAAACTCCTCAGTGAGGTAAAAGTGTCGCATTTGTGGTGGAGCGTTGTTTTCGACATGCTGTGTCATGTGACTAACGTTTATCATGTATCCAGGGAGTGGAGGGAACAGGTTTGGCATTTATTGTTTTCACAGAGGCCATCACCAAGATGCCCGCTTCGCCAGTCTGGTCTGTTCTCTTCTTCATCATGCTGGTCTGCTTGGGGCTTTCCACCCTCTTTGGTAACATTGAGGGAGTGGTGGTCCCCTTGAGAGACTTGGGGTTTTTCCCCAAAAATTGGCCCCATGAAGCCCTGACTGGTACGTCTCTCCGAATAACTGGGACCCGTTAAAATGATCGCTTCACGGATTTCGCCTATCGCGGGTTCTTTTCTGATCGTAACCCCCGCGATAAACGAGGGTTCACTTTTGCATCTTCATTAGGATGTAACATTGCGATGCTGTGATGCGTTTTTGTGTTTCAGTGATAACCTGTCTCAGCGCCTTTGTCATCACCCTCCTCTTCGCTTTGCATTCCGGGATATATTGGCTGACGCTTTTTGACAAGTTCGCCGGATCCATTCCGCTTCTGACTATCGGATTCTTTGAACTCATTTGTGTTGTTTATATCTACGGCATCGACAGGTAAACGCGGTAATGAGGATTAGGTTCGAGCGTTTGAGAACTATATCCAAACGCTTCTGTGTCTCAGGTTCAACGAGGACGTGGAGTTCATGACGGGACGCAAGCCTTCCATTTTCTGGCAGGTTACGTGGAGGTTCGTCAGTCCTCTCATTGTCCTGGTCATTTTGATTTTCTACCTGATAACCCAAGCCCAAGAAGAGCTCACCTATTTAGTCTGGGATCCCACTTCTGTAAGCGCTTCTCGGATTGTTACACATGGGCGGGTTCAACGTTGGACAAAAAGCCTCATGATTGTATTTTCTGCCTCAACAGGAAGCCTTCCCGTCATTGTCATCGGAAACTTATCCTGCATGGATCAATGGAATGATTTTTCTGTTAGCGGGGGTTCCTACTGTGATTGTGCCGATGTATGCGTTGTGCAGGTTTATCTACGTGCGCTTCAGGCAGCGAGTAGGTTGAACAAGACGGAAGATCGCTGGTATTGTGTCATGGGGCTTCCATGAAGGAGAATCTTCGGTGCAATTAGCGCAAAGCCCAACTTTACCACGCACGCTATTTAATTAAGCACATTGCAAGATGTTTAAACTGACTTTAATAGTGTGACCCCCCCCCCCCCCCAAAAAGACAGTGTTTGGGGTTATATCACGAACAGTTTAGTTTTTTTTCCCTCTGATTCTCTATATACTGTATATACCATATATATATATATATATACGGTATCTATCTATCTATATATATCTATATAGATATATAGATATATATCTATATATATATATATAGATATATATATATATACGGTAAATGTCTATATCTATCTATCTATCTATCTATCTAGATATATATATCTAGATAGATATATTTATATCTAGATAGATAGATAGATACCGTATATATCTATAGATATATATAACGTATATATCTATATATATATACCGTATATATATATATATAGATAGATAGATATACCGTATATATCTATATCTATCTATCTATCTATATATCGGTATATCTATTTGTATCTATCTATATCTATATCTATATATCTATCTATAGATATATATAGATATATATATCTATATATATCTATAGATAGATATATAGATATAGATAGATAGATAGATAGATAGATAGATAGATAGATAGATAGATAGATAGATATACGGTATATCTAAATTCATCTTTCTTAAATGTCCGAATAGTGTAAACTGGTATTGGATTACATAACAGCAGCCACCAGGTGGCAGTCTAAACCAGGGGTCATTAACGTTTTGGGAAGTGAGCCACTTCTTGGTCACTGATTCATGCAAAGCGCTATCAGTTCAAGACATACACTTGACAAGAAAACACATTTGCCAAAATGGCCTGGAATTTCGGTTCTTATTTGTTATAAAAAAAACTATTCATGCATGCGGAGACATAGAAGGTGTGAGTGATTTCTCCGGATAATTTTCAGCGACGGTTCGACTGTTCATCAATATGCAACGCTTCATTTCTGTCAATCTCTGCGAGCGTTTACATTTTCAAACGATCACCTCTTCAACATTACATGGAAATCACAATGTCCCTTCACCGGTGAGGTGTGTTTCGAAAAGACCCAAAGGGCTACTTAGGCGGCACTCGATTGCTGCTCTAAGCTCACCTGTGTCAGCGTTTCGAATAATCACAGCTCCTGATCAGACCTGAAAGAGAAATGCAGCCAAGCTTTTTTATGACATGCTCACATAATAAAAAAATGTCACAAAAGACAATATCCTCATGGTAACAACTTCTCGTGTGTGTGTGTGTGTGTGTTATGTAACTGCTGTTGTTGGCAGCCTGATCTGCCTTGCAAGTTGTGGTTATCATTGTGGTCCATGTAAAAGAAATGTTAAAAATAATGGCGACGAATCTGCTCTCGCTCTCTCGCCTCCTTATAACTTTACACGTGTCAAGAATCATATTTCTGTACATGTTGAAGAGGATGCTCGTACAGGCAATACCGCTGAAAGCTCGTCTGCAAAGCATCAACAGAAAATGGAAGGTCATTGGAGTTGACACGGCGGTGTGGACAGAAAAAGTCTGCACACCCCGAGGTCAATTTCCAATTGGCACCGTTTTAAAGTGCTTCTGTTCCAGCGGATATTCGTGAATGTGTTTGTTAAATTATCGTGCTGCCGCAAACATGCATCACTGCAGGGAGATGTACGGCCGGTATAGTTACAAGAATGTTCGTCAGCATCTCGTTGCCCAAATTTCTTCTCGTCTTTCGGGACATTCAGTTCTTGATAATATCACTATTGAGCCATATTTCCACCGAATCGATGATGACTGTCTTTCACTGTGTTCCTTGGTATATTTAATGCCTTGGAAATTCTTTTGAGCCCTTCTCCTGATTGACAACGACATCCCTCTGATGGGAGGCCACGAAAATGACAAGAAAAGCCTACAAGACCATCTGAACATCATCTGGGATTCATGAGATATTTTAAATGGGAGCGAATGTGTTCCCACTCCAGTTTGATGTTGGAGTGAATGTGATTGGTTAATTCCGAACAGCGGCAACGCCCCCATTTTGAAGAAGCTGTGCACACTTGTGCAACCACATACTGTACTTTCATTTCTTTCGATTTACGTTTGTTTTTTGTTTTTTTTGTTTTCAATGGAGTTTAACAGGTGAGAGTTCACATAAGAAGTCATCTATTTTGGCGTTTAAGGAGGGGTGTGTAGACTTTTTTTTTTAATCTACTGTATGATCTGATCAATGTTGGGTTATTTTATGAGAACGGGCCTGTAAATCCATTTTACTGTCACTTCTGTGTAAAAAAAAAAAAAAATGCCTGAGATTATGCATATTTTATTAGAGTGCTAATTTCTCGCCTCACACTAATGATTTAGTAGTGTCACCATTTTTTTGGGGGGGAGGGGGGGACTTGGTTGTGGCCTATTAAGGTTGGAATTTAGGTCACACTGGGAAGGAAAATGGGACAGGAACACCCAAGTAATCGTTTACCTCTTCATCTCTATCATTGGAGAACCATCCGTATCCAATATCCCGTTGTTCTTTCTGATCGGGGGGGGGGGGGAGTTGTGTCCGGTGCGAAGAATCATAAAAGTCACATCCACGGGCAGGTGACCAACATTTATTTACCATTATCAACTTTACAATAAAACCAGTAACATCTGTCAACATTAGCAAAATAAAGAACAGAAATCAATCCAATTGTATTTACAGAGACAAAAGCAGATTCAGGCTCACACACGACAGATAAACAACCCTGCTTCATATCAAACCGCAACAGTGAACATAGCAAGCTGAAGTGTTCTTTTTTTTTTTTTTTTCATAGTAAGGTAAAAATCAAAACTTGTCTATAGTTTTTTTTTTGGGTTATTTTTTTTTAACAAACAAAGACATCGCTTCTTTTAAGATGGTTCTCTATAATACACCACAAAATACTTCAAATTTGGGTTAAAATATAGGAATGTAAAAAGTTGCCGAGTCTCTTTTCTGATTTATCTCGTTTTCTGTTTTTTTCTTTTTTTTTTTTTGGAGCTATTTAACAGTCATTTCAAGTGGTGTTGTCCTAGTTGTTCCTTTTCTAGCTTCTTTATCTTCACAAAGGAGGCATCTTGAGCCGCTGTTTTGTTTTTTTTTTTTTTTTTTTTCAAGGTGGGGAAAAGATGTGTCCTCCGTCAACCTTTCATCCGCTTGGTGATGTCGTCTCGCCGCCGCGCCCAAAGCCCTAAAAAGTCAGTCAAGGTCCAGATGTCGAGCAGGAAGTGACCAAGTGAATCTCGTCTGTCGTCTTGACGAAAAGTGGCACGTCAAAGGAGTCTTTCACATACATGTGTATATATTTACATATACATATATCCATATACATATGTATACATATACACATATATATATAAATATATATATATATTTATTCTTAAATTCTTTCTCTCTCTTTCTTGGAAAAACAGTTCAGCCAGTTCATTGTGAGTTGCACATACAATCACTCCTTCTTTTCAGAGGGGGCGGGGGTCGAGCTGCTCTCCTCTGTGGGTTTCGAGGCCTCAGGGGCTGGAGCAGCTGCCTCCTTGGCCTCCTCCTTGGGGGCGTCCTCTTTGGCAGCCCCCTCCTCGGCTTTCGGGGCCTCGGCCTGGGCCTCCTCCTTCACCTCCTCCTTTTTCTCCTCTGCGGCGGCGGCGGTCGCTCCGTTTTCGGCGGGTTTCTCCTCAGAGGAGGAGGCGGCGGCAGCGGCCGCCGCCGCTGGCTCCTCCTTGACCGCCTCGTTCTTCTTGCTCTTCTTCAGGTTCAGCTTGAAGTTGAAGGACTTTTTCAGGGAGAACTTCTTCTTCTTCTTCTTTGGGGTCTCCTTGGTTGCAGCATCGGTGGCGGCAGCCGCTGCAGCCTCGCCTTCGGGTTTGGCCGCCTCGCCATCGGCGGCGGCGGCGGCGGGGGCGGGCTCTATGGTGTCGCCCTCCGCGCTTGCTTCGGGCTCCTTGGCGGCCTCGGCCGAGCCATTGGTCGCGGCAGCGTCCCCGTCGGGCTTTGTGGAGACATCGCCATTGGTCTTAACGTGTCCATTCTCCTGCAAAAGAAAAAAAAAAATCATGAATCATCTCTTTGTGTAAAATAAATCACGAATTCAAAATTGAATTGAATTGAATTGAATTGAATACAACTTTATTGTCAAATGTGCTGTACGTATGTGTAACATACAGCACAGATGAAATTGACAACCTCGGGTTAAAAAAAACAAACAACGCCATATCCAATCACTTTTGATGACAATTTCTCATTATTTGGCAGGGCATCGTCGTGCTCATCAATTAGCGTCGTCTGGCTGAGGCGACGCCTTGCAGCTCATCGGCGAGCTGATAGGCGGCGCTAGAGCCACGCTGACGGCTCGGAGTACCAGACAGACCCAACAAAGACGCAACCGGAGAGACAAGCCTTCACTAATGGGTGACTATATCGTGAAAGAGAACCCCACAAATGAACATCCATTTTTTTTATTATTAGTGATGGCACGGCGAAAGATTCAATCTAAATGAGCTGTTAAATCCCCTCGATAACCGATCGATTAATATCGAATATGAAAGGTGCAATTGGTACAATAGAGACAGCGGGCTTACTTAAAACAAGGGGTGCCGACGTGCCGCTCAAGACGCCCCCTCCCCCCTCTTTCTCTTTTGCACCTTTTAGATTAAACGTCCCCCAAATGCACTTTTTACGACTCCATCTTGAGATTCGTTGTCGATGAGCGAGGATGCTGAAAGCCACACCTGACTCCCCTTCGGAAAACAATAAAATAAAATAAAATAAAATCCCGCTCGGTTTCGTCTTTCTTATTTGCTGCGCGTCTAGGTCCACTTTGAAGCAACTTCACATGTGTAAATTCAAATGTGGAGCTTTAAATTACCTGGCCGTTGGTTTTGACAGCCGCAGCATCAACGGCGGCGGCGTTCGCCTCTACGGCCACCTCTCCCTTGGATGACTGAGATCCCATTGTCTTCTTTGTCTGCCTCTTTCCAAAGCAAATGAAAAAGAAAAACTAAAAAAGAGTGGCCCGAAGTTAATCCAACCCCAGGTCGAGTCGCGTATCCAGCGGTGAAGCGGCGAAAAGTGCAATTTGGGGGCGAATGGTGATGATTTTCTGACGATTCCAAGTCCGTCTCGCTCGTACTCGTCACTCCGGTGTAGAGAGAGCCTCTAAACTCATCAGCGCTTGAACGCAACGCTTCAACATACAACAGGTTCGGGGCGACACCCGGTAGGCGGGGTTTGTGGCAGCTTCAACCAATCAACGGCCTGTCTGGAGGAAAATCGACAAAGGCTTTGGCCAATCACCGCCCGCTGCCTGGCGTTGGAACCCCAGCGGTGAATTAAATCAACTCAAGTCATTTCTCTATAGGTCTATATTCAAGGTAATGGCAGAAAATTAATGTAGAAAAGTTCTTCTATTATATAGCTACAATTACATTGTATTTACCCTCAAATATGTTAGCAAGGGGGGGGTTGTAATAAACTCAGAGTGGAAAAAGTACCGACAAAGATACCGATTCTGCCTTGTGAGAAACACAATTTGTATTTCATTTTAGGCTAAAATAGTCAGTCACGTTGGAATAACGTTCACAATCATCACAACAAAGCAAGCTGAGTTGTTTTTACTCATATCTGGAAGTTGGGACAAGTCATTCTGCAAAATCTTTTTTTCTTTTTTAAAAATGTGGCATAGCCAATTTTCACATGAGCCAATCTTGAAATATTTTGTTGGCTTGCTCAAGTTAAAATTTCACACCAAATGTGTTGCCTTGAAATGTTAACTTCACCCAACTTTTTTTTTTTTTTACCATGTCGTGAAAAAAACTAGCAAAAAAAACAACCTTTGGCCGAAAACACGTAACCGTAAAATGACCTAGACACATGACTTTGGTGAGTCAGTAAGGACTTTTCTTATTTAATTACACACACATGCGCGCACAAACATTCACCACCGTTTGCAGTTTCCCTCTGACTAATCCTCAAAGAAGAAGGGGATTCTTTCTGAAGTGTCACTTTCGTTTTTACTTTTATCAAACATTGATGATGATGCCGATGCACACACAGTTACACACCTTTCACAACATTTGGTACACCTTATTTTTGCGGCTCACCTCTGCAATGGTGTCGGTCAGCTTTCCAGAAAATTATATATATATGTATATATATGTATATATATATGTATACTTTATACATATACATATATATGTATACTTTATACATATATACTATATATATATATATATGTATACTTTATACATATATATATACTATATATATATATAAAGTATATATATATATATACAGTATATATATATATAGAGAGAGAGAGAGAGAGAGAGAGAGAGAGAGATATCTATAGATAGATAGATATATATATATCTATATATATAGATATGGATATAGATAGATAGATAGATAGATAGATAGATAGATAGATAGATATAGATATGATTTGAACTGATTAATCAGGTGTCTCGACCTTTCTAATGTAGTCTAATGTAATCTCCATTCAAGTCCTTTTCCTCAAGCCATGACCACTTGAACGTGTTCCTGACACTCGCATCTATTGCACGTATGTCAGCTTGCCTGTCTACCTGTTTGAACATTGCGCTTGGAATACTCGACATTCAATGATGAATCTTCCTTTTGTGTGCACACGTGCACCCTTTGTGGCTTCCGTTCCAAAATTTCGAAATCTCCGAGATATGGCGAGGCCATGAGAATGTGAGGGGAGGGGTGTTACTGTTACTCGTGTTCGTGCCTCAACATGGCTACGCTCGTGAAAGCAAAACAACGAACTCAAACGCGTGTTCGTTCAATGTTGTCAAGTAATATCCGGATTAATTTTAGGGCAGATTTTCCTCAATTTTCCGGAGATATTTTCATGAAAATGTGAAAATCCGGAATTCCGGGAAAATCCGGAATACCTGTACTTTCATTACTGTTCGGTGAACGAAAAAAGGCCGACGTCAACAGACGAATATACACACACAATCGGTAACTGTTCATGGCCAGATCAATTTTGATGATGGCTTGCATGATTATTGTAATAGCACGCAATACGTGACACGACACGTAGCCGGAAGTCAAATGCATGACGTACAGTCAAACCTCGGTTTTCGAACGTCTCGGTTCTCGACCAATTCGGTTTTCGACCCAAAATTTTGAGTTTTTTATGCCTCGGATGACGAACAAATTTCAATTCGCGAACAAACTGAGCGCACTTGAATGCACCATTTGACTCCTCTTGCCTTCCTTACACGAGGAAGTGACGCTTCCTCGTGTTGCTTTCCATTGTGAGCAGACGTGTTCAGTTCACATTTTTATTTTAAAAAGAGCATGGTTTCGGTTTTCGAACAATTTCGGTTTTCGAACAGCCTTCTGGAACGGATTATGGACGAAAACCGAGGTTTGACTGTAATAAACAAAGCGGGTATGTTTTTCGGAATTTGTGCTGCTTGCACTGCAGTCAAGGCATCACAACAGCGAATCGTCCGATCGCACAATGGTAAATGGCAAATTAATCGATTGTCTTCTCTTGTTCAATGTCGACCTATAGTTTTTGCGTTCGAGAACAAGATGAGCATTTGGACGACCGGTTTATCACGTTGTGTCCTCATGGCTGCATGACTAGTTTTGTTGTTCATTTACGCTGGTCAACAAAATACCAGGGGCACAAAAAAAAAAAAAAGGAAATGGGATGATCATGCACATTCCACCTGATCGTTTTCTCCCATGCACATTTCTCGCAACAGCTGTTAAAGCTGCAAATCTCAATTAAGAAAAGAAAAGAGTCTCAGTGTTCGATGTGACAAATTGATCTTCGCTGCGTCCAATCAGTGAAATTGATTTTGCGAGACTCGGGAACACATGCTGGCTGCCCGAATCTCCCGAATGACTTGTTGGTTCAGGCCTCGACATGTTGATGTGCTTGTGCCAATCATTGTAAGGACAATAAAGATGAAATTGAGGAGCGTAATGGAAAGACAGAAGTCTTAAAAAGAACCTGTCTCGCAACCAAACGGTGTGCATCCGATTCATGGCACACAGAGAATGCCGTCTTTCTGCCCTTCACTGTTCCGTTTGTCTGCAGAGATGTTCATCAGGGAGGAACTCCCGAGGATCTCTAGATACTGGCATGAAAAAAAAGTGGGTAGATCTTGGGAAATGTGCGAGATATGCAGACGACAGGGTCGTAATCAACAACACAAAATGAGCGATGAGGAAGATATGCCGAAATGGGAATGGGAATAAAATGCTTTCGAAAACACAAACAGAGAGCCGTTGAACATTAGGAAATGAGGTGCCTGGAAAAAAATGGAGCACTTTGAGTACGTAGCAAGCAGATGGAGGATTCTAGACAGAATTTAGAATTTGGATGGCAATCGGCCAATCTGCGTCATTGGACTAAAATGCGAAGGATGACATTGAAATGAGGAGAACGAATTAAAGGATATTGCAGGAAGTGGCAGAGGGAGGAGAACTTCTGAAAAGGAAAAAGGACTAATAGAGGATCTGCCCGTTAAGGCAGAGCACTAATGAAGTAAGAAAAAATACGAGCAGCTTCCGCAACTTGTTTTGTTGCATGTGGTTAACAGTCATTGAATGGGCTCATAACACCCACAAAGCCATCAATTGGTTGTCGGTATTGTTTGTCTAATTGGATTTAGACACTTTAACAGTGCAATTAAACTGTGTTTGGAAAAACTTTTCTAAGAAAATAAAGCCAGTTAATGTGACGAGTGACATCTCCACATCCAGAAATCATTGCAGGGCTATTCCATGCCATAACAACGAGGCACTCTGAAGCCATTTCAAAACCCGTTCCCACACGTCAGAGCCCTTGCCGTTCCACCTTTTTTCCTTGGCGTTCACGCACTCATGGCCATCGATGAGGCACTCTAAAGTGGCCATGCTAACGGATTATCGGAAGAAAAAAAGCATTTTTTGGAGTGGATGCGTAGCTAGCTAGCAAGCTTAATGCACACCACGCCCCATCAAGTGCTGATTCGTAAGAAGGCGCTCAAGCTCTTCCATAGCGGGGGAGCGGCATCTCATGCTGGGCTACCAAGTTGCAGGTTGCGCCATTTTTAGCCGTGCCCGAAAAAAAAATCTAGAAAACTGAACAAACGTGTATCGAGAAGCAAATTTGTGAATTCACTCCACGGGATCGTGAGATCAAGAGTCCGATGGTGAGAGGATGTCTTCGGCCAGGATTTAATGGATGCATGATGCGTCTTCCTCAGCCGTTTTGCATGTTTCATAAGTGTTGCTGTGAGTCAAGATGAACTCAATCCACAGCTGCCCCCACAACCTTGACCAAGTGGTGTCGCCATGACAACACGAGGAACCAGATCTCCAAGAAGAATAACTGATTCGTGCGTTGCGGTCAGGCCAATCTGGAGTCCTTATCGGAGAGTTCTATGTCAACCCTTGCTGTCCTTTTCCAGACCACCGCGGGCTCCTTGACGTGCTTCTCGCATCGCAGTCACACCCAGGGGACGACCTTTTCTCACGCACGTATCACGCTGTAGCGGTCTACTTGGCCTTGTCAATGCCATAATAATGTCTCCACTGTGTGCTGTGGAATGCCCGGCACGCAGGCGCTCGGGTCGCCTCGAGCCATCTTCTCCTGTGAATGGGCTTCTTCAGCCCGCCTGAGGTAACATCATGCTTAACTTTGGCAGGGGTAGGGGGGGGGGGGGGACATCAAGCGCTCCTTTCTTCTCCTTCCTTGAAAAAAAAACAAAAAGAAAAAGACATGCGCTTCGTGGTGGCGATGACGAGGTCGTGACGACGCCGTCCGTCTTCTTGCTGTGCGCTTGCGTGTGCATTTGCACATGTGCGTCTGCGTGCTATGGGCATATAAGGGAAGCATTGTCATGGGACGACCATGGAGCGTCGGGAGAGGAGAAGGGAGGTGGGGTGGGGGGTGGGGGTGGGGGTGGGGTATGGCACAAAGAGCAATCCTTCACACATGGATCACACATCGTGCACACACACACACACATACATACAAAGCAAGGAGGGCATCAGCTGTGACAGAGTTCAGAGAGTTGGACTGAAGGGCGGAAGAAATACGGAGTCGGGGGTTGGGTGATGGAGCCCAGAAGACCGTAGATGGAAAGAATGAGGTGCTGGAGAAGAAAAAGAAAACACTTATGACGCTTCACGCGGACTACTGAGTGGCGACGAGCGAATGGTGCTAAGAGATGCTATCAGTTGACCGCAAATTCACACTTACCGTAAGTGTTGGTATGCTCATATTAAAAAAAAAAAAAACTAACGGAAGTGGTGCGACAATGACAGGAAGTATTTCTGTTTTCGACATATCCTTGCACAATATCCTCCTCATGCCGTTTTTGGTGTTCACCATCTTTGACTTTGAACCGGTGGAGTGTGTCTTGAGACAGTGCTGCCCACCACCGTTTGATTGGTTGACAGTCCAGTCAAACCTCGGTTTTCGTCCGTAATCCGTTCCAGAAGGCTGTTCGAAAACCGAAATTGTTCGCAAACCGAAACCACGCTCTTTTTAAAATAAAAATGTTTACTGAACACGTCTGCTCACAATGGAAAGCAACACGAGGAAGCATCACTTTCTCGTGTAAGGAAAGCGAGAGGAGTCAAATGGTGCATTCAAGTGCGCTCAGTTTGTTCGAGAACCGAAATTTGTTCGTCATCCGAGGCATAAAAAACTCGAAATTTTTGGTCGAAAACCGAATTGGTCGAGAACCGAGACGTTCGAAGACCGAGATTTGACTGTATTCTCAAATGCAATGTACGCCATGATAACCCCGCCCCCTGGCGTTGTTAATCTCAGAGTCTGGCCCAATAAATAATTGGGGCCTGCTTCAGCACCAATTTCAAGCACCGGAAAAAAAAAAAAAGAGAACCGGTGCTAACCTGGGGACTAGCCCGGAACTAGCGATAGCACAAGCGCGGTGGAAAAGGGTCATCAGTCAGCGCTTGAGTCCAAGTGTCAGATGAGTTTTCCAATTTTGCCCACTTCTCACTAGAATGACTCAATTTGAGTTCACACGATCCTCCTCTGACATTGAATTGAACTCATCAGCCTGTTACTTTCTCCATCGCTTGTTGACACCTCGTTACATCGTGTTCCACCTCGGGTTCTCCTCCAAATTGTCCGTGACCTTTAACCCCGTCTTCCCCCACTTTGCTTTGATCGCAAGCTGGATGTTTTCAGCCCCAGGCTTGTCCTGCAACCAGGAATGCCTTCGTTTTGGTCAAGAAATGCTGGAACCCGTCTCTACCTGTGCCCTGCGTTTGATGCTGTGACCTCCGTAATTCATTTTCACATCAAGACCATGTCATACTTTTGAGGTTCTTATCCTCTTCTTGCCGGGGTGGGGGGGGAGCCGTCAATGAGCCTTTGTGTGCGTATTCACGGATGTCTGGATTGCATACTACGGGTGAACTCAGTCTCCCAAAGGGGCCCATTGTTCTGCACCTCATCTCGCTATGGATGAGCATCACAAATCGGGTGAGAGGGGGGGGAAGGGGGGGCGGGGGGGGAGAAAGGGCCGGGCCAAGAAAGGGAAGCGAAAACCAAGAGCCACTGAGAAGACAAAGGATTTGGGGTATTCAATAAAAACTAAGTGAGAAAGGGGGCACGTAGATGCCGTCATCCTCAAGAAAGCAGGAATGTCATGATCAGAGGATGAAGTTCATTATTTTAGTAGGGGGGGGGGGCAGTTCGGGCCCAGTTCTTGGCCCAGGTTCTAAACAGAATTTTAACCAAAGCCACACTTGCTGTGGTCAATCTCCACAATAGATCCCACATGGCTTCACGGCAGACTTGACAGATGTCCGCGGTGGACAGAAGCAGGGAAAATAATCACGACTACGGCGCTCTGATCTGCCCCGGCGGCCTGGGGTCAAGAGGTCAGGGAGTTTGTGGTAAACAACAAAAGCAGGAAGCGCAAAAGCGCTCTGTTTTGGTTGTCCTCGTAAAGCCGAGGTAACTGGGCCACATGAATCATCTTGTTTGAGGAAGAGGCTGAAAATCATTTTCATTGCAAATGAGGGAACAATCGCTTGGACTTGCTCACCTTTCATTCGAGTTGGAGGGATTGTCGATAAATAGATCAATATTTGGGATTTGGCGATGACCGGTTCTTGAACCGTCACCATCATTTGCAACTGTGGTATTTTCTGATGTTGCTCTTTTGTCCACTTCCTCTTTCTTTATCACACCGGGCGGGGGAGGGGAACGCTTGTATGTCAGAGTGCACTTTTACAGCGCGATGCGGGCTTTCCTGAATGTTTCATTTCAAGACCCAGATTACATTTTCACGTTCCTCTCCAGGAAATGTCTACATTTCACCATGCGCTGCCGGAACAGTGACACATGATAAACCAACGCAAACATATATTAAATACAAGAAAAACAACGTTCCTGTCGCCGGAAAAAATATGCTCGATTGGCAAACCAACAACAGCTCAAGGAGCTAAATCGTATGAAAAGCGAACCAGTTTGAAGAACGCCAGTGCAACGCGACCTTCGCTTCGACACCCATCGACGAACATTCAGCTCCATTAAAACCCTGGTGAACCCACGGGGTAAAATTTGGCCCCTATAATATTTGCTACTCAAATGCTACCCTTAAAATCCCAAAGGGTCAAATTTGGCCCTAATCCTAAATTAGGATTAAAGCATGAAATATTTGAAAAAACATATTTGGGTGTTCAATGAACATATAGCAGTCATTTAATGTATTATTCATCATTTTCCAAAGAAGAAGAGGTTCTTGGGCTCTCCCCGGCGAAAAACCCCCAAAAATAAAAGACTAATTACAGTCTATGGCTACTGTAAACACACATACACCCCCCCCCCCCCCCGCCCCCCACACACACCATCATCACCACACGCACACACAAACCCCAGGCACATTCACTACTAGAAATGGTGTCAGTCCAGTATAAATCCCTTTTGACTTATGAGCATGCCTTTGACCTTATCGCCATGACAACAGTGTCTACAGCATAATAACATTGTGGCAACGCTGACAGGCTACGACACAACATCGCAGACGCTCATTGTGCGAAACGCCGCTCAGGTTTTCAATTTCTTTCGTTCTCCTGCCTGTCGTGCTTCAGGTGCTTTATTTTTCTTTACACCCCCCCCCCCTCCTCCCCCCACACAGCCCCCTTTCCTTCATGTGACCTGAATTTTTGTGTGTATGCTGTAAGAGAATTTTGCTTAGATGGAAAAGGTCTTGGAGCAAGAGAGAGGAAATGCATTTTTTTTTTTTGTGCAGTTGCTTTCAAAACAAGATTGATAAAAAGGTAGGTCAGGGCTCATTGCTGAGCTTGTGCGCACGCGCGTGTGTGTGGGTGTGTATGTGTGTGTTTCAAATCTGTGTACACCCACGCAAGAATCCGAAAATAAATGCTTCTCCTTTCATACATGTGAGCACATTCAGCAGTGCCGAACAACATATCCACCCCCTCCCCTTCCTCTTCTTCCTCCCCCTCATCTCCCCTCCACTTTCGAAAATGTCAAAGGGACAACGATGGATGGCAAATTAGGAGAAATGGAAACTAAAGACGATGAATACGGATTCGATTATTTGAGCGGATCGTATCGGTGGAAGGGAAGAGGAAGTACAAAAGGGAATTGAAAGAATTAAGTGCTTTTGCCGGGGGGGGGATTTTTATTTACTGTAGTCAACATTAACACCACACACTTAACTCATTCACTCCCAAAGACGTTTTTAACCCCCATGCAGTAATTATCCCAAAATTGGACATTTCGGACACTTTGGACGATTTTGGACTGTTGGACAAATGGACACCACAGACAAAACAGTGAAAAATAACTCGACGAAGCTGAAATTTTGCATTGGATGTATATCTATGTCTTGGCCAGTTCCCACTGAACATTTTGAGGGGTTGAAAGTGAAGAAAAATTAAAAGTGAAAAAAGTTGTTGCACATTGGAAGAGGGACATTTTTGGGACATAATACCCTTCATGCAGCCGCTTAAAAATACTGCATGAGGGTTTAAACGTCTTTTCGGACTTGGTCCAGAATTGGCTGGTACTGAATGAGTTTTAATGAGACGCAGTTTTCGCCCTATTTTTATTTATTTTTTTGCATTTGTTGAACAGTTTGCAGTAGCTCGCTTGAGCGCAAACTCCAATCAGGAATGGCGTCTCTTTGACATGACAGTGAGCTCGACTGCGTTACTTTCCCCATCAATGATGAATTAAAATGCTTGTTGGATTTATCCGGCGCTTTAAGAGGGGCGGGGCTTCTCATTGACAGGTGACAGTTCGTTTGACTATAAAAAGCGGCATTGCTGTTCGTTTCGTTAGTGAATACACTCATTTCGTCGTCGGCATGGCCCAATGGTAAGCAACGTGTTTGTCCACTTTTCTTTACCAGCTCTGTAAAGTTACCTTTTAGATTCGGTTGCTTTGTTTGTCTGCTTTGCATTGTGTCCGTTGTGCTTTGTTTGCCGCATCGCGATGCAATCAATCAGTTACCGTTCACAGTTTTTAACAGCGTTGGCTAAAGTCTTGCTACAGCAGTGGTGTCTTTATTATAGCTCGGTTTTGCATAGTTGTCATTTTTGTCCGGTTGCACTGTAATGTTAAACGAAGTAAATTGCGTTGCACCTGGGGTTAATCATGCCGGCGCTCCACTTCCGGGTTTGACCATTGGGACTTGTAGTTCTTTTGTTCAATTCGACTTGATATGTTTGTGTTGTATGGTTTCTTACGTTTAAAATCAAGAATAATAATGACGATAATAATACATAGTGAAATCATCGTTGAGTAAATTATTTATTAAACGTATTGTTAAAATAAAGGTATTAATTGATGTCAATTATGCATATTTCCATTGTGATGCAGAAAGCTAGATGTATTCATTTTCTATGTGTGTGTGTATGTGTGCTTTAGGTTATTACCTGCTGCTACTACTACTACTACAGCAAAGTGCATCAATAAATGATTAAAAAGTACAGAACGAGTGATCCTTCCATGCTGACCGACGATCCCTACTCAGAGGGCCGTGAAAAAACGAAATTAACTGAACAATGCTTTAGCTGTGGCTTTACAAATTTCTCATTGACTATAAGCGTGTTAGCTAAGTGTGCTCAATTCTTTCAGGTGAGCTGAAAAACACAGCTAATTCTTTTTTTTGCAGTGTCCCCCCCCCCCCCCCCCATAGCTAAAAAATGCTAATTCCCTCCGTATTATGTATCTTAAGAGACTTGCCGTGTTTATTTGGAAATGCTTCATCGTTAAATACTGGAAAGAAGCTTAGTGAATTACGGCATCTCGCCGCTCTCCTGCCTATGTTTTATCCAGGCGGAAGAGTCGATGCACAAGTGTCCTTTTCCAAAAATCCAAATCCACCGGCGGGATTGTTTCAATGGAAAACCACGTCCCATTTGAGCGGGTGGCCTGAATTCCACCTGATGAGTTTGCTTCCCTCATTCAGCACTCGCGAGTGGTATGACGCGGTGCCCGCTTGACAAAATATGGAGTATGAGGCATAGACGGACGGGACGTGGGTGAGTCAGAGGGGAGAAATGCTGATGAATGGCTCGATGGCCCACTGACCCACTGGTGTTTGCGGCTGCGTGGCCGGTGGCTTCGCGCGGCCTCGTGAAACAGACACACAGCTTCGTACTTACACACCCAAATTAAAAAGGCCTTTTCACTGGACTTAGAACTCCCCTTACGCCCCGAACGAGCGAAAGGGCTTTTAATATCCGCTTATCGGAGGGACTTGAAGCCGCGGTTACTCATTCACCATTGTATTTCTCCTCGGCCACGGCTACTCGATGATTTAAGCACGGGAAACCACAAACACTGCTGCCATTTCTGCTAATCAGAGGCCGGTGTTAGTACAGGTCATGAAACGGAGGAAGCCGTGTCGCGTCTGTATAGGAAGCTTGAAACTGCTTTCGCTGCGACTTTTTGTTTCTAAATCTGGGAAACTTATTTCGGGAGAATCCTTTGACACGATTGAGAAACTGGTTTCCATATTGAAATCGAAACGGTCAAAGATCATGGCGAGTTCCTCAATCTTTTTTCAAACCGTATGTTTCAAACCTGAAGGTCATTGTACTTTGGTGAAGGTTATGTTTCGCAATAGCCTTACATTTGTAGGCCACAATACAGTCAAACCTCGGTTTTCGAACGTCTCGGTTCTTGACCAATTTCTTTTTTCGACCAAAAATTGTGATTTATTTTATTTTTTTTTTTTTTTTTATGCCTCGGATGACGAACAAATTTCAGTTTTCGAACAAACTGAGCGCACTTGAATGCACCATTTGACTCCTCTCGCCTTCCTTAGACGAGGAAGTGATGCTTCCTTGGGTAGACGAGGAAGTGACGCTTCCTCCTGTTGCTTTCCATTGTGAGCAGATGTGTTCAATAAACATTTTTATTATAAAAAGAGCGTGGTTTCGGTTTTTGAACAGCCTTCTGGAACGGATTATGGACGAAAACCGAGGTTTGACTGTATTACGTAAGCCTGCAACCATTGAGTTCATGACTAATGTATCGAAAAGTTTGATCAATTGAACAGCACTCAGCGGAGCACAAACCTCTGCCAACGTTTAGAATCGAAGTTAAAATAAAACACGTCATCTGTCTCCATGATGTCATTCTAATGTGGAAAATGAGAAAACAAACTCCTCAAACAGCAATTAAAACAACTTATTAGGCCTTCACACCTGGTAGAGTTCATTTCAAATCTTTATTTATCCAGCGAAGGCAATTGAGAACTTCTCGCTCGCAATGCCAACCTGGCAGCAGACAACAAACCAACAAAGCAAAACAAACCAAAAAAAAATAGGAAAACAAACACACACAGCAAAGATGGCAAACTGCGATATAGTTACGCCATACTCAGCAGTACGTACAGCACAATGGTAAAAAGTGAACGTATTTATTCGCACCGTCAGAGAGTACCGTAATTTCTGGACTATAGACTGCACCTGATTATAAGCCGCACCACTACATTTTTAAAGGAAAAGAACATTTTGTACACACATAAGCCGCACCCGTCTATAAGCCGCAGGTGCCCATATTGTTACATGAGATATTTACAAAGAAAGACGGTACGCAGGCGGCCGTTAAAAAAGTCTTTATATAGGCCGCTTCATTAAATAAGCCGCAGAGTTGAAAGCGTGTGACAAAAGTCGCGGCTTATAGTCCGGGAATTACGGTAATTCATTTAGCAATGTTTACATTACCCCCCCCCCCAAAAAAAACTACAAATGCATCTATTCTCAACAAACTCCAAATAACGTATGTGCAAAAATATATCCGAATTATGATGAAAGTTCAACTAGCTCGCGAGGGATCCCTCTCCAGAATACGTAAAAGCCCGGCATCCAAGCGCATCATGCTCATCGTCACCCAAATCAGAGTCGCACAAGCCGCGGGCAGGTAGATTTTCGAGGAACGCTGTTGAATTTGCATCGCCATTTTGTGTTGCGTGCGTTCTGCATGGCAGGCATCGAGTATTGAGGGGACAAGAAGAGAAAGGGCACTAAATGGACCTTGCTCAAATACTGCCTTGCTCAGCCTGGAAAGCCACTGTGGCCGAGCTCGCGTTGGCATCATCAGCAATAAACACACACACATGTAAACATTGGCTGTGCCCTCCCAGCACACCCTCTGGGCTGGCACACGGAGCGGGAAGGGGGATGGGCGGAGGGGTTGGGGGGGCAGTGGGGGCGTGTATATGCCCAAGGATGAGGCTGAAAAGAGATCAGAATGTGGCGATGGCAAGATGGCCGCACGGCTCTGCCTGCCGTTGAGCGTTTCTTTTAAAATGGAATCTATTTAGCTCAAAACAACACCTAAATGTACCACGCGGGGAATAATTTCCGTTGGGGCAAAATAAGCACTTTTCAAAGACAGATGGTGGCAAAATCTCAAAATGATTCCTTGGTGGCTGTTTTATTTTATTTTTTTTGTTGTCATCTCTTTTTGAGAAGGGAAGCGCGGGTGTATCGCTACAGGCGTGTTATTATACAAATTACAGTAAACGGGATTGATAGGCAGACAGCGAGATGTGTTGGGAGTCAGCAAAGGCAGAGCAAAGAGAAAAGGGGGGGTGCTCCGTGTGTGTGTGTGTGTGTGTGTGTGTGTGTTGACCTAATTCCATGCAAATGGCTGCTCGAGTGGCAGACACAAACCTTGGCGCTCCACTGTACGTTGTAATGCTGAAGTCTGGGATCAGGCCGGCCGTGTTTTATGCCGCACACGCATGTAGTGTATGATTGTCCTATGATGGTTTGTTTAAAATGTACGGACCCGGGTTGGGGGAGGGGATTCGTCGAGACCAATGAAGAAATTGCAGCTCTCACTTTGAGTCGAGCTCAAGGAAACGCGACCATGACAAGTAGAGCGCAGTTTGCCAAAAAAAAAGCAGAGCAGTCCCAAATTTGGATCCGTGTCCAATTGTACACCTTCAAAGATACTCACTTCCTCCGTGGACAGGAATTTGGTCATTAAGATTCATGCATTATTCACTTTAATGAAGGGTGATCTCAAAATGGATCCACACCTCATATGAGGGCTGGCCACCAAAATTGAGAGTGCTCTTACATGATGCTTGGACGACGGTGCGCACCCACAAAAAAAAAAAAAAAGTTGACGTTGCACTCGAACAAGCGCGGTGGAAAAAAGGGCCGATTGTCATGTTTTTCGGCGTCCCTTGTTCCTCATTGTCAATCAATCAGCTCCCTCCAGACACTTGTCTTGTCCAGGTTGTTTATATTTAGTTCCCTCAGTGTGTCAGATCATTGTTGTTGCTGTTATATGTCGTCATATTTACCCTGTTATCTCCACTTTTGAGTTTGTTTGTTTTTTTGGCATCTTTCTTATTTCTTTGTGCAGTGATTTAATTCATTCAGCAAAGGTTTTGATTCCATCCAGCATTCCTGTGTGAACCACTGTTACTTTGTTGCATTTTGGAACATTCTTAACAGTAAAAAAAAGTCTAAAAAAAAAAAACACTCAGCCTTCATGTCTTAGGTGACAATGTGTATCGACGATGGAAAGTGGAGGACAACCGAAGAAAAGGACACTTGACTTGGAGTTAACTCATTCACTCCCAAGACATATTTATCTGTCTTTTCACATTCCACACGTTCAACCCCAGATATTTTTTTTCTCCAATTTTTAGACTCAGGGTTAAAAAAAGGGGTCTAGAATTGGCTGGTACTGAAATTTTGCGTGTTATGAATAGAATATATTTTTTGTGTTAGTGCACCCTGCACCCTTAGCATCCTATCAGTCTCAAAATATTTCAAAAATAAAATACAATTAAAAAGCGGGTCACCTTTAACATACAGTGAAACTCCTCGACAACGAAATCTACATGGGTGGAAAATACCCCCTATTGTGAAAAAATCTTCATGCATTAACACCATTCCCACTTTCCTGTTTCAAATTTGCTACAGTGAAAAACCCCCGTTGTGAAATTTCTTAGAGCTGATCAAACATGATTTCGTTGTAGGAGGAGTTTCACGGTACCCACGCACGGGGGAGAACTGCAAATCACCAGGGAAGTTGTTAGCGATCAGCTGTCTGGAATTGCGGCTTGCAATCAGAGCTGTTGAAGTCAGTCTTTTATTGTTATTATTATTCTCATTCAAAGTTTGTTTCATGTCCGATTTACCGAGCGCACGGGGAACTATTGGGAATCTGGAGTGCCGGGAGAAGCAATGGAAAACGCTCCACGTGAGCTACGATCGTTAACACGCTGCAAAAGTGGGTCCCTTGCTTCTGCGTTAAGGTAGGCAGTGATTTGCTTTTTTCACAAACTCACACACTTTTGTGTTGGCTTTATTTTTTTGTTTTGTTCATCATCTGGGCCATTATGGAGATCGCTCATCGGGCATGCGTGCATGTACGCGCGCGTTGGGCAACCCTGTTTTGGACAAATTAAGATCCCCAACTTCCTGAAACTGAGTTCAACTTGTTGGATTCTATTAAATTAGTTTGTTTGTTTTTTCGTTTTACTGTGTGCAAGTTTTTCTACGAGTATTCATGTATGCTGCATGCCACCCATTTTGAGATGGCTAAAAAGCTTCACCGGAATGTCCTTGCTTCCGTATTAAATTGACTCGGACGACAAATGCTTGTCATTTTCTCCCCCGAAGTGTTTGTACAGCGTGAAGAGACCGCATTTATATGCTGCCCGTGGTCAACAGAGGCCTGATTAGCATTTCGGAAATCTTTCGTCAAACTCAGGAATGATCGGAATTCAGTGCATGGCTCTATCTGGCCACGCAATCGTCCTTTACACACACGCTGACACCGGCACATTTAAAATACAAACACTCACTTTTTCTTGCCTCTTCTATTAAAGCACTGATGTCAAAGTCAAGGCCCGGGGGTCAGATCTGGCCCGCCACATCATTTTATGTGGCCCGCGAAAGCAAATAAAGCATGTCAAGTTCCATGATGCTAGCTAAAGTCAGAACCAAAATTTCAAATTGTCTTATGTTATCCGCAATAAGTCATTATTCTTGACTTCTGATTTGAAAACTAGTTATTCATCCATTTGTTGTGTGCTGTGTATGTGATATATGGGGAGGTGATTAAACATTTATAGTCATACCTCGGTTTTCGACCATAATCCGTTCCAGAAGGCTGTTCGAAAACCGATTTGTTCGAAAACCCAAACCGCGCTCTTTTTAAAAAAATCTCTATTGAACACGTCTGCTCAGTAATGGAACGCAACACGAGGAAGCGTCACTTCCTCATGTAAGGAAGGCGAGAGGAGTCAAGTGGTGCATTCAAGTGCGCTCAGTTTGATCGAGAACCGAATTTCGGTCGTCATCCGAGGCATAAAAAACCTCAAATTTGGGTTGAACACCGATTTGGTCAAGAACCGAGACGTTCAAAAACCGAGGTTTGACTGTATATAGTTTCCCAAAATTCATAACGACCCTCCAAAGCAAACAGTAACGACTATGTGGCCCGCGACAAAAATGACTTTGACACCCCCATATTACAGTATTCAACTGCCCAAACAGCCCAAAATCTGCTCGAGCGCGCACGCACACCCGCACAAACGGCTCCTGTCCCATAATGTCATTATGGCACCCACAGGTTCGAATTACGCTCAATCAATAGGTCTTGTTTATCTGGCGGTGGCTTGTGTGCACGCGCCTGGCGTTATCTCTGCTGCCTCCGTGCTTCTCTCTACGCGTCCAGCAGCAGCGAGCTCTTGTAGATGCTCTCACTTTGTGCTCCAACCCCACTGGGGTGGGTGGTGGTGGGGGGCAGCAACATCAGGGACGGTATGGCTATTAGGATCTGATAACCTAATTGACTCCCTGATGGTCTCAATGAAAACTCCATTGTGATGCGGCTCAGAATCTCCCTCGCGGCGCGCAACAATGAAGAGAATGTAAATGAATCTTTTTTTTGGGGGGCGTGCGGGGGGGTTATGGGGGATGCAGGGGTGCAGCAAGGTAAACAACTTGAGCGGTCTGGATGCCTGTTAGCATTTGTTCTGCTGCATTATCGCACAGCTGCTACACAATGCAGACAGTGATAAACATTCCTGGAATCACACGGCCTCTTGATTTGGCAGGACACACCGCCTCAGTTATAAAACACTGTGTGTGTGTGTGTGTGTGTGTGTGTGTGTGTGTGTGTGTGTGTGTGTATGTGTATATATGTATGTGTATATATGTATGTGTGTGTATATGTGTATATGTGTGTGTGTGTGTGTGTGTGTGTGTGTGTGTGTGTGTGTGTGTGTGTGTGTGTGTGTATATATATATATATATATATATATATATATGTATGTATGTGCCATTTGATTTGGCATACCCGCTCAGTATAATGGAATCCAACATCATCTTATCCAGTGCTTTGCCAATACAGAGCTAATATTTCTCCGTGTACAGCTAAATAAGTTAACCGTCGCTCTGAACATCCATTATAAATAGTTCTTGACTTCATTATCCTGTCCAAGCTGATTTGGGCAAAAGGTTAGATACACCCTGGACTGGTCACCAGACAATCACTCTGACACTCACACCTATGAGCAATTTAGTGCCACCTTTTATTAACAGAGCATCCGATTGAAATGTTTGGTAAAAATGATGCAACCACATTGCTAAACAAAAGGTTAAATGAATGCGTCTCAAAATCAAAACGTTTTGATACAGTGTGTTTGTTGGATCTTGGTAGCTCGCTCGTGTAACGAAGCTCAGTGAGCGCTCTCTGAAGTTCCTGGACATCAAGGCCACAAGCGACGGTGTTGCTTTTAGTGAGAAATTATTTTCTCCAAACGGCCTCACAGCTTGTCTGGAGGCTGTTTGTTCTTTACTTCACTTCACTGGTGAATTTACCTTGACTTTTTAGTCCACTGTTGTTGATTTTCATCACCCTCATGGTACAGAGGTCATGAATTGATACCAGACTATAACAACCGTCGCTATCACATCAGTCATCTTGGGTTTTATGTCAAAACACATTGTAAATAATGCGGTGAGTGGGTGGGCCCCTAAGATTGGCATCCAAGTCGACGAAGCCCACAGGTGTGATAAGACGCGGTGGTCCAACTTCCGGACATCCATTTAGAGCAATGCGCTAACCCCTTTCTCTTTGTAAATGAGCCCTGCCGCTTGCAGAAATGCACTAGAGTGCTCACAGGCGATGGCAAATAATTAATCAGTTTTAAAAAACGACCAAAAAAAAAAGGGCGAGAAACAAGCTTGCGTTTCAAAGAGCAGGAACCAAAATGTAAGAGTGGGAAGAAAGCCGCATGTGGGTGTGCGGCTTGGAAACGAGCGAGCCAAATTGTGGCCAAAGCAAACGCAGCGGCACATCGAAAGTTTTCGCGAGGCGGGCTTCCAGTCGGCCTGCGCGTTTACTGTTTACTGTATGCGATGGGATGGGCCGCCGTCTCAGATTGTATGTTTGCAGGTGCACGCTCCCGTTTGTTGTACATAACACAGTGTAGATGATGCGCGTTCATGTCAGTGGGAGGACAAGATCAGCAGTTGAAGTGAATGTTTGTGTGGGTGAGCACAAAGACACGCTTGACTGTTCATGCCAAAAACGACATTACTCACAAACAAATTGAACTGTTGAGCTTTCATCCAATGGATCCATCACGTCCTCCTTCAAATCGAATTGCTATTTAATCCGTCTGCTTGCAACAGAAATTCACAGAAACTTCAGGAGTCACAGAAAGACATCGGGAGAGAACCTGTCAACAAAATTGCAAAACTAAATTGAATTGAGGCGTTCCCAGAAAACAGCAAAAAGAACCGAAAGATTGAACAAATGTGGACAAAGGTAAATGCAGAGCTGGATTTACTCTGAAATAAAGGGCAGTTGGCCACCCCAAAACTCGGAAATATAATTAACTATTTACCTTAACACCTTTAACAGGAAGATAATGAAATGAACCAGACAATACAAAGAAATATATCATGGCATCCTTGACTTGACATGAGTGCGTTTCAAAAGGTTGAAGGCGGGGGTCGGCAACACGCGGCTCGCGGCTCTTTGGCGACATTTAGTGGCTCCCTGGAGCTTCATAAAAAAATGTTTGAAAATGGAAAAAGATTTTGATAGTGGGCTAATATAGCTCAAATAGATATACACACAGAAAAAGGAGAGCTGTGGTGTTGTTGTTTTTTTTAAAACATACACTTTATTTATGCTTTAACAGTCTCGACAGACACATCTGTGTCCGACTCCGTGCCTTCTCTCTTCTCGTTCGACTCGAGAGGCGTTCAAAGACAGCCTCCGAAAAATGGAAATTCATGATCACTTCACCAACACTAAGAAAAGCGAAAATAATGCACCAAAACGAAAAAAATCAAGCGAGGAAATTACAAAATAAATTCTATGAGGGTGTTTGTGAACACACAACAAAGGAATGAATAACATTAACAATTCTGAGACTGTCCAGTCTCCTACCTACATACAGCATGTGTTTCCTTCATTGTAAGTTTTAGAGAAGGCTTTTATCTTTTTGCAGCTCCAGACATATTTGTATTTGGGGTTTTTTTTGTCCTATATGGCTCTTTCAACATTTTGGGTTGCTGACCCCTGGGTTGAAGGATTTTAAAGTGGCCCTTTCATCCTTTCCACCTTTCTGTACCCGACCCTGCGACTAAAACGTTTGGACACCCCTGGACTTCGTGGCTCATTCGTCATTAGAATACATTAGTGTGACAATTATCGTTGCAACAAAACGGATGCTCGATATGCCTCTGCAAATCCACATTTACCAACCCCCCTCATCTCTCTTCAAAGTTAAGAGAGTATTTTATGGTTTCTATGTTTTATCGTTGCGATAGCGTTCACGATGGTTCCATAAAGCGTCTCCTCCCATGAGCTGTCATGTCATTCGATTGTGATTTCTGCCACATCATGTACTCATGTGCCATAATCTGTCACGTTGGGTTTAGCTGTGTGCAGTGTGTGTGTGTGTGTGTGTGTGTGTGTGTGCGCGTGCAGTAATAGGATTGAGCTCATCATGTTTCAAGCCAGTCACATCAGCGCCGCTTGATGTGTTGTCCATCGTCACGGCCTTCCGCCTCTCGGACGACACGATGCTTTGAAACCAGTCGGAATCATTTCCAAACTCAATTGCTTCAAGCTGAGACGATCTGCAACCGGAGGCTCTGATAACCTGATTTGTCTTCCACCGTTTTAATTATAGCCTCGAACAGTCCAGATTTTTTATTATTTATTTATTTATACCCCCCCCCCCCCCCCAAAAAAAAATTAAAGTGCTGAAAGCTGCGATACTGTAACTGAACGCCTGCGGCAAAACTGAAAGGGCCCGATTTCTCAATTAGGGAGAACTGTGTTACTTTTTTTGAGCTTATGCGGCAATTTCATCAAGCAGTTGGTTGGAGTTCAGAACTGTACTGTGTAAATTAGCACACGAACGTTTTGTGCACTATGTACACCAGGATTTACAATCATCCACAAAACCTAACTGACTATGATGAGTCCCATTGAAGGTGCCCTCGATGGGATAAGATCTGAACTTTTTATTTTTGCATTTTATCAGACATCCTTTTGTGAATCTGATGCACAGTCGTTTCCTCTGCAAAGCATTCCAGCTATGGGTGGTTGTTGGGAAAGCTATGACCTGTCTGTCAAACGAGCGAGGATTCATCTCATCAGACAGCCCGGTTTAACCCTCATGCAGTATTTTTAAGTGGCTGCATGAAGGGTATTACGTCCCAAAAATGTCCCTCTTCCAATGTGCAACAACTTTTTTTCACTTTTAATTTTTTTTCACTTTCAACCCCTCAAAATGTTCAGTGGGAATTGGCCAAGACATAGATATGCATCCTATGCAAAATCAGCTTTGTGGAGTTATTTTTCACTGTTTTGTCTGTGGTGTCCATTTGTCCATCAGTCCAAAATCGTCCAAAGTGTCCGAAATGTCCAATTTTGGGATAATTACTGCATGGGGGTTAATATTGCTGAGCCTGGTTTAATTTTTCAAATGATACCGTGAGGAGCCATTTGGTTGCGGCAATTGTTTACCCCTGTTTCACTACATCCGATGATTTCCATCTTGCACCGATTGCACACCTTCGCGGCGACACCCGCTTCCTGAAATTTGTCATTAAGATTCATGTATTCCCCAAGAAATTGTTAAGTGATGAAAATTGGGGAAAACAATCGCAAGCTGTGAAAAATATGCATCCCTTCATTGTCCAGCCCCCACCCCCCACCACCCTGATTTGCAAGACTTTCAAATGAATTTGGAGGCAAATTCTCAGTCTAATCCCGTGTCTGCATCTGTTGCCCCACCCTCCACACTTTAGGAGTGACCGCCGCTTCGGGAGAAAACAGGTGCATTTCATGTCTGGGTCACTTTCCGGGCCACTTTTTCCCCCGCGTCCTTCTGTCTCCTGGCAAAATCCATCCAACGCTCCCTTTGGCCCCCAGCCCCATCCTTGCTCTACCCCTGATTATGTGCTCGTAATGAGAGGTCTAGACATGCTTGATTAGGATTAAAGCCCGGGAAGGCAGGCACGCCGAGGTCACGCAGCGAGAAGCCGCTTTAGCTCGGACACACACGGACGGCTGCCGAGATGGGACGTGCACCAAGAGGGTCTCGGCCAGCGGTTTTTGAGGAACCTTTTAAGAGGGAAGGGGAAGAGAGAGGTGGCGGGCGTGAAGACGGGCGGCCGTCACTGAAGCAGACCGTCGTCGCCCTCGGCCTGCTTAGCGCCGACGCTCAAAGTGAAAATTGCAATGGATGGCTAACTGGCCTGTCGTGCCTCCGTGCAGTGTTTGCCAACAGGGCGTGGCTTAATAAGATGAAACTAAGAGGATCGCATCATATTTGTAGGCAGGCATTATGATTTGGATTTGTTTTTTGTTTGATGATGTATTGAACAAAATTCATGTCATAAATCAAATTGAATCACAAAAATGCTCAGAAAAAATGAAAATTAACAGGAACTACATTCACCTTTATAATACTGATATGACTCTGTGACAATATCCTCTTTTCTTTTTTTGTCAAAAACATCATGCATGAGCTTTTGGGGTTCGTTTTAAATGTATTTATTTTGGTATGTCTGTTTGACTGGACAGGACGACGGTCAAACAGTCGTCTGAGAACTACAGTTTACCTTATTTTTATGACACAATAATACTTAGTCACCTTTTTTGTGTTTATCATGTACTCAACAAATACTCCATATAAAAATAAAAAAAAACTCAAACTAATGCTGAAACTAATTCAAAAAATTAACTAGGATGAACCAATTTCCTCCCAAAATAAAAAGAATTAAAAACTAACAAACTTCTGAAAACTAATTAAAACAATTACAAAAAAAATAAATTAAAAGGTCTAAAAGATCATGACTATTCTGATTCCTGGAAGAGCATTTTTAATTAATAGCAGACTTCCATCGTGGCACCAGTAAATATTGGGCTTTCAATTTCAATTTCAATTGAAAAATGAGCCAAGTGCTTTTTAACACACAAACATCCACATAATGAGCGTCATTAACAACCACGAGAGGCTGCGGAGCGTCCGTGACGAACGCGTTAACTCGACAGACGGCCGTCGACTCGACTTGCTGAAAAGCTTTGCATTCGCACCCCGCCCCCATTCACATCTCACCTTCGACGCAGGCACACATCTGTACTCTGGGGTCACGGATGGAAGATAACAGAGACATGCTAATGTGCGCTAATGAAGTCATTATCTCCTGATGAGTGCAAATGGAGTGAGAGATGCAACAGGGTGGAAGGCGTAGGTTCGTCCTGTCACATTTGAGTGTGCGCGTGAACATGTGTCGGCAAGTTCGTTGGGGACTGGATGGGAAGCTGATAAGAGTGATGGACACGATGTAAAATGCATTCTTGAAAGTCAAATGCATGTCTGTTTTCCATTCTGAGTTGACTTCCATTTTGCTCACAAGCTCCGGGCCGTTTTCGATTGAAATCAAAAAGGTTTCCGTGCTGTATCAAAGTACGTCCAAAAAAAAAAAAAAAAAATCTACGGTAACGCAGTGTCGCAGTTCGACAATCGCCGCCATTGTTGTTTTGATCTTACGTTAAGTAATCTCGCGTGGCGAGATTTCCGTTCTCGCGAGACGAGATTGTCGAGATTGGCCTTCAACCTCGCGGAAAGCAGACGATTGCCAAGTTGTGTAACTTTAAATGTTAAAAAAAGTGTTGCGAACAAGTGTTGTGAAAGTTAATTGCGGAGATATCACAGAGGAAGCAGTTAAAGTGGGATAGTTTTTTTGCGATAAGTTGACTTTGAGAAAGTCTTGCATCGTTGAACTACGACTGAACCATGGAATGAAATAAGAACCTATTTCTCAATCTTGTGTTACCTGAATTAAATTTTTGCAGCATTTGTTTATAAGAAATAAACCTATTATCAATGTACAGTCAAACCTCGGTTTTCGTCCATCATCCGTTCCAGAAGGCTGTTTGAAAACCGAAATTGTTCGAAAACCGAAACCACACTCTTTTAAAAATAAGAATGTTTACTGAACACGTCTGCTCACAATGGAAAGCAACATTGTGTGTAAGGCAAGGCGAGAGGAGTCAAATGGTGCATTCAAGTGCGCTCAGTTTCTCGAGAACCGAAATTTGTTCGTCATCCGAGGCATAAAAACCTCAACATTTTTGGTCGAAAACCGAATTGGACGAGAACCGAGACGTTCGAAAACCGAGGTTTGACTGTATATTGTTGTTTTTTGTGCTATTATCATATGCAATTGAATAAGTAGACTATTTCAGAATTCGAAATTTGGGACTCTCTAAATGCATAATGGGACTCATACTTTTCTGATCAGCGAGTCCCTGGGACTCGCTGGGGTTAAACTGTAAAATGATCACTGGAGTTGTATTCTGTATCGGAATCCAGCGGAGTTACGGTATGATGTGCACGCCACTCGGCAATGTGTCATTCCATTGGCACCGCGGCTGCGCATGCCGAAGAGCCCGTCTGCTTTATCTCGCGCGGCCACATGTTTCACAAGCTTGCATCATCGACTCCTACACGTGTGGGCCCCGCATGGTTACTCCACTCCAAAAGCATGGCAACGCCGATGAGATTAACGCCTTGTGGTTTTAGGAAGTCGGTCGCTGAGGGTAGCGAGGTGTGTTTGAAGATGAATAAGTGTCAGGGACAAACGAAGTCGGGATGGATTCGTTCATTTTTGGCCTCCAAACACAACTGACATGACTGTCGCCTCGGTCTTAGTGCCGCAAAAATCCCTTGTAGCAAAAAGGTTTCTGGTGATGAACCATTGATCCGACAGAAGACAAAAGCGTAAAATAGAAGATGAAAGGACTCCCACCAAGGACGGGAAGCTTTTTCAGCCAACTCAGAAATATGTCCGTTTCGACTGGTTACCTTGTGTCAATCTGGAAGAGGGTACTGTGATATATAAAAAGAGAACATTTGCTTGGAGGAATTCTTATTCAGGACTGACTTATACTTTTTACCAAGCGGTCCGTTTCCATCCGGCCCCACGCGGTGCAGCTCGAATCAGTCAAGACAACAAGTGAAACATACCGAACGACTACAACTCGACTGCTTTGGATATTTTATCTCAACTGGATGTGACTCGTCGACGAGTCAGTTCCACTCCCGTTTGGTGGACTGAAATGACTCTCGTTTCCAAGGCGACGCGAGCTTCTTGTTGATCGCAAAACAAGTCCATCGCAGTGCAGCGGCCGCCGCACGGTTGCTCACTTGGGATTGTGCCAAAAATAAACCCTCAGTTGTTACGAATGCAGACCATCGGGGAAATCTTTAGCTTTTTTTTTTTTTTCTCTTCGCAAGATGAGTCGGCAGAATATGAATCGGAATCAGTATTTTTTTTACCGACGGCTCCCCCAGCTGAGCTGTCACTCCACCCTGATGACTCTATTTGCCTCCGTGTCCTCTCCCACCCTCCACTTTGATTCCGCCTGATGAGTTTCCAGGCTGTCAGACGCTGCATCTCCGCTCTCTATTTGCACCAGCCCACCCTTCCTCACCCCCACCGGTTCCCTACTCTCGCTCCATCATTTATAGACCGCTCTTCCACTGCTACCCGGGCTCGGTGCTGAGGGTTTGGTTTCGGGGGTGGGGGTGGGGTCGGCTGCGTTTTTCAAGCAAACTGAAATATTCATATTCATAAGAGCCTGTGTCTCTGTGTGAGAGCGACTTCACGTGTACGCCCCCCCCCCCCCCCACCCCCACACACCACCGCCCTCCTTCAGCTCTGTCGAGATGTGTGCCTTTTCATGATTTTGTACGATGAAGTAGAGCCGCGGGTAGCCAGCTCGGCATCGTTGTGTACTTCTGTACTCTGTTTGTGCTTCTGGCTTTTTATTCCCCCTCTATCCGTGCCAGGTGATGCGTAAAGCCCGGTCGTTTTGATTCGGCTCCCAAAATAAGACTTGGCGCATCTATTACCCATGAACTATTCTGCAGGCAGGCACTCACACGACCAACCGAGGAGGTGGAATTTTTAAGAACTGTGTTAGCCATCCGTCGCCACGGCAATACATGTTGTACATTTAATTGAGCTTCACCTTTGAAATGTATTGCCTGTAATTCAGACAGATAACTGCATTTAAAAATGACACTCACTCTTAGTGACTGTCCCAATTATTATCATTTGTAATGTGGTGTGATTTGATTTAGCTGCAAAAAATATATAGATACATATCTATATAAATTAGGAGGGGACTGTATCCTTCATGGATATTGTTTTGATCATCCAATTATTTGATTTTTGAACTCGGTTTATGAACTCACCTTTTTTTTTTTATAGCATCCCGGTTTATTTTGTTTGTTTATTCTCCTATCTCAAGTCATTTTCCCCCATTGAAATGAATGGAAATGTGATTAATCCGTTCCACAGGAAGAAGAATAGAACTCTATCATACTGTACTTGATAAAAACAGAATGAGACCGTTTTTTTATGCTTCGATTCGACGTACAGCTTCTGATCGGCCTGCCTTGCAGACACAAAGAAAAACTGCTTCGCAACTGTAACTCAGTAATCTGCTGTGAGATGATCCTTATTTTTACAGAAATAAAGAATATACGGTATGCCTGTGAGTATTGCGATAACTGTCTACGTGTTGCTCCACCGATTGTGTTCAAATTTCCTTTGCTTAAAGCGTAATAAAACCACAACTACCGATGCAAAAAGTTAGCCCCTCAATGGTGTTTTCCGTTATGCGTTAGCATCAAGCTAGCTGGGGAATACCGGACACAGGGTGTAATTCTCTGAATTTGATGTTTAGTTTGACGGTAAACAGCTTGAGGCCTTTTTTCCTCTTAAGCTCGTGGGCTAGATTTTATTCGTCATCAATCAAGGGATCCAAAAGAGCAGTTGTGCTTACCGCAGCGCATGCAACTTTGGCGCACGCAAGTATTTCAAGTAAAGCATGCAATTAAAAAAACAAAAAAACAAAATTGCACAACCCAAAAAGCATGAAGAACGATCACAAAAATCCCCAAATATTGAACAAACAAATAGTTGACCAAAGTGTTTGGTCATTTATCGTCTTTCGCTCTTCCATCTTCAATTTGTAAAGCCAGAGAGAGTGTGTTCCCTCTTTTCTCATCTATCTTCCATTCGTGTCTTCCTCCGCAGAGATTTGCAGACCAGCTGATCCCCCCCCTCCCATTCATCTTTCCTTTCCCCTGGCCTTAGATGGCTCCCACCCTCTCATACCCAACATGCAAACACTTTCCCAACCGTCTCCGATCTATTATTTTCCAGCCTCTCCCACCTTCTCGTCAATCTCACCCCCACCTCCAGCTCTGCATCATCTCGTCGACCGGCGGCAGCACCCGCTACATGTATAGCCAGTTGCTATGTGGGCACCATGACAACCGTCATGAATTCGGCATGGCGCTCACGTATCCAGGCGGATGTGGGGTTTGTGTGTGGATGCAGCATTTCAAATGGCGCTCACGTATCCCGAGGATGAAACCTCTCCCGGGGTTTGGTGTACATTGAGTCGGATCATTCTCTCTTGATTTATTCAACGTTCATCCACAGCATGTCTGCATGAGTGTTCGTGGGTCTCTGTGTGGAAACACGCAGTGGGGGGGAAAGTCAGCCTTTCTCGCATTTGATTCCCGCGGATCCAAAAGTCAAAATCTTGTCATTAAACATTTGGAAATCATAAATCCCCACAAAATCATCATGAGATTGCCCAGCCCTGCACCGACATTAGCACATACAGCTAGCAAACGCAAAAAGACACAAACACGACAGACCAATCCAATTATGCGATACTATCTGACTCAACAACAAGCTGTAGTCTCCCAAATTGTCGTGGGTGCAGCTGGAGGATTGTAATTTATTGTCTTCGAGCGCTTAAGGCTTCTTCATTCTTCAACTAAAATGTCCCTGCCTAGACGTTATGATCTAAAAAAAAAAAAAAAAAAAAGAATTAATTCGCCCAGCGTATTGTTTTTTTTTTCTTCACCCTGCACAGAGTTCACATTGTCTTCGCTATGTAGTGGATGGAAAAATTGTTTGTCATGTTGTTTGTTATCGCAGATCTTCAGGGACAAATTTAGCTTTTTTTTTTTTTTAGCTTTTTTTACCCCCCAAGGATGGTCCTGCAGCAACTTCGCATAAACACACACACACATGATGTTCTGTGAGGGTTTTTTGAAAAGTAATAATATGTTGACTGAAAGCTATTTCTGGCAAAAAAGCGATCTTTGTTCCGCCTTCTCATGTTCCATGCGCTTAAAAATAGATGAAAACCAACCGTAATTAATTAAACTGGGGTAAGGGTGTCAGACTCTCCAAAAACAGTGTTTGGATAAATGTTTGATGGTTTTTCATGCAAGAGGATTTAAATATTCACGAAGCAAATGGTACAATCGTGCACATGTAAATTCGGAGACGTTTCTTTACATTTGGATGCTCCTCCAATTTCGAGACTTTGTTTCTTCCCCTCACTCGAAGAATTACACCAGAATTTTCATTCAGCGCCTCCCCGAATAGGGTTTTGACATCAGGCCATGATGGATTTGTATTTAGTCAGAAATCCCTTGCAGGAACCAATAAGTATCCTTAAGTCTGATCAGATAAAAAATCAAAAGCAAAAAAAAAAAAATTTTGTATGTATTGCAGCCCATTCAAGCTTTAAGAGGAAAGACCCACAAGGCTGAGAGCTTGTATGAGCTCCCCAAATTTCATCATTTTTTTTATAAACGCTGGACATTATACAGTACTATAAATGTTTGGAATGACAATCTTAGCAGCTAGATGTGCAGTCCAAAAATACTATTGATTTTTTTTTTTTTTTTGAACAAGTAGCCGTTGACGTGTAATCCATACTGTTTTTTTTAAATAAGAAAAATGACTTATGATTAAAAAAAAATATCTTAATTTGGTTTTAAATTTTTAAAAAAAATAAATCACGGTTATAAACCAATGAAGCATTGGCAAAAACGGTTGTCAATTTTCGGCCAAGCAGTTTTCTTGGCATCTGTTGAAGCGAATAAAGTAGCTCAGTTATATTAAAAAATAAATAAATTCGGAACTTCAATTTATTTTCGAAGTTAAAACTCATTCAGTACCAGCCAATTCTGGACCAAGTCTGAAAAGACGTTTAAAAACGTCTTTGGGAGTGAATGTTAAATAAGCAAAAAAGGAGCTTTTTTTAAGGTTACCATGGCAACACTTGAATTGACAAAAGTAAAATGAAAGGTTGTTGCACGTGCTACAGTTTTCAGCCGCTAGCAAAAGTAACTTGTAAAACGACGGCGTGAACAACTTGGATGCTCGAGTCGGAACTGCGCAGTTTTAAAATGACAAAACATCTCATTTGGAATCCCAATATACCTCGCGGGGAAAATTCACTTGAATTTGAAACAACGGAATCCTGCCCCAAGTGGACGTTAACCAGTAACGAGTGGCCGTGCAACGGGTGTCCATGAGCGAACGTCACACTTGACAAGCGTTTGCATCATGGGGTTTCACGGTGCACAAAAAGAACACTTGACCGCAGGCAAAATTCCTTTGGCGGACACAAAGAGAGAGACTTTTGTTGTTTCTGCGTTTTCATGAACGCGTGACGAAAAAATGGAAAATCCTTGCGACACGCACATACGCGCAGACACCCAAGGCTCATGGGAGCCGCCTCCCCTCTCACCTTGCGACACCTTTCCTTGCGTTCAAGCTCATGTTTGACAGCGGACTGCCTTTGGCTTGATTTTGTCATTATCAAGTGACAAAGGACCTTGCGAGCGGTTTCTAAACTCAAACGGAATATGTTGTTCAAGGCTGCGGGGGCTCGGCCCCTGCAAGCCTTCAGTCAAGGTCACGAAGTTGAGATGGAGGGAAGGGAGTTGGGAGGGTGGGGCTTTTATCTTCTCCCTCAACTTTGTATTTCGTCACAGTGCCGTGCCAAAGTCATTGAACGCTCTTATCTTTGAACTTTAACGTACTGTAACAGCCTTTGCCGAATGTGCCATCGCCGTTTTGAATGGAGGGCTTTGTTTTCTCCGAATCTATTTCAGTCGGTTAAAGTTCCCTTTTTATTTTGCAACGGTGTCAAATGACCAAATGCCGAGCTGCGCCAACGTTCCGACCATTTTTATCTCTTCGTCAGAGATTAAAAGAACCCATTAAGCATGCTTATTTTTCAAAGTTGCCGACAAATCTTTCACAGAATGTTTGTTGTTATTCTAAGGGCGTTATTTGTCTGACAATGATTTGCAAAAATTTTTTTAAAAAAAATACAAATGGATGGCTCTGTCTGTACTTCATGCTCAGTCAAACTGTAATGTCAAAAAAACACGCTGTCGTTGGTCCGTGGTCCCCAACATGCAAGATGAGATTAAAAGCAAAAGTGATCTGTTTCTTTATTTTATTTTTTTTAAGAGCAGAATGCCTCGGGAACTTGTTACCGAAGAGAATTGCACCCACCCACCAAAAACACATCTTCGACTGTGTAGGAGCTGGATTTTTGCCGGTGTATTTCACAGCTCACAAAGCAAACTGAGGCGCATTTTTTTCTACGGTTTCTCCGCTTGCCATATACCGCGTCTCTGGAAGTTTAAAATGCACATTTCGAGGGTGAGGGTTTCCACCTAAACCTAACCCTAACCCGGGGGTCGGCAACACGCGGCTCCAGAGCCGTAGGCTAATATAGCTGAAATAGATCTAGATACATGTTGCAGCTTCGAAAAAGGAGAACTGTGGTGTTAGTTTTTTTAAAACGTACACTTTATTTATGCTTTTAACAGTCTCGACAAACACAGACACGTCTGCCTTCGACTCCGTGCCTTCTCTCTTCTCGTTCGACTCGAGAGGCGTTCAAAGATAGCCTCAGAAAAACGGAAATCAATGATCACTTCACTAATACTAAGAAAAAAGCGAAAAAATAAGGCACCAAAACAAAAAATCAAGTGAGGAAATTACAAAATAAATTCTATGGGGGCGTTTGTGAACACACAACAAAGGAACGAATAACAGAAACAATTCTGAGACAGTCCAGTCTCCTACATACGTACAGCATGTGTTTCCTTCATTATAAGTTTTATAAAAGGCTTTTATTTTTTTGTGGCTCCAGACATTTTTTTTTTTTTTTTTTTTGTCCAATATTGCTCTTTCAACATTTTGGGTTGCCGACCCCTGTCCTAACCCAAAATAAATAAATAAAATATCTTGTCGAGAGACACAAGCTGAAAACAAAAACATGACTTGCAAAAAAAAAAAAAAAATTTTAAGTTGAATAAGAGCTGAGACATCTTATGAATAGAGGAGAAGAGAATCAGACTGACTTGATTAAATTAGAAGGGCACAAGGGTTCTATTTGTGATATGTGCTTGCAGATTTCGGAATTCTAACGTGATTTGCGTAACATGCTGCTCATGCTCCCTTGACTGGAGTTTGGAAAAAAAAAAAAAAAGAAGGTGCATCCACCAAGTCTCTTGCTGCATATTTCTTTGTGTCGCGCTCATGTTGTTGAACACGAAAAGGTCATTTTGCTCCCGTTCATTCTGCTCCACAGGAAGCGGGCGGTTTCAGTAGTAGGGATCAGCGCGCGCACACACAGGGGGATTGGGCACCTGTAACGTTGCCAAAGGCGGGATAAACACGCTTAAGGTTTCCAGGAGATTTCTTGAATGGTGCGATCCAGGCTAATTTATCTGGGTCATGTGAGAGAAAAAAAAACAACAAAAATACCAACTTTCAGTGTTCACGCTTTATAAACATTGAGGAATACACTATTTTTTCTTTCTCCGGTGGCGTCCTTTTTTCCACCAGATGACCTTTTGGTGCCAGTCTTTGTTATCGATGTTGAGCTCTTGTGTCATGTTTCAGTCATGTGATCAGTCAAAGTCGAGCCTTCGGTTTGCCGTTTGCCGCTTGACGATGACATCCCGAAACTTGAAAGCTGACATGAACGTGGCCAGAAAACACGAGACATTTTCAGGACATCACATGGATGCGTTACGCTGCAACTTGTGACCGAGTGTCTTAATCGGAGTGGAGATGGGATTGTTGGATGAAAAGCAGAAAAGCAGAAAGGAGCCCTTGAGCAAAAGCTAGCCAGAGGTCTTTTGAGCCATCTGCGAGCGGAAATGTGCCCGAGGATTGACTCTACTTCTTTTCCGGCTTATGTATTTTGTCTTTCAAAAGAGCCAACAAACTTAAATCATCAGCAATTTCAAATGTATAATCGAATTCAAATTTAATTCAAGCGGGTTTTGTTTTTTCCAAAAGTCGACCTCTGTGGATCTTAAAACTCATTTTCCAATTCTGGACCAAGTCTGAAAAGACGTTTAAAAACGTCTTTGGGAGTGAATGAGTTAACTTGAGTTTCCGATCGCACTCTTTCTTATCTCATTGTAAGATCCAGAATCATTTGTTCATGCACATGTTTTTCTTTTGCCAAAACCATTTCCCATAGTCGTGTTAGAAATGTGATGCGGTTTTGACGAACGAGTCATTGGCTTGAAAGATTTGCATGCATTGAACGTGTGTTAATTTGTTCTAAACGGGAGCCAGCTAAATTCTCATGTTCAACTAAAACTTGCCATTCAAGTTCAAAAGTACCCCAACGGTGTTTTATTTGAAATTAGAGCAATAAAGTAGTTGTATCAGCTCCGATAGTTTTATAAGCGTAGCATGTAACCCAGTTCTAACGGTGAATTTGGCTTTAGTAACCTCACAGGATACAATTTTTGTGTTTTTTTTGGCAGGGGGGGTCTTTCACTCATTCAGTACCAGCTAATTCTGGACAAAGTCTGAAAAGACGTATAAAACCGTCTTTGGGAGTGAATGAGTTAAGGGCAACCACTAAATCCATTTTTTCAGGAAAAACCCTGTTCACAGTTGGTGAAAAATCTGTCAGCTGATTATTGCAACTTAAAAATTTCTCGGGGGGGGGGGATGGAAGCGGTGGCGGTGCCTCTCAATCGATCTTAAGACTGGTACGTTCTGGAAACATTTGCAAAAGTCATTTCTTGACAAGCTCGTGTTTAGCGTTGGCTCATGTAGGCCAAGTCTTATGGCGACGGTGTCACAAGACATCGAGGGAGGGCAACTTTCATTGACGTTTGAAGCAGCGCTGACACTCACTTTTGCTGCAAGTCAGCGACCGCAAGGCCACAATCTGGTCATCAAAGGATGCCGTAAAAATTTTGCTGAACCAAAAGCTGAGACAAATGCTCGTGGTCCCAAAGGTCACGGTTGGCGGCATGCTCCTACTTTGTGTCTCGGTCGTATTTTTCTGCTATGGGTATACCGGGGCATCCCTTCCCCCCCCGGAGTAGCCCCTTTTCACCGTTTCCCAGATGTGAGCTTGAGGGTTTGGAAGAACAAAATATTCTGAGCTTTCGTGAGAAAAGAATCTTGTTGATTCAGTATCTTGATCAATTCAGCATTCGAGGGTGGCGGTCGGGGTGGGGGGGAGCCCCGGCAGTGGAGACCCAAGAGCTCTTGGAGGACTTTGCTGCCACAACAACAAGCAGAAAATTGGGTCACTGGGAAAAGCGAGTGTTGTCTCCACGGCAACGGCGATGTGTTGACACAGCGGCCGGCTCCTCATCCAGGCAAATTCCCCGTCATGCCGTTCGAATATGACGCAGCTATTGACTTTTCGCTTCATGTTTTGTGGAGCCGAATCGTGAAAGGGACTCCGCTCTCATCCATCAATATGACTCAATCGGCCATTTAATGTTTTCCGCCAAAGCAGCGGATTTTTGCAATTTTTCTAATGCATAAAATAGGTCTCTTATAATGACAAAATATTATATTATTACCAAATGCACTAGGGAGTGGCACCCAAATTTCGTTGTAAGCTTATACAATGACAATAAAGGCGATTCTGATTCTGATTACATCAAACCCAAATGACAATTTAATTGAACAGACGAGGCATTCAAACGATCTCATAGTACATGCGGTCATGGTAGTATCATCCATGCATGATGCCTAACTGTCGCGTACGCTTCTCTCTGCACGCTCGACATCACTCTGAGCTGATTGAAAAGCATCACTGAACACCAAGAGCGTGATAGTGTTTACATCCCTGATTAAAAAAAAAAAAAAAAAACTAGATTTGCCCTTCATTACTGCCAGTGTGGTGTGTGACATGAACATCTTAACGCTCAGCGAGGGCGGGATTGCCGTATAGTGTAGGCGTGTGTGTGTGTGTGTATGTGTGTGTGTGTGTCGGGTCACGCAAGAGGGCAGAGTCTTGCCGCACTTGATTGAAACCGGCGGTTAATTTCAGAGCCTCCCACTGAGATTAGCGAGGAGAGAGCAGGAGGGGAAAAAGGGCTAAAGGTTAGCGAGACAGAAAAGGGAGAAGCGGAGAGTTGAGCGCACAAACGTACGAGGAAGGTCGACGCCGAGTCCTGAAGTGAAACCAAGGACGTCGACACCACAACGTGAAGTCTTGCCGGGACAATCTTTGGCCCATCGTTTGGCACATCGGTCTTTTCGAAGCCAACGTTGCTCTGTTTTGAGCCGTCAGCTTTCGGAACAGGCGAGAAGTGTAAATAGACATCTCTGTTTGGATCCATTTCCAATCTTGTGCTGGGCTGGGAGGTGTCAGTAAACACAAGCCGCCGCCCCCATCCCCACAGCGTTTCTCACCTTGAATCACTGGCCCAAGAAAATGGAAATGATGGTCTCCATGGCAACAGCGCCCTCCAAGAGATTCCATACCTGCTGCCAAAATTCTAATTGTGAAAGACGTGTTTGCAAAACATGGTCGCGATATCCCGTCATAGAATGGACCACTAAAATAAATCGGGGGCCATCTTGTACACTGCAGGGGTGTCAAACTCATTTTTGGCTGGGGCCACATTTTATTTACTATTTCTCTTGGAGGGCCGTTATGATTGAAACCATGTAAAGTCAAGAATAACTGTTGATTGAACTATTTTTTTAAATTACTATCATGAGGGGTTTTGGCAACAAGAAAATGCGTAGAATACATCTCTTATTTATTACACATGACCATTTAAAATGTTGGTCGACATTTAACCCCCATGCAGTAATTATCCCAAAATTGGACATTTCGGACACTTTGGACGATTTTGGACTGTTGGACAAATGGACACCACAGACAAAACAGTGAAAAGTAACTCCACGAAGCTGAAATTTTGCATAGGATGTATATCTATGTCTTGGCCAATTCCCACTGAACATTTTGAGGGGTTGAAAGTGAAAAAAAATTAAAAGTGAAAAAAGTTGTTGCACATTGGAAGAGGGACATTTTTGGGACGTAATACCCTTCATGCAGCCGCTTAAAAATACTGCATGATGGTTAAGAACATGAAGTTGACATGTTTGAGCTGCTTTCGAGGGCCACATAAAATGACATGGCGGGCCAGATCTGGCCCCCCTACCTTGAGTTTGACACCTGCGTTTACTTTGATCCATTTGATTTCAGTTCTTATTTAGACCGCCGTCAGCACCTGACAACTTTGACTTCCCAGTTTTTGTCAACATATAATTCCCTCGGCCGCATCTCGCCGGTTGACAAGCAGCGTCGAAAAAACTGCCATAGCGAACCAACCGCAGGTCACAGAGTGTCATAATCGTCCTTTGAACAACCTAAAGTCGCTATTGCTGAAATGTGTTATTGCTTTTTGAAGCATCCGCTCAATGAGGCTTTTTTTTTTAGATACGACGTTCCAAGGTAGCCTTCTGGATAAACTTTTCCTGAGTTCGCTCCAACGCCTGCGATAGGAGCTTGATATTTTCACGCTCTGGAAAAGTGTGACGGTCATAAAATCTGTCAAACTGGCGCGGAACTACTCTCGGCGACAGAAAACCTTTTACCATCTATACGTGTGTGTGTGTGTGTGTGTGCGCCGATGCTATTCCAAACTGTTTAGCCACCTCAGCAGTTTCCAGACGCTCTCTCTCTCATATTCGCATTACAGTTTTTGACAGCTCGCTAAATCTCGCAGATGTAAAACTTGCGCCAGGTCCCGGTAAATTGCACCAAAGGTCATAAATACCCAACCTGTGCGCGAGTCTGTTCAAACAAAACGGATTTTAATTCACTTGTGGTCAAAGGCTGCACTGCCCCACCACCCCCTCCCTCTCTCCTCCCCTCAATTCATCTTTGAAGAGATTGCATCACGTGTGTGTGAAAGGATCCGAATTCCAGTTTTACCATTTGAATCGGGACGGGTTGCAGATGAGAAGCGGCGTGATCATCAGTTTTGTATACATGCGCCAATGTGCACATGTATGTTGACTTCATTCACTCGGAAATTAGAAGGCAAAACCACATGACTGCGATCCACAATTCGAGTCGTCGCAGATGCGTTTGAGCGAGCGGACTTTGATACTTTCTTCTTCTTATTCGGCACAAAATCCCTTCTCGCTGCGCGTCGAAGCAAAATGTCAATGTGGCAAAGTCATGGGGAATTTCCGAGCTCATGGGGTTGCACAAGTGTACACACCCTCTTATAACACTGATGGGGCTGTGTTCATGATAAGGTTATAATAGTTTTGGGGTTTTCAATGTAGTTACAGTAGTTTTTATTTAATTTGGGTTCTAAAATCACTTAGTTTTGCAGCAGGTTTGGGTTTTTTTAATGACGGGTTTGTTATTTTTTAAAAATGGACATTGGCTCGGCGATAAACAACACCATAAAAAACAAAAACAAAAGAAAGATCCCAACAAGTGCCCCCGGGCTACCAGGCTTCTTGCTTGCCCGCTTTTCTGCCCTCCCTCCTCCACGCGGTGAAAAATTCATGCAAGTTCCCAGCAAAGAGCTCAGGATGATTAAACATTCAGATTCTATGTTTGAAAATGGAAGCTGAAATTGTGCCGGCCCTCGCTCTCCGCATGTGCGCGGCGGAGAGGTTTGGCGAACGCTGAATGTATTTCCACCGGCATCGAAACATTCCGAGCAATTTGATGCTTTATTGATGACGACGATGATTTTTTAATTTTTTTATTCAGCGCAACCACCGATTATAACACCGACACTCACTAACCGTTCCCTATCGGGCATGCTGTTAAATATTTGCGAGAATATTTTCAAGGGCTTGAAAATATTGACAGTTCTGTTCTGACAGTTTTTTTTTTGGGGTTGAGTGAAGGCGTTTATTTTTGAGACAAAACAACTCATGAGAACTGGGTTGGAAAAATAACAAATCACATGATTAATAAAAGATTTTTTTTTAAAAATACAAAGCAGGGTCTTTCAACCTTGACAGCAGGTGAAAACTTGAAAAGAAATAGAGTGGCTATAAAAAGTCTGCACACCCCTGTTCAAATTATATTTTGGGTGAGAACAAATAAATCATTTCAAAACCTTTCCCGCCCTTCATGTGACCGATAACTTATACAACACGATTAAAAAAAATTTTGGAGACGCGATTAAAAAAACAACAACAACAAAAACAACTGAGCTCATGGGGTTGCACAAGTGTACACACCCTCTTATAACACTGATGGGGCTGTGTTCATGATAGGGTTATAATAGTTTTGGGGTTTTCAATGTAGTTACAGTAGTTTTTATTTAATTTGGGTTCTAAAATCACTTAGTTTTGCAGCAGGTTTTTTTTTTTTTTAATGACTGGTTTGTTATTTTTTTTAAAATGCAGCATTTTTTTAAAACTGCTTTAGAATTAGTTCGTTTTTTTTTGTGTAAATGTGTGTGAAATACATGGCGCATTTGTTGGGTACGAGTGACGTCTCCTTTGATGACTCACGCTCTGCAACTGAGTGCCAGTATTCTGCGGGAGTTTCCCCTCTTACACAACATCATTTGAAAAGTGGCAGGGGGGGGGGGTCAAATGAGTAACCCGGCCAAAAACTCCCCTCCCAACACTTATTAGGAGACAACAAAAACGTATGAAGACCCAAAAGCTACAATGAGTTGAGTTGTGTGTTCTCTATCTTCCGAAGACAAAATGACAGTGTTATTGCAGTTGACCTGAGCTGGTCTCAAAAGCCACTTTCATTACCACGGACAAGGCCTCTGTAATTTTATTGGAGCCGCTTCCACACAAAACAAAGCGGCAAATCTCTCTTGAAGGGAAAGCGCCAACCGCTGCAGCGTTGTGCAAGTCATACACTGCCGGGCTGTTTTACAGGTCCCTGTTTGGAGTTTTAGAAAAATGGAAGAAGACACACACCAAAAAAAAAAAAAAAAGACGATTTGTTGACAGTAAATCCACAGATCTAATAACAGCAGACGGTCGTCGCATACTTTGTGTCAGGTTTACTTCACAACAGCAAGCAACTGAAAGTGCGACGTCGCGCTATTTTTTCCGTGATTAGTCGTCCCCGTCGTAGTTTCAACAACAAATGTAACCAAACAGCCATCATGTGCTTGGCTCCAGCGATTGATTCAAACTTAGCGTCTATCCGACATTAAAAATACGCATCGTGTACAGAAATGGGCTGTGGTTTATGATTCCCGACAACCTCGAAGGTCGTCATTTTGTCCTACTCGAGTGACAAGCACTTGAAAAGGGAAGCTAGGCCAAATATTTGGCATTTGTTGGATGTGTGAAGATTTGCGGGGAATTGGGTAATCTATTAGCCGCTCGGTGGCGTTCATCAGCGCGGCGTTCAAATCCCGACGTCACACATGGGCTGCGATTGTGTCAGATTACTGGGAATTAAGACGAGCCTTGAGGATTTTAATCTCTTACAGGTGTTAGACCAGGGGTCGGCAACCCAAAATGTTGAAAGAGCCATATTGGACACAAAAAAAAAAAAAAAAATATGGCTGGAGCCGCAAGTAGGAGACTGGACTGTCTCAGAATTGGTTGTTATTCATTCGTTTATGTGTTCACAAACGCCCCCATCGAATTGTATTTTGTGATTTCCTCGCTTGATTTACTGTTTTGATGCATTACTTTCGCTTTTCTTCGTGTCAGTGAAGTGATCATGAATTTCCGTTTTTCGGAGCCTGTCTTTGAACGCCTCTCGAGTCGAACGAGAAGAGAGGAGGCACGGAGTCGGGGCGCAGACGTGTCTGTTTGTCGAGACTGTTAAAAGCATAAATAAAGTGTACGTTTTTTTAAAAAAAACAACACCACAGCTCTCCTTTTTCGGAGCTGCAACATGTATCTAGATCTATTTGAGCTATATTAGCCCACTATCAAAATCTTTTTCCGTTTTCAGAAATTTTTATAAAGCTCCAAGGAGCCACTAGATGTCGCTAAGGAGCCGCATGCGGCTCTGGAGCCGCGTGTTGCCGACCCCCGTGTTTGACGGTGGATCACTGGATAAACATTAGCTTTGATATTTTTGGCCATGCAAAAAAAAAAAAAAAAAAGTCGCCATCATCTTTTAATCAGCAGCCATTATCAACACGACAGTGAACAACTGAGAGCGAATCCCGCTGGAAAGGGACATGCCATCAAAGACCATGAAGTCCAAACCCATAAACTTGTAATAATGGCAAAACGTAAATCAAACTTTGTGCCGACAACAATCTCGAGCCGCGAATGGCCTCCTCACCCCTGTCGTTGCGGCTTATGGAGTAGCGAGCTGCAGCTGAAGGCGGCGGTGAATCGAGCACTGTGGCGCGGGAGAAAGGGCGCCATTGTTCGGCTGCGGCCGTAACAATAGGAGCTCTGTCGGAGCGGATCATCTGTTTTCTTGGCTAGTTGGCCCACTAATAGAGCTACTTATGCTCTGTAAATAGGCTGGAGCCGGGTCCGAAATAAATACACACAAACATATCGGCTGGTGCGTGTGTGCTGGAGGAGCGGGGGGGGGGCTTAATCAGTTGGGGGCGATGTTTTTTTTTGGATGATGGTTGGTAGGATGTTGTCACACTTATCTGCGGAAAGAGAACACGGATTACGGCTTTTCCTAACACTACTCTGCATTTTTATCCCCCCCTAACCCGAACACGAAACCGTAAAATTTTAGGCGCCACTGCCAGGCAGAGCTTCCGTAAATCGTGCGCGAATCACGTTTTTTTAAGTGTTACAATGGTGACAGCTTATATCACCTACTGTCACGGAAGCTTTCGTTTCAAATTGCGACGGGGCCTCGTTTGGGATGATTAAGGTCGAGAGCGAAATCGGGAGCTGTGATGTTTCTTCATTCCGGCCGGGCGCGTCGAAGAAAACTCGGAAGCAACGCTGCAATTCTACGCTGATGTTTCTGTGATGCCTTGCGCTCAACTCTGCTTTCGACTGTCGTGTGAGGACAAACGATTGACGAGGAACGGTGAGAGGCAGAGATTAAAGGGAGACAAAGGGCGAGACAAAAAGAGAGAGAGAGAGAGAGAATGAGCACACGCCCAACATTTTCCAGCTCAGCCCAAATGCCCTGGGCTCAACTCACGGCCAGTCTGCTACTGTTTTTCTTCTCCCTTTAACCCCCCCCCCGCCCCCCCCGACTCCCCGTTTCCCTCTCTCCCGCCGCTCTAACACTCTCGCCCAGGGGCAAAGTCGAGCTGCGATAGGATTCGGCCGTTGCCACGGAGACCAGAGAGACATCGCTGCCATAGCAACACAGCATCGCTTGCTCAAGCGTAGCTCCGTGGCTTTCCGCCGCGCTCATGGCGTACCCCTGATCCGCTCGGCCTCTTTTCTTATCAACACGTATTTTCACAATTAGCTCTTTTTGTTGTCATTTTGTATTTTGCTGTTGATGCCCCGTCATATAATTAAAAGGGCCGCCGGCAGTTCAAAAGCTCTGTAATTGAAGCGCTCGCACGGGCCGGGCACCGACTCAATACGTCGCCTCTCACTGCGTCAAAAAGAGGAAAACATTTGGATTGAATGGAGCGGCCTCAATTAGCCTCTCAATAGATCGCGGCAGTAAATGCCGCTGAAAATCCATTGAAGAGCTTTTCACCTCTGTGCCAAGAAATATCTGGCAATCGCAGAAAGTTTAGCAAGAATAATTTCGAAAAGCCAGTGATTACAGTATTATTGGGGAAATTAACTCCAACGGTGTATTTTTTTTTTATTACATTTAGAGGCAGATCCGATTTTACTCGATGCCTCATGATTACTACCGTGAAACTCCTCTAGAACAAAACCTACATGGGCAAAAATACCCCCTAATGTGAAAAAATCTTCATGCATTAACACCATTCCCATTCTCCTGCCCCAATTTCTTACCCTTTTGTTTCTTTCTACACTGACTATATGAAGTGTTAAATAAGTGTGTGCTCATACTTATGCACTATTGGAATAAAAATAGAGTACACATACGTTTGTGTGTGCGTGTACACATACGTTTGTGTGTGTGTGTGTGTGTGTGTGTGTGTGTGTGTGTGTGTGTGTGTGTGTGTGTGTGTGTGTGTGTGTGTGTGTGTGTGTGCGTGCGTGCTTACATCTGAGATCAAATTTGCTACAGTGAAAAACCCCCTGTTGTGGAAAATGTCTTGCTGCAAACATGATTTCATTGTAGAGGAGTTTCACTGTACTCCTCAGAAATTGATTGCCTGTTCATTGGGTAGTCGCGCTCATCTTGAAGATCCATAAGGTCTCCCGTTTTTGAACGACGGGATGATTTGATGACATGAACTCATCCAAGGATCAAAAATTGCTCGCGCGGATTTTGCGCTAGCCTTTTCCTCAGGTAGGCTGGCGGTGGAGTCTTGTGGCGGTTATCCATGTCATTGTGGGACCATTTCTGTTGTTGCTACGGCTGTTGTTGTGCCCATAGTTCTTTCATCCCTCCTCCAGGTGCTTAACCCTTCTATCTTTTTTATCACTCTCTACCTTCCCTCTGTTCCTCTATTCCAGGGGTCATCAACCCAAAATGTTGAAAGAGCCATATATGAAAAACAAAAAACAAATATGTCTGGAGCCGCAAAAAAAATAAAAGCCTTCAATAAAACTTACAATGAAGGACGTTTCTTTCTTCGAGAGAAGTGCTTGCTCATGTGAGATGCACTAGTATTTTTTCCTCTTATGTTGTGTACATGCTATATATAATATATGAGGAGTGTGGTTCTGGATCAGCTTGATGTTTAAAGTGCCTCGAGAGCCTATATATAGTAACTAAAACTGACCTGACTTTTGTTCTGATGAGTACAATCCATACATGTACAGTAATCCCTCGTTTATCGCGGGGATTACGTTCCAAAAAGAATGAGTGATAAGTGAAATGCGTGAAGCAGTGAACTTTATTTTACAGTTATTACACAATAATTAACTATATATACAATGAAATCAAAGATTAAACCCTGTTTTCAGGCCCAATTACAAAAAAACAAACGTTTTCAATAGATAACTATATAGTTTTTGGAAATACTGTACTGTTGACACACAGCCCCGCCGACGCGTTCTGAATTAAAGGGTTAAAAGCATTAAAAAACTGCACCAAAAAAATCCGTGAAACAGTGAAGCCGCGGAAAGTGAACCGTGTTAGAGCGAGGGATCACTGTAATTCTATCGAAACGAAATTAATCGCTAAAGGAAATCATTTTTAGTGAGTAAAAAAAAAAAAATCTGAAAAATTGGGTCCACCTAATTTGCAAGCAAGTATGAGCAGGCGGTCCGGTGTTGCCAGTGGTTAGTGCATCGACCTCACAGTGCAGAGGTCGTGGGTTCGATCCCGGCTCCGGCCTCCCTGTGTGGAGTTTGCATGTTCTGTGTGGGTTTTGACCGGGTACTCCAGTTTCCTCCCACATTCCAAAAACATGCACGGCAGGCTGATTGAACACTCTAAATTGTCAATGGGTGTGTGTGTGTGAGCACGGATGGTTGTTCGTCTCTGTGTGCCTTGCGATTGGCTGGCAACCGGTTCAGGGTGTCCCCCGCCTACTGCCCAAAGACAGCTGGGATAGGCTCCAGCTCCCCCCGCGACCCTTGTAAGGATAATGCGGTTCAAAAAATGGATGGATGGATGGATGGATGAGCAGTAAATCGTAAACAGTCACGAACTGAATTTTATCCACATTGCGATTGCTCGGAATTCAAATCGCTCCCATGCCCTTGATGCCCTCATTGCTTTCGCCAGACTGTCAAAACTGCATAAGTGGCACAGTTTGATCCAGAGTCTGTGAAATGACTTTTGTTAATAGGGACGCTGCGTGATTGAAACCCTCGAATTTCGCTGCCTCAATTAGAGCGCGCCTCCAAAAGCGGCGCAAGTCAGTGTGGCGCTCTTTCATTCACTCACTGAGCTTTGGCTATGTGCAAATGCGAATGCTTCAAAGCTCCAGTCAACGTGCGGCGGCTTCCAGAGTTATAACATGCGTCCGTCACCAGTGGTCAGACGAGGTGTGATGTGTGTACGCCTGATGCATGTTGCCATGTCGACCGCAGAGCGTGACAGTCGATGGGAGGTCGCTCAGAAGGGGTGCTGGCGAAAAAAAGCTCACACCAGTGGGAGACTGAATTTATAGATTATTTATGTGGCTGTCAAGGACTCTCAGCGTCAAACGCAGCGGCTGGGCGTGTGCATGTGCGGCGCGGGCGGGTTAAAAGCGGTCGAGAAGGGATAGCGCAGGTCGCACGTTTTGAAAGCTCAAAGCTCAAATTGGTTGATAACGCCGCTTAGCTTGTAGCTTGTCAACGTGTCATTAGGTGTGCACTGACAAGCCCTGTGGATGCAACGCTTACACTGACGCGCACACGCACACACACACACTCAGGTGTTGCCGGAAAGGTCGACTTTCCTTGTCACTTCATATTCCATCAAGCCTGGAGCCTTTTGCTTCATCAAACACTTCCTCTTTCTTACAGTTGTTTAGAAGTTTGGTCACGTGTGTCTATGTGATGGACTGGATTCACTTTCACGACATAGTGGGACCCATAAGGGGAAGATGCAGGACTGGGAGTTCAGGTTTGTGGTATAGGAATCCATTCAAAATTGATTCATAATATGCAATGATGCTAATTTTTTTTTTTTCAAGATATTGCGAAAGTGTCCAGAGACAAAATGTTACATTACATTGTATGAAATGGTTTATTGGTACCTAGAGATGGTTAAAAAATATATATATTTTCATCTTCACTTTATGTCTAATTTGTCAAAAAAAATTTGCAGTAATAACGTCCGAACCGCTTGATCCTCACGAGGGTCACGGGGGGTGCTGGAGCCTATCCCAGCCCGGGCAGTAGGCGGGGGACACCCTGAATCGGTTGCCAGCCAATCACGAAAACCATCCAACCCACACGTCACACCTAGGGATGAATTAGAGTGACCAATAGCCTGCCTGCATGTTTTTGAATGTAAAACGGAGCACCCGGAGAAAACCCACGTTTTCAGGGAAAACATGCAAACTCCACACAGGGAGGCCGGAGCTGGAATCGAACCCGGTACCTCTGCACTGTGAAGCCGACGTGCTAACCACTGGACTACCGGGCCGCGCTCATAACGCAGTGCGCTAAATATCATCTTGACAGTAGAAACAAATATTTTTTTCTTAGCTTGAATGAACGAATCTAAGTGTCTTGCCCTTGCCTGGAACAGCAATATTATCGCCGACGCCCCTGGTCAGTGATGTGGCGGTTGCCGCGGTAACGACAGACACGCTACTAACTGCAGCATCAACATGCTTCAAAGCTATTCTGTTAAATAGTCCACTTTGTTTTCATCTGATTTACTAATATTTAACTAGGCTTTCAAATTAATTTTAACCCTCATGCAGTATTTTTAAGTGGCTGCATGAAGGGTATTACGTCCCAAAAATGTCCCTCTTCCAATGTGCAACAACTTTTTTCACTTTTAATTTTTTTTTCACTTTCAACCCCTCAAAATGTTCAGTGGGAATTGGCCAAGACATAGATATACATCCTATGCAAAATTTCAGCTTCGTGGAGTTATTTTTCACTGTTTTGTCTGTGGTGTCCATTTGTCCATCAGTCCAAAATCGTCCAAAGTGTCCGAAATGTCCAATTTTGGGATAATTACTGCATGGGGGTTAATTCTGCAGTATTTATAATAATGCACATGCTATCTCGCCAGCTCGCGAGGTAGATAGATAAAAGGGTACGTTTACAAAAATATGATCAAATGCTAACAAAGTCAAGCATTTTAATATTCGTCAGGGGCTAACAGTTTTTCATCTGGAAAAATATTTGACTAAACCAAGTGTTTGAAAATTAATTGTGGTCGTTTCCCATCATGCCGTGCGCTCCGTACACATAAATGACAACGCACATGCTCCGAACCCCTGGCAGGCATCTAAATAAAAATCCGCCAACCATACCGGATGTGCATCATTGGTTGTCATGGCCACCGGTGGAATATTCTTGAGGGTTGCCAAGGTAACAGCTTGGGGAACGCTTCGCCAGCCTGTCAGCGACTGGTCTGAGGACAGCAGAGAGCCGGTGATTAATGTTTTGTGTGTGTTCGTGTGTGTGTGTGTGAGAGAGAGACGGAACGCATATGTGCATGATTAGTGGAGGTGGTGTTGTGATCTATGATGCCTGATGGAGATTTGAGCCGCGGTGAAAACATGTTGACATACAGTGGCTATTTTGGTGTACGTGCGTGTGGGACTAAGAAGAAGCATACATCCATGTGCTGGTATGTGTGGCGGAGATGCGAGACGATTGTGATGCGTATCAAAGCGTCCGCCATTCATGCCGATGGACCTGGGGATGAGGCAAAGAGAAAACGGGACCCAGTTGCCATGGTGACGCAATCAGAAATCTGCTTTCCACCCAAGCCCGTCTCCGCCTGGGCACTGTCAACGTTTGGTCTCCACTGCATGACAACAAACATACCTGCGCGCGCACACACACACACACACACACACACACACACACACACACACACACACCATATGTGACTGGGTCCTCTTGTTTTTGATGTGCCACTCTCGCTTGGTTTTGTCTCCGTTTTCGCGCTGTCTTTCTGTTTCGCTCTCTCACACTCCTCTCACTTCTCCTGCCCTATATTCATACACTAATCTGGTCCAGTCTGTCTTCTTGTCTGACTCCAGTAATCTTGTCAGGACAGATGGCACACCCACACACACCCACACACACACACACACACACACACACGCACAGCAGCATCAGCATCTGCCGCAAACTTTAGATTACATGTTTGAATGACAAACATTCCACAAAATAAATGAAATAGGAGCATCAATTTGAATGAGGCAGTGTTGCTATATGCGGGGCCGAAAGAGTCATTTCGGAAAAACATCAAAAATAGAAATGATTGATATTTATGCCAATAATGATTATGGTGAATAATAATGAAAGATTGGATTTGCCGGCATACTGTAACTATTACGAATCAATCCCTCCCGATGCGCTCATCCGAGTAGACGATCAAACATTGATGACTGCTCCAAATCTGTTCATGATACAAAAGGTATTTTTGAGTTTTATCTATCTGTGTCTGCCTGATCCTCCCCCCCCCCCCCCACCCCCCACCCCGCACCCCACAACCCTCGGGTTTCTTCTGCTCAGAGAGATGACAGCAAAATGAAGTATGAGCGAGCACTGCCACAGGATAATGATGGCCTTTGAAACGGCTGGCGATGGATCAGGGCCTACGAGATGAGACGGGAGATGCTCAGGAGGAAATGACTTGAGCCCCCCCCCCCCCCCCCAAAAAAAAAATGCAGGCCTCAAAAAACGGTAATTTTCTTGCCTCATTATGAATCAATTCCAATGAGGTCTATGTGGAGAGTCCTATCGTTAAATATGCGCTCATGCCCGAGCGCTTTGGTAAAGCACCGATCAAGACATTGATGACTGAGCTTCAACCAAATCGTGCTTCATAAAACAACGGGATGACAAAAGGCTCAGTGTGATTGTGATGTTTTATCTATTCCCTTTCGCTGGTTCTGTGTCTCCCAACGGAGAAGCGCGCTGCTGTTAAAGTTTACAAGGAGTGAGTCATCGTATTCTGGCTCGTCGTACGCCACAATACACGTGCGTAACAATCCTCCCAAAAATTATCACAACCTAAAATGCTGCTATTGGCGTCTTCCACAGCCTTTCAATACTTCTTGCGCAACTGGCTGTTCTAGAGTAAAGACCCATTCATTTCGAAGAGCGATTGCCTTTCTGTGATACTTCCAGTGCTGGCGCAACCTGCTCATGCCACTGTGTGTTGCTCTAAATGCATTTTTGAACATGATATGATAACATTTATTGCGAATTACGCGATTTACAGCTCGTGAACCCCAGTTTGAGGACCACCGATGTGGCTTGATAGATCCCTTTTAACCGCGATGACCTTTACGGACTGGCAGAAGGCAAACGGGGGTCCATCTGTTGCTCTCGAATGGCAACTAGCAGTGCAATTATTGCCCGAACCAGCCCGCTGGTTCGATAACCCCATTGACGGATGATGGATAGATGGATAAACGGAGAGGTGGATGGATAGATGGGGGAATAAGGAACGCAGGCATCACGGAGGAAGACGAAGGGGCGAGTTCATATTGGGGAGGAGGGGGATGTCGGCGGCGGCAGAGAGGGGTGGGGGTGGGGGGGGGTTAGGAGACGGGGCGACGTGACGTTTGTTTCCATGGTGATGGTCTCTCTGTGTCTCCAGCACGTACAGAGATGGTGCTTAAAAATGCGCGAGCGCATTTGCGTTCATGTTTGTGTAATGGCATTTTTGTCAATAAATAACAGGGAGCCCCCCTCCCGCTCGCCCACCCCCCACCCGGCAGGGCAATAAATAAGAGCTGCTGCGATTGATCCGGGAGTTGTATTCTGACAGGCTTTGGTGGTGTATTTTCCATCACGCTTTTTTTTTTTTTTTTTTTTTAGGTGGGGGCGAGAGGAAGGTCTGGGTGGGGTTGTCGGCATGCAGAAACATTTCAAGGCTTGGTCCTTGTCACGACATCTGCAAATTGACATTTCACAGCAGACCACATCAACTTACACTTGTCTAAATGGCATCCAAAAATGAGCACGCTCGCCCCCCCCCCCCCGTAATGACAAGTTTCCATTTGGTTTGATATCACTTATGAGAAACAAGTTTATTTAATTCGGTGCTAAATATTTAACACGGTGCTAAATAGTACTTGAGCACCGTGGCGCCGTCCATTAAGATCTCACTCACTGATGACTGTTAGAATGGTTAAAAATAGTTTTTGTGTGGGCTCTTCTCTCTCCGTCGGGCTTGGAAACGCAGCGATTTCATTGAAGGGGGGGGGGATGGGAGTGCGGTGGGACTGGGGTGGGGGTGCACAATATGTAAAAGGCTGCGGCTTGTTGGAGACCGATAGGTGGAGTTAAGTGTGTGTGTGATTGACACTACAATCATACGCGCCTGCTTACATAATGGCATGTGAACCCTGTTCATGCCAGGGTGTTTTTTTGGTGGAGAAATAGGCTGATATCTGTGTGGGGCGTGACCGGCATGGCGAGAAGATTCTGACTGTCGCGCCGGACCCACTGAGCTGGAAGAGGAGGATGAGGATGAGGATGAGGAGGGGGCACGGCTGGGGAATAGGGATGCATTTAGAAGGCTACACCGCCCTCTGGTGTTCATATTTATTTTGGATTTTTGCAAATAAAACTGCAACGCTGTTGCATTTTGCGTTTTCTATGCACAAAAAAGGCTTATTTCGCTTAAAAATTATTCACATGTGTGTCACATTTGTTGCTTGCGAAGACGTCTCACTCCCTAACATGAATATTGTGAATTGAAATGAGTCCGTGAACAATTTTGGGGCGGAGCAGGTGCAAAAAATATATATTTTTTTTTTTAAATCCAAGACGAAATCTGACTCGTCGCTGTTCTTGAAAATGTCCCATTAATTTTTTTTTTTTCCCACAGCTTTCAAATTTACACGACCGCGAATTATGTGCAATATCAATCTGCGGTCGGTAGAGGGGGCTCTCGCTTCGTACTTCAGTCCAAACTGTGACCTGCTGTTGTAATTAGTGGAAAGAGATGGAAGGGACAGAAAGGGCGTGCGTCACATGGTTCACCTGTCAAACAGGACATCTGGTTGGCACGGGGCGAGCCTGCCTCCCACTGAGTGAAGCCCACCATGAGCGGCGCCCTTCGTTTGCCAATCAGCCTCGACGGCTTCATAAGAGCTCGGGCAAAGGTTCAGTGTTGTCTTTCTCAGCTCGGCGAGCATGTGTTTTATGACGGCGCGCAGCTGTCGCCGCCTTCTAAAATGGCATCTTGCTCCAATAGGGGGCTTCCACCTGCCGCCGTACCGTCTTTCGGTGGCAGAGGCATGAAAGATGAGATTCAGCTGTTGTGATTCATCTGCGAGACCGTCTCTGGTGACACCATCCGTGAGTTTCCCAATGAATGATGGCAGATAAAGAAGAGCTGCAGGCGTTAAGAGTTCTGTTGAATATGGCGCTGCTAAATCGCACTCGGGCTCCGGCTGCCTGGGAGGAAAAGAGTAGAAATGACAGGAGAGATAGCAAACAGTCAAAACCACAAGAAAATTAAAACTCAAATTGTTCAAGGAGGCTGTTTGACTATTTGTCCTGATTGCAAAGGATGACTTTGAAACAACAACGGGGGTTGACTTTTGCATTTTTGGTGGAAATTGGACATTTTTCAAGTTTCTCCAAAAACACGAGGAGATTGCATGAAATCACAAGAACATATTTCCATGAAATTTTGTATTGCATGACCAAGAGTATGACACTGTGCATAATGTTAGAGTGGCGTCAATGACTATGAAATCTACTTCTTCGACTAAAACTTGGTGTTTTGTTTTATGAACGCTTAGGCCAGGAGTCGGCAACCCAAAATGTTGAAAGGGCCATTTAGGACAAAAAAAACCCCAAAAACAAATATGTCTGGAGCCGCAAAAAAAAAAGCCTTCTATAAAACTTACAATGAAGGAAACACATGCTGGATGTATGTAGGAGACTGGACTGTCTCAGAATTGTTTGTTATTCATTCCTTTGTTGTGTGTTCACAAACGCCCCCCCCCCCCCCCCCCCCCCGTAGAAATTTAGTGATTTTTGTGATGCATTATTTTCGCTCGATTTCCTTGATTTTTTTTTTGTTTGTGGTGCATTATTTTCGCTTTTCTGTCTAGTGTCAGTGAAGTCAATTATGAATTTCCAATGAACCTGCTGAAGACTGTACTGTCCAAAAACTGAAGTACAGCCTCTCGAGTCGAGAAGGAGAAGAAGAGAGAAACGCACAGAGTCGGACGCAGACGTGTCTGTTTGTCAAGACTGTTAAAAGCAGAAATAAAGTGTACGTTTTTAAAAGCCAACACCACAGCTCTCCTTTTTCGGAGCTGCAACATGTATCTAGATCTATTTGAGCTATATTAGCCTACTATCAATTTTTTATAAAGCTCCAGGGAGCCACTAGATGTTGCTAAAGAGCCGCATGCGGCTCTGGAGCCGCGTGTTGCCGACCCCCCGACTTAGGCCTACTATACTTCTGCCTTTTAATTTTTTTTGAGGTGATCCTTTGTCTTCACTGCGTGTTAGATGGTGTGGGGGATTAAAAAGCTCACAGATGAAACCTATCTATCGCCTTGTCAGGATCTCATTTCACGCTGCTTTTCCTGCTTGCACAGGAGAAGCAGAAGCCACCCAATTCATTCCGGAGCATCAGCTGCACTGCAATCAAGCCTCATTACGTCGCACTGCACCTGATCGTATCTGACGGCCGCCATTTAGCACCACGCCGCGGAAGCTTCTCCATCTTTGTGTGAACTCTATTTTTTTAATATAATTTCTTGGCGTGTGATCTGCCGCAATGTTAGTCTGTTAGAAAACAACCAACCCATGCACCTATGCGTGACTTTGTAAGATGATGCAACGACGTCACAAACATGACTCTCCTCTATTCTGCTCACACATCCGCACGTGGCGCGAGTGCGGATGTGTGTCCTCTACTCGTGGCGAGGACACACGCCCCAAGTGATGCCAACAGTTTGGAACCACTTAGGGGAAATATGCCCTTGCCACCTTCTCACTTCTTTTTTGCCGTCCCGTAATGCAACAGTGCAGCTTTCGGAGAATAGATGGCGAGCTTCATCAATTAACAATCGAGTCGTCAATTCGATCAGGGGTTCATCGAGAATCCAAACACGTTTTGGGAGCAGCATATGAACAGTCTGAATGCTTGATGTGAATTCATCTCATTGCATTCCAGTTTTGAATGTTTATAAAAATGGCTTCAAGATACGTTTGACTGTATCTTTCGATGATGTAATTGTGTTTGTCTTTGCACGGGCAATGATAGCGATAGCTCCTATGGCTACAGGCCATAACTTAAATCTGACTTCCTTTTTATGGTGTTTTGAACCCCCCCGCCCTCCCTTTGCAAGACCGTTTAGTCATATTCGGATTGTTTTGGTTCATTGTCACTGCCCCCAAGGAATCAGCTTTCAACTCTCTCTTGATGCGATTTCTTGATTTAGTCCCGCAGGGGCTGATTATTTCCAAATCGAAAATATATCCGTCAAGTCACATTTGTAAACATCCGCCATTATCACCGCTAATGAGTCGAAGCATCAAAGTCGTATTTGCACGCCGGCTGGGCTCCGAGTGGGGGGTGGAGGTGGGGTGTCGCCGGCGGTGGTTATCGGTGGAGGTTTTACAAAACTGTCAGCGGCAAAGTGAAGACGTATCGCGGTGCTCGTCTGGAAATCGCTCTTCCAACCTCGAGGCCGGAGAGGAGGTGGGAAAGAGAGGCTCTGCTTCCTTTCCTTTCCTCGAGGCCATCCTGGAGACTTTCAGAAGCCTCTGTTAGGAATGTTAATCAGATATCGATCCGCGGAAATGCTTTCCGTGGATCGCTACGTGTGAGCAACAACGGTCATTCGTTCACATGACAGCAGGACGCTGTACACTTCTTTTAAATCCCAGGTCCTTTTAAAGTCCGAACCCACTGGGCATGTCATATTGAACTTTCAGCGACCAGAATGAAGGAGCGTCAAATTCGACACACTTTGCCCTTTTCTCATTGAGATCTTGTAACACTAACATGTCACACGGAACAGGGAAGTAAAAATGGCTAAGTTGGACATTCTCATCAATGGCTGAACTCACTTATGTTGCCGACGCTTTAGCCAATCCTGCTGTGTTGAATTCTTTTAAAAAGTAAAAGAACCCGAGCCCCTTCGTCATGACGCACAAAATAAATACAGAAATACATCAAATGTAACCTATTTTTTATTATCTCCAAATGAAAGAGGAGCTTTTTTACTTCTACCTTTGAGACTCAAATATGTCACATTTAATTCATGCTCCCCAGTTCCCAGATCACTTTGGAGGGCTTAACCCTCATGCAGTATTTTTAAGCGGCTGCAGGAAGGGTATTACGTCCCAAAAATGTCCCTCTTCCAATGTGCAACAACTTTTTTCACTTTTAATTTTTTTTCACTTTCAACCCCTCAAAATGTTCAGTGGGAATTGGCCAAGACATAGATATACATCCTAGCTTCGTGGAGTTATTTTTCACTGTTTTGTCTCTGGTGTCCATTTGTCCAACAGTCCGAAATGTCCAATTTTGGGATAATTACTGCATGGGGGTTAAACATGAATAAAAAATTTTCACACACATCGGGTAGTGGACAGAGGTTTAACAGAGCCCAAACCCAGTTTGACTTAAGGCTACGAAAATTGGAAGGCAAGTGTAGGACCCCCACAAAATATATTTTTGAGGTAGCCATATGACATAAATCGTATGGACTTCAAAGTTGCGACCTGGGACATTAAATCTTGTTTTGAAAAGCTCGTTGGCCAAACAGATGGACATCATCTATCTATATATATAGAGAGAGAGAGAGAGAATGAGAGAGAGGGTGAGAGAGAGAGAGAGAGAGAGAGAGAGAGAGACTGCACCACGTAGATTCCAACAGCTGGACTCTCCTCTTCCTCATGATCAACCTCATCATCCTCAGCCTCCGCCTCCTGCTGCGGTGAGCTTCAGTCGACGTCGTCGCCGCCGCAAACGCAAGGAGCTTCGGGATGATGCCTGCGTTCCTCGGGGGATGCTCTAAATGGGCCACGGCGTGCGGAAAGACACGTTAGAAGAGGAGGAAGACCAAGCCGGGAGGCAGGAGAGGGATGTTTGGGTCTTTGTGGTTGTCTGTGATCCTTCTCGGCTTCCTGTGCACGTCCCCCGTTCGAGCCGGTGAGTAAAAAGAAGCTCCTTACCTGCAGACGGTCGTGCATGACTCCCAACACGTGTTGCTCGAGAGAACACATGCCCACGGCTGTAAACGGATTGGAGTGAGGTGTGTGTGTGTGTGTGTGTGTGTGTGTGTGTGTGTGTCTACAGTGCATGTCAGTTTGCTTGCGAAGCCAAAGTGACTGATGATGTGGGTGTATTAAAGTGGTCGTTTTCAAATATTTCATTCAACATCACCTTGTTTGTAGGGGTGTGTATGTGTGTGTGTGGGGGGGGGGGGGTGAGTGCAATTCCCCTTTCAGCTAAACTGAGTGTGTAAAGGACAAAGAAAAAGTCGATACATAGCAGCATATGACAGCAATCTCCAGATACCGTGCAAATATGCCCCCTGTAGGTTGTAAACAGCGCAGGTGTTCTCCAATGAGATGCGTGTGCCTCGATGGGATGCGTAGATGGTCCACGCTGGGGAGGAAAACCCATAAAAGTACAAGAATGTCAGAGAGAAAAAAAAAAATCATTTTTCGAATAGTCATAATGGTATCGGAAAAATGTAACTTTTAGTGAAATATAAATATGTAAAAAATCAAATATTAGCCAAACGAGCCATTAAAACTCGTTCAGTACCAGCCAATTCTGGACCAAGTCTGAAAAGACGTTTAAAAACGTCTTTGGGAGTGAAAGGGTTAAATTACAAAGTCCATATATGAGCGCTGAACTTTTATCGATGAAGCTGTTGACGTCCGACATTTCTGTTACAGTCTAGTTGCAATTCATATACGAGATTTCCTTTCACTTTTCAAGAGGGTACAACCACTCCTTCATTTTTCTGGTCTGCGTAGGTCACAACGGAAGCTACAAAGACATAAGATATAAACCGGTGACTCATCCAGAATGCGCTGCACATTTTGTTCTTTCGTTCCGAATGTGTTGCGAATGCAATTTTTCATGCACATTAGTAATCACGAATTGTTCACTCTCAGCTTTCATGTGAGAGTTTCCACAGTTCCTCACATAGGGTGATTTCAGAAGACTTGGGAGGAAAAAAAAAAGAAAAGAAAATGTCATCCTATCGGTGATGATTGTCAGTGATGTGTGAGGAAATCCGTTGCTTCTAATTGTGTGCTGACGTCAGCACTGCCAGCGTTTCGCATGCATGCTTGAACACTCCATCCGCACTCTGAACGGCTTCCGGGGGCCACGCGGCGTTTTGTCACCCCCGGGAAAAAAAAAAAAAAAAAAAATGATGTTCCTCGTGTGTTATGTAATCGAGTTTTCCTCTTGATGGCGTTAGTATTGAACGGAGAAAAGAAAGTGGGAGACAGTACATTTGTCTTTGGAGAACAGCATGATTGGACCGCTCATCATTGGGTGCGCAATGTCCCGAGATGATGCGGTCGCCATGGCGACCCCATGTCAGAAAGACAGGTGGCAGATGCGCTTCGAGCAGGGAAAAGTCATCACAGCGGAGCGAAATAAAACAATTTATTCAAACTTTGAATGACTATTTGTCAAACACAAGTGATCCCCTTTTTTTTTTATTAATTTTTTTTTTGAGGGGGGGGGGATTCCGAATGACCTCTCGAACAAGGTCCCATGATGGTGTTTGTTTGTTCAGCGGAGATTCTAGTCATCCGTCCACTGACATCAAGGACAACTCTTGACTTGAAAGGTGACGAAACAGCAACGGGAGTAATTATTTGATTTCGACTTAGAATTATTTCTTGAGACTGTTGATTGATTAGTGCGAACAAAGAGAATGTCAGTCAAAAATGCTTTGAGAAAATTGATCATAAAATGATGTGCACTTTCCTTCATTCCTTTTTCCGATCTGCTTCTATCCTCACAAGGGTTGTGGGCGGAGCTGGAGCCTATCCCAGCAGAGGACACCCTGAACCGGCTGCCAGCCAATCGCAGGGCAGATGTGCACTTTATGGCCGACAAATTCACATTTTTTTTTGTTTGCGTCTTTTATTTTTTTTAAAATTTAAATTTTTTTAACGATGCTCTCTTATATGCTCTCAAAAAATGTCTCCTTCATGCCTTGCCAACATATCAGAACGGCACTGACTATAAAGAGTTCTCATAAGCCTGCTTGAGGACTTCAGGCTATTATTGTTGGCAATATGGCTGCATTATTATTATTATTATTGCTTTTCGGGAACCGCGCTGGCTGTAAAGCAGAGCATTTAACAGCCGTACGGAAATGTGCGTGCGGAAGCAGGAAGATGAGAAGACTAATGAGCAAGCCGGCACTCGCCAAAAGGTCTCGGTGTGCTTCATTACGCTCAGTATTAACGGAAATGAAAGATCGCCCGGTGGGCAGAAAGGCGATGATCTGACACAGTGAGTGACCGCGTGGTCATATTGGGCATGAATATTACATGTCATCTTTTTTTTTATTTTATGTTTTATTTGCCGTCTCAGACAGCCTGCTGTCACCTCCGCTCAATGTGACCATTAAGGAGATCGAGGTCAACTCGGCCGTGGTCACATGGGATACTCCGGAGGGAGACCCCGTCATCGGATTTGCCGTCACGCAACAGGTGCGCTCGGCCATGTTTTTTTTTTTACGCATCGTAACGTTTTTAGCCGAGAGATGAGTTTTGTCCAGATATGTTACTCTAGTAGCTTATTTTATCATCAAGTTGAGTAGCCCGTCGCTTTACGTGACGGCGTTTCGAAACCTCGCTCGCGTCTTTGCCGCCGCTCCGCAGAAAAAGGACGTGCGCACGCTGCGCTTCATCCAGGAGGTGAACACCACCACGCGCTCGTGTGCCTTGTGGGGACTGGACGAGGACACCGAGTACATCGTTCACGTGCAGAGCATAAGCATGGGAGGGAGCAGTCCGCCCAGTGAGCCCGTTTTCTTCCGAACCCCCAAAGAATCCGAGAAGCTGGCGTCCATGAGTCCAGGTGAGGGACAGGAAATAGCACGATTAAGGGAACATAAAAATGACCCACAATTCTTTTCAAAAGGAGGCCTATTTGATATTTGCCCACAAAAAAAAGCTCCGCGATTGCCATCCTCTCCGTACGACCCCTCACATACGTTTACGGTCCTCCCTCGCAAATGCGGAGGAAAGAAACGGTTTATCTGCAGCCGCCGCATGCACTGCTTCCAATTTTATCAGACCCAGTTCGAACGTAAAGAGCTGCCGCTTCAGAGGGGACCTTGCAAATATTAAACGCTCATCAGCGGCGGGGCGATAAGAGAGGCAACTGGAGGGATGGTGGGGCGGGGGGGGGGGAAGCGTATCTGGAGAACGGTTTCAAATATACTTTAAAAGCTTTGCATAAGTACAGGAAGAGCAAGACAGCAAGTCCATTTTTTTTCCCACTTGCGGTTATGATCCATTGTGCCAATATTTGCGTCCATGCGAGAGTCGTTAGAAAGGGCAGCAGGTAGGACTTTGGAGTCATTTCCTCATGTTCTCTTCCCAGACGAGCTCACACTGGAAGAAATGGGCCAGGCCGCTCAGCTCCGAGCGGGCGAGGTCATCATCATCGCAGTGGTTCTTGTCATGTGGGCAGGTAAACAACCGATCCGCGCACGGACGCCGACGATCCGTAGCTTGCCCGAATTTCGCTTTGACTTGCCCCACAGACGCTCGTTCCGATGATCCGAACGCTTTTATGGAAGCGGTGAACTTGACTTACGTCACGACGAGTAGCAGTTTGTTCGAAAGTGAACAATTCTTCCGAAAAAAAAGCTGTTTATTGCCATTCCCCGTTTACCGTCAAACCAAATGTGAAACAGAGACTATTCAACAACCTCACAGCTTTGCCTTAGTAAAGTCTGTTTAGCTTCATGCTAACAAATAATGCATATCACCATAAACGGGCTAATAAATAGCAACAGACACAGTGGCGCAGCACGTGTCGGCATAACACTATGATGACACTCATAGGCATGTGTTTTTCAACAATGGGAAATGACTCATATTACTGCGACTTATTGAGCAAGTGCGACCGTCTTCTGCCAAAGTGCCAATTCCAGAAGGAGCCGCACAATTGAAACGAAGCCAACAAAAAGTGGCAAAAAGTGCTTCATTCTTTACTTGCCATTTGTCAACACAGATTTTTGTACAGTCATACCTCGGTTTTCGACCGTAATCTGTTCCAGAAGGCTGTTCAAAAACCGATTTGTTCGAAAACCGAAACCACGCTCTTAAAAAAATAAATAAATAATAATCTTTATTGAACACGTCTGTTCACCACGGAACGCTAAACGAGGAAGCGTCACTTCCTCGTCCTACACGAGGAAGCGTCACTTCCTCGTCCTAAACGAGGAAGCGTCACTTCCTCGTGTAAGGAAGGCGAGTGCGCTCAGTTTGTTCGAGAACCGAAATTCGGTCGTCATCCGAGGCATAAAAAAATTTGACATTTTTGGTCGAAAACCAATTTGGTTCGATAACAGAGACGTTCGAAAACCGAGGTGTGACGAGGGTGGGAAGACTGGCAAAGGATGATATTAATACGTCAAGGCTGACTGGGCAGAGTGTCTCTTCCCATGTTTAACTCATTCACTACCAGCCAATTCTGGACCAAGTCTGAAAAGACGTTTAAAAACGTCTTTGGGAGTGAATGAGTTTTTAATTAGACCTCAAGGCTATGGCAAAGGTGGCTTCCGACACTTACAACTCCGCGTTTGTGTCGCAGGCGTGATTGCCCTGTTCTGCCGTCAGTATGACATCATCAAAGACAACGAGCCCAATAACAACAAAGACAAGGCCAAGAACTCGTCGGAGTGCAGCACTCCCGAGCATCCACAGGGAGGGCTCCTACGCAGCAACGTTTAACAGCCGCTCGCCATCTGCCCACCCTGCAATAACTTCAAACCTTCAAACCTCAATACAGGTGACGACTACTGTCCTTACCACATATATTTTTTTTACTTGATTTTATTTTTTTTTAATCTGAATCTAACATGTGGCGACACGGTAGTCGACGGGTTAGCACCTCGGCCTCACAGTGCAGAGGTGCAGGGTTCGATTCCGGCTCTGGCCTTCCTGTGTGGAGTTTGCATGTTTTCCCCGTGCCTGCGTGGGTTTTCTCCGGGTACTCCAGATTCTTCCCACATTCCATGGCACATGCATGGCAGGCTAATGGAACACTCGAAATTGTCCTTAGGTGTGATTGTGAGCGTGAATGCTTGTTCGTCTATGGGGGCCCTGCGATTATCTGGCAACCGGTTCAGGGTGTAGCCCTGCCCGTCAACAGCTGTGATAGGCTCCAGTATGACCTCCACCCTCGTGAAAATAAGCGAATCAGGAAATGGATGGTACATGTAAAGAAATACATATGCAGTGATCCCTCGCTCTAACGCGGTTGAATTCACTCTCCGCGGCTTCACTGTTTCACGGATTTTTTGTGGTGCAGTTTTTTTAATGCTTTTAACCCTTTAAATCAGAACGCGTCGGCGACGGGGCCGTGTGTCAACAGTACAGTATTTCCAAAACTATTATAGTTATTTGTTGAAAACGTTTGGTTGTTTTTTTTTTAGTAATTGGGCCTGAAAACAGGGGTTGGTCTTTGATTTCATTGTATATATAGTTAATTATTGTGTAATAACTGTAAAAAAATAAAGTTCACTACTTCACGGATTTCACTTACCACTGGTTCTTTTTGGAACGTAACCCCCGCAATAAACGAGGGATTACTGTATACCGTGCGCACAGATTAAAGCATTATACAAACGGAATCCTACTGATGTACTTATGACATTTTATAACCATTCAGATGCATTCATCTATGAGAAAATATGCAAAGTCATTGTATGAACATAATTGGATTAAAAAAAAAAACACCTGCACCTTTGTTTGGATCTGCAGTGTAATGTGATGAATTTTATCCTCCCGTTTTGCGTAAATCCATTTTGAGTCGTAATACTGCTAACAAGCAAATGGGGAGGAAAACAATCTCCTCGGCTGAGGTAATGCAATCTTTCACTGTTGACTTCATAAACATTCCGGAGTTATCTTCGCAAGCAGGATTAATGTTGAACTATTGAATAGGCTGAAAGGGGAGGAGGAGGGGGGGAGACGATAAACCATCGAAACTATTATTATAGAATTGCTTCCAGTGCATTTTCTTCTCCTTTAGAGCCTGAGGAGGCGTTCTGCAGCCAAACAATGCTGGACTAATGATTCAACGTTCAACTGCTCTTGGCACAGTGAAGAACTGTTGGACAAACTTCTGATCAAGTGCAATCAAAACGCTTCCAACAAGGGAACAATGGAGGATTAAGGACGTTTGGTTGTGATCAAAAGCACCCTTTGCTGCGCTTAGACTTCCTGATTGTCTCATCTGTTTTGTTTTTGCGGCTGCTGCCCTCATTTGATCTTTTTGTTACCACTTATCTCCATCCTACTGGCTTGTGGGTGCCCCCTTGACATTTGGGGGAATACAATATGACAAGGGTTTTTAAAACAGCACACCGTCTTTCCCTTCCATGAGCCAAACACGGCCATGACTCACGCAGATGGCGATGATCGGCTAAGGAGATTTTATAAGTGACGTCTCATGACTTTTTCAACGATCTTCCATGCACTTGGATGTCCGGATTGTACTTGTAAACTTTGAAATGGCTGGAATGCAGAATGACGACAGATTGTGTGTACTGTCAGGACATCCTTGAGAATAATACATGCAGAGGCATAAGATTGACCTTGAGTTGTTTGTGTTTTGCACCGCGGCATTGATGTGATCAAATACGATGCTATCTACAGTATATTTGTGTACGACTTCTCGGCCTTCAGAAAAAGCAAATGTATTTACAAAAAGCCGATGGAGAATCGTGCTGTGAAAATTCCATCCATCCATCCATCCATTTTGCTATCTACAGTATATTTGTGTATGACTTCTCGGCCTTCTGGGACGTGGGAGGAAACCGGAGCACCCGGAGAAACCCACGCAGCCCGGGGAGAACATGCAAACTCCACACAGGGAGGCCGGAGCTGGATTTGAACCCGGTACCTCAGCACTGTGAAGCCTACGTGCTAACCACTGGGCTACCGGGCCGCCGTGAAAATTCCACTATATACCAAATAATATGATCGTGAAAAAAAAAACAACAACAACTCACAGTGTAGCCCAGTGGTTAGCACGTCGGCTTCACAGTGCAGAGGTACCGGGTTCGATCCCAGCTCCGGCCTCCCTGTGTGGAGTTTGCATGTTCTCCCCGGGCTTGCGTGGGTTTTCTCCGGGTGCTCCGGTTTCCTCCCAATCCAAAAACATGCATGACAGGCTGATTGACATATTCTGTAAGAGGCAACCAAAGGGTGTCCCCCGCCTAAAGACTGCTGGGATAGGCTCCAGCAACCCTAGTGAGGATGAAGCGGTTCAACATTCACAGTTATGTTGACATGTTATTTACAAAGCAAATACAACATGACTAATGTTCGCATTTCTACTGGCGCACCCTTTTCAGGATTCGTGAAACTTCGTGAAACAATCTTACAGTGGCGCACCAGTAAGATTGTCGTTCTACTAGTGCAGCTTAGTCGTTCCATCGGCACGCACAATTGGTAGAAAGATCCGGAAAACTAGCAGAGAAAGACATCGTTTGTTCTACTCGTGTGCTCTTGTCAACCGACAGCACTCATCGTTCTACTGGCGGGCTCAAACAGTCTTAGCTAGTTAAGACAAAGAACACACTCGTACATGGACCATTCAGCACACTAGATCTTGGCAGCCATTCTACTAGTGCGCCGGAGTCATTCTACTAGTTCTCGTACAGAAAGGGAAAACAGCGCAAGTAAGACAATACAGTCAAACCTTGGTTTTCGTCCATAATCCGTTCCAGACGGCTGTTCGAAAACCCAAACCACGCTCTTTTTAAAATAAAAATGTTCACTGAACACGTCTGCTCACAAAGGAAAGCAACACGAGAATCGTCACTTCCTCGTCACTAGCGTCACTTCCTTGTGTAAGGAAGGCGAGAGGAGTCAAATGGTGCATTCAAGTGCGCTCAGTTTGTTTGAGAACCGAAATTTGTTTGTCATCCGAGGCATAAAAAACTCGAAATTTTTGGTCGAAAACCGAATTGGTCGAGAACCGAGAAAACCGAGGTTTGACTGTAGTTCTATTAAGGTGAACTTATCGTGATAATACTGTACACCATGCGCTAATGGGGGAAAAAAAGTCACTCATGAGACATTTGTGCTACTAGTGCGCCCGACTCGTTCAACTTGGCCACTGGCATGCATAACTGTCATACAGTAATGGACAAAAGAGTCACTAGTATGACATAGTCATTCACTAGTTTGCATAATTTTGTCATAGAGTTCTGGAAAAACTCTCCAGTGAGCCCTAGTCACTTTACTAGTGCACTCTTGGCGCACCAGTCATTCTACTAGTGCGCATACTTTGTCATACAGTAATAAGAACACAGGCGTTCCCCTTCTGTGTTGAATTGTCTTACCAGTAAGGACAAAGAGCATGCTAGTACAGTCAAACCTCAGTTTTCGTCCATAATCCATTCCAGAAGGCTGTTCGAAAATCGAAATTGTTCGAAAACCGAAACCACGCTCTTTTTCAAATAAAAATGTGAACTGAACACGTCTGCTCACAATGGAAAGCAACACGAGGAAGTGTCACTTCCTCGTCTGGCCGAGGAAGCGTCACTTCCTCGTGTAAGGAAGACGAGAGGAGTCAAATGGTGCATTCAAGTGCGCTCAGTTTGTTCGAGAACCGAAATTTGTTCGTCATCCGTGGCATAAAAAACTCGACATTTTTGGTGGAAAACCAAATTGGTTGAGAACCGAGACGTTCGAAAACCGAGATTTGACTGTACATGGACATGCACTAGTAGGATATCCCCAATGCTGAAATGGCTTGCCATCACCTCCCGCTCGACTTTGTCTTGCGTCTCTCTGTGAATTGAGGCAAAATGGAGGGCAGTACTGTGGTTGTGTAAACAACCCTTTTTTTTTAAGCACATAATATTCAATTGTTGACACAATTGCAAAACATGCTCGTGAAATAAACATATCGAAATCGATGACAATACATTTTTTTAGTTACTTTTCTCCATGGTGGGGTGAGGAAATTAAGTGAAACGCCCATCCTATTTTCCAAGAAAATGTGAATGTTCAAGTATGTACTGTACGACATGATCAAGAAATAAATATTTTCAATGTACCATTTTTGCATATTTGTAAGACGTTTTGGGTGCGTGATGCAGATGTTTTTTTTGTTCTATCGTTTTGCTAACTTTTATTATTGCTAATAACTAGCCAGCAACCACCAGATGAAAATGAATCTCGTCATCTTTTGATCAGCCACGTTTGCAAGTAGCAATGATGCTTCCGGCTTAAGTGGGATCATCAATTAAAAATGATGACGTTTACATGATAAGGCGTATTTATGATTCCTGATTGGTCCATTTCTTAGTAGTTTACGGTGTTATTTTATAATATTCGTTTTACTGTCGGATAAAACTGTTTGGTCGGAATGAAGAAAATGAGTTATTAAAATGTTGAATTACAGTCAAACCTCGGGTTTTCGAACATCTCGGTTCTCGACCAATTTGGTTTTTGACCAAAAATTTCTAGTTTTTTATGCCTCGGATGACGACCGAAATTCAGTTCTCGAACAAACTGAGCGCACTTGAATGCACCATTTGACTCCTCTCGCCTTCCTTACACGAGGAAGTGACGCTTCCTCATGTTGCTTTCCATTGTGAGCAGACGTGTTCAGTAAACATTTTTATTTTAAAAAGAGCGTGGTTTGGGTTTTCGAACAATTTCGGTTTTGGAACAGCCTTCTGGAACGGTTTATGGACGAAAACCGAGGTTTGACTGTATATATATATTGTCAGAACCAGTGCTTCAAAGGCGATTTTAAAAAAATGGTTGCCGGTCCGCAAACGGCGTGTACTTGTCTGATCTCGTCCGTGGCACAAAAAGGTTGGGGACCCCTGCTATACAGCGTCACTCTGGCAAAAAATAATAAAGACAAACTGAAACAAACAAAACCACCTAGAGACACAAAACTGGCTTGAGGCCATTTTGGAAACCCGTTTCTCACTTGACCTTTGAGTCCTCAACACCTTATTGACATCTAAATGCACCACACAGTTCCAGCTCAAAGCATTTTTCCGTACTCTTGAGAGTAAAAATGCTCTTTGGGTCTTCCTAGTCCCTCTCTGGTCTTCTCTGCACGCTTCCATGAAACCAAGCGTGAGAGAGGCCTGTTTAATAATGCAGGTGGTTAAGTAAGCAGAGTGGGACGCAATGTACCTGACACACTGATTCGCCAAGAGCGAGCAAGTGTGAGGCCCATCACGTGACTTTCGGCTTCCCACAATCGAGTACATAACGTGCCAAGACGGCGTGTGTGTGTACGGATAAGTGTATTAATATGCTCTTTGTTCTTACAGGGCGTTGAGCACGCTAGCGCGACGACTCGAGTGCGACAGTAAAAGGGACGGTCTTCCAAGGGATGCTTTTCGACTGACCGCTCGTGTCATTTTTGGCATTCGAGCAAGCGAGTAAACTACAGCGCCGCATCGCCACAGTTATTTGACAGTATTGCCGACGAGTTCATTTGACATACAGTTCCAACAGCGATTCACTAGTCATATGAGTGATAATAGCAATAACAAAAAAAAAAAGTAAGAATAATAGTAAAAAGTAACAACGGTGGACATTTGAAGAGAAAAGACAACATCTCCAGGTCTTGTCAAAGAACGATGAGAAAAAAAACAACAACTTTACACTTGGATGCCCTTGCCTGTGGTACAACATCGCCACCTGCAGGTTAGCAAGAGAACTGTTCTTTGCTTACTCTCCCAAAGCAAATCAGATTGCAATTATTTATTTCAATTTATTTTTTTTGTACTTGTAGAGCCTAAAGCACGTCACAAAAACTATCAAATAAAAACAACTACTGTAGTTGTAAATAGAAGAAGACGGGGGGGGGGGGATGACACCCATCCGCTTGCAGTTCATAATAAAAAGCGTAAAATATATGCACTTAAACAGGGTCAGATTATTGATAGAATTGCTCAAATTACACTTTTTTCAGAACTACCTTTATTATTTCAAATCAGTGGGTATAATTTAGTCATAATCACATAAAAAATTTAAAAAACCAGGAAACCTTGTATATTTGCAGCACAGCATTTGGGAAAAAAATCACCTCGCCGCTGCTTTTCTGCTTCGGCCCAAATCCATCTCTATCATAAACTATTGCTTCTTTTGACATCTCCGGGCCAAGGAACTATTGTGAAGTGTGTGTGTGTGGGGGGGGGGAGGCTTCAGTTTGGTAATTCTTATGACTTTGGTGATTGATTGATTTGTCATCATCCCATGTTGCAGACGTAAATACAGCAAAATTCCCATTAGCTTGTGAAGTCAATGTGCATCCATGTGAACCAACACCTTGTGTAAATGCTGAGGAAGTCATTCCCAAAAAGGGCGTTTTGGAGGGTTTGGGGGGGGCGGGAGTTGCCATTTGGCACCATCCCAGGTGGGCCGGAACAGTCAGCGTTGGGGCATCAGCCCAACGTCCAAGATCTGGGAGTGAGTACGTGACTCGGCCAGTCTAGGGGGACAATTCAAAAGTCACGTGTGAAGACAACATCGATGGCAACAGGTTCAGTTCTCTTGAAAAGGAACTCAAATCAGATTACCGTAATTTCCGGACTATAAGCCGCAACTTTTGTCACACGCTTTCAACTCTGCGGCTTATTTAATGAAGCGGCCTATATAAAGACTTTTTTAACGGCCGCCTGTGTACCGTCTTTCTTTGTAAATATCTCATGTAACTATATGGGCACCTGCGGCTTATAGACAGGTGCGGCTTATGTGTGTACAAAATGTTTTTTTCCTTTAAAAATGTAGTGGTGCGGCTTATAATCAGGTGCGGTCTACAGTCTAGAAATTACGGTAGTTATTATTGCCCGACATGACAATGAATCATTTTTTTTTCTCATTTTGGAGGAATTTTAAGCAAAATGAATCGAATCACAGCATGAAAGCGATCAAAGAGCACATGCGACGGTGTTTCCGAAGTGCAACGTGATTTTTACGTTTATTATCGAAATTAGGATAGAAAACTGTTGACAGCAATACTCAACGTCACCTGGAAGTGAACCCGAGCTGTCCGCAGCACAGCTGGAGACACAAACATACCAAAGTTGAGCTTTTTAATAATAGTTAAACTAACAAGACAAAAAATTTATATACGTTTTGTATGGTGGTTTTGTACATTCCTATATATGAAGTATTTAAGAAACCTTATCATCTCTTGGTTTGTATTGTGCGTTCTATGGTGGGTTTTAAAGTGCTCAATGAAGTTGAGTTTTGCAAACCAGGAAAGAGAATTTTTTGGGGGGACATGTCACCATAACATTGACATTTGAACAGGGCTGTGTACACATTTTATATCCAAGACAGCTATGTTATCCTATACAGTCAAACCTCGGTTTTCGTCCATCATCCGTTCCAGAAGGCTGTTCAAAAACGGAAATTGTTTGAAAACCGAAACCACGCTCTTTTTAAAATAAAAATGTTTACTAAACACGTCTGCTCACAATGGAAAGCAACACGAGGAAGCGTCACTTCCTCGTCGTGTAAGGAAGGCGAGAGGAGTCAAATGGTGCATTCAAGTGCGCTCAGTTTGTTCGAGAACCGAAATTTGTTCGTCATCCGAGGCATAAAAAACTCGAAATTTTTGCTCGAAAACCGAATTGGTCGAGAACCGAGGTTTGACTGTATTTATTTGTTCTATTCCAGCCGTTATTCGTAGTTGATTCAACTATTGCCTTGGTTTTCATTGTGTCGTAGTACACAGAAAAATCAACAGCAAGGGGCCAAGCAAAATAAGCGTCAAATACAACTGAGAATATTTTGAAGCAGGTTTTATTATTGGGGTGGGGGAATTACCACGGATTAGTTTGGCTAAATACTGACAACACCTTAAGACACCAAACTCACCTGGAGAAGGCTTCGTCCAAGTCATCTTCTAGTGCCTACATTTGAAAATAAAAAAAATAAAAATAAAATAAAAAGCTCTATCTTCTCAGACATCACCAAGTACTTCTGGAACGGATTATGGACGAAAACCGAGGTTTGATTGTGACTGTGTATAAGTGTGTGTCACTATATTTTACCCAGGCTGGATTATCGTTCCTCTCAGATGTCCCGTGGTTGTCCATTTGATCGACGTTCTCATCGGTCTCAGCGTCCAACAGGTCGACCGGGGCAACGTCTTGCAGGTCAGACAACAATTCTCCATTTTAATGTATTTTTTCATTGACGGCACGTGCAGAGTAACTAGGAGATGGAATGACAATTTGGGGGCAGAAAGTCGGACTGAGGATATACGGGCGCAGGATTTGGACGAATTTGATGGGGCCACAGGCAGACGGAGTCTGAGCTCTGCTGACATGTGACGTGAATGTCAGATGTATCTCACTCATAAATATGACAACATCGCATCAAACCCTCTGAATCATTGTCGAAATAACATCATTCAGGAGCAGTGAGTGACTTTGACCGGTCACGAAACTAGAGCCCGATTCGTCTTTCTGGTTTGGTTCTGTGTGGCAGCAGTTTTACCTTTGGGGCCGGGAGATCTCTCGGAACTGGAGCCGCTGCTGATCCCGTCGCTTGAACCGGACTGGACTCGCCCTCCTTTCTCTAAAACACAGACAACAAAGAATATTTGAGTTTTTTTAATGAGCAGAATTGTCATGCTCCTGTTATTGTCTTTCCCCAGCAGGTGGCAGAGGAGGGCTGTCGCTCCAGCTCGCACACCTGCTACCAATGTAATCAACCGATTATTTAAGGACTCTCATGTTGTCAAGTCTCTGTTGGACGGGTCTACCGCAAGGAGTCGAAGACTTACCTTCTCGGGTGACTTGCCACAGTTCAAAAGCTACTCCAAAGGCCTGCGCTACTGTCAGAGCGACAGCCTGAGCCTACGGACGAAACCATCCAAACATTTGAGTAACAACCCATTCATGTCAAGCAATCGTAACGGCTGAGTGAGCGCATAAGGCGAGCAGCGTTCTCACCTCTTTCCTCTTGGAGCACAGGTAGGCGTGGCACTCCAACGTCCCGTTGAGGGTGTTTTGGGCGATGAATGCAAACACTCTGTCGTGCGCTTTGTCCACCGCACAGTAGGATATTCTGCAGTGCGGCGGTGAGAAGTTAGGACATACATAGCGCGGGATGACAAAAGCTGGCAGCTCTGCGCACGCACCTGTAGATGGAGATGTTTTCCATGAAGTTGTTGGTGCAACTGTCATAGAGGGTGATGCCTTGAGGAGTCACTTTGAGGTAGACTTTCTGCGCTTTCTTCCCACAGATTTTTCCCTGCCACGCACAAAAAAATTATACAGTCAAACCTCGGTTTTCAACCGTCTCGGTTCTCGACCAATTCGGTTTTCGACCAAAAATTTCGAGTTTTTTATGCCTCATGACGAACAAATTTCGGTTCTCAAACAAACTGAGCGCACTTGAATGCATCATTTGACTCCTCTCGCCTTCCTTACACGAGGAAGTGACGCTTCCTCGTGTTGCTTTCCATTGTGAGCAGACGTGTTCAGTAAACATTTTTATCTTAAAAAGAGCGTGGTTTCTGTTTTCGAACAATTTCGGTTTTCGAACAGCCTTCTGGAACGGATGATGGACGAAAACCGAGGTTTGATTGTAAATGAAATCAGGATGACGACACACTTACTGTCCTTCTGGGTGGCAACGAACAGAACTTTCTCTGAATGAACAAACTCTGACGTATCATTTGAGCAAGGCAAACAATTGAGCAAATATTTCACTCTTACCGTCGCGACGATCCTCTTCACCGCAGTGGCTGCCAGTTCCTCGCCTTTGGGCTGGTCCACTAAGGTCATTCCGAGGTGACGGAGGCTAAAGGTCATCCCCTCCAAGATGGTCTCTCTCGTGTCCGTCCAGTTCTCTGGAAGCTCTTTCCAATGTCAAATCAAATGTAACAAATCAATGAATGATTCTGTTTTCCAATAATGGGTACAGGTGGGACTAAGTCACATTTTGGTTTTCACATTATTTATGACTTTGTCACTGGAATACATAACTGATGCAAAGCGTTGTTTTTTTTTGTCGCGGTAGATTAGGTCAGATATCATTGTTGTTATGCCTTATCAATGAGGTGGCCTCTGCACTTCTCATCAGGTAAAAAAATAAATAAATGCTGATTTTCAACTCCTACTTTTTAAGTGATGGAGTTGAAGTCAAAGTTAAGTTCTTGTCAAGCAAGCTTCAAGTCCTAAAATTGGCAACTTGAGTTGAGACAATTCATCTGCTCACTGCTCCTCAAGGGAAGGGACATCATATCTCGGTCGAAGATATTGTCTGTGTTCTGTCAATCTATCATCTCGAATGTCATGAGCCTGTTCTTGTGTGTCTCCAGCAGGTGGCAGAAGAGGGCCTTCCATCCAGCGTGCACACCTGCTGCCGATTCCGTCATCAGGTTAGCTAAGTTTTTAAAGACTGCCAAGAGCCCGTGTCTCTGTCGGATGATTGACCTTGTTGCTGCTCTTGCGCAAGTCTTGCTTTCTAGATCTCTCGTATTTGTTATTTTCTCTTTGTTCTTGTTCATGTTTTTGTTTTGCAAAATTGGACTCGAGTCATTTCGTTTATAATCTCGGATTTACTATTTTCTTGCCTTTGCAAGCTCTTTTTCTTCATAAATCCTTTTCCCTGGTTCTTCTTGACCACCAATGTCTGTTTATGCTTTGTCGGTGCGCTTTTGTTATTCAATATTTTTTCTATGGATTTTGTTTGTTTCTACGTTTGTGGGGTTCCGGTTGCCATTCAATTAGTTCCTGAACTGTGTCATCGAAAAAAAAACAACAACATATAATCCCCGGCAGTTAACGTCCAAGAGTCGGGAGCATGGAGGACGTGTGTGTCATTGCGTTGCAGAAAGTAACATAACAGCCACAGTTGAGAAAAGTGAGGAGCATCGAGTCACTGCTGAAGGAGCAGCTGTGCGGTATCTTATCAGTTCTGGTACCACCCGGCCCTGACCCTGAAACTGTGTTTATATACCTCAGAGCAAGAAAAAAGGGAGGTAAAGGGTGTTCTGGGAGACTGTGTGTGTGGAGGCGGCGGGACAACTACAAACTAAGGAACACACTTTAATGGACAGAATACAAAAACCATTGTGAATTTTCGACCGGTCCAGGGTGTACTCTCAGCCGACTCGCGACTTAATGAGGACAAGCGCTCTAGAACACGGATGGCTGGAGGTTGTGCCGCTCTTAACAAGAGTGGCACTACAGTGAAACTCCTCTAGAACGAAACCTACATGGGCGAAAATACCCTAGTGTGAAAAAATATTGATGCATTAACACCATTCCCACTCTCTTGCCCCCCCCATACAACGGAAAAAAAAACCTTGTTGCGTTATACGAAATATTTTTCTCTGCTCTTGCCTCGCGAAGAGATTTACTACAACGAAGTCTAATCCAAAAGCGAGCTCTACTGCTTCGTTCGGAAACGGCAACAGCAACCACCACAGCTCCAACTTTCCTGAATGCAACATATTCATAGCTGCTCTGCCATTGGCTTACCAAGCACCATCCTGGCCTCCGATTGGCCAAGAGGGACCTCACTAGCTACATGTGTAGATACTGTAGCTAGATCCGTGGAAGATAGAGTGGAATGCATCCGATTAGCTGCTCAGAGTAAATTGCTTGTGGCTCGACGGACAGTCAAATAAACGAATGTTTCCTAGAATGCTTTACTTGTTATCATGCTAAAAACCTTACGCTAACTGGAGCGCTAATTAGGGAGAAGGCAAGTTCCATCGCGCCAACTATGGCCATCGAGGACTACGAAGCGTCCCGTGGCTGGCTTTAAAAGTTCATTGCATTTTTTGGTACAGTGAAAAACCCCCTGTTTCTTGCTGCCAACATGCTTTCGTTGTAGAGGAGTTTCACTGTAGTACTTCAGTAACATCATCATAGAGGATAAGTCAGCAACACCACAACATGGACTGAGACCCAAACAAACCAATGCAAACAAAGCATACATGTGCAAGCAACTAAAATAAATTCACACAGTAGTAAAGGGGGAAAAAAACGAAACAAACAGTACAAAGAGTGGCATAGAAGCAAGCCAATATTATTTTTCCATCAATTTAGACTCTGGCCCATCTATTTCCACGCTGCTCCAAAACGGTAGGCAGTTGGCTAAACACGCAATCTCCACGGAAACCGTCAACTGTGTCCATACACCCCTGGCGCCAAATGTTTCTTTTGTTTGTTTGTTTAAACAGACATTCAAACATAGCATAAGTCAAAGTCAATGTATGCAACCGAGGCACAATGTTTACCAATCAGAGTTGAGGTGGTCGATGAAGGCCGCTGCAGCAAAACTACTTGATGATTCTTGGATATAAATGCTCAACTTGATAAACAGCCAGTATTGTTTAGTATGTGCTCATGACCCCCCCATAAATAAAGTCAGCCATTGTAGTTCCTTGTAACGTGAGGCAACTTTGGCTCGTTTCAAACCTGGGAGGGTCTGGGACGGTCGATATGGGTCGGCGCTGGTGAGGAATGTGTTCCCAAGAGCCCAATCCTGTACCGTAATCTATACGACAATGTGTTATTTTGACCACAAGTGGGTCACTTGCCGCATTTACCAGAAAGCCTTAATTCCGCTAATCGTCACTTTGAACAACACGATTAGGGTGAAATTCCTTGCTTGGAGAAAATCTGGATTACAAAAAGATGTCTTGATTTGCAACCGCGTTACAGTACATAGATTAAGACTAAAGTTGAATTGGTCTTCAAATAAATGTTCAAAAACAAAATTGATGATGTGTTGAAAAGAGGTTGAGGGCAATTTTTTTTCCTCTTTACCTGTCTGAGAAGTGTCATGTACCTCCGGGCTCTGTGCGAGCCTTGCTGAGTTATGTCCCCTCAAGATTAAAAGAGTGTATTTGTTTGTATGTTTGTTTTTAGACCAAAACAACTGAAAATTGGGCTGTGCCAAAAAAAAAAGCAAGGAAGCGTTGAGGCTTTTTATACTTTCTAGAGAACTTACTGAGTAAGATCAAGTGCGATTTAGCTCACTGGCCTCGGACCCCTGAACAAGACACTAAAATCAATGGCTGCTCTATTGGAGACACTCACCTCTCCGTTTACATCAGTCAAACGGAAGTGTGTGTGTGTGTGTGTCTAATTGAAAAAAGTATACTCCACAACTACGCAATAAATAGCAAGTGACTACATCAGGAAAATCTATTTACTATTTAAAGGAGCACTCTTGAGGGGGGTTACCGTCCCTGCGCATTAAAGTGGAAAACCTCAGCAACACATTTAGGGATTTTACTAATTCACAAGAGAACCAAAATACTTGCATGTGATGCAAATGTAACTGATGAGCAAACGAGTGAGTGACACTTTTATTTTTATTCAGATGAAAGGGGTAAAAAAAAACTTACTTCTGTGTCTTCTGGCAGTCCAGGATTGTTTAGCCACACTGGGTCTTCGGATAATGGCTTTCCCGGCCGACTTCAGGGCATCCATATCGACGTGCAAAATGCAGAGAACCCGGAGAAGTTTCACAAATGCTGACCGGCGAAGCGCTGGGGTGCCAGCGCGTCCTCGCGGTGCCTTCAGGGACCGTCGGAAATCTCGCTACCCACGTGAAACTACACAAAACTCGAAAAGCCGCACACGTATCTTGGAAAGTAAAACGTTGGATTTTATGTTAATTTGGATTTCAGCTGTAGCTTCGTATTGCTCGTTAGTCAGTTGCCTTGTTGCAATGACATTTCACAGGGGAGAAAATGTCCTCCAGTTCTGGAAGGACCGTTCCATATCGAACATTTTTGTCTCAAAGGCTTTAGATCTCCAAATGTCAAACTCAAGGCCCGGGGGCCAGATCTGGCCCGCCACATCATTTTACGTGGCCCGCAAAAGCAAATCAAATATGTAAAATTTCATGATGCTAACTAAAATCTCGACCAAAATTTCAAATTGTCATCTGTAATAAATAAGTGATAATGTAAGCATTATCTTGTTGCCAAACCCCTCATTACAGTAACTTCAACAATCGGTGAATAAACTGTTATTCTTTACTTCTTTATATGGTTTCAGCCAAAATGGCCCTCCAAAGGAAACTATAATCAAAATTTAGCCCGGGACAAACATGAAGTTGACGCCCCTGCTTTAGATTATAGAAACACGATTTAATATATGCCAGGGATAAAGACCACGCAGTCCGAATAGCTTGCACTGCCTCCAGCAAGACTTTTAATTGTGATGGGCAAACTGAAGTCCGTCACTTTGCGTAAAAATGAGATGGGGGGAAAAAAAAAAGAACACAAATCACTTTTCTTTGCCTCTCTTCATTCTTTCTCACAATATGAACTGAATGCACTGAAAGTGAGTGATCCACAACAACACTGTTCCAGGTTAAGGTCACATGATAGCACAGACATGATCAAAATGGTTCACATTCACAAAATCCCTACCTGGTTGGAAAATTTGCGCGGTCAACTTATCATGAGAAGTACAAAAATACTGTCCCCCAAATTAAATCCACAAGTAAATACATGTATGAATAACACAATCCGAGTCTCAACCCGCTGCTTCATTGCAATCGGCCTTGGAAACTCTACACCATCTAGATACGTTCTAGTGACACAAAAACAACTGAACACCCTTTTTGAAAAAAAAAAATAATGCTAATTACACCAATTGAAGTAAGAATGGAGAACACAACACTTGGCACTTAACAAAACAAAGCAACATTCCTCCGGAGGTCAATGTACATTGCTGTAAACAAAGGGATGCCATCTTTTAGGCTTCAGGAGACAATCAGTTTTGGTTGATATTTGGGCACACCCCGGTAGTCCAGTGGTTAGCACGTCGGCTTCACAGTGCTGAGGTACCGGGTTCAAATCCAGCTCCGGCCTCCCTGTGTGGAGTTTGCATGTTCTCCCCGGGCCTGCGTGGGTTTTCTCCGGGTGCTCCGGTTTCCTCCCACATTCCAAAAACATGCATGGCAGGCTGATTGTGCACTCTAAATTGTCCCTAGGTATGAGTGTGAGCGTGGATGGTTGTTCGTCTCTGTGTGCCCTGCGATTGGCTGGCAACCAATTCAGGGTGTCCCCCGCCTACTGCCCGAAGACAGCTGGGATAGGCTCCGGCACCCCCCGCGACCCTAGTGAGGATAAAGCGGTTCAGAAAATGGATGGATGGATGGATTTGGGCACACCAAGACTGTGTCTCGATGAAAACGTAGTTTCCCTTTAAGACAAAATTCAGGCCGTCATATTTAAGTTGGGAAATTGCAAAACAAGTTCGTAGTTGAGCTGGTGACACGTAAATGATACGGGGGGGAAAAAAAGCCCCACCAGAAAGCATCCGGCTCCAGCGTTTTGAAAAAAATTGCAGAATTGAAAGGCACTGAATAATCTGCAAAATAAAAACAGTAACGAGCAGTTACCGAGACATCATTATTAACTCATTCACTCCCAATGACGTTTTTAAACGTCTTTTCAGACTTGGGTCTAGAATTGGCTGGTACTGAATGAGTTAAATTCATCAAAGGATATGGCCTAACAGGTTGGAATTTGGTCCACATGGAAAAGAACGTGTTTGCGGAAACAAGGTGAAGTACTCTTATCGTGTTTTGGCAGTGCCGTGATTAACCCATTTAATCTCAACGGTCACATTTGTGAAGGACAACAATGATTTAATTTGCAGGGCTCTAAATTTTTACTTAAAAGGGCTACCAATGACACCTGATTTTGACGTTTAAATGTCTGGGGAAAAAAATTGGGATTAAATGGGTTAATCCTCAAGGTCTGAACTACAGCGTTGAATCAAGTTAATTAATTAATCAAGTTAATTAATTAAGGGCGGCCCGGTAGTCCAGTGGTTAGCACATCGGCTTCACAGTGCTGAGGTACCGGGTTCAAATCCAGCTCCGGCCTCCCTGTGTGGAGTTTGCATGTTCTCCCCGGGCCTGCGTGGGTTTTCTCCGGGTGCTCCGGTTTCCTCCCACGTTCCAAAAACATGCATGGCAGGCTGATTGAACACTCTAAATTGTCCCTAGGTATGAGTGTGAGCGTGGATGGTTGTTCGTCTCTGTGTGCCCTGCGATTGGCTGGCAACCAATTCAGGGTGTCCCCCGCCTACTGCCCGAAGACAGCTGGGATAGGCTCCGGCACCCCCCGCGACCCTAGTGAGGATAAAGCGGTTCGGAAAATGGATGGATGGAAGTTAATTAATTAATCCCAAATCATGAATAGGTTTACATTCATGGATCTCTCAACTCGATTGCTTACGTACCTTTAAATTAAGCCCAAATTGACTCATACGGAACAAAAGCCCGTTTAGGAATACGATGATTAAAAAACGACGCACGATGTCTTCTTTCTCGGCCGACAAAGTATCCCTCATTCACCCGTTTATTGAAAATCAATCCGCCTGAAACCTCACAACCCGACTCAAAACACTCCTTTCAAATGTTGATATGTCTGCAGGAGTTGTGTCTCTCAGTGCAAAATCTGTCGGAGGCTTGTAAACTCAGAATGACCCAAATTGAAACAAAGAGCTTCAAAGAAAAGAAAAGAAAAAAAAAAAAGCCAGCCCGGTCATTTTTTGAGGGGCTGGTAGACTGAGGCGTTGGGGTCCAGGGAGGAGGGACTATTGTCCATGAACTTGGAGGAGTAGTGCGGGGTCACCGGGCTCAGGTTGCTGCTGTCAGCCGAGTAAGAGAGGCTGGGCATCACCGCCATCACCTCGGCGATCTTCTGCTTGAGCTCTGCTATCTCTTGCTCCCTCTGGTGGATGTGGCCTGCATACGTAGGAAGAGACCCAAGTGTGAGCGACCGAAGCTGTGCGCGACGCACGCCATTTCGAACCCTCCCCTCTCGACCTTGCGCGATCTCCAGCTGCCTCTTGGCATCGCCCAGAGCGGAGAACAGGTCCAGCTTGATCCGGGTCTCGGCACTCAGGCTGTTCTCCAGGTGCTGCGTCTTCTCCTGCATGGCTGACAGCGCCGACATCAAGACCTCAGTGTCCTTCTCGTTCTCTTTGTATTTGCGCAACTCCTGCAGGCGAGATTCGCCGGTTGTAACATGCAGCGCTACATTTAACTCATTCACTCCCAAAGACGTTTTTAAACGTCTTTTCAGACTTGGTCCAGAATTGGCCGGTAGTGAATGAGTTAATATGAAACAGCAAGTCGTGTCTTCTCCTCGGTCCTACCTGGCACTTGCCCTCCAGATCTCGAATCAGCTCCTCTTTGACTTTCGCGTCCATGCTGAGCTTCTTGCACTCGGTCTCCAGATCTCTGATCCGACCACGCAGGGAATCGGTCGACTCCACTCTGGAAGGGAAAACAAAAAATGTGAGCGCTAACTATTCGCCTTAGTGGCCGCTTCAACGTTTCGGTAACGAGTACCTGGTGGCCGCGGCTAACGCCACCGCTCTGGCGGCCGTGGCCTCCTCCATCTTCTTCCTCTTCCTCTCGTCGGCCAGCTGTTTTTCAGCCAGGACCCGCGCCTCCTGCTCAGCTTTCAGCCTCTTCTCCAGCTGCGAGATGGTCTGCTTATCCTTCTGCTTGGCCTGGACGGAACTGTGGAGCCTGTGGCAGCGGGTCAAATTTAACTCGTTTTGACATTTGACAGCCATTAACCCCCATGCAGTAATTGTCCCAAAATTGGACATTTCGGACACTTTGGACGATTTTGGACTGTTGGACAAATGGACACCACAGACAAAACAGTGAAAAATAACTCCACGAAGCTGAAATTTTGCATAGGATGTATATCTATGTCTTGGCCAATTCCCACTGAACATTTTGAGGGGTTGAAAGTGAAAAAAAATTAAACGTGAAAAAAGTTGTTGCACATTGGAAGAGGGACATTTTCGGGACAATCCTCGAGGACGTAATCCCTTCTTGCAGCCGCTTAAAAATACTGCATGAGGGTTAAGAAGAACTTTAATGTCATTCTATCACCCTACAATTTGATTACTTTTCCTACATTGACCCGAAGCAGAAACGCAAACAATTAGTAATCTGATTCTTTTGTACAAGCAAGCGGGACAAAGCGTGTGTGTGCCGAGGCTTATAATTTACCAGCACATTGAGACATTTGAATCATGCACATGTTGATTTATGAAGAGTCACTGGAGGGGGATCTTGGAACACTAAGTCCAAGTCATGGAGGAGCATTTCCAAGTTTCAAACAGCCCTGATAACTTTTTTCTGCCAGATTGGCAGAGGTTTCTGCAGACATGGCATTTTGAAAAAGCTTCCTAGCTCAGAGCTTGAGAGAGAAAAATATTTCAATATTCTTGGCCTGGCTCAAAAAGTCATTGTCTAGAAAATGAGTTTGGGACAACTTGGGAGATTCACCCACTTGTTCTGAAGCAGTTCGTTGTCCTGCTGGAGCTGGCCCAGTTCAGAGCGAAGGCTGCGGTCTTGGCTGCTCAGGGTGGACAGCTGACTCCGCAAGTCCGACTCCACCTGCCTGTTGGCCTGCAGGTCTGCCTTGAGCCGTTTCACGTCCTGCTCCATCCTTTTCATACCGGGGGAGGGGACACAAAGTCAGTGGGGGGGTGGGGACAGAAACAGCAGTTTCTGTCTTTAACTCATTGGACTTTTAGGGCAAAACCATTTGGACCTTATCCAGAGCCAACAGGCAGTTCTAACATCAAACGGCACCATTATACCCCTGCACAAAAGGTAACTTTCAAAGGAGAAGCACATTGGAACAAACACCGCTACATCCTACCGACGAAATGTCATCTCTTACCGTACAAGGGCATCCAGCTTGCCCAGCTGGTTGTTGGGGATGCAGTTTTCCAGCGGATCCTTTGGACTTTTCCCACCCCCTTTATGCTTTTTGTCATTCTTAGTGGACGACGAAGCCGCCGTCGGAAGGCTGCCGTTGCTGAAACTGTGATTCCGCGGCGATGAGTTGCAGGCGTGGCCACCTCCGGAGGCGTTTTTGTAGTTCTTCCCGCTCGCCGCCACTTCTTCTTTGGAAGCAGTGACGGCGTTGGAGTCGCCGTGCGCGTTCTCTCCCGCCACGTCGTTGCTCAGTTTCTTTGCTCTGATGTAGTTCTCAATATATTCCGTCTCCTGGAGTTTGGAGTCCACTGAGTGTATAATGTTGTTATTATTGATTCCAATTGCGTTTGGTTTTTTGCCTTCACGCTCTTTTCCAGTATTGTCCTTGCCCTTTTCCCTGTACTCCAGTTCTGGTAAGGGGACGGGGGCGCTTTTCTTACTGGGGGGTCCTCCGTTTTGTGACCCGATGGAAGGTTCTGTCTCTGAAATCCCCTTGGCTGAAGCAGACAGAAGAACAGAGACAAGCAGTATTAGAGGACACCAAAAAAAAAATGTTCTTGAACTGGAAACTTTTTTGTACGCTGCACGGTGTCAGTTTTGTTATTGTTTACTCACCCTCCTCGGCTTCCCTCTCTTGTCGCTGCAGCATCTGCTGCTCAGGGGGTAGAGCCTGTTGGAGCAACTCCATGTAGAACTCGTTCTCCTTTTGCACCTCCTTCTGTTTCCTTAGCCGCATCTTGTAGCTCACATAGCTCTTGAAGCCAAAGCCCAGAGTCACCACTGGGTAGCCAATACTGTCGAGAAGACAAATATTGAGATTAACCCCCATGCAGTAATTATCCCAAAATTGGACATTTCGGACACTTTGGACGATTTTGGACTGTTTTGCATAGGATGTATATCTATGTCTTGGCCAATTCCCATGAACATTTTGAGGGGTTGAAAGTGAAAAAAGTTGTTGCACATTGGAAGAGGGACATTTTTGGGACGTAATACCCTTCATGCAGCCGCTTAAAAATACTGCATGAGGGTTAAACTGCACCTCCGTCGCCATGGTGGCGAAAAAGCTGGATGCAGCAATTGTAGGAGACATTAGAAAAATACAATCAAGATCAATCAATTCAGATTGTTACGCCAGTGACCTACAAAGGGGAAAAAGCGAAACTGCAATGTGGTTATAAGGATACTTTACAGAAGATTTACCAGTGAGCAGCAAAAGGTCGACACAAGTCGACATGAAAGTTCTTCAGGTCTTTGAAGCGGATGGCAGCTTCGATGTACACAAACAGGATCCACAACGACACAGTGGGTAGACACACTCCTCTCTCTGGGCGCAACAAACAAAGTCAAGGTTTCTCTTTTGCACAAAAGACGACCACTCCTATGGTGCTTTTCAACCAGCAAGTGGGTCAGTAGGCAAATTACAGATTCGATCCTTTTCACAGATGTCGTCTGCACAAAAACAAAAGGCGGTAATGCAAGACACTGCGAACTGACCTGTGTGCCATACATACTGCACCCACACGTAGGTGCTGGCAGCAAAGAACAGCCACTGGACAGGGATGAACAGGAGGCAGATGATGTCTGACGTGAGTGCCACAAACACAAAGAAGAATGAGAACGCCTGAAACAGAGAGGGGGGGGGGGAAACTTCAACAAATTGAGTATCTCATGAGACGGGCGTACTTTGGGGATGCACTGAATTTTTTATCATCCTCTTACCAGCCCCTGATATCTGTAGGAATCGTAGACACTGCGAAGGAAAAGCCAGAAGGGCCACAGGTACTCAAACCTGAACTCCAGCACAAAGTCAGCAAGCAAAACTAACACCCACACCACCAGGAACTTCAGATACAGGAATGTACTGCGAGGAGAGGAAGACAAAAGACACACTGGAGATAAATGACGTTTGGGACAAAAGCCAGCTGCTTACAATCGTTGAGTGCAGATTGTATGACATGGTAGTTTTGTGGCGATCAGCATGATTTGAGAAAATCATTAGACGAGAGATACTTAATTCAAAGGTTAAATGTTGCGTTTTGGCGTGTGCGGCAATTAGAGGCTAATTATGCTACACTGAGAATTGTACAAACTGTGACATATGATAGCATGTTTACAACACGGTATGTAATCGGCTGAAATGGTGTGCGCTCAAAATGCTGCAAAACGATTTAAAACGTTTCAAGATCATGAGTCATTACAGACGCTACATGCATTTTGGGATTTAAAAAAAAGTAGTTTTATATACATTCCTTTGTTACACAGCATTTCAACAGGAGACAATATTCAGAGGCTCGACTGTGCATCGCAAATCATCTTTCAGACCTTTGACTGCATTTCAAATCATTCCTCTTTTGAGATTATTCAATCAAACTAAATCCGTTTGGAATTATGCTTTTGGGGGGGGGGGGGTGTTCTTGGATGACTCACGCGAACCACCAGGCGATTTCTAGCAAACGCTATTTAAATACGGAGCCAGATTTGAATGAAGGAACGTTAGCTCGCCAGGAACAAAATAACAGACATTCGCCAGCCCCCAACACAATCAATCAGAATGTTAATCTTGCTCTTCGAAGAGCTCGTTATGCACATCATCGTTCAATATGAATGAGGCGCAGCGTGCAAGACCAATGCATTGAGATCGGCGCCATCGTTACACAATAACGTCCCTCCGACCCGTTTTTCCCTGTACCTGCTATATATACCCTCGGTGATTCGGTTCCGTTTTAACGGCCGTTTGAGTTTGCTGCAGTCCGCATTGCGCCGCTTCATCCTCCCCCTGATGATTGTCCCGATGTGTCGGTGCGGTAGCGGGAGCGCGCGACTGTCATTCGCTCACGGGAAATACGCACAGGCCGTGAATTAGCCACCGTTGTTTTTGTTTAATACACATGAAACAAAGAAATAAATAATAACAGTGCGCCCGAGGCCCCTCCCCTTTTCACGACACGCCGCGTTCCCTTACGCGACGTCGGACGTGATGACGACATCAGAGGCGTGGGGACGTCAAACATGGCCGCCCCCTACGCGTTTGCAGTTTTCGCCTCACGTCGAGAGCGTATTGCCTGTTAATTACGGTAAGCCGTGTCGTAGTGAGACTTGCTTTGTTCGCTTTGTATTAATTTCAGGCTTCCGCTAGTTGCTCGTCGTCGTGCAGACGCTTCTTAAAGCAACTTTGTTTGAACTCAGCCTGGCAAAACGTGTGCATGTTCGCCCCGCCACGCTTGTGCGCTCGCTGCATTATCACGTAGCTCCCATCAACGCTTCCTATCTAGAATGTAATCGTACTAAAAGTCTCCTAAAATTTCTCCTTAAAGTTTGAAGCATTTTAAACACCCTATTTGCAACTTTGTTACCGTCCACCTTTACGTTCGAAAAATCTCACGGCATACCACCAGTGTCAGCAATAGTACATTCTACCAAAATATTTGATGGAGCATTTCATTGTACCGTATACCATTTAATTGAAGGACGTGTAATTGTCCTGTTTGTCATCAACACTATTGCTGGAATAGATAAATACAGTAAATCAAGAAATATATGTGTCGTCGATAAAGTCACATTGGATAATTTGTCATTATTTTAGTTTGAATGTCCAAATTATTTTAATAAGAATCTTTCCTGTGTACATATTTGCAACATAATTACCTATACTGGTATTTTCCAACCTTTATTAGGTTATGGCATGTATTTTACATTTGAAAAATCTTAGGGCATCTCCACCAGGGTTATAACACGTTTCTACTCAAACTACACCCAACATATTTAACAAACAAGAGGCCAATTGCTTCGATTCAACCTTTGCGGTGTACCGTGATCATTATGCTGAATACAAGTGTTAAGTATTCCTATTTGTTACTTTTCCTCTCTGATCTACAGTGTTCATGTTTTAACAGATGACTGACGTAGAGAACATGGCATCATATATTGGGGACAAGGAAAAGGAAGATGTGGGAGAAGAGTCCAATAATGGAGATGTCGAGGCAGACAATAAAGAAAAGGAGATGGTGGGAGAAGAAATAGCAGGAGAAATAAGAGAGAAAGAAGTTGGAGGAGATTCAGAAGAATTTAAAGAAGAGGACTGCAGTGATGAAGACGAGGAGGAGGCCGAACAGCCCAACGTTGACACGGAGATCAAGCCTGATCAAGTTCAAGTCAAAAAGCACCCTGCGGTCCTGAACTTGAACAATGAGGTGGTGAACATGAGAAAAGAGGTGAAGAGAGTGAGGGCACTGCTCAGCAGGAAGATCATTCGTCAAATCGCTGGGCTGAAGAAGAAGAAGGGCACGGAGGCGGCCATTGAGAAGAACCAGAGGAAGGTCGCCAGATTGTTAGAGGAGATCCACGCTATGAAAGTGCTCCGACCGGACATTGTATGTATCTACATTCAATGGTTATAACAAAATGTAAAGCCTTTTTTAAACATACTTATTTTGATCCATCCCTAGGTCACCAAGACTGCCTTGCAGAAGAATCTCAACTTTGACAAGGTGTGCAAGAATCCAAAGTCCACCATGAGCGACCGAGCCATAGCTCGCATTGCCTCCCACCCCCAGTTCAAGAAAAAGATCGAGGACATCCAAGCCGCTGTGAAGGCTTTCAGTGACGAGAGGAGGAAGGGAGGGAAGCAGGCAGAACGAGAGAAGAAGAGCAAGGACGATGGGACGTTAGCTCCGTACTCACCGGATGCTAAGGCTAAAAAGACAGAAAAGAAGAAGGAAGCAAAGGAGGAAAAAAGTCACCATCAAGTGGGGCAAATCACTCACGATGATGACAAAGACACACAAGATGAGCCGACTATTTCTGAACCTGACGAGGGCAAAATGGAATCTACTCAAGCTGTTCCGGCCGCTGACAAGAAAGTAACCGTGGAGGCTGAAATTGTCAAAAAAGTGTGAGCCAACAGGACAGCTAAGGAAGAAACCACAAGCTAAGGCTCAGGAAAAACCGCAAGCTAAGGCTCAGGAAAAACCGCAAGCTAAGGCTCAGGAAAAACCGCAAGCTAAGGCTCAGGAAAAATCGCAAGCTAAGGCTCAGGAAAAATCGCAAGCTAAGGCTCAGGAAAAACCGCAAGCTAAGGCTCAGGAAAAATCGCAAGCTAAGGCTCAGGAAAATCAACCGAAAGTGGTGCAAGCAAAGGCTGAGGAGAATAAACCAAAAGTGGTGTCCAAGCCCACCAAAGAAGAAGAAAAACAAGACGAAGAAAGCGATTTAGAGCTCTCTGACAAGGAGGACAAACCGTACTTTGATGACAGCACTGAGGAACGATTCCACAAGCAGTCGTCCCAGGAAGAGAGCGATAGTGAGAATGACTTTTTTGTGGGCAAAGTGAGCAAATTTAAGAAGAAGAAGAGTAAAAAGGCAGAAGGCGACAAGACGAGCGAGGATTCGGCAGGGAAAGCCAAGCCTGCCGACGAGCTTCAATGTGAACTCGATGAGCTTGAGTCACGGTTGAAGACCAAAGCACCCAAACTTCAGACTGTCTTCTGCTCTTTGTCTCAAACGAAACCGAGTCGGGGCGGAAGGGGGAAGCCGTTTAGGGGGCAAGGGAAACCGCTGGGCGGGGGCCGTGGGAACTTTGATAAAAAGTTCCGAAAAGAGGAGCAAGGACCAAAGAACAGCAACAGGCCTGACGCCAGGCGTTCCGATTCAGAGAGAACAAGCTTCAGAGGGCGTGGCCGAGGCGGTGCGGTAAGGCAGCAGGATCGTCGCGGTCCCGGCGGCCTTCCCCGTCAACCCCCACAACAGGACCTGCATCCTTCGTGGGAAGCCAGTAAAAAAAGAAAAGAGCAGCAAGGGCAAATTCTGGCGTTCCAAGGGAAGAAGATCAAGTTTGATGATGATGAATGATGTGCATACATTCTTTATTTTGTAATCAAGGCAATTTTTTTTTTATGCCTTTTTTGGACACAAATTGCAAGCGGCTTCCTTGTTATTCAGTGGTTTTTAATTCCAAAATTCAAATTTTAGGATTGTTTCTTCAAAAATGTGATTCCATGATTCAGTATAATGCAAACCAGTAGTATCGGGAAGACGTGGCGAGGATTTGGAAGGCTCGTATGTTCATTGTATGAAAAGCAGAGACTAGCATGTTTATAACAAGGCTCAGTGAAGGGGCAAGCAAAAGATTTTGAATCAATTTGCAGTCTCATAAAATCAATTTATTGTCTGTCAAGTATTTACAGATGCACCCACTAAGCAGTACCAGGCTCTACAGCTCATTCAGAGGTTATTGGAAAATACGGATTAAATGTATCCAGTTTCACACAGTGATGTGCATTTCACCAATACTGTATGTTGACTTTTTTTTTGTAACAAGCACTGATGTCAATCAGGTTAAAGTTACTTATACAAGTCACTGAGTTTTGCTATTTTGGTCCCTTTTTGCAAAAGGAGTAAAATATGGTCCGTTGCACACACTGCTGGCTGGTAAGTGTTTTATCTAGCTTAAAAAAAGATGTTAAATATGAAAAAACATTTACGGTCACAGCACGGTAGAACATTTGTAAAGTTACACCAGGTCGGGTTAAAAAATACCATTTTATTTGACGTTTTGTAGACGTATTTCAAAATCAAATAAGTAGCCTATAATGTATGGTGAAATCAAACTACGGTTTTTTTTGTTTTTTTTTTTAAATATAAAGCATTTATGTTACGTGAAGTCAGGAGGACTCAATTTTACTTTTCATGAAATGTACATAGAATGTGTACTTTAGCCGCCTCTGAATTAAATCACAACGCGAAGCTTTATTTGTTAAATCTTTGATTCGTGAAATATGGAACGGTCAACGTTGGAGACTTGAAAACAAAAGTCACGTGTCTCCAACTCTCGCTGCTCATTGGTCTGCAGCCAACTCTCACCGCTCATTGGTCTGCAGGTTTTACGTCAGGATTTAACATCAGCTAGCTGCTTTGGTTACTGCGGGTGCGAATATCAGGTTAGATTCCCCCCCCGAAAATTGTGAGTATTAACGACATAAATTACGCTTTGTGCAAGAAGCAGCGAAGTGCAAACATACATCTCAGTGCGTGCGTAGATAATTGTATTAGAATGGTCCAGGTAGGTTCTACGCGTGGGCTCGTGCGGCACGTTAATTGCTAGCAGAATAACCGCTGGAACATTTCTGGACATGCTGAGCGACACAATGATCACTACTGAGGGATCAGAAGAAACAACTGGAAGTTCGAAAGATCGGGCATCCGATGTTTCCTCCCGTCGAAAGCAAGAGCTATCGAAGGCGTTTGATGAGTCGCAGCAGGCGTCGCAGGCCGGACCACAGTCATTAATGTGGTCGGATCAAAGTTCTGATGAGCCATCAAAGGTAATCTGTCAACCAAACCAAAAATGGGCTACGTTCTTGCCATCATTCACAATATGGTGTAGTTCTGTTCGAGTGTGTAATGTGAGTGAGCATAGCCCGCAATGTATTTTCAAAAGATCGCTCGTATCCCTTTACACCCCCCCCAAAAAAATTACTTCGTTTGGCGCCATGGTCAGTGCTTAGTTGGGGCTGAACAACTTTTTACGAAGAACTTGTTTGGTTTTCCACCGGTCAAAGAGCCAAGTCGCAATAATGTCATTACGTCATCGTAAAGCGTCGAAACCTCACTGGCTCCGTCGTCATTTCCCCAAGAGCACCTGTGCTATTAATAATCATACTACTACAGTACTAGTACTACTACTACTCATAATAATGAGATTAATTGATATGCACGTGACCACCATAACCAGACAGATATTAAAAGTACGGTTTCAGTGAAATATGTATCATTTTCCTTTGACAAATACCAAGAACGTATTGACTCTTTAAACCAGTTGGCAATGCAACAGTTTGTGCCCAATGTCGACATTTTAGGTATGACCCCCTTTTTGTGGTATGTTTTACTGAATGTAAGTTTGATTGTTTGAGTATTTTGTGTGCATTCTGAAGTTTGTGTGTTTTTTCATAGCGAAAGGACCCAGGTTGGCAGAATTATGCCGTGGTGTCAATTGTCTACGAGCCCAGCACATTGAATCTGCCTAAAGGAGAAGAAAGTAACGATTTTTTTGTCATGCTTCTTTACCACAACAAAATAATCAATAGAAATAAATCCTTGCATTTGATTATTTGTTCGAAAAAAAATGTTGTTTCAATCGAAGTTGCTCATTCTTTCTTTCCTTCCCAGCTACTCCCTGTAGTATGAATCCACACAACTTGAAAAGGTCGCGGAACGACACGTCGCTCGTTTTGTTGACGAGGAAGTTTTTGAACATGCTCCAGCAGTCGAAAGATGGCGTTTTGGACCTGAACTTGGTGACCCAGGAACTCAACTCCTCCAAAAGACGTGTCTATGATGTCACAAACGTCCTGGAGGGGATCAACCTCATCAAAAAGATATACAAGAATCATGTACAGTGGTTGTAAGTATACAAAGTGTGTGGGGTTGAATATATGGTGGATATTAAAAAAAAAAAAAAAAAAAGTCACCATTGCTCTGTTCAAATACCAATACCCTCATAACTTGGTTATCAGAGGGTGTGCAAGCATGTCATCTCAGTTCATTTTTACTCCCTCACTCCCCAGATGAAATGTCAACATTTATTTGTACAGGTTATAGGCCACATTATTGGTGGAAAAAGACGTTTTGAATTAAATTCTGTCTGTCACAAAAAGCTGGCATTTGAAAAGGAACGTGTAGCTTTTTGTATTTATTTTTTTTTAAATATCCACACCGTTTTGGTGATGCCAAATGACTCGGGTATCAAACGCTCTCCGAATTGCTTACGTATGTGTGTATTGTGCAAATGCTATTATCTTTTTGTTTTTGTTTTTTTGCCATGTGTCCGCAGGGGTGATTGGCTCAACAAAGACACAATTAAAATGATGAATGACCTCTCTGAAGAAGAGAAGAAGCTGGATGAGCTGATCGAAAGCTGCACGAGAGCAATTCATGGGATATGTGTGGACGAGCAGACCAGCAGATATCCTTTAAAAAAAAAAAAAAAGTACTTCACACATTGATCAGCGAGCATGCATGCATGCATATTTTGGTGCTGGACTGCATTGTCAGGATTGTGGAATCCCCCGTATTCCTTGACAATGTTCTTCACGTTTGCCTATGTGACTTATGAGGATATTCAAAGCATTCCCTTCATGAGGGAGCAAACTGTGCTTGTGGTCAAAGGCCCCGAAGACACAAAGCTGGACGTGACGCACCCAAAAGAAGTACGTTTTGTCTCCCCGAGTTGGAGAAGGCATCCCGTTTTTGACACTTGAACCATAATGTCGTGATAAATGCGCGGGCCAAACCCTGAACGATGAACTTACCAAGCGGTGTGTCAAAACTATTGCCTGCCTCTGTCTGTCCTCAGAGCTTGCAAGTCCACCTCAAGAGCACTCGAGGCCCAATTGACGTGTTGATCTGCTCAGACGAACCTCTACCAATGGAAGTCACAAATGGGGATTTGGACAGCGACGTCAATAGAGACGCTGCCGCTGACTCATTATACAGCTCATTTGTTCAGATGCCCCTGAAAAGTGAACCCTGTTTTTAAAGATGTCACTTTCCAAAAACAACAAGCCTGTTTACCAAACACGCACAACAATTCCTTTACATTTAAAGAAAAACTCCCATCCAGGACCCGCAGAACTTTGCCGATTTCATCACTGAAAATGACCTCATCACCGATGGGCTCCCCCTTCCCTCCCCCTTTGCTGATAACACGCCTTTTCCCTTTCGGTACTCCTCCTTTGTATCCGCCATTGTCATGCAAACTGTTACACTGAACAATGAGCCATTTATTTACCTGAATGTACCTAAAATGGACTCACCGGTCCGAACGGCATACTGTATGTATAAAGTTGGTTGCATCACATATTGTATGTACTTGTCTGAATTGTTGTTTCAAAGTCACTATTTACACATTATGCCTATTTGTAGCCTGGTCTCCATGAAATGACATTTACTGGATTTGAGCTTCAGTCTGCTGTCAATGTCAGCATCAAACGTGACCGTAAACGGCACCAAGCATCATGTAAACGGAATCAATTCTCGATGCTCATGTGATGTTTGAATGTGGAAAGGTTTAAACACACTTTGAACTTTTTTTTCCGGCTGATTTTCTCTTGTTCAAGGGAACTTGTCTGTTCTGTTCCCAGATATTCATTTTATAATGGAAATATTGCGTCTGTAAAGAGTGTTTGGGGGGGGGGGGGGCACCTGCTTGAAAATAAAAAAGTGCCTTGAAATAATTGTGTTCTGGCTTGATAAATAGAACGGTTTAGTCACTGGACCAGTTTTAGAAGTGGCAGATACCGTCTTTAAATCGAATGTGTCCCTCGAGCACAAAATGATGTTGCACGTCGCCACGTTCGTTATGATCACGTGTGTTTTTAAGGCCTCATCACCGGTCCGAGCTCACCTGTGACACTGCACATGACATTTGCACGACGACGACGACAACAGAAGTACTACCAAGATGAAGTATAGTGCAGTAGTGTCATCCTGTGCACATTTAATACATTTCTTCATCCAAACGATTACGCTAAAAACAGGTCAGTGGTTGGTGAATATTTTCGAGATTGTTAAACCCAATATTGACCGTCTCGTTTGGAGCTCGCCACCCAAGACGCAAAGCTTTCGACTTTAGAAAACACACCTAATAGGAATCAGGAGCTTTTTTGTCAATCGTCTCAGGTTGAAAATAACAGTTGCATTTTGTCACGTTTAATAAACGAGTGAATTTTTGGGTCACTGCACATTTGTCCACTTGGGAGATAAATAGTTCATTCCACATATCGAATGTTACACGTATTCCCGAACGTCAAAATGTATCAGGTAAAAAATAGATATTCATCCTGAACACAAATTCAAATCGCCTAGAGCCAGATCTACCGAAATAAAAGTTTTGAAAGGTCAGGGTGTGTTTATTTCTGCGGCTGTAAACCAAATATATCCTACCTTTCATTTTATATATTATATATATATTTTTTTTACATAATAGTGGTTTCCCAGATTGCAAGATGTATTTTCCAAGCAATTTCTTTTCTTGACATTGCCGTTTTTCAACACTCGGCTGCGCTCCGGAGCGTCTGTTGTTGTTCGCTCTGGGGCGATCTCGTGTGATCACGCGAGATTTCTGTCTCGGAGATACCGTATTCTCGGGGCAGGCCGTACACAATCATAATACCGTACTACCAAAAGTGTTAAAAGCCCGTTTAAAAAAAATCTTAATGCGTGGAGTCTGTCACAGATAACACATATTAAAAACATTGAAAAATCACTGTGTGGCCGTAGGGTTGTCACAAAGTGTCAAAAGTAGGTTGCAACAGAGAGAAAAGCATGTTCTTGGAAATGTATTGGTCGAATATTTTAGGGGGGGGGGTTCACACACACACACACACACACACACACACACACACACACACACACACACACACATACACACACCTTTTTAGTATCTGTGCTGAACCCCACTTCAATACTGTACAAGTTTCGCATTTATGGCCCGCAAATGTCTCTGTGGACACTAGATGGCAGTGTAATGCCGCACACTTCCTGACCCAAAGCATAATCTCAAGGCTGTGGTGTTTTGAAACATAAACCAGTCTCACCCTCTCACCTGCAGTACCTGGTGCAAGCTGCAGAAGTTCTCAGCGCCCCTTTGAGATGACGGATCAACCCTTGATTTCGCTGCCACGGTGAACAGAGGGTGAGTTTTTGATTGTGAGAAATCACACTGTAATTACCACTTGGATTTAGAAACCACTGCTTAAAAAAAAAAAAATCACACAAACGTGCTTGGGGAAATGGAATATAAACAAAAGTGCTATGTAAATCAGGATGTATTGTAATACTTGATGTTTCACATTATAATGGTCATTTCTGAATTCAATTCAAAAGTGAAAAAAAAACAAAACACCTTTTTTGACAGAATTGGTTTGTGCTCACGTGACACGATTTAAAAACAGGTATCAATGTTTTATTTTAATTTTTTTTCATAGTGGTCCAGTTCAGTTACTGCTTCTCTTTGTCTGAACTCGAATGTCAACATAATAAAAGCAGCCTCAATCCGATGATGTAATCCATTGGGAGACTCGAGTACCCACTCTGGTCCATAGATGGAAGTATTGCTCCTCCAAACGCCCGTAAACCCAATCAACCCAGTTCCCCATAAACGCAGAGTTCACAGAGTCACTGGATCACCGCAGTGATTGATTTACGTGTGTTTCGGTTTTGTTTTTCTTCCCCTCTTTGTGTGCCATAAAAATCTCGCACATGCGGATGGTGGTGGTTGATAGTGTGAAGGGGCTGGGGGTAGGTGGGGCGAATAACAAAACAACTGTGAATATTGAACCCGGTCATATTGAATTAGGCCTGACATCAGCCCCGCCCACTGCCACCAGAGGACACGGTTAAAGATCACTCATTAAAGCTGTCAATCACTCGATCAATTTGTCGATGGAGTTTCATTTTTAGAGTGCATCTCCTTGTCGCTAACCGACAAACGCCAGGGAGGGGAAAAAAATACACAGAAGGGAGCGGGGGGGCTAAAAAGGACCAAGTCACAACTTAAGACCACTCCTTGGGGGGTCGGGGGGGTGGGGTCAAAATGCAGTTCACCTAGCTTGTCCCCCGTTGTCCAAACCATACTGTCGGGGTGGGGTGGATGCTGACTTCTGCTCCAAACTGGCCCGTTGTTTCGACTTCTGCGATGCACGCAGGCAGTAAGTGAAACGACACCAAAAAAAATGAGTGCGTGTTAAAGGGGGGAGCCCGAAAGTAAGAGAGCGAGCGAGAGAGAGAGAGAGGGTGGGAGAGAACCTAAAGCTCGCCTTGCATTGGCTCGCAAGAGCGCGCCGTATTTTTGCGTCGCTTGACACTGACCAATCAGCTGCCTCCCAAATATTTTGGGTTTATGAATGAAGCGAAAAGTGAGAGAGCAGGAGGACTGTAGTTTGATTCATCAAGCCTGAGTACACCAAAGAAATCTGCGCACAGTGGAAGACCCTGCGGAGGGCCGAGGACTGTCGATGCCCGTATCAGCCACATGATGCTTCAAAACAAAGCCGCCGCCTCTTTTCCTTTTCCCCCTACACGCCACTGGCGACGTTACACGAGCAGAAGGCCGTGTAAAATAAACTCTTGCCACCACTGCGCTTTTACTACGGTCCGATCGACATGAAAATGACCTGGTGAAAGACCCCCAAAAATCTGATACAGCCACTACATGTGCTGCGTCAACAATTCTGCCTGTACGAGGTCATCAGTACTGTCTAGTTTTAACGATTTTCATCTGGCTTTGATATAAAGTTAACACTTGAGGTGTGTGTGTGTGTGCTAGAGGTAAGATCGGTCCAAAATAATCGAGCCTGGCCTGAGGGTATTTAAGCCCTAGCCCGATCACTTAACTTGATTAGCAGGCCCGAGCCCGAAGCAAACTCGACATTTCATATTTTATTTGTGAGGACTCGGGAGGAGGAGGGATGATTTCTGATAACAAAGCCTGCCTTTTGTACCGAAATCTAAGTTAAACAAGACTAAATAACATTTCCATCTTTTATAGTTCTGTTTCTGAAGAGGTTACATTAACCGTCAATTTTCCGTCATTGAGGGATTTTTTTTAAGAGTGCACGGGGAAAATTTTTGATGGGGTTGAAAATCGGGCCGTAAACCACAGCAGCAGTACGTCCTTAAGAATCTCGCGCGGCACTTTAAGAGAGAGAAGCAGAGAGACAAAGACGAACAATGACGGCTGGATACTCGACAGAGACTGGAAGGAGTTCTTTGAATTGTCATTGCAAGAGTTTAGTACAGTACGTGTTGTGATGAGGCTACTTCTGTTTTTTTGCGAACCACGGTCTCTCGTGGCCAAAACTATTCACGGCCTTGAAACTAAAAAAAAAAAAAGTCAGCGAGAGAGAGAAGCCCTACCCGACCTGAACCCGAAGCAATGATTGACATTTTAGGCCCCACCCGACCGGAATTTCGGTCGGGCTCGGGCCACCCGATCTTACCTCTAGTGTGTGTGTCTGCAGTGGCGGAGAGTATGTGGGGGTCAAAGAGTGTCCTGAGCGGGGACAAGTAGGCCTCAAAAGCAAGCGCCTTAAGTGTTCTCCGACGGCATTTGAAACTTCTTGACCCCGAAACTGATAATGCGGCCAACTTCACCCACTTCACCCTGAAATTGGCTTGCTGCGAAGAGCTGGGAAAGCGGAGCAGATTTGATAACTTGGATCGCACGCCCCCTTCGCGATCGTGTATCCAACGAATACCGCGCCGAAAGAGAGGTCGTCTTTTTCCAGCTCTTTTCAATAGGAGAAATTTCACGGCATGTGCATGGGCCGCCATCTCCAATTTGTTGAACGGGTGCATTTCAACTTGCATGCGGGGCCAAGTTGTAGCCAGCCAAATGAAAACCAACCTAAGATGCTTCGGAAAGGAGAAATATATTTTCTTCCTCTCTGCTTCTCTTTTCGCACTCTCGTTCACCGATGGAGATTTAATCCGAGAACTCTGCAAGTGGGTGCTTCCTCGGTATAAAAAGCACAGCGGAGAATTTATGACTCATTCTATACGCTTGATCTTATAAGAGCAAGCGAGAGCGAGAGATCCGGAGAATGAATGCTGCGGATGTTCTTTCTCTCGGTCTCCAGGAGACATTTGGCGGGGTTTTGTTAAGGGGCAGTCAGAGATCGCTAATGTGCAGCCGCATGTAGTCTACCGAACAACGTGTCCCTGAAATTGCTGGCGAGGCCCGGCCGCGTTGCTTTCTTTCCATCTCAAAGCTGATGAAGCCAAAGTTTTGCAACTGAAATTCACGGCAATCCCTGAGTGGTTAGCACGTCGGCTTCACAGTGCACAGGTGGTTCGATCCCAGCTCCGGCCTCCCTGTGTGGAGTTTGCATGTTCTCCCCGGGCTTGCGTGGGTTTTCTCCGGGTGCTCCGGTTTCCTCCCACATTCCAAAAACATGCATGGCAGGCTGATTGGACACTCTAAATTGTCCCTAGGTGTGAGTGTGAGTGTGGGCGTGGATGGTTGTTCGTCTCTGTGTGCCCTGCGATTGGCTGGCAACCAATTCAGGGTGTCCCCCGCCTACTGCCCGAAGACTGCTGGGATAGGCTCCAGCACCCCCCGCGACCCTAGTGAGGATCAAGCGGTTCGGAAAATGGATGGATGGATGGATGTTCACGGAATAGAAGATGCGTCCTATTAGAAACGCGATGTACTTAGCAGAAGCTGCGGCTCATTTACTTTCCGCCCCAGTGGACGTTTGTAAGGGGCGATCAATGAAGTGTGCAAATCCATACTGCAGGTGTATGGGCTGATCATTCGAGAAAGTGATTCCCCCCCCGCCAACACGTGGTCTTTAGAGATTTGTCCGTACAAAGGTTTGACCTCCTCGCAGGAGGATTTGGCTTAAGATCCGCCCTGTGTCAACTTGACACGTTTGCCCATTCGTATGGGCTTGAAAGGACTCCGCTCTCTGGAGAAGTTGAACGTGCGAAGCCAGATGATGCCGTCGACTTGGCTGGATCGTGCACAGCTGGGCCCCGGCTTCTGGTAAATGCGGAGCGCTTGGAATGTGACGTCGACTTCCTTCTTGTTCCTCGTTTGCGGGTTTGCATCCCCCCCGCGGTGTTCCAGGCATGTTGGGAAGCTTTGGCCACCGCTCCACCCCTTCTCCTCTCGGAGTGGGCCGCTGCCCTTTAGCCAGCGGAAGAAAGGGCCGACAGTTGTCATTTGCATGTCATTTGCATCCCGCCCTCCCATGTGACTGTTTACAATGTCAGGACGGCAAATTCACCAGTGTTCCGTTTTAGCCCGATTTGCATCTCATTTTGGATTCACGCGAGCGAATGAGGGAGACGTGGATGGCTGACCCTGGCGCAAACTCCTTTGCCTCTCGTGCGCCCAGCCCGCAGATAGCGAGACGGGCTAATTTCATTACGGCAAACGGCCGTTTGACAGAGAGAGTGCCTTTTGGATGTAATCGTTAAAAGGGACGACGGCTCGCAAGCTGTTTGTAATCAGGCCCTTTTTGCATACATGCGGACATTGTGCCATATTTATTGTAAGGATGAAAGATTAGGCATGGAGAGCGTAGCAGGCGGCATCAATCTCCATCAGCATCTTCGGGCAGGCGCATTAATCATCCCATCTATGGAAAATTGTCTTCATCGGACCGTTGGGGCCAGTGCGTGTGCGTGCGCGCTCGCGTTAGTGCGGAAATGGACAGAAGGGAAGTTAGTGGCCGACTGAGCAGAAGCGCCGCGGCCAATACTCCTTCATTGATCCGAGGAACTTGAGCTGGCTGTTAGACAGTGTTCTGTCCCCGCTAATGCGTTCGCACGGCGGCACCTGACTGAATAGTCTCGTACGCGGGCCAAATCGTTTAGCTAGGGCTGCTTTTCCGGAGCGAGCGCAGTCCCCCCCCCCCCCCCACCCACCCCCGTCTCCTGCCTTCTGCAATCTTCATTTCTTATCCTTTTTCATTTATAGAAAGCTTCATAAGCGGATGGATTAGCTCACATAGCTTGGATTTCTGAGTTTGGTGACACCAGTGCTCAGATATTTTGCATGCGCTGCAATATGTAGCACCGACGAAAGTGCATTTGGCTGTTTTATTTGATTTGATTTGATTTTTTTGGCATTGCAACAAAATTAGCGGCCATTTTCCACCAGGGCTGACTGCACTTTTCCTATTGCGTTGCTTTTAGCACCGTGGTTTCAAAGCATCGCACATCAATCAAATCAAATGCATTCCTCTTTTGCTCAAGGATTTCGAGAATCCTCTGTGCAATTTTTTTCTTCTGTCGAGTGTCTGATGAAGAACGCACGGCTTCTCTCGCCGTTGATGCATTATTGCCGGGTCGGTATATGGTATGCGGGGAAATGCCCTTGTTGACTGAATCCCACGCAGACCGACGAGCACTCACGCTCGCTTTACCAGCCTTTTGTGTTTTTGTGTTTTGAGACGCTTAACCATGGAGATGTTGCTTATGCATTCGCTGGCACACACGCGCACACACATACACACACACACACACACACACGGGGAGCCTGGTGGTAGGTCTAATGAGAAGGAAGGCCTTGAATGGTCCTCATGCTTTGAAGCATTAAAGCTTAATAACCTGTCCTTTTCAGCTCGCGCTAAAGAACATGCGCCATGCTGATAATTGGAAAGATAGTGCCCATTTTCGATTGCTTTCTCTTGTCTTCTTTGTCTAATGGCTGCATTCGCTTCAGCTGGAACTATTACTTGCCCATGAAAGATTATGTTTTCCCCCCCCAATCATAATTTGGCTCTTTGGTAGTGCTCCGTTGATGGACTTCTTGTTGTGCCTTTCAAACATCTGCCACCAACTGAAAGGAAATAAACGGGCGGAACAGAGGAAGAGGCCAGGCATCAAGAATTTGATCTTATCGCTTTAATGGAACATAAATACGAAGGCCTGGAGCCCAAAGGCTACTAAGCATTTTGTGGATATTCCAGTTCGTCTGGTCTGAAGCTCTCAAAATGTTTGATTTTGAGCGGAAAGGGTTCTACCTATCCAAATGGTCGATTGTCTCATGGCATTGGGGTTGTACTGTGTGTGTGCGTGTGACTCAGTTGCATCCTATTGAACCGGAACGTGTTTGGAATATATCCAATCCGTTGAACTGTCTATACCAGGGGTAGGCAACTCCGGTCCTAGAGAGCCGCAGTCCTGCATATTTTCCGTCTCCCCCTGCTACAACACACCTGATCCAAATGACCAGGTCATCAGCAAGCCTCCGAACGATTCTGATCATTTGAATTCATGTGTGTCGGAAGAGGGAACTTCGAAAACAAGCAGGACTGCGGCTCTTTAGGACCGGACTTGCCTATACGCTACACATACGATCTCATGACCTTGTTCAGAACTCAAGGTGAAGAGTCTCCCTTCGGGCTTCATGCTAACCACGTATCCACTGAACATAAGTTGCATTTGGGTTAAATATTACCACCGTGGAGCGGCTGGCCTTTTCCAACATGCTTCTCATTGTCAGGCTCATGTAGCGCTCGCGTGATTGCGCAGTTTGGACAACGGAGAATATTTGCACCGTGCACTCTTGCCGTGACCGCCACCTTGATAGATGTTTCCACCCATGGCTATTTTCTCGGGACGGTTTGAGCTCGCACGAGCTGTGGGTCTCTCCGGTGTCGCTCTGTGTGCGTCCCTATATGCTGTGGATTCGAGTAAAGGGCAACGTTATGTGTTGACGCCCAGAGCAGTGTTTGTGTGGCTTCCAGTAAGTGCCTAATGTGTGGTCACGGTTGGAGGAGGCCTGTCCACATTGCTGTGTCGCCACAGGGACGAGGACGACAGTTCAGCGCGGTCGCTTGTTTAATGCGCCCTGACCCGGAAAGCGAGCAGTCTGACCTCTTTAGCTTCTGCTTATAGAAAAGCTCCTTCCCTCTCTTTTCTCTCGCCTGCTCTCCCTCCTGTTTGTCCTTATGTCCTCTCCATGTGACGTTGCATGCCCCTTCCAAGCCACTGACAAACTGTTCGACTTTCTTCCGATACAGCGCCCCGCCCCACCCCCCCCTGCCCTTATTCCTGCAAACCAGAGATAACTTTGTTGGGTCATGTTGTTAGATTTTATGTCTTGTCTTGATTTCCTTTTCTCTGTTGTCCAACATCCTGAGCGATGATCTGTGGAATTTATTTTGTTCATCCGCAGTTTTCTTAGAATCCAAACCATCTGTCTTTGATCATTTTTTTGGCAGGCCTTTAAGATTTGGCTGCTGGTGAAATACTGTACAACTAAAAGCCAAAGGGTCACAAATATTCAGCTTCAACTACTTCAAAGGAAGCCTTTTCGATTTGCACCCAGCAGGAGCATTAGTAGTATGGAGAGGGATTTAAAAAATATTTCATCATATTTTCGAAAACGCTTGTCATACAGTATTCCATTGCTCATCTCTCTAAATTTATGAGGAACTCCAGCACAGTCAGGGCGGTGAGTTATGCTCATGCTGCTAACATTCTGTAGTCAAATGTTGTTGCCACAAAACCTCCCAAATCGCGATTCAACTCTGCGGAAGAAACAAATGCAGAAACTTTCCTGATCAGTGATTCAAATTTTGACTGGCATTACAATTGCAATTACAATAAATAAATTAGTGCCTTTTAAGCATAGGCTAGATCTGACTGCCATCGAGCTGTACCAATACAATGTATGTATGGATTTCACAAATAATCTTCAACCTCATTTAGAATTTGATAGAAAGCAAAGCGTGGAGAGTCTCTGTCACCAAGCTTCAAGGGTGCAATCAGGCAATCAGAATATCCACTCTGTCACTTATCCGACCTTTTTGGCAGTCTGCGGCTTCCTTGACAATCGCGCCATGTTTTTGTGGTTCAATAAAAAAGAAGACAGAAAAGTATTCAAAGTTGGATCCTTAGAGTCTGATAGAGGTTCGCAGTTTTTCTGTTTCAGTGCACCAATCGATAGGCAGCGCTTGGTGGTTTGGTCTGGCGCCAAAAGTCACCAACTGAAATATATTTTTCAGGATGGTCCACTTCAGTCACGTTGGGCCACGTGTGCGGCAGGCCTCAGTGTGTCAATCAATTAGATGAATTCCAGGTTGAAATGGTCATCCTCACATAATCGTGATTGACTTGACATGTTTCCAGGATGACCTCAGAAGTGAACCATTGTTTGATGACTTTTGGAGGGTTCATTTTATAATCATGGAGGGAGGGGTATGTGCCTCAGCTGGTTCTGAAAGTGATCTCCTTTTTAGGCCTGGGTTCAAAGTATAAAGTGGCGTAGACTTTTCGTATTCGAGAAGAGACAGCACGGGCATCGTTTGAATCAATCCACCCAGTGCCATTCGGAACGTCTGGTTGAGCCGTCTAACGCGGAGACAGTTGAAAAGTAAGAAAACAAACTTTCATATATAAGTAGCTTAAAAAAAAAAAAAAGAGATAAAATAACCGGCAAGCAAAGGCCTCTCTGCCCCACCCCCCTACCGCCACTCCAGCCCCCCTTATTGTGACTTATATAAGCTGTGTTACTGTCTCTGCTTGACCTCTCACTGCGGTGACAGTTGGTGCTACGAGAACACTGCCCAATCCCATTCGATCAGCCTCAAGAGTGGTGTGTGTGTGTTTGTTTGCGCGCATTAGTGGAAGGTTGGTCAAATCGAGCATATTCCGCCGCGATAAACCATAAATTGACCCGAAGTGCCTCGGAATGTAAATTGTCTAGAATTTCGAGAAAAGCGGCAAAACTCAACAGCGAAAACTTAAGTGGACACGCGTGTGATGTCGTGAACCTATGACTGCCATGTCACGAAGACCCCCTAGGCCCCCCCATCCCTCCGTCCCCCCCAAATTCAATGCGTTCATCCTGCAAAGTATATGACGTCTATGCAATTTAATAATTAATCAGAAGGCGTTTATGTATGCTCACATCAGAGTGCATTTGTCACCAGTGAGGACCCCCACCTCCCAATGGGCCTACCCCAAATGTCACACCACCCCACCCACTCGCGATCCTCTCTATGAATAGCGCAGTAGATGTTATGCAACTTTTTTTTTTTTTTTCCCCCTCCCCGACTACCAAAAACATCAGCGTGTCAACAAAGGCTGCCGGCTGCAGATGGGCCTGTTATTTTTTATCATCTTCCTCTCCGGTGCTGTGAATCTTGGACGACATTATCAAGTTAATGATATGATATGACATGACATGGCCCGCCTGGTGAGAAACCGCTCAGGGGCGCCGGAGGGGGGTGCGGGGGGGGGGGGGGCTGCCACTTGATAGCGGCGATAAACAAGTCAAACAAGAAGTTGGCAAAATGATGACGGTCTGTCTCCGTGATGGGACCCAAAAAAAAAAAACTGGCGGTGGTTCTTGTTGAGCTGTCACATGCGACGGCCAGAGCTTGCCTGTCAAAGGCCCCGTTCTCTTCGTCGCTTTTCCCTCTGCTATGTAATCAGTGGCCTGGTTGTTGGGTTCTTGTGCACCGAGTTCACCTCTCCTTCTCCCTGGATGAGTCATCACGGGATAATCAGGCCCAGAGCTGTACAAGGATAACTCAGCCTGACAGCACGGCCACGCTCTAACGACCAACGCCATCCCTTCGAAAGAATTTTAAAAAGCAATCGAGAGAAAGTGGGTGCCGAGGAAAAGGGAAAGAGATTGATTGGGGGAGTGGGGGCGGCGAGGGTGAAACCGATCCGTTTATGTCGCCCTCCTATATACACGCTTCCTCCCTCCTTGACTGACTTTGCATATGCATGTCTGCATCCATATTAGTGTTTGTGAATCTGCTTGACGTGTGTGTGTGTGTGTGTGTGTGTGTGTGTGTGTTTCCTCTCCTGCTGGGTTTAGTAGGTCATCGGGTGCAGTGAGTTGGCACATCAGGGTTTTCCCCAGGTTAGTGCCAAGGCCAATGCCCAGGATAATTACTCTATTGCGTGAGTGTGTGTGTGTGTGTGTGTGTGTGTGTTTACTTTACCAGAACATTCTCCTCTTCCTTTCACTCCCCTCATATTCCCTCTCTCTGCTGTTTCTGGAGCCAGTGGTGCCATCTGTCAGATCTGTGTGTGTGTGTGTGTGTGTGTGTGTGTTTGTGCACCCTGAGTTTAAGACGGAGAAAATATATTATGCAAATTAGGAAAAAAAGAGGGGTTGCGGCTGACGGTGGCAGTGAGCAGAATGGTGGAGGAGAGGGAGAAGTGAAATGGAAATTATTGTGCGCACGTGTTGGGAGTGTGTGTGCGTGCGTGCACAAATGGGCGTTTGGCGTTTGAACGTCTGCCCGAGAGCTGCAAAGTCAGCCATTAATATGACCTCTTCCTGGCAACGCGAGTGTGTGCGCGCGCGTGCGCGTTTGTGGCGCGCGTGTACTAGAAAGCAGCTGGTCCTTTTCACCAGAAGCATGCTGTGAATTTGGAGCCATTCGTGTTTTAAAAAAAAAAAATGTTTTTTAATATAAGTATATAAAGGGGGAAAGAGCATCAACACTGATTCCGAAGCATCACAACGCAATGCTGCATAATAACAGTCTTGACATGGAAATGTCATATCAGTGCACAATGTAGTCTCGTGTTGTTTGAAAAAGAAAAAGAAAAGCAAAAAAAACATTGTCTCTAGCTGGCCCACAGTATCGTCATGACTCGCTAATCCCAACAAGCAAAACACAACTGTAATCATCCGCTCAGGTTCTTTCTCAAACCGACGTATTCAACTTTGCCGCCGTTGTCAACTCCGCTGGGTGTGACACCAATACAGCAGTCGCGTTGAACACCCCGAAAGACGGTATGCACAATCAATGTTAGCATCCATACTCGACGTGCTATCCATCGTCAGGCACCTCAATGTGTTACTGGTTTTCCAAATATGACATTTAATGTGCGATTTATTTTGCATGCCTACTTTGCATATTAGCAAGCGTTTATGCGACGCACACTGGGTGGATCTTAGTTCATCACGATGTCACGATCGCTGCCAATTTTGGACTCCCTTTTGGCATTTATTGGATAAACACCGATTTAGGACGATATTAATTAAGAGAGAACGACAGGCAGCATATTCATCTTTGTTAATTTTTTTGGTGTTGATTTTTTTTCCCGCCTGCTTGGATTAGAATTAATTATCTTTCATTCTTACCAAGTGTTGCGCTTGTATACACCTTTCCACGTTGTTGGTTGCCCCTGTAATATTGATAGCGGCGTACGGTTGTGAAGATTGCTGCTGTGACAATCTCGTTTCCCTCGCGGGACGATGAGTTATGTGCCTGTCTGTCCCTCTCCTCGATTTAATGATCAGAATCGCGGGCGCATATGACGCGTTTTATTTAAATTGTTTCCGTTCCTGTCATGTGAGGAGATAAATATTGATTCCGAAAGTTTCCAGGTGATATACAGGACCTAGCATGCTGTTGCGTTGTTTTCATATACTCTTGATATCGTTTCTACAATTGCGACAGGATAGTGGACGCTGTAAAAATAGAATAAAGTCGAAAGTCTTTATTGTCGTCGTAATAAAACAACAAAATTGAAAGTGCTTCTTACGGCACATAAAAAATATATACCGTAATTTCCGGACTATAAGCCGCGACTTTTGTCACGCTTTCAACTCTGCGGCTTATTTAATGAAGCGGCCTATATAAAGACTTTTTTAACGGCCGCCTGTGTACCGTCTTTCTTTGTAAATATCTCATGTAACAATGGCGGCTTATAGACAGGTGCGGCTTATGTGTGTACAACGTGTTTTTTTCCTTTAACAATGTAGTGGTGCGGCTTATAATCAGGTGCGGTCTATAGTCCAGAAATTACGGTGTATATATATATATATATATATATATATGAATTATATATATATATATATATACATATATTTATAAAACCCTAAAAATTCGAATGCAACCATGGAAGCCAACCAGAATTTGAGTAGAAGCTTCCCTCATTTAAAAAAAAAAAATTTTTGGTGATGATGCCAACATTCAAGGCTGCAGTGCCGTGACTGGGAAAAAGATGATGCACCCATTAGATTCCGTCGATAGAACAGAACATTTGCAAATCTTCCCAAGAGAAGGACCCCAGGGGTCGAGCGCAAGGTCAAAGATAATTCAAAAGATAATTACGTGACAGACAGCTCATCTGAAAAGTTGCAACGACGGTTTGATCCAAAGTCGAGAGAAACGGCCAACATTTATTTATTTATTTATTAAAAATCGTGACCCAAGATGAGTAAGTTGCAAATTATCGATCATATCGTGGAGCTGCTCCCTTATTGAAAAACCTTCCGAGGAAGTAAGTGAGAAAAGTGAGAAAGCTCCTGTGAAAAGATGTAATCATGCAAATGAGACATTCTGTCAAAACGGCTCAAGAACACGGCGCAGTAAAGTTGGCGGAAATGATGTCAGCCCAAAAGGACCTCATTAGATGAGAGGAACAGCATGGGGGGGGGGGGGGGGGGAACGGTATTTTGGCCTCAGGTTCAAAGTTGTCATCTTACTGGCCTTTGACCCTGACCTGTGTCTTTGGCGGGACTTATTAAGTTGGTCCTTGCGTGTGGATCTGCAAAGCCTTCCTGCTCTTTCCCGTGGCAACAAAAAGGCCTATTACGGGGCCTCGGACATTCCTCGGCATGCAAGGTCTGTGTAGGAATCGGCCTCACGCGGCAGCCTTTGTCTATTGTCATATTTGACCCCACTCCCCCCCCAAAAAAATAAAAAAATCTTCCTTTTGTCTTCTTTCGGTCATTTTTAAAGAAATCTGAAACACGTCCGTGGCTTCAAAATCGATATTGAATGGCAACACCACAAAAAAGCAGGTGTGTAAAATGACCAGGTAGAGCACGGGTGTCAAACTCATTTTTGTCGCGGACCACATTGTAATTTCGGTTTCCCTTGGAGGACCATTATGAATTTTGGGAAACCATATCAATGTTTAATTCCCTCCACATATTACATACACAGCGCACAACAAATGGATGAATAACTAGTTTTCAAATCCGAAGTCAAGAATAATGACTCGTTATTGTGGATTACGTATGACATTTTGACATTTTGGTTCAGACTTTAGTAAGCATCATGGAACTTGACATGCCTGATTTGCTTTCGCGGGCCACATCAAATAATGTGGCGGGCCAGATTTGGCCCCCGGGCCTTGACTTTGACACCTGTTGGCTAGAGCATGCATTTCCCCCCCAAAGGATTTTTTCCCACCTCCCCACCACCTTCCTAGTTTGAGGCTATTAGAGGAAGTGAACCGGCGAACAGACTTTTAACTGTAGTAAACATGGAAATGCAATATTCACGCCAGGACTGTTGTGCCCGCTTAATGGACAACTGCTGTCATCTGTCACACGCTTGATCCCCCTTTTATTCCTGAGTTTCTCTGTTTTTTTTTTTTTTTTTTTTTTTTGTAACACTCCGCTCCCCATGAAATTCACAAGATTACAGACCGATCAGACACAACTGTACAACCACTGACAGGCTTAGGATGACGAATTAATTCGACGGTGATTTTCTAAATCTTCTGAGAATGATAATGTAGGTTTAATCTGCTTGAGAGAGGTATAACTTGGGAGATTTTAATGGTCATTTAAAAGGTTTGGATTTTTTTGGGCGCTGTTTATAGAGATTATCCAGTCAGGTGGTCCTAAAAAAAAAAATTTTTTTTTTTGAAATGACATAAACGGATAGGCTGACGTCTGTGTGGTAATTATGTTGGTAAGTAATGGCAGATTTTTAGCGTACGTTTCTGCTTTTGCAAACATAATCCAGCTCCTAAATGGCTTTGGTTGCTCTTTTATTTTCCAATCACGAGGGCAACAAAAATGAGTGACACCTCCTAGGAGGAAATAGACCATTGACGTCAATAAAATGCATTTGTAGTGAGACTGTTTGAAAGTGCTCTATAAATACAGTTGAGTTGAGTTGAGACTTGGCCCTTGGCCTTTTTGATGATGAAACTTTTACTTTTATACTACAGAGTAAGATCCGGGGTTTTTTTTGTGTTTTTTTTAAATTTTTTAAAATCTTCCTTTAACTACATGAAACGATGTCCAAGATGCACCGTTGCTCCCCATAATTTGAAACGCAGACCTTTTCATTTTTTCGAGGCTGATCACTTCATTCCTCAAGTGCTATCATTGAAATGGCGTGCTTGTGTGCCGAGAAGAAAATTGGCGATGATTTGGCTTCGTCAGCGCCAGTTGAGAAACGGACTCCAAAATTTGATTCAAACGGTGATACCAGACAACACATTTTTTTTTTTTTAAAGTCATGCTTCTTCTTCTCAAAATCTCATCTTTTTTCCTCTAAAATAATTAGCTAGGTCTGCGAGAAGCCTGCTGAGTGTCATTTGGTCCGTCTCCGCCGCCACACAATCTCAGTCACTTTAGCATCAGACAATTGGAGGCAAAACACAAAAGCGAGACAAAGCTGCAGAAGTTTGTATCAACAAAGCGAGTTGCGGAGGCAGAGCGCTCGCAAAAGCGCTCCTCGTCGTATCTGATGCAGACAGTCAACCGTCAAGAAAGGTGTGTGGGCGCAGCGGCTCCTTCGTCTATACCTTCCCCTCGCCCCCTCCCAACCCCACCACCCCCCGCTAATGACTGATTCCGATCACCGCCCCGCCATTGTCTCACAGCTGCCTCTCGAGAAATAAAGCAGGAAAGATAGAAAAAAAAAAAATCACAGAGCAGAGAGAGCAATCCTAATTAATTGTATGAATATGCAGATTGGGTGGAATCCTCTGGATAGCCGACTCTTTTCACTGGGACCGGCTTCAATATTTAGACAGGGCTTGGAGGGACAAAGCCGAGACTAAAGGCGGAGCATTCAATCAGCCTCAATTCAACGTTCAACTGAAAGTTCTTGAGCGTGTGTGTGTGTGTGTGTGTGTGTGTGTGTGACCGAGAACCTCCAGTGTTTTCGTTTTTTCTTTTTTGCCATCTGTCTCACTCATCCACAACATCTTGCATCCTTCAACTCTGCTCAGTAAAATTCAAGGTGAGAAGGCCGGTATATTTAAGCAAGTACGTTTTCAAAAACATTTTTCAGTAACATCCTCGGAGGACATTTATTTTTGCTATAGTGTGAAATTTAGTGTGAGCTCTGTCTTGAAGTAATTCACTGGTGGATCATCTCGGCCTCTGCCACTCTCATCAGAGCGTGGCAAACGTCCGGCTGACATGCCGATACAGTCATCGCACAATCGCGAGGGTTCGAGTTGTGTATGAGAACAATGGTGAGCTTCAGCTATTCCAATCACCATCAGTCTTACATTTTCAGAGTCTATGACCATGAAACTGATCGTACATAGGAAAGATTCAACTTGACTGTCAAAATGTGATATCCACTCATGTGTACACGTGTGTGTGTGTGCTCGTGACCAAAGCAAAGCGTGAGTCATGTTCATGTCTTGAAGTCGTGTCGCGATCTCAAAACCACACAATCGGCCAAAACAGTTGGTCATCTGGTGTGCATCGAGATATCGCAGCCGGGCTGTTCAATGTTGTGTTTGTGTGTGTGTGTGTGACCGTGAGAGTGAGAGACATGCGGGCACCTTGAAGTGAGACACTGCCAAGCATTTTTTCCCCCCTGGAGTACAAAATGTTCGAAAATAATTGAATTTGAATTGAATTGAATACAACTTTATTGTCAAATGAGCTGTACGTATGTGTAACATACAGCACAATAATAAGACAGTTGTTGAATTTAAAATACGCTGGAACACTTTTTTTTTTTTTTTGTGGCCAAAACATGAATAATGCCTTCAATAGGTTTGATTAAACAATAGTTCAGGGTGGTGCACGTTACTTTAACCCTCATGCAGTATTTTTAAGCGGCTGCATGAAGGGTATTACGTCCCAAAAATGTCCCTCTTCCAATGTGCAACAACTTTTTTCACTTTTAATTTTTCCTCACTTTCAACCCCTCAAAATGTTCAGTGGGAATTGGCCAAGACATAGATTTACATCTTATGCAAAATTTCAGCTTCGTGGAGTTATTTTTCACTGTTTTGTCCGTGGTGTCCATTTGTCCAACAGTCCAAAATCGTCCAAAGTGTCCGAAATGTCCAATTTTGGGATAATTACTGCATGGGGGTTAAATGTGTTTAGTTCAGGGGTGTCCCAACTATGGCCCAGGGGACATTTGCGGCCCGCCATTCATTTTTCAGTGACCAAAAATAAAAAATAAATGACATTTGACATGGGCCGAAAGGCAAGTTAAAAATGGTGAAGGTTAGCTGAGTGACGAGGGAGGGGGTACTGGAGAACTTTTCTCTATCTTCAAAGATACAAATTAGCCATTCATGATGAAAAGAAGAGGACAATTTCTCTTTCGATGGTCACCTTATTCGAGTTACAATAGTTGTTTCTTTGGTTTTGAATGCGGAGATGGGGATCGGTTGCTGTTAGTGCAAAGCTGGATTTATTCTGTGAGGGCTATTGCCCCCCCCCCCCCCCCCAAAAAAAATCCTCAATTATTTGCCTTTCACAGAAAGCTGATGAAATTAACGCGACAAAACAAACAATGCACAACTGCTTTCTTGACTGACTTTAGTGCGTTAAACAAAGTTTAAGAATTTTAAAACTGTTCTTTCCCTGGTTGAGTCGGCAAAACCACAATAAGTGACAATTGACAAGCTGCTGCTAGGAGGCAAATGAAATATGCAGTTGTTAAAAAAAAAAACAAAAAACAAAAAAGTTGTTGTTAATGTGAGAGTAACTCGAGATTTGGGTGTAATTGTTATTTTCCCCCCGTATGCCTGGCAATCTGTTTTTCATCATCATTATGCTTTTCAGTAATGAGCCCCAGGAAAACATGCAACCCCGCATAATGGAATATTTAGCAGTGTTGTGTGTCCTTGAATGGGTACGGTCTCCTGGAAAGAGTGAATGCGGCTGTGTTTGTGTGAGAGGGCCCGATAAGACACGGCAGGGGGTTAAGACTCGCGATGGGTTGAGTCTGGTTGTCCTCCCTGAATTATTTAGTGCGAGCGCCAATGCTTATCCGTGCTTTCGGAGGAAGACCTCGAAACCGGAGGCGTACTGTTCAAATGAAAAGACATGCTCTTGTATTGGGCGGATGGGGGTGGGGGTGGGGGGTTGTCCGCAGTCTAGGTGGATCATACATGTCCAAAAGTGACAGCGGATCATTCAAAAGACTGGAGTGCAATTGTCCAAAAGCTGATTTGGCCACTGCTGGGCTTGTGTGATCTTTTCAGTGAAAGCCTCTTACAACGCTGTGGGTTTACACCCTCTGTCAAGTGATTTAGGGTTTTGTGTGGACGCTTGTTTTTCCTTTCCCTCTTAATGACCTCAAAAGTAGAGACAGATGATCTGTTTCTCGTCATGTTTTTCCGTTTGTTGAGAGTTATGCCTTCGATTTTGAGTTGAAGGGATTTCATGTTATTTTTCTGAATTTTTGTATGCATCGCGTCAGTAAAAGGAGGCCCTCATAGGAATAGTCGTATACTATAAGGGGTGTCAAACTTATTTTTGTCGCGGGCCAATTTTGAGTTGCGTCTTCTCACGGAGGGCCGTTATGACAGTGAAACCACAAAAATGTGTCATCGCATTATTACTTGTAACCGCTACAAAATTATTGCTAAATCTCAATCTCATTTATTACAATTTATTACAATTTTATTGATAATTTGACATTTCTGTACATTTTTGTAGCAAGGATCATGCAAGTTGACACACGTGCTTTTCTTTTAGGGGGCCGCATAAAATGATGTGGCGTGCCGGATCTGGACCCCCTGGCCTTGAGTTTGACACCGGTGTCATATAGTCATGGTTAACAATAATTCCGCACTTCTAGAAGTGTCGAAAAGTCACTCCCAGAAGCACACAGCATATTATGATCCCCAACGCATGCGCACACATTTTTTTAACACCCATAAGGCTCCCTGCACGTATCTAATGAAGCTGTACTGCTTGCTCAATACACGACCACATGTCGGCACCTCGCACAACAAAGAGACAAAGATGAGGACAACAACAGAGGAGTGTCAAACATTTATAGAAAGGAGATGATTTGAACTAAATGACCTCATTTCACACAAACTGCAATCAAAGGTCACGGTATTGAAGTGTGTCACGTCAATTGCCTAAATTATTACAATGGCCGCACGTCAGCTATGCTAATTAAATCATTTTACTATTGACCGTCATTTCCGGAGCAACAAAATGCACCTGATTGAAAGCCACAACAGCTAAATTTCGCTGTAAAAACAAATTTGTCGATACATTTCTTCATATGAATAGCCGCGGGTCTACAAAGAGGTCTTATGCACCGGTAGACGCTTTCTCAGTGACTCTTGTCACACATTGCTTATTCGCGAACAAGCTTCATCAGGCAGCAGTGCACATACGTCTGTGGCAGCGCAGCTTTTGGAAAGCCGTTCGTTACAAGTCAGGGAGGAGCAGGAAATGTTGTTCTATGGTCAGACATGTTGTCCTTCGTGGGCGGCCGCTGGTGCCTGTTGTCGAATGGCAGCGATGGTGTGAGTTGGTTGCAAAGCAAATAACAGAGAGAAGTGTGTTGTGCTGCAGAGATGGCTGCACTTATGGCACTCGCTCCCTCTGTCCATTAAACTCAAGTCACGAAGCTCATTTTCACTCTATGGTAGTCGGGTGATCACTCCAACTGTAAAAAACTAATGAATACAGTCAAACCTCGTCCAATTCGGTTTTGGACCAAAAATGTTGAGTTTTTTATGCCTCGAATGACGAACAAATTTCGGTTGTCAAACAAACTGAGCGCACTTGAATGCACCTTTTGACTCCTCTCGCCTTCCTTACACGAGGAAGTGACACTTCCTCAGGTAGACGAGGAAGTGAAAAGAGCTTGGTTTCGGTTTTTGAACAATTTCGGTTGTCGAACAGCATTCTGGAAGGGATTATGGACGAAAACCGAGGTTTGACTGTATTTGGTCTGAGGGCAGACGTGGGACAGTTTGATTGGCCCACTCTGACATGTACGGTCATTTCATTCCTCAGATGTGACGAGACTTTGGCTAAATCTATTGATGGCATGAGGCTCATCAAAAAAAAAAAATAATAATTTACTGACGCATCACATTAAAAGCTGCATGATTGAAAGTGTGGGGGGGGGGGGGCAGAAAGTAGCAGTGTATAGTCCCACAAATACAGTCCAATGGCCAAAATAATAAAAAAAAAACCTCAGTTGCACACCAATAATTAACCTCTCATCATTAAGGAACGACAAGACCAAAAAAAAACCCAAAAAAAATTGATCCGCTGCTCCGTTTCTGATCGAGCTGATACACGGCAATTTTGATGCAACTATTGAGACTGCCACACCTTGATTTGAAAACAGATTTCCACCTCACACCCTTTTCCCATTACTCCCTTTTGTTTTTTTTCCTAGTGCTGTCTTTCTGCCTAGCGACAAGGCTTCCCAGCCGTCCCATTAACATGTTGACACACACACACACTCACTGTTTTTAGAAAGCAAAAACAACACAGGGAGTATGACTGAAATATGTGGACCCCCTTAATCTCTGCGGGTGGATGACTATCAAATCCGCCAGCGAAACATTGGGCGAGAGAGAGCGAGAGAGAGACACTGGAGGAACACTGTGTTCATTTTGCCAAGGCCAGATGGTGAGGGCAGCTTTGGTGTTGCACAGCTTCACTGTCCGCACACACACACACACACACACACACACACACGTAACCGCAGCCACGTCTGTTTATACAGCAGCGTTCTTCTGTATGGCGAGGCCTGAGTGAGTCCCACTTATTAGATTAATCTTTTATTTGTCTCTGCGCTGTTTTTCATCTCACCGTGTTGCCGGGATCAACGGGCAGTGTCTGGTTTGCGTTCGCTGTGTTTGGGCGATTTGTAATCTCTTTCCCGCTCGTGTGAGTCTGTTTGTTTTTGGACCTCATCAGAGGTTAAAGTACAAAAAAATATATAAAATAAAAATCGACAGTGGGGTTATTGTTTAACTTGTCGGACACGTCCCGTAGCTGTCAATTCTAGTGCGCTGATCACTCGGCAATTCGGGTCAAAATATCCATCGATCATCAATCCCAATCTTCCAAGAAACTTAATTCTTCATCTTATCAAGACATTTTTTGTCAATGTTATGCTCCAAATCTGGAAGCCGTTGCTGAAACGGTTTGGGGACGACCTTTTTTTTCCTGCAGAGGAGTGTCACAAGAGGGTGATTTAGAAGAACACATTGGGCCTGAACCAGGGGCGGTGACCCAAGCCCTATTGTACAACATCGGTGACATCTGACGTCACACATTCCAGTTCTTCTTGATGGACAAAACATCACCATAGACGCTCACAAAAAACTGGTTGAAAGTCTTTCCAAAAGAGTAGAGTTGGTTTGTTTGATATCACAACTGTAAATACTGGCATGAGCAGCAAGAGTGGCATGGATATCAAATCTGGTTTGAAATCTGGGCAGATGGTCCTGGTTATCTTCCATGAGTGACAGGTGCTGCCAAATATCTACCGCAACATTTATTCCATCTTCTTGATTCTCGATACTCGACTCGACTGTATCTTTAAAGCACTTTAAGCAACCACCGCTGTATACAAAGTGCTGATCGGATATCATTGTTTGAGTTATAATTACGGTTTCAAATGTTTTTGTGACTATAATAATTGAGGGGTTAACTTTTTTTTTTTTCTGTGAGTTGGATTCTTGTGTCACTTCAACCTTCACATAAACTCACATAAACAATTAAAAGAAAAAAAAAAGCTCTAAGAGCAAGCAGGCCAGAGCCCTTTTTGCACCCTTGTGTTTTCGCTTTTCCCAGCACAGTGAATCAATACATGCTTTGTACCCAAAAATACTGTGCAGCCCCGCTCCTAATGAGTTTCACCGGATTAGTATCAGCGAACCTTTCTACAGCTTGCTGCGAAAAGCAACCCGCGCAAAAAAAATCCTTGCAAACAAAACGGAAAAGTGCAGCAAGGCTACGGACAGCACACATAAGCGCAGAGTTCACAATGACCTTTGGATGATGCGGGGGGGAGGTGGAGGGCGCGGGGAGCTTTTGACGGAATGCCGCTCGCCACGTCAGCAGTGACGTTCTCGGCGTTGAGGCTCCACCGGACGACACAGTACAAGCATTGTCGAAGCTGCCTCGGCCGTTTGTGTGTAAATTGGCTTTTCACGGCCGTTTGGGAATTTCAAAGACATATTTTCGCAATTCATGATTTACTTTTTGGAAACTATTCCACGAATCCAATTTGCTCGCTTGCAAAAGTACTGTTGCGCAATCTGTGCCAGCTAGAGAAAAACCTCACTTCATCCTTTGACTGTGTTCAATGGGTATTATTATATAGAAGGCTAACAATTAGCCTACTGTACTAGTCCGTTGCATTAAAAAATTGCATTAAAACATTATTACAGTCAAACCTCAGTTTTCGAACGTTTCGGTTCTCGACCAATTCGCTTTTCGACCAAAATTTCGAGTTTTTTATGCCTCGGATGACGAACAAATTTCAGTTCTCGAACAAACTGAGCGCACTTGAATGCACCACTTGACTCCTCTCGCCTTCCTTACACGAGGAAGTGACGCTTCCTCGGGTAGACGAGGAAGTGACGCTTCCTCGTGTTGCTTTCCATTGTGAGCAGACGTGTTCAGGAAACATTTTTATTTTCAAAAGAGCGTGGTTTTGGTTTTCGAACAATTTCAGTTTTCGAAAAGCCTTCTGGAACGGATTATGGACGAAAACCGAGGTTTGACTGTATTAGGAAACTTTCACTTGTCGATGTTTCTGCGGACAACTGCCTTAAATGTCCTCATGTGGGGAAATCAATTACAGTCCAACGTGGTGACAACGTACTGCGAAGCACATAACGATTCCCAATAAAATGGCCGCCGGCCACGTTATATAATACAGTGTGAACATTTACAGATGTGAAAACAATCAACATGGAACACAGTATAAACATGTCAATTATAAATCCGCGTATATGAAGAGAAAATGATTTTAGAAGCGAAACGACTCATTTTTCCACACTGAAAAAGTCTCGTCCGTGCGATAAATTTAGAAGGCTCTCATCTGTTCGGACTCATTCCTCTTTATCGCCGGTGTGTTTAATCAACAATTTGACCCTCCTTGCATTGGAGCTCTACTCTGTCAGCAAAACAGACTTTTCTCACTCTCTTGTCTGTCACGAATGCGGTTTTAAAACCGGCACTTTCTCACCTCTTTTCACGTCCGATAAAAGCATGAAGTATGCGGCACTTTTAGTAGCGGAACAATGTCTCCCGCGGAGGTCTGGAGGTCAAACAGCAAATGCATAAGGCTCCAAAATAGCTGCTCCTACTCCGGCAAAATATGTCTAAGCCCATGGCATGCATAACCAACGCGTCGGGTTTGAGCCAATGTCTACTCAGGATATCCACACCTCAAAGTCCCCAGGTGACCTCACGTTGACCTCCAAGAGTTCTATCGCCATGAGGGGAAATATGTTGTTTGTGCTGCATAGCGTAAATTGCGCTTCTCTAATGATCTGTTTATGGAAGACTTTATTTTTATTTTTTTGGTTGAACGCGCTTGGCCTCACTTGGTCGGATGTAAACGGTTGCGCTATTGTTGCCCCCCCCCCCCCTCACATTGAAGTTCATGTTCCTCATGTTTTGTCTTTCACTACATTGATTTTGTTCTTCGAAGCGAGCGGCACGCTACATTTGCTCGCAATCATTGAACCGCCTTGATGAATGATTCATCAAAAGAGCCACCTGTAATTCTCGTGTTACATCCCCGATGATCGTTACCTCCCGCCACGCAGCCTGCCGCTGCGCCGTCGGAATACTAATGACAAACTTAGATGTTGATCCCTCGCAGCCCCCCGCTCACACCAAAGATTAAATTACCGAAAACTATAACGGGCAGGACGGTATATTCAAAGCAAACCTTTGATTTCAAATTACAGCCCGGATTGATTGAACGTAGCCTCGGGTCCATGCCCGGGCCCGATTCATAATTCATGTTTTGTTTTTTTTACACCGGACGGGAAGCAAACTGATCTAAACTTGTTTACACTTTCCAGGCCCAGCAAGTCCTGGCCTACTTTCAGACTTCCTTGCACTTTCAACTGACTTAAGTGCATGTTTGCGCGAGGGTCTGTCCGCGACATGCGTTCGTACCGCAAAATAGCTTTGCATGTATAATGCAGAACTCCTCGGCTGTGAATCCATATAGCCTCATGCTTCGAGGGGGCGGGGGGCGGGGGGGGGGGGGTTATCTTTAGCTGCGCGTTCCCACAGAGGTGGCCGCTCTCTTTATGCGAGCGTGAGCGACAGTTTACATTTTGTTCTTGTATGTACCGTCGATGATGAACGGCCCTGCGGCGTGCCCCCGTTTGGCATCCGAGATCTCCATCACTCAGGGAGACTTCGAACTTGGCGCGGATAAGAGGCAGCGAGACATTTGACGGCTTATAAAGTCGACGGATAACATGCCCGTTCGCATTCAAGACGGTCGGCTTTTATGCGGCAACAGTGCCAGACTTTATCAGTCTCGATGAAATCCTAACACTGCCGCTCTCCGTTCCAAGTGCGATTGATTATATAACCAAAGATAGATATAAAATGTATACTGAAGTGAAATCAGTTTGCCCATCTGTCTCTGGGAACGTCTTGGTCCATCAGCCAAAGCGGCAAAGTCTGGCGCTATTTAAACCGATTAAACGTGTAGAATTGTGGACGAAAAAATAAAAAAAATAAAAAATCTCGGCGGACCCGTGGGTGTGTGCGCGTCAGTGTGTCCCTGACAGCTCTCTGTAACGACACAGCCCGTAGTGGAGCAGATACCAAGCGAAGATTAGGATGTAATTACACGCCACTTTCTGCTCCTGCTCTCTGCCCAGGAGAGGAAGAGAAAGAAATACAGGGGAAAGATTGGGGTGGGGCGAATATCGACCCCCCCCCACCCAAAAAAAAAAAAAACAACCCCCAAACCTTTCACCTGCCCTACCCGCTTTCTGCACGCATCAAATGTTTTGACTGGGAAATCTTGCCCGCCCTCACCCCGCTGCGCTTTCTCTCTGGCTGTCTGTTGCCACGGCAACGTAATGAGCCATCCCATGCGCGGGATGGTGCGTGCCTTCCGCATCAGACATTTGGATAATCTTCGCTCTCATTTATATGCAAAGTCAGCATAAGAAAAAGTGGCAAAAGTGTTCTGTGTGTGTCGACGCGCGCGAAAAGAAATCCTGCGCCTCTCCCGGAACACGTTTCCCATGTGCACACCAGGAAGATAATTTGCACCAAAAAAAATAAAAAAAGTCAATGAAATCTTTTAAAAAAAATTTTTTTTCATGCCCTGACTCCTTTCCTTAAATCTCTCCGTCTTGTTCTCATTACAGTATTGCCCTCTTTCTTTTCTCCTGCGGTGACATTTTTAGGTCACCCCTCGCTCACTTTCATCATCTCGACGGCGCCGCAGACTGTACGCGCATCTCGCAGCGCCGCTTCGCACAAGGTGAAGACGGTGGGACGCGGGGAGAATTACCCTTGGGGTTGGGGGGGGGGGGCGGCGGGATGGCGGTTATCTTGCGGCGCGTTACCGCACACGCTTCTCGCCGGCTGCCTTTTGAAGGCGGCAATGCTGCGCTTGTATGAGACAGCTGTCACAAGCGCACGCGCGCGTACCTCTAAGCGCCACGCGGCATCCTCACATGCTGTCACACTCTTTTAAGGGAAGAGATCCCCCCCCCCCAAAATCAGCGGCGGTGTTGATGTGAGCAAGTTTTAATCCCACTTTTGAGAGGGGGGGGGGGACTGGGGGAAGGGGTGGCGGTAGTACCACATTCATGCCGGATCAAAAGCTTTAAAGGGATTTTGGAGCTCGAGTCTGAGAGTATGCGTTTTATTTGTATGAAGGGGAGTCCAGGGGGGGGCTTTGACACAGATGTGATTGAATGTAGGAAAACAAATACAGGGCGCACCCCTTCAAAACCGTCGCCACATATCAGTGCAGTAAACCTTAAGTCATTTTATTTATTTGTTCAGGCATATACCAACGGAATTGACTGTCATACGATGAAGAAGTCTGGATGTTGTTAGCATACCAATTTGTGTACATTTGTTTCCCCCCCATTCCCTTCTTGTAGCTGTATTGTGAATATGAAAAGTGTATTTTTTTTTAAATTCATGTGGTGTAAATAAATTCTGTCCAAATGCCAGGTTTTTGTAGACCAAGTCATCTCAAGAGTTGGGCATATGGCAGTGTTCAGAATGAGCTAGTCGTGTTCAACGGGAGTCAGCACACACCTGCCCCAAATCAATTTCAGATGTTTGGGGAAGGCTTTGCTTATTTTTATTTATTTTTCGCTTTGGAGCAGAAGCCTGAAGGTTTTGTGCTAACACGAAATGCTGTTTTAAACTGTTCATAATTCCCTCCGCTTTGGCTCAGGGCCTTTTTTACAGCTGAAAACAAACAGCCCCAACGCGGGATGCTGCCACCTTCCGGCTTCTCTATCGGTATGGTGTTGCTCTGGTGATGGGCAGTGGGCCTTTTTATAATACAGTCTAACCTCGGTTTTCGAACGTCTCTGTTCTCGACCAAATCGTTTTCCGACCAAAATGTTCAAGTTTTTTATGCCTCGGAAAACGACCGAAATTCGGTTCTCGAACAAACTGAGCGCACTTGAATGCACCACTTGACTCCTCTCGCCTTCCTTAGACAAGGAAGTGACGTGTCCTCGTGTAGTGTTCCATTACTGAGCAGACGTGCTCAATAAAGATGTTATTTTTTTTTAAATAGAGCGTGGTTTCGGTTTTCGAACAGCCTGCTGGAACGGATTATGGACGAAAACCGAAATATGACAACAACAACAACAAAATACAAATAATTGTTTCGATGTTGTTTTTAATACCTCATTAACAACAACCAACCAACCAAACAAACACCACAAAGGTTAGTAATAAATAATGGCTCGGCATTAATGCTTTCAGCCATCCTGGCACAGTCGCAAATCTGTACTGTTAATCCCTTGCACCAATGGCACGTGTGTAATCCTGCTCAAATTATGAAAGTAATTGGCATTTAATTGCTGAAAAATGTAATCATTGTGACAATTCAATAATATCGTCCAGGGTCTGGCTGCCGAGCAAAGTCGATCCCTGCCTCCGCATAATCGTCGTGACTATTTGTGGCTCGCTGACATATCGGGGGTGATGTTGGGGGGGGGGGGCTAAATCTTGGAAAACGATTCCAATTGAAATGACGTCGGGTTGCCATATCGAGTTTTGATGAATGCCCATGATCAATCAAAACAAACAGACTCTCATCCTCAGCCCCGTCGAGTGTGACAGTATGCTAAAATCATGAGTGGATTAGCGCAGAGTTTCTAAAACGAAATCATGGCCGGATTAATTCTGCGTGGCATCCGCTCGTCTGCAGCTCCTAAGCCATATTTAGTTGGCGATCAAATAGCTTAACCTGGCCAGTCAATCCCATCCTAATATTCCACTAATCTGTCCCCAATCCAAACTATAACAGAATCGGCATCAGCCGTTTGTTGTTTTGGAGTTGATCTTGAAATTCTGCTTCCCTGCTTTTTTTTTGTTTTCGTCTTCTTTTTTTTTTTCAACCCCAGATTGGATTTCACACGCAAGTGCTCAGTCCAATGCTTGCGTGCATTTTCCTGTAAATATTTCTCAAATAAATAAATACTCTGGCGCCATGACTCGAGCACTGGCTGTCCTACCACATACTTGTGTGCGCACACACACACACACACACACACACACACACAGATTGCTACCTATATTGAAGTCGCATACCTAAACACGCCGGATTAGTGATTTATCATCATCATCAAGTCCCCGCAGTCTTGATGTCAAAGGTCAGTTTTTCCGGTTAAGGTTCTTATGCTTTACAAAAAGCAAGCGCCGTCCGTCCCCACTGTTATTCATTCGGCAGGCTCATTTGAAGAGCACTTTACTTGATGAAAACATCCAAATACCAGTGAATACAACCTCCCGCTGTACTTGTTGGTTTGGAGCGGGCCCTAATGCCTTAATCAGATCAGCGTTCCCGGTGAGCAGAGACGGGAGCGAGCCCGGGGTGGATGATGATGATGAAGAGGAGGGTGATGCTAGGCCACGGTGGTGATGATGATGAGGGGCAGGAAGGGTTTCAACTTTGTCAGACCATAGAACGGAAAGTGGGGCGGGGGTGTTAAAAAAAAAAAGAAAAGATCAACTGTCAGAGTTTTGAAAATAAAACGATGGTAGGAACAGTCGTGGAGGGATTAAATCTGGTGCGACAGCATGACGCCCGGCTGGTGTTACTTTTACAAATAAAATATTTATCAGCATGTCCAAACATTTGATATCAGGCTGTTTGATTACATTCACGGGAAACTCAGCCAAATTTCCCTTAAGTAGGACGGTTTGTTTTTATTTTTAAAATTTATTTATTGTCTTTTTTGGCACATTTTGAGTCCAGATGAACGTTTGAGTACAATAGATCAGCGCACAATCTGTCAATCAATCCTCACCCAAGCCATGTAATGCGTGGCGTGCAATTTTGATCTAAAAAAAATCAACGTCAAATATGGTGACATTTTTGACTCACAGTGCGAATTCCTTTGCAAAAGTAAGCAGCAGTGATTCGTGGCCCCGCCCACACGAAGCGAAGTTGTCATCGAGACTCGTTACTCGAAGTGCGAATTGCAGTCAGAAAGCTGCTCCTATTTCTTGCTGCTCTTGTATGGCAGTGAAGAACATAACCACAAAAAAAAAATACCAACAAAACAAAAAATTGACACTGTAACTAATACGTTTTGGCGCTTTAACCAAAACCTTGAAGCCTTTCGTTTCAAAATGCTGCAGTTGCTTACTTGCGCCCTTCAATGCCCTTCGACGTTGGTCTAATTAGGTGTTTACGCCCCCCCTAAATACGTGTTTTAACACGTGACACTTTTGATGAAAGGGTTCGAGCGCGTGGATCGATATCCCATGATGCCTCCCATTAAGGTTTCATTTTTCAGCGAGATGGCTGCATCAGGGGGGTCGGGAGTCACGACACGTTGGTCGTGGCCTATCAGTGGAGCATGGTTGGGGGGGGTAACCACCACATCTGCGCCATCCGGGGTGGCTCCCATGACCCCATTCCCAGCGCCTTTGTCCAACGAGTTCCCCAGCCAGTGGGCCGTGTCCCACTTCATAAGCCATTGCGAAATGATCCGCTTGGTCATATACAGTATAGCGCTCCTGTGTTTTTTTTTTTTTTTTATATGTAAATCACCAATGTTCAATCAAAGTCAAAATGTTCCTTTGAATAACACGGTGCTTCTCTTTAACCTTTTCACATTTTCTTTATTGGTTTTCCGGCTGCGCTCACTACCACCATCTTCCAAATCCTTTCCATTTCCTCCAATCCCCACTCCTCCTATACGTGGACGCAGCGGTTAATACAAATTGCAGGGGCTGTGCATCCAGATGAACACAGCTGGGAATTGTAACGGATTGCGTTGCGTCACAGTCGGATTTCCCCCCCACCCCCTCACCCCAATCCTTATTTTTGCATACACAACCGCATGTGGCGGCGATGTCGGCTAGCACTTGGATAATTCGGCCGCGTACTTTCGGGTTTAGCGGATGTATGGAGACAACAAGGTTCTAATCAGCGGTAATGTGATGACCAGGCACGGATTAGTATAAAAGGTTTGATTGCATCACATGGCCAAAAGCAATTGAGTCCTAAATCTGGAGGTGCTTATATACTATGCGTGCCCGCATATGTTTAGCACTCGGTAAATCAGGGCCAAATGGTGAAAAAGATCAATCGGTGACATTTTCCATTGAGCCTCTTCATTCCTGTGGATGGCCGTGTACACACACACACACACACTCACTCACACATAGTCAATATCTATCTGCGTATGACTCAGGGAAATTGTGTCGGAGTGATTCATTTAGGTGTGACAGATGTGTCTACAACATAACAATCTGCCCTGAGGTGGTGAGATTAGTCACACTGGACACCTCTCTTAATTCTGCTTGTGTTTGAGTGGAGTGTTGGTGAAGAAGTGTGTGTGTGTGTGTGTGTGTGTGTGTATGTGTGTTTACGGAAAGATAATCCCAGTGAGCAGCTGTGATTTAGCCTATGGAGCATCTGGTCAGGTTGGCCGTTGCGCTTAGATAACAGGCCGCTGACCTCAAATTAGCGGCAGTCAATAATGATGATTAGGTTTGAAATAATGACAATCACGGCACCCATGACAACGTGTTGGGCCATTGTGTCTTTCCCCCCCCCGAGATCGTGACACTGGCCTCCGTACCTGCGGCCGGCAGTACCTCATCAAAACAATGGCCCACTCATGCTTGCTTCATCCAAGTTTTTTTGTTGTTGTTTTTTTTCTAGACTATCATCTGTTTGAAACAAATCTTGACTGTGGCGGCGCGAGCCACAAATCGAACCCTGGACTGCCCCGATTTCCCGCACACCTAGCTAGTGGTCTGGCGCCGCCTCTCCTGCTCCGCCAAACGTGGATTATTCAAATCAAACATGGCCTGCCATACAACTAGATTAGCGAGCGCCTTTGCGTTATGAAGTTAATTGCCCTTTTTTTTTTTTATCTCTGTGGGGAAAGTAAAAACGGAGCCATTTGGTCCTCTCTAACAAACACAAGTTGATCAAACGCGAGTGGTTCTTTCCTGTTTGAGTATAGATAATGCCTACATTTCAACCGGCATGGGGAGCGTGCGGACCATTATCTCTCATTGGGACCGAGTGGCTTTGAAGTGTTTTGTTCGCGTGCACGTTCACAAACATCTGCGCGGCGCTCGCACCCTTAAGTACTATATGTTCTCAACTCGGTAATTGGATTACTGAATTCCTCAAACGCCACGACCGAGCCGCACCCCCCCCCCCCCAACCGCCACCCCGGCTCCCCTCGGAGTGCTATTTTATGCCGCCTCAGCATCCTCGCTGCTCCCCGCTTTTATCCTTTTGCTCTAATTCTAACTTTCCCCAAGCCATTTTCAATATAGGCGGTCGATTTTTGCAAGGTAGCGCTGACAAGTACATGCAAGTAATTCCAGTTCTCTGACCCATTTCCACAGGGAGAAAAAAAAATAAGCGAGAAATCCTTCCTTCCTCTACCAACTCTCTGCTGGGTTCTATTAATCTGCTTTCGGTGACCTCTGGAAGTCAAAAGAAACACGAAAACGCATGTTTCATTTGACCACACTATGAACATTAAGGGCGCCCTCTTCTCTCCAAGTTCCGCTTCCATTTCATTTATTTTGAGGGAAAATCGCACCAATGGCGTCGCGTTTGCCGCGTGTGATTGCATGCGGGCCGGTGTGTTGGGCTCCCACCGAGTCAGGGGCAAGGGTAATATCCATGGAGAAATCCAGGCGAAATAGGAGGGGAATGATTTAATCAAGGAGGCTGGAATAGATGGAGGGAGAGAAGGATGGATAGGATGGATGAATGTTTTGATCAGAGCAATAAAGCAGGACCACTCTCCCTCGCCCTTTTGCTTTGCCCCGGGCTATCTCGGTAAAATGTGTGTGTATGTGACGCCCGGGCGTCTCGGTTCTAAGAGTACTCCGGGATGAGAATGAGGGGAGACAGCTGGGGGAATAGTGAAGGAAAGACCGAGACGGCTCCGGAGTACTCCATTCAATCGGTATGGTGCTGCACCCGGCTCATCTGCTCTGCAACAATGAAGCGGTCACTATGAATTAGAGGCACGCTGAGGTTCGGGAGACGGGAGCAGGCACGACATAGTCGCACACACGCACACACACATCCAGCGACAATCCAGACATGTGTATTGCCATTTCCATGTTTGCTGCTCTTCCCTCCCGTCCAAATTCCCCTTATTCCTTTCGGTTTTGGCCTTGACCAAGTCGGCCCTCAAGGCCAGTCGTTGCCCAAAACCGCCTACGGGCGCTTGCCACTGTTGATATGTGTTTAGAAGAGAGCCGGCTCTTTCGACGGGCTCTCCTGCTTTCCCCGTAGGTCAAAAAGTGTCCTTATCAAGGGCAATCAACAATCGAGCGGGACCTGTGTAGCCATCAATAACGCAGGACGCGTTGCGATCGATAGGATTTCTCTGCATGCCATCAATCCAATTCCAAGAAATTATGAACTAAAAATGAAGCTGTTAACTACCAGCGTTCATATGAAGATTCAGTTAAACCACGGTTTTCGAACGTCTCTGTTCTCGACCAATTCGGTTTTCGACCAAAAATTTCGAGTTTATTATGCCTCGGATGAGGAACAAATTTTGGTTCTCGAACAAACTGAGCGCCCTTGAATGCACCATTTGACTCCTCTCGCCTTCCTTACACGAGGACGTGATGCTTCCTCGTCTTGCTTTCCATTGTGAGCAGACGTGTTCAGTAAACATTTTTATTTTCAAAAGAGCGTGGTTTTGGTTTTCGAACAATTTCGGTTTACGAACAGCCTTCTGGAACGGATTATGGACGAAAACCGAAGTTTGACTGTACTGTCAACTCCAAAAGTATTGAAATGGCAAAGTCGGCATCAGATCAAAAGAGGAATAGGAGGCAAGGGGTTCAGAGTTCCAGCGTTTATTTCACGAATTGTGTTGAACGGCTCCAGGCAGAGTAACTTTAGTTTGAAGTCGCACACTTTTCAAGTGAGCAAAATAATCGGAATGGGTGCAGTCAAACCTCAGTTTGCGAACGTCTCTGTTCTCGACCAAATCGGTTTTCGACCAAAAATTTCGATTTTTTTATGCCTCGGATGACGACCGAATTTTGGTTCTTGAACAAACTGAGTGCACTTGAATGCGTCACTTGACTCCTCTCACCTTCCTTACGCAAGGAAGGGACGCTTCCTCGGGTAGACTAGGAAGTGACGCTTCCTTGTTTAGCGTTCCATTGTGTACAGACCTGTTCAATAAAGGTTTTTTTTTTTTTTTTTAAAGAGCATGGTTTCGGTTTTCGAACAAATCGGTTTTCGAACAGCCTTCTGGAATGGATCATGGTTGAAAATTATTAAAATATGTTATGTTATAGTTATTAAACTTATTTGAAGCAAGTCACATTGAGTATTTGGTGGCATAAGCATGACTTGCAATAACTGCATCGCATATGTGACACCCCTTGCTTCTTTCATTTTAATTTTTTTCCCCAGGCCTTTTTACTGCAGCCTCCTTCAGTTCTGGTTTGTTTCCGTGTGTGATGGGGCGGGGGGGGGGGTCTTTTTAGTCTCCTCTTCAGGAGATGAAATGCGTGCCATATCGGGTTCAGGTCTGGTGATTGACCTGGCCAGTCTAAGACCTTTGACTATTCCCCCCCTAATGAAGTGCTTTGTTGTGTCGGCAGTGCGTTTCGGGGACCATTATCTTGAGGAAGATTTTTCCGATTAGTTCGGCTGCATTTTCCTGTAAATTGCCTCGAAGAAAATTGTATGATAGACTTCAGAATTTATTTGGCTGCGACCATCAAGAGTTACATCATCAATAACCCTAAAATAAAAGATTCAGCCTTTGATAGGAAAGCAGATCAGATACTTTCGGAAGGGCCTGTGGACTTTCATACATTTTATTTTTTGTCTTAATTGTTGATTTTAAAGGCCAGACATGAATTATAGAAATCCAAGGCACATGGAGTTCAGCATATTCCCCTCTGCCTCGTTTCGGCCCCTTTTTGCCGACACTGCCAAATGTAGTTGGTACACAAAGTGTGAGCGCTTGTGTGCGTGTCCATGCAGAGGCAGAGACCAGTTTAATCTGTTCAACACATTGTATATATTTATCCTGGGGGATGAATCCAGGGCATCCAATTGATGAGTCTTGGATTTAGTATGATCAGTCTGGGTTGGAAGGAGGGAGGGTGGCAAAGTGAGGATGACTCATTGTTATTCAGCCAGTGGCTAGTGGCGTAAATGGACGTATAAGTACAACGGGCGAGCCCTGTTGACACGATGCCGCATGAATCGTCACAAGGGAAACGATCCACGCGTGCGAACCGACCAGGGGGGTTAATCAAGTAAAATGCAGCCTCGTTAGTGAGGATGCCGGTTGAAGGGAATCACGAGGCATCACGAAAACAACCATTCACCCTCAAATAAACTGCACCGTGGGCACAGTCACGGTTAACACCGTAGGTAAGATGAAGCGTCGACACGCCGACTCTTCCGGATGAGCAGCAACTGCAAAGCTATGTTGAAACATTTCAAACTGAAGGGAGCAAGGCTCAAAAAGGGAAATAATCCAAGTTGTAATGACCAAAAGAATCTTGGCGAAGAGTCGGTGAGGGCAAATAAATGGATTTGTTTCATGCAAGAGTAGTGTTCAGGAAAAAAACAAAAAGGCTACCTGAGAGAGTTCCTACGCTTCTGTTGGTGTCCGAGGTGGCGATGAATACAGACGAACTTCGACTCCACTTCAAAAGTATTGCCACAGTGAGATCGATGGCATTGTTTTTGCTGTAGACTTAAAACATTTAGATTTGACATTTGAAGATGAGTATAACTTGAGAGAGAAACAGGTCAGGGTAACTGAAAAATTATCCAAAGGTGTGTTAACGAGAGTATGAAAGGTTGCCCACATCCACTGCGATTGGGTGGTGACCAAAGCCAACTGGGGTAAACTCCGGCTCACTTGTGACCTGAACGGGTATCATGCGATACAGTGTACTCGCTGTATTGTCAAGTGATACTTTACGATAGGCATCATTTCATATGTACTGTACCTGAGGCCAGAAAGCAAAGCGTGGAGAGTCCCTGCCAACGATGGGCGCAGACATTGAACGGGGAGCGATGGATCATTGCCAAAGGCCTCTCAAAATCCTGACCCTGTTTTTTACTTCATGCCCGTTTCCTCTCTTTGTGAAACGGATCTCTACTTGACCTCCGTCAGAACTTTTGCAAACAACTTCAACCTCATTGAAGAGTGATCAGGCAATCGAGTGTTAGCATGTCGCTCGTCCCATTTGTGCTGTTTGCAACTTGTTTGTTTGTGTCGGTCCTTTTACGGGAAGTTTGTGCTCAGTCCTACACCTTGCTGTTTCCTCTGCCCTCACCCCGAGCCACACCATGTGCTGTCACGCCAAACCGGTCTTACCCTGCGGGGAATTTTGGAGTCATGGCGGTCCAGGAATATTTCCACCCTGCCTGAACCAAAACATCCATACCAATAAGATGCTTTCATTTCCTTCCCAGTGCGCGCTGCTTCCCGGCACTCTGGTACTGCTTGCTGCTACTTGTTCATCGGGAAAGCATTGCTCCAACCCCCCTCAACCAAAAAAAACAGCCGTTTACTTTAATTTGCAAGCCTTTAAAGACTTTTAACTACACAGCCACTGGTGCAGAACTGTCCTTATGCCGAGAATATGAGCTCATTGGAAGGTTTTTATAGCTGCAGAGTCACTGTGGGCTTAAAGACCAGCTGTTGGCGTGCCTGTTAAACTGTTTACACCTGTCACTCACTTTGTGTGCGTGCGTGTAAGAATTCCAGGATGCTGGCGCTGCACTTTGACAAACCTCAGAACCAGGAAGTCTGAAACCCGATGTGTCATTGCAAAATAAGGACAGGACGATGCCAGGCTCACAATGTGAAGTAGGGGGTGGGGGTGTGGAGAATGATAAATTGCAGATTATTTTTGAAAGGGGCTGGATTGTCGACAAAGCAATTCTTTTGCTCAGATTCTAATCATATCTGGCCATACTCGGGTTCAGTCTATCATTAGCACACTCTGCAGGTAGCATGAGGTGAGAGATAGTCTCGATAACTGCACAGAATGAGCACACGAGGCTGGAATGAATGCGTTCAGGGAAGCAATTATGTAACCGGCGCCGCTGCCGTGGACGTGAGCTGAAGAAAAGACAGCGAACAGGCCCGAGGATGATTCACATTATGTACACGAACAGACTGCAATATCTGCTACCTCAGATGACCCGCTTGAGAGTACACAAACTCAATCCGCTTCTAAATAACAAGGAAGCGCACGTCCAAATACTCCGACGGACATTTGCTGTAAACACGGACAAACGGAGCGGCCCTCGAATCGGAGTTATTAACTGATGCATCCAGCAGAGGCGCTGTTGAGTCATTCCCCGCTGGTTTGCTGTCTGAAGAAGCGCAACATGTTCCGCGATTGGGGGAAAAACTGAGCTACACGACGGTCAATCCTCCAGGCAGCGTTTTTCAGCACAATGCAGGACAGGCATGCGAACAAGAGTTCAGAACATTCAGTGACAGACTCATTTTTGGTCATCAGGGGGAACATGAATACAAAGATGAATAGAAGTTCCTGTGGTTCGAATGGCCTCCTAACATGCAATTCGTACCACTCGCCATGCTGGCATGATCCAGTGGACACACACGCACGCCACTCTCAAAGGTTTGTATTTCATCTCCTCTGTTATTCTTTCCACCGTTCCCCATCTGTTTCTCACACATTCGCTTGTTTCTTGGAAATTGTGCCGTTTTTGGAACACGGCGAGGGAGCCTGCTGGCGATTATGTTTTTTATTTTTTTTTCAAAGAAACCAAACAAAACTTCCCTTTGACCAAAAGTTGCACTTGAACGCCAGTTGTCTCTCACTTGAGTTTGCCCGAGTTTGCAAGCCGTGTACAACAAAAACAGGATATCCCATCCTGTCCCGGTGTTGGTCCCCGCATGTGCCTCTGTTGTTGTTGTTTTTAATCTTCAGTGATGTCACGGCGTTCAGCGGCCATAGCTGTTTGTTTGGCCTACTTTCCCCTCTATCGGCTCTCATCATCTGGCATAGGAGGGGGAGGGGGGGTGGGGGGGAAATCCCCCGGTTCCCTGTGAGCGCATGGAATGGGGTGTCGCACCTGAGCCTAGTGATTAGTGGCGGTAAACGCCTCCAGACACATCCGTGTGAAACTACATCCCGCCGATCCCAAAGGTTGAATGGCGCTGACATGAAGGATAGCTATTCCCTTGGATGTCGTTAGGGCACGTCGAGCGACCTGATTCATCTTCCATTTGCCAACACTTGTCCATTGGCGAACCGTTCCACCAGATGTATGCCCTCCAGCCGGAGTCGCACTGCCATCTCACACTGTGTATTCGTGTGCGTGCGTGTGTGTGTGTGTGTGTGTGTTTCTGGCAAAAAGGCCCACCTTTCTGGCCTGCTCAAAGGATTAGAAATCGGGGTCATGGTTGCCTGGGTGCGCAGAGGATTACAGCCTCCATCCATCTTTTTATCAAACCAATTTCCCTCACCCAGCTCGCCATCTCTGCTTCCAGCAAGTTCCAATGGTTTGAGGGAGCGGGGGGGGGGGGGGGGGCAATGAATGTTTCATGTCGTGAATGATGCCTGCCTGTTTTGGTCTTGATCTTGGAGAGAGATGGTGGCATTGCTGCCATTTTTGGGGTGGAGCGGATGATTGAGGGAGAGGCGGAACGAAGAGATGAGCATAGGGTGGCTGTTGTCATGGAAACCGGTTGTCGTGGAGACAGAATCCCCGCCTCGACAAACCGGTGGGTGGGCAAAAATGCTTCACTGCTGAGTGTGTGTGAATTTGAATGAGGTATGAGATGGCAGCGGCCACACCCCTGACACACGTACGCACAATTCGAGCCGTTGACTGTCGGAATCACTTGGGCCGGACTTGACTTGAATTTTCATTTGACCTGTCAGGCCAAACGACATTGAAACACATTGTATTCTATACGTCTGGAGACCTGACATATTCCAGGGGTTGGACGCTGAAATGTGTGCTGCCAGGCTCTCGTGTAAATACGTGAGGGGGCCAATACGCGAGTTGCCACGGCTACGAATGATGCGCAGAACTCGGACTAGCTGACGGTGAGCCAGTTCTTAGCCAACATGAGCTCATGACAGCCAACGCTGCACTCTCATTCGCTGACCCCCAAGTCACTCACCAGGCCAGGTATTGCCTTTTAAAGCCACACACATTCAAAGGCACCTCTTACATTTTGAAAGTTAAGGATAGTGGATAATACCTAACATGCTAAATTCATTTTTTTTATCCCATTGCCTGATTCGTTGGTCTGACTCAACCACTGATTGATTGGTTAATTAAATTGGAGCCTCGAGTCTTTTTCCCGCGTCGTACAACCGGAGAGCAAAACAAAAGGGCCTCTCCTCCCTGCCCGTTTCTTTCTGCCAGGCTAGGCTAACCAAACGCAGCTTTGCTGCTCAATGAGGGGCTGTGAAAAGCGTGTTATCCCCCGTCACATGTCAGTGCCGAAGGAGCATACGAGGTGAATGCGGCATGCGTGCATCGATCCTCATCCCGACTGCAGTGACTCATCGCGGCGCGCCGCTTATAGAACAGCCTGCTCCCGCTGCACGAGTGCTTGCCGAGGGAGTCATGTGGCTATACAACGTGTCCTTGATTCAACTCCAACCGACTAAGTCACCTCAGATGAATCCCCGCAGAACCACACGCGGCGGGAATGTGCGCCGAGTGCGAGGCTGTCAGGAGACACTGTCAATTCTTCCTCTTTAATCCAATTTTTCTTCCCTTTGCTTAGTTTTTTAATGGTTTGTTTGTTGGGGTTTTTTTTTCTTCTAATGCCTGGACAGCATCAAAAGGCAATCCAATAAAAAATAGCAAAAAGTGCGCCTGTGTTCTGCTTCCCTCTGTGCGCCATTAAATCCATCTTGTTCAGCCACACCAAGTCAGCATGCATGCATCTTGTTTTATTTCCATTCGCCCTGGACTGATGTAAACTCCACTGTCCCCATTTCCCCTTCTCGCACTCCCTCCCTTCCCGTCTTCTGCTTCACAACACCCCCCCCACCCCACCCCTTCCCTTCATGCCACCCCATCCGCTGTTTTCCTCCTCCCCCACACCCTTCTCACATCCTTTCCTCCACTTTTCCTCACTTGACGTCGTTCCCGACATCCCTCCCTCTCGTCTTTCTCGGCCAGCACCGCTCCCTCGAACATCCGAGTTGACTTTGGGTTAAGGACGGGGTGACATGAGGTGAGATCGAAGGAGCGAGACGAGGTGGATGGGTTGCAGGAAGTTAGGTGGAAGAAGAGAAAAAGAAAAGGTCAAATGAGGTCAAGAGAGCCTGAATGAACTAAAGTAGGAGAAGAACGTGGGGGAGCCTCGCCAATAGCTTCCACAAGCAAAGTCTCCACCCGCTCAGAGATGCTCCCATGGGGATGAGCAAGACTTTTTTTTTTTTCCTCTCTCTCAGTCTGCCTCTGAATGTTTAGTGCTGATAAAGTGTTTGTGTGCAAAACAACACCAGTGAGATAAAGCTGCAGCTGGAATCATCACTCGACTCTCTGTTCCAGAGTTTTTTTTTTATGCGCGTTGCCTCATTTCATACTCGATAGGGATTAAGTGGCTGTTGAAACTGTGCGGCCCTTTGCTTATCACAGCACCGCATTAACACTCTTTTGTGTGTTTGTGTCTCAGTGTGTCGTATTTGTGAGCGCCCCCTCCTTGCACCGGTGTTTGAAGTCATTATGAGTCAGAGATACTCGGTCAAGGTGACTCTGCACAGTCAGCACATTTCCAACAACACGCGCCGTGGATTTATATTGCATTATGGATGTATTCTGGCGTGAGCAATATGTCTTTTGTAAAGCTTCTCCATTATGCATGTTGTCCATTCTGCATACATTTTTCTTGTGTCTCCAAGTTATATTTACATTTTTTTTTATATGTGTATTCTATGAACTCATCTGGCACTGCTACATACAGTATCTACCCCTCCCCCCCCCCCCCCCAAAAAAACGCAGTGTCCCTCATGACGTGCTTCAATAACATACCATATTGGCCCGAATATAAGACGGCCCTGATTATAAGACGGCCCCCTCTTTTTCAAAACTCAAGTTTGAAAAATACTTTTTGAACACCAAATTAATTTTTATGCAGAAAATAATTACAGTACATCTGAAACAAATAATTATAACAATATATTTGAGAGGAAAAGCATGTTATATTGCCTCATTCAAATCTTAATATCTGAACATTTAAATGTGTAAACTAAAGTGCAATCACATTCGTAAATGAATGGCTTCTGGTTTTTGAAATGTAAATTACATAACTTCTCAGCTGCCGGTTAACCTGGCCGATCTTCGACCCACTTTTCTCCAGATTGTCGCTACGTTTCTCCATTTTCTGTAATCTGTTCTATTATTTTATTCTCTTTTCTTTCTTGCCGCTATTTTTTATTTTTCTTCGTGCTACCGCTATTTTTATTTTTATTCTTCGTGACAGGGGTTCGCTTTGGCCTGGGGAGTCAAGTTCAATATTCGCTTCAATGGTATCTGGCGCCATCTAGCGTCGTGAATTGATATAATGTCTAGACCCCAAAAATAAGACAACCCCCACTTTTTCAGGCTTATTTCAATGCAAAAAACACCGTCTTATATTTGGGCCAATACGGTAAGTCATATCAACGCGTTCTCACATGGAAAGGCTGCTACACACAGAAACAGCGATAAACGAAATATTCCATAGGTGAGGAAGGTCACCACATAATCTTTATAATTGGCACCTTTTTAGAATTAGCACCCCCTCCCCGCATCCCCTAGACGTTCTTTGTCTGCTTACTTGATAACCGAAATGGAACGGAGTCATTTTTTTATGACTTTTTTAACATTTCTAAACAATAGCTTCATGGCTGTCATTAGTTGGAAAGTTTCCATTCCACTTTAGAAGCGAAATAATCAAAGATTACAAATGTATTGTGACATTTCCAAAAGTAATTACAGGCAGAGTGTGAGCAGTGGTCCGTGTCTATTTTCCGGCTAATACAAACGTTTGAACCATTATCTGCAAAGTTCCGATATTTATGTACGTGTTGAGGAAGGCGTCCCTCACTTGTGTGTTTGTGTTGTTATCGCCAACTAGTTTGCCCTCTCAAAACCATCGCTGTAAAAAAATCGTACTGAGCAGCAAGGAATGTGGACTTCATTAAGGTTCTGGTTCTTTGGTCATCACCATTTTCCCTCCACGTCATCGTTGCTTACCTTTGACCGCCGGCTGTGTGGGCACCATTAAAAAAAAAAAAAAAATCACAAATTTAGAGTTGATCCTGACATTGTCACACAGCTGAAGTTTCTGAGCCAGACAGTCAAACCTCTGTTTTCGAAAGTCTCTGTTCTCGACCAAATCGGATTTCGACCAAAAATTTCGAGTTTTTATGCCTCGGATGACGACCGAATTTCGGTTTTCGAACAAACTGAGCGCACTTGAATGCGTCACTTGACTCCTCGCGCCTTCCTTACACGAAGAAGTGACGCTTCCTCGTTTAGCGTTCCATTGTGAACAGACGTGTTCAATAAAGTATTTTTTTTTTTTTAAAAACAGCGTGGTTTCGGTTTTCGAACAGCCTTCTGGAACGGATTATGGTCTAAAACAGAGATATGACTGTATTTGTCTCCAATAGTTAATTGGAACTCCCAGTGATTTGATTTCAGTGTTGTTCGACTGGAGGCTCCGCAGTGTTTCGCTAGCTAACGTTACTCCTGTTAAGACATTTATGGGCCATTTTGAATTTCGACTGAGCCTCCTGTTAGAACATCTTTTACAGCCATCTGGTGTCACTGACAAAGTAGAGAGACCTCATTCCGATGTCGCCTGCCCAGACCTTGTCGCTGTGGGTTTTGTATTCTGGGTTAGACCTCGATGTGAACTCCCCGTGCTCCATATTAGGAAAATATCATGGGCCGAAAAAACCCCCCCCAAAATGAATTATGTAGAATGAGTTTGGGCAAATGAAAACATCAAACAAAAAAGAATAAGAGAGAAAATGCTCCGAGTTGAAGCGCTGGCGTCAACTCGCCAACCCACCCACACACCCCACCGCCACCTTTCTACATGGAGAAATCGTTTTCGTCCTTTGACCGGCCAACTGCGGCGTGTATCAAAAGAGATTAGTCTGGAAAAAAACGAGAGCAACCAGGACAGGAGGGGAAGATGTTTGGCTCGGGATGACTCCAAATTGCTATTGTAGGTAAGTTGACATGCCGTCTGACAGCGAGTAGGTGGCTGAGTGAAACCAGTTGCCTCGCAGTCTGTCATGGATTATTGGATTAAATGTTGGCTTTATGCGTGATGTTCATGTGACTTGAAATTGCTCATTTTAACTTACTTGATATACTGGTTCATGTACTCATGCGCGATAGGCCCGAGGACTAAAAAAAAAATGTTTTCGCTCAAGATGAATGTTTTAGCGTCAAGATTAGTCAACGGTTTTGGGGGGGTTTAAAGCATACTTGAGTACATTAATAAATGATGCCCAATCTTATGTAGACGCTAGAAACAACCCGAACCACTTTAAACGTAGTCGGGTAGCATGACACTACTGTACCGGATTAAGGGAACACTGCCAATAGAAGATCCTTGAGAAAACCTGACAGCAGTCACAGTGATTTAAATACTTAGTGGCAATGTCTGTTTCCCATTTCCAAACACGACTTTCAGTTTTCCCAACAGTGAGATGTAGTTTCAAAACCACAATCTGTTACTTTTCGACCAAATATGGGGACTTTCTCACTACTTTTGCCCCAAAAATAATCATGATGATTTGACGACAGTCAAACCTCGGTTTTCGTCCATAATCCGTTCCCAGAAGGCTGTTGGAAAACCGAAATTGTTCGAAAACCGAAACCACGCTCTTTTTAAAATAAAAATGTTTACTGAACACGTTTGCTCACAATGGTAAGCGACACGAGGAAGCGTCACTTCCTCGTGTAAGGAAGGCGAGAGGAGTCAAATGGTGCATTCAAGTGTGCTCAGTTTGTTCGAGAACCGAAATTTGTTCGTCATCCGAGGAATAAAAAAACTCAATTTTTGGTCGAAAACCAAACTGGACGAGAACCGAGATGTTCGAAAACCGAGGTTTGACTGTATTTTGGAAGTTGTTGGAGGAAAACATCCATTTTCTTGTCTGATAAAGTTTAATATGAGGAGAAAAAGAAAAAACTTGATGGAAACACGAAGGATTCCAAATCCTTGATATTTGTGTCCTTTTCGCATTATTGTGCTGCACAAGCAGGAGCCTGCAGGTTCGCACCGTCGACTTGAGCCTCCTTAGTAGCGATTAAGAGCTGCCAGCATGGCTGACAATCACTTTGACCCGAACCCAATGAGAGCCCTCGCGCCTCTTAAGTGTCTCCGCAGCCATAAAACGAGCTTTCTTCATTAGCCAACAGCCACAGAACTCCGTGCTAATTATACGAGGGCAGGGGACGAGGGGGCGCTTGTCCAGTCACTTACTTTGTCCAACGCAGCGGTCACAAACGTGGCGCTGTGACCTCGATCTGGACAACGTGAAATGAAAATAGCTCACCAGTGATGGGACATTGCAATTGGCGAGGAGTGTTTCCCACGAACACTACCCGCTTATCACCAAAACAACAACATGGCTAGAGTGAACATCGCCAACGGCGGCGTGATGCTTTCGGACTTTTTTTTTTTTCTTCAGATGGACCCAGGGCCCGAGACAAGAAGGAAGGAATTCAGAACAGTTCGAAATGGCGGTCAGGCATCTGCTATGACGGGGGTCAGCAACACGCGGTCTCCAGAGCCGCATGCGGCTCTTTAGCGACATCTAGTGGCTCCCTGGAGCTTTATAAAAAATGTTTGAAAATGGACAAATATTTTCATAGTGGGCTCAAATAGCTCAAATAGATATAGATACATGTTGCAGCTCCGAAAAAGGACAGCTTTGGTGTTGTTTTTTTTAAAACGTACACTTTATTTATGCTTTTAACAGTCTCGACAAACACAGACATGTCTGCATCTGACTCCGTGCCTTCTCTCTTCTCGTTCGACTCGAGAGGCATTCAAAGACAGCCTCCGAAAAACGGAAATTAATGATCACTTCACTGACACTAAGAAAAGTGAAAATAATGCATCAAAACAAAAAATCAAGCCAGGAAATCACAAAATAAATTCTATGGGGGCGTTTGTGAACACACAACAAAGGAATGAATAACAAACAATTCTGAGACGGTCCAGTCTCCTACATACATACAGCATGTGTTTCCTTCATTGTAAGTTTTAGAGAAGGCTTTTATCTTTTTGCGGCTCCAGACATATTTGTTTTATTTTTTTTTTTTGTCCTATATTCAACATTTTGGGTTGCTGACCCCTGTGCTAGGAAATGGCTATATGGTACATTAATTGGGAGAAAGATTTGATATTATTTGTATTGGTCACGTTTTATTTGTTTAAATCACAAATTTGAACGAGGCTATATGGACACGTCTCATATCGACTGTAAATGAGCAGTGGGCAAATGAGTTGGGAAGTGTTTCTTTTCTCGCCAAATAAGTACCGAGGCATATTCTTTTATGAGTCACCCCTCAGGCATCAATGCACAAACAATCGGCGCCGTGAACAACGTCAAACATTGCAAGGCGCACAATATGATCTAAACTAGACAGTCCTTTGACTAAAAATCTGACAGAAAGTCGGAATACATTAACATATTTTAGCAACAAAAGTCCTGTCCCCCTCGATTGTCGAGGGATGCATCGTTCCTTGTCATCGCACAGTGGCCAGATCCTTTGATCAACTATTTTATTTTTTATTTATTTATTTGTGAAAATTGCAGACTGCTGTCTCTTCAGGACACAACTTTGAATATCAGTCAGGTCAATGCGTCCTGCAACGAGGAAGGACACGAGCGGGACATGACGACACTGCTTGGCTCTCGACTCTTTGGTTCCATTTCTCCGCTCGTTCTCTTTTTACACTTTTACGCTCACCTTTCATCTGGAGCCTCAGTGTAAGCGCACCACAGCATTGTGTCAATACCCGGATACTTTCTGCGGAGGATAACCTGATAAACGCGAATCGGATTCTTGCTAATACGGTACTCATGTTTGCGCCGTCCAAGCTGTCCTTATAACAGAATTTCCGTATTTGGGAAATGAGCATGGTACATGTCCTTTATGAACCTGCAAGTATGTTGACAAAATGCATGTGTAACAACACAAGCAATAAAATGCAAAGATATACTGTCCAAAAATTGTTTATATAACAAAAATTGCAGTAGAGTATACAGTACAGGTGTAGAGTATTAAAAAATCACAACATAGTACAGTACGTACAGTATTTTAATGTAGATTTTTTTCCGTCTTTGGAAAAAATTACCGTAATTTCTGGACTATAGACCGCACCTGATTATAAACCGCACATTTTGTACACACATAAGCCGCACCCGTCTATAAGCCGCCCATATTGTTACATGAGATATTTATAAAGAAAGACGGTACACAGGTGGCCATTAAAAAAGTCTTTATATAGGCCGCTTCATTAAATAACCCGCAGAGTTGAAAGCGTGTGACAAAAGTCGCGGCTTATAGTCCGGAAATTACGGTAGTCTATTATGGGTTGTTTTATTTTGTTGGGTTGTTCTTCGTTTTCGATGCCATGATCTACAGGACGTAAGTGAATAAAGTTAAAATCGTTCGCAATTACAGTAAAACGCACGTCAATAAAAAGTCACTTACACGTCGTCGTTTCGGATCCGATGATAAAACGCGTAGTGCCGCGATCTCATCATTCGCAATTACAGTAAAACGCACGTCAATAAAAAGTCACTTACACGTCGTCGTTTCGAATCCGATGATAGAAAACGGCGAAGTGAACACGCGTCTTCCGTCGTGCCTTCCGTTGCATCGGGTGGGTGCTGCGTGTATTAAAGATCCCGCGGCCTTCCGTCTCCATCCGGGTTTCGGATAGTGGAATTTCCGCATAAGTAAGTTCCGGTAAAATGTAATATCGTCGTCAAAATGTTAATGCATAGGTTTTTATTACCGTGTGAAGGAAATTCCTTTTCATAGAATTCCGGAGATGGGAATATTTACTGTAATTAAATGGTTTATTGGGGAATCGTATTCGTTGCTGCGTCAGGCACGTGTTGACCGTTTGGCCTGTGCATTTGTACATCGTACTTGATTTCAATTGTGTATTTTTTTCAAAGCCAATATCATATTGAAGGTTTACATTTGGAATAAAATCCTCTGCATCTGTTCCCAAATCCAGTTATGTCCGGTCCAAGCAGCTTAGGTCTGATGATTCAATCAACACACATCATCACCTTTGAGGAGCTTGAAAGATGACAGCTTTGAATATAAGCGACCTTCACCCCACACTTCAAATTTAGATGCCTTGAGAGTTGATTTTTTTGTGACTGATGGAGGTCCATGTCAGTGCCTACATCTTTTAAAATGATTGCTTTGCTGTATTTTGTCACAACTGCAAAGTGACTTTGACATCCCCGCGCTCCATCGACATATCTTGCTGTCCGATGACAACGGCGAATGTCCCATTTCCAATTTCGTTCCAAGTAGTAACAAACAAACGGTCTGACTGCAACAATATTTTTTTTCAAAAAACAAACTACATTTTCTGTCCCTTTCACCTGGACATGTGTGTCACCGTGCCCGTATGCACATGTGGTTTTTATTAGGGTGTGTGTAATGCAAAGAGACGGCTCAATCTGCTCTCTCTAATCGCGGGGATACCGCTGCCCCAGGAAAAAGACACATCCTATTTCCTGTGACATGGCTGTAACTTCCCTTTGGCCGGTTTTCATGCACGCCGACAATGGCCCGAAACCCTCCACCTCCTCCGTTTCTTGATTAGCTTCGATGTTAAGTGCGCACGTTTTGGAGAAAGCGTCAGTTTGTTGGGTCGTTGGTGAAAACTTGGCTATTATGACAAGACTGAGATCGTATCACTCAATGGGGGTGTTGAGAGGTGCGTGCGAGTGTGTAGGTGTGACTGTGAGTGAGAGCGTCTGGAAGAGTATGAGGTGTGTGTTGGGGGCGGGGCTTGTTCAACGAGTCGGAATTCTGGAGCAGCTTTGGGTCACCTGCCAAGTGGCCCTTAAAAATGATTCAAAGACGAACATTAGCCCGCAATGTCTTCAAATAAAAGTATGTGCACTCTTTGACATCTTTCCAGAGAAAATGCCCTCTGGGGTTTGGAATGCTTGCGTGGAAGCATTTTGAGTTCTCTCCCTCCCTCCCTCCCTCCCTTAGCCCAAACCCGAAAGCACATCTCCACCTTGTTATCACCCCGGAAAGCCAAAAAGCTGTGTTACCATGGTGATAGCTTCCCTGCTGGAAACGGAAAATGTGTGACTTGGAGGTGCCTCAGTCATTTCCATATCGCCGCCTGAGCTTGACGCCATCATTCACAACTCCGAGAGCCGCGCCTGCGTTTCGCCGTCGTTATCGCAGCATGCCCTTTACAAACGCCGCGTTTTAATTCATTCATTCGAGAGGCCGAGCGTTGAATCCGCGCACTTAATAAGCAGTCGGGCATTAATGAAGACTATCGAAGCGCCGTACGGTGACTATTTTTACTCAACAAATATCACCCCACCCAACCCCCCTCATGAAAAAGCCTCATTTGCATTCGCCGCACTGTCTGGAGGTGTGACAGCTTTGTTTCATACATTAAATGAGACAAAATGTCACATGAAAGTAGTAACGGGACACGTCACAGCGGAACACGATGCAAATCAGAGCGGTCGGGAGATGGAAGGACTGGAAATGAATGCCCTTGTTGCCAGCAGTAAAATGCAGAATGGCAGCCATGCAGAAACCCCGACAGGACGGTTAACGAGGGAAAATGATAAACGGCGTTGAAAATGATGTCACAAAGAGCTGCTAGTTTCGGAGAGTGACACGTTTTTAAAGAGAATTAACGATGGAATTGTCGCGTATCTTACAACGTGAATGAACAATTTACCAGTTTCCTGAACTTTTTTCCCCTGTCTCAAGACCGAAGCAATACTATACGATATCGCCATACAAGCAGCTGAAGAGCAGAGCAGACTGTTTGATTAGCGCAAACATTCAATAATAAAACTCATTCAGTACCAGCCAATTCTGGACCAAGTCTGAAAAGACGTTTAAAAACGTCTTTGGGAGTGAACGAGTTAACAATAACCAGGTGGCGATATTGCATTCGCACGGCAAAAAAAAAACAAAAACACATTTCAATGCAGATTAAAACTGACATTAGCATGCTGATTCCAAAATGGCCGTCTTCGAGCATGGCATTTTATTTTTCTCCACATCTTACCCTCCAGATAAGCAAAAATGTCACTGATTAGGTGGAATTAGAAGAGCTGATTACGACTGGGCTCATCTGCGGCGACGCGGCAACTTGTTTGAGCGCTCACAATCGAGACGGCGCGGTGAGAGGTGTGTGCAGCTCCCAATAGCTCAGTACGATCAACATCTGCAAACTGAAAGTGAGCCGAGTAGGAACTAAGGAATCAGTGCCGTTTTTTGGGAGGTTTTCAAAGCCTGGGATGGTTGTTGGTCTCTGTGATTGGCGCCCTGTCATTGGCTGGCCACCAGGACTTGGAGTACTCCACCTCTCGCCCCATGTCCGCTCAGTTCTGATCAGATGCTGGCACTTGACGTTTCCTGTTAAAAAAAAGCTGATTTTCCCCCTTATACCCCCCCCCCCCCCCCTGTTTCCAGACTCCGAATTTCCTGCCGGTTTAAATGGCGTCTTACAAACACCATCTGCCCACACCCGACTCTGCATACATGAATAGCGAAACATCAATTAGCTCGTCTCAAGTGTTCTCACATCGGAAATCACATAGCCACTCCCAGGAAGTGTATCTGCAGGTGGGGAAAAGAGGGCTTCATTAAAGCTGCTCGAAATGTGTGTGGAACCACTTTTTTTTTTTGGGGGGGGGGGGAAGAGTAGGTGCAAATCCATGGCACATGGCACCCCTAAAATCACAGCCACCGCCAGAATAATGAAGCCTCTCATACACTTCCTTTCAACATTTGATCTGTAATCCAAATATTTACAGTCAAACTTCGGTTTTCGTCCATCATCCGTTCCAGAAGGCTGTTCGAAAACCGAAATTGTTCGAAAACCGAAACCACGCTCTTTTTAAAAGAAGAATGTTGACTGAACACGTCTGCTCACAATGGAAAGCGACACGAGGAAGCGTCACTTCCTTGTGTAAGGAAGGTGCGAGGAGTCAAATGGTGCATTCAAGTGCGCTCAGTTTGTTCGAGAACTGAAATTTGTTCGTCACCCGAGGCATAAAAAACTAGAAATTTTTGGTCAAAAACCGAATTGGACGAGAACCGAGACGTTCGAAAACTGAGGTTTGACTGTATTTCATATATTCCACCAACAAGAATAAAATGTAAAAAGGCACAGGGAGGTGGCCTACAAGAGATTCGATTCATTGTCATGATTTTTATACGCATTCCCGTTAGGTAACTCACTTGCTGACCTTGAAATGTATGTCTAAGCGCGTTAAAAGTAAAAGTGCACCAAGGTCATCTTTGAGGAAAGAACCGATACAGCATAATGGATCCACGTTCTCGCTCCACACAGCGATACGGAGACGATAACAAAAGAGAAGCCTTCAGCGCATGCAGCTGAGTATGTAGTTTGAAAAACTTTTCTGCTATCATATCCGGAGCTTACATGGCAGTAAAGGGTCTCAACGCCCGAGGCTAAATGGTTCGGAATTCATACTCTTTAAGTTCCTTAAAACATCCACGGGCCTTATCGCTTGGGTCCATATGTCTTCATGTGGGCATGCGTGTTTACAGCACCACACCTACACGTTCCAACCTGAGACATCCGCCGACAGAGGAACTCGTGCCAGGGATTAGAGAATGGTATTCCCAAATCCCAGACACGGATGGCTCGGTCCACCAATCGCGCGGCGAGCAGCGCTAGCCTCCCGGTGATCACTGCTGGGGGAATCCTGGAACAATACCAGTCAAGGCTCTGCCTCCAGGGGGAAAGTGATGTTGGTGCGGAGCTATTTAGCTCCCCTCCCCTCCCGGCGCTCTCTCTCTCTCACACACATACACACACACACACAAAAGAAAATAGACGATTTCAGAGGAAAAATACATTTCATAGAGGATTGCTTATTGAGAAAGCAGTGTTTACAGTGGAGTTCTGCTGCTGTCACGTCGATTTAACGCCCACACGCATCACATGCATGATGCATACTTGGGAAAGACTCTTTCAATGCGCCCTATTCCAAAGTATGTTGAATAACTCACTCCTTGTCAAATGGGAATAGATTGGTCCCAAAAACGCGCGAGGATTTACGAACAGCTCATTTTAATGTGACTGTTGAGAGGTGTGGGAGTAAGTCACAATTATGCTCGTCGAAAAGGCTTGTTTTAAACATTTGAAGTCCGAAGTGACTGTTGTAAAAATCAGGCAAGTCCAGGCGGTGACCGGTGGACTCGGTACAAATACACAAGTTCTTCCCCCCCCCCACCCCCCACCCCCCCCCCCCCTCCCAACCTCCCCAATAGAAGCAGTTAGTATAGTGTGCAAATCGTACATTTCCTGACTTGCTCCCCTTCCTGTTTGTTTCCTCCATTTTTCTCTTCCTGGAAGGTTGATTGAAAACAATGCATATGAGACAGACTACACTAGCATTTCCGTTGGAGAAATGATGGGCTTGTCGGATGAGCCGCAGAGACCGCTGCTATCCCAATAACAATATACTTCTCGAGCCCGTCGATACTTGCCAATACCTGAGGAAAAAAAAAATGGGGGGGGGGGGAAATAAACCTGGAAGCTGGCGAGCCTGCGGAGGTACGGTAATGAGGTCACAACCTCATACATATTGAACATAGTTTCTTCTCCAGCAGCTGTATGATATATATATATATATATATATATATATATATATATATATATATATATATATAAATCTTAGTCTATCCTTGACCCTGCATGTTTGCCCCGCTGCTTACGTGTGGCTCCTCTGGGTTAAAATGAAGTCGAACTATTTTTTGTTGTTGTTGTTTTGGGAGCCAAGTGTAGAAGGCAAAGTCGGGATGCTGTTTTATGAGAATCATTGATCGCGTCGGAGGTGCGAGGAGGTGGAGGTGGAGGTGGGGGAGGGGGGCACATTGATGAGCTGAGGCGAGGCAGCGTTGTGAATGAAGCAGGATCTAGTCGCGACCCAGGGGGAATCACAACATACTCGGGTCTGATCTCCTGCAAAGCTGCTCGGAACCCACCGCTGTCCGTCCTGATGAGTGTACTCCATCGCGCTTTCCTCCTCTGCTTCCCTTTGCACTCGTTCGCTTGCTTTTTTCACTCTTTTCCGGGACTGATGAATGCAAAGGGAATCAATAAATCTATTCCCCTGCCGGATACCTGATAAAATTTACAAGGACAAGCTTAATAAATTACTAATGGGGTGGCCAATTAGTTTGTGTGCTTGTCTAGAAGTGTGTGTGTGGGTGTTGTGTGTTTGCATGCCTGGGTTTGATTTTTAAAGTCCTGCGTGGTCATTTGTATGTGTGCAGGTGTCCTTGCCCTTCTGCAATTTCCACTGCGTGCTTGGGTCGACAGAGCTGCACTCACAAGTGATACACTTACTTCTGCAAAACCTGGTACAGAAGGCCCCAATAGTTTTACAGTGGCTGAACCCGAACTGTACCCAAAACGGAACCCTAAAGATCGGAAAGTTACAATGAATCCACTGAGCGTGACTTCTTGTGGCGATGTATTCTTACGATCATTTGTGTGCCATTCGTAAATTCGAAATGTGAAAATCAGAAACCAAAAACCCCCTCTACTGTTTTCTAGTAGGCGGGTCAGCTAGGGTTCAGCTAGCACGGGGGTTGGCAACACGCGGCTCCAGAGCCGCATGCGGCTCTTTAGCGACATCTAGTGGCTCCCTGGAGCTTTCATAAAAAATGTTTGAAAATGGAAAATTATTTTGATCGTAGGCTAATGTAGCTCAAATAGATATAGATACATGTTGAAGCTCCGAAAAAGGAGAGCTTTGGTGTTGTTGTTTTTTAAATGTACACTTTATTTATGCTTTTAACAGTCTCGACAAAGACAGACAAACCTCGTTCGACTCGAGAGGCGTTCAAAGACAGCCTCCGAAAAACGGAAATTAATGATCACTTCACTGACACTAAGAAAAGCGAAAATAATGCACCAAAACAAAAAAAATCAAGCGAGGACATTACAAAATAAATTCTATGGGGGCGTTTGTGAACACACAACAAAGGAATGAATAACATAAACAATTCTGAGACCAGTCTCCTACATACATACAGCATGTGTTTCCTTCATTGTAAGTTTTATAGAAGGCTTTTATTTTTTTGCGGCTCCAGACATATTTATTTTTTGTTTTTTTTGTCCAATATGGCTCTTTCAACATTTTGGGTTGCCGACCCGTGAGCTAGCAAATATGAAAAAGAGGAATGTTTTTGGAAAGCTTCTTCGGGAAGGGTTAGGGTTAGGGTTAGGGACCAAATAATGACACAAAGGAAGAGCGTACACCGCCTCGCCTCCAATAAAAAAAACGAAAACTGTCGACAATACCGGCAGTTTGACTTGATGTAACGGGTCTATCGCTGCAAACAAAGAAGCCATCCAAACTGCCGCGTCACACGGAGAACCAAGAAACTAGCATCAAAGGATTTGTTTTGGAAGGGCACTGAAACAAGGGTTCAACAGAAGCAATTACTGACAGCTAACACATCTCAGTGCGGGTGCACTCAGAGTGCCAGACTTGGTGAAAAAAATAAATGAATAATAATTATGGAGTAGACTGAACGTGACAAATCGCCGCACGCTACCCCAAAAATGTAACCGGCTCATTGGAGGAGCAGCAAGCTCCTACGAATTCCAACAACCGCATACATCGTTTTTTGTTTGTTTGTTTGTTTGTATTTTAGTTTCTGTGCCAGTCAGTCAAAATAATGCGGACCTGTTCCATGGTTTGGCAACAGTGCCGTACGCACTGCCCGGTTGCTAATTGGTTGATCACATTCATCAGCGCTACGTTGTTTTTTTTGACAGCGTGTGGCTAGACCACACACACAAAAACAAAAAATGATGTCAAATGAGTTTCTCTTATTTCTGTGTGGATTAACCTCGCTTTGTGCCGCATTTGTGTTGAAACGGGATTAGTGACTTTCTTCTGCCTTTTGAAGTCATCCTAAGCAAACTGGCTTCAGCAAGATTTGCCTTGAGGGAAACATGTGACCTTACGTTCAATGTTCAAATGGATTCCACTTCCCGGTGACATTGGCGAAAGACCTTGAATGTGAAGGTTTTTGGGAGGTGACCGGTTCAGACGCCCGTCATGGGTTTTCTCCATTGACCGCCCCGACATCCCCCCCCCCACCCCTCTCTTCATCTCTGAAAGAACCTTTAACTCAAAAGCGTCACCTCCGCAGTCAAAACAGTAATTATTCCACGTTTGCATAAGTATGTCTGCTTGTGTACTCTTTTATGTATGCATGTATATACTGTCTGAGTGCTTAAATGCACATTAGCCCCAGTCTGGCAAGAGCGCTCATCTTTTATCTTTTTGGGGGTGGGGGGGTGAGGCAGAGTCTGGTTCGGCGTCTCTCTGCTCTCCATGTGAGTGTTTATCATTAGCCACTGTCAGGCGGCGCGCTTTGAAGTGGAGTCAGGCATTCGCCCACGATCTGGAATGCTTCTGACACGTTGGTGCTGTTTTGTGTTTTTCCTGCGTACATTTTGTGCGGCTTGCCGTCAGGATCAGCCCTGCGTTTCCTTTCGACGCCCGTATGCCATCTTTGGGCGGATGGCGCTTTCAAGCAGTTAACTTGGACGTGCATCAGTGTGCGTGCCGTTTGCAATCATAATCATGAAGTTGCGCAATTTATTTATTTATTTTATTTAATGTAACACTGCTCGGGAGGTAGGGCATGTTTTCCTCCGACAGGAATGCTGTTAACCGCTGCCCATGCTTCACTGAGTCCGCTGATAGAAAGATGCAAAGATAGCACGCGGCGAAAAAGCCAAACAGGGTAAACGAGTGCGGCGAATGTGTAGACGAGGCATCGCCCCGCGATACGCCCCGCGCGTACCATATCTATACGATGCGCCCCGCAAGGTTCACGCGCCGTTAAGCATGCGCGGAGGCAAGCGGACAGTGAAACGATTTCGCTTGCGTCCGACCTCCCAAGGCCTCATTAGCTTTGGAATAAGTGTGTGCGCAGCGACGCAGAACTGCGCGCGGAGCGAGTGGGCGCGCGGCAGCCCCGACGTCCACACTTGATTGGCCTGGAGGCTCATTTCGCCGGGCCTTCAGGTGCGTCATGTAACAGCGCGGCGTTTATCGCATCATTGCCGTAGCCCCCACAACGCGTTTGATTTCATCTGAACACAGCAGGCCAAAAAGTTCCCCGGCCCCAACCAGATCAGAGACGGCTTCTGGCTTGGTGCGCCAATAAAACATTGGATGCGAGTGTGATCCTGTCCCTGAGGTTTTGATGGCTGCGGCTTCCCGATCAGATCTGCGTCTATTTCTGGAAGGGGATGATTTGTCTCATGTGCGGGAAAAGTGCGGCGTCGTTCAACCGACGAAAAGTGATGTTAATGGATGAAGTCTTTGCTCAGTAATTTGAGCATATTATCAACAATGGAAGGGTATGATTAGGCACGGTTTGATCTGGGAGCAAATTCAGCACTTTTCTTCACCACTTGGGTCCCTGCTGGCTTGCCATACGATACAAATAACTGCACAGTTTCAATAGATGTATCGGTGCCCATATTTGTGGCAATGTCTCTCTTGATCCCACATTTTCTCCATTTAGCGTCCCTGGAAAGGCCCGCGTTAAAGTCAAATTATTGTTAAGTGCAAACAGTGAAGCTGGAGCATACAGAAACTATTCATGATCCAAGAAAGCTCGGTACAGTGCGAAATCATGTTTGCAGCAAGACTCACAACATTCACACCTCAGATGTCCAACGAACACGCGTGTGTTATGAGTTTGATTAGTCGGTACGATCAGTGAAACTCCTCATTTTGATACTTTTACCCTCTCTTCCAGCGTCAGACGCTTCTTTTCTTAGCTGTTTGACATCATGTTTAGCATTTTAGCAAGCAACATGCTGCGTTTCTCACAAATACTGTACTTCCTGGACCCGGTGGTTTTTCTTTACACCATCTCACTGTCTCGAACTCGACCTCCCCTCGATCGCCACCCAAGACAGCGTTGCTCAGCTGATGTCATGCAATGAACTTTTAAGTCACCCACGCTTCGTAGTCCTCGATGGCCATAGTTAGCGCGATGGAACACACACAAACGTGTGTACTGAGCAGCTAGTCAGATGCATTCCACTCTTTCTTCCATGGATCTAGCTACAGTATCTACAAACATAGATAGTGAGGTCCCTCTTGGCCAATCGTAGGCCAGGATGATGCACGGTAAGCCAATGGCAGAGCAGCTATGAGTATGTTGCGTTCAGGAAACTCTGAGCTGTGTATACCAGTGTGGTGGTTGTTGTTGCCGATTCCGAACGAAGCAGTAGAGGTCGCTTTTGGATTAGACTTCTTTGTAGTGAATTTCTTCGCGAGGCAAGAGCAGAGAAAAAGATTTCGTATAACGCAACAGGGGTTTTTTTTTCCGTTGTATGGGGGGCAGGAGAGTGGGAATTATGTTAATGCATGAAGATTTTTTCACACTAGGGGGTATTTTTGCTCATGTAGGTTTCATTGTAGAGGAGTTTCACTGTTTCCAGGGGGCAGATGGGTGTTCAATTTCAAGAGAGGAAACTAACAGACTCGTTAAACATCAAGTGCCAACACCGGGATCTGTGCTTTTAGAGTTTGTAACATCGTGTATACGCCTTCAGATTTAAATCTAAAAGTTTACCTGACACCTGGCCAATCACTCCCGATTTGTTCCATAGCGCCAACTCTTACTCTCCCGCTTTTCCCGTCTTTCGCTCCCTCCGAGCCCGTCAATGTCAGCACGTCGCGGAAGTTGTCGGCACTCATCGGGAGGAATGACGTGACGCTGAACAAAAGTGAAATAGCGGCCGGGTCAGATATCCCATCAGATCGATCGTAAAGATCCCCGCTGTCTCAAAGAGTCAGTGGCCTGCGCCGCCATCGAGTCATTAAGACTGACAGTCTTGATCACGGAGAAGGCCCATTAATAAGGCCTACTGTAAATGATGAGCTCCGTCATTAATCCGTCTGGTGGCTATTTAAAAGCTCCCCGCGTTATCTATTTGGACATGAGGTTTCGCACGTTAATAGCCGGTGTGAACACCCTGGAAGTGCCTTGGAGCGACAAACGGTTTGATGAATACCATTCACCAGAAGAGAAAGAATCCACTCAATCCTGGCAGTTCACCTGGAAGAATTTGCGACAGAAGCGAAACATTTGCTCCCAAATCGGGGCAATCCCCTCGCAGCGGATTTTACAAGAAGCCCGCTTTCGCATGCGCTCTGTTGTGACCGGATTGTGTCGTGTCCAGCGGGTTCATTTGGGAAATGGAGCTCTCTCTCCAGCACGCGGCCTCCTCGTGGCAGTGCTGGAGGCTGTGCCTGTTAGAGTGTGGATGATGACAGAGCTGATTCGGACTTAATAAATAATAGACCGATACCGGAGGTATCACCTGATGAATATTGCATTTCCATTCCCGCTGCTCGCCCGAGCCGCCTGTCTCCCGCGTTTCATTTTTATTTATATGGTCTAGTAAAAAGCATCCACAGATCAGACTTCAAACGGTTCGACTCCATGTCTGTGTTTTACAACCGGGATACAAAAACACAAAACAAAACTGAAGCCGAATGCCAAGATAAAAGTGAGCCAGCTGTGTCGAGGTACGGAAGACTGTGTAGCAAGACTCATAAGCATATATTCTTTATCCCCTGCAAATAGTGACGAATGCTTACAGCAGGGCTCAGCAACCCAAAATGTTGAAAGAGCCATATAGGACAAAAAATATGTCTGGAGCCGCAAAAAATAAAAGCCTTCTGTAAAACTTACAATGAAGGAAACACATGCTGTATGTATGTAGGAGACTGGACTGTCGCAGAATTGTTTGTTATTCATTCCTTTGTTGTGTGTTCACAAACGCCCCCTTAGAATTTATTTTGTAATTTCCTCGCTTGATTTTTTTGTTTTGGTGCATTATTTTCGCTTTTCTTAGTGTCAGTGATCATGAATTTCCGTTTTTCTGAGGCTGTCTTTGAACGCCTCTCGAGCCGAACGAGAAAAGAGAAGGCACGGAGTCGGACGCAGGCGTGTCTGTGTTTGTCGAGACTGTTAAAAGCATAAATAAAGTGTATGTTTTTAAAAAAAAACAACACCCCAGCTCTCCTTTTTCGGAGCTGCAACATGTATCTATATCTATTTAGCAACATGTATCTATATTAGCCTACTGTCAAAATCTTTTTCCATTTTCAAACATTTTTTATAAAGCACCAGGGAGCCACTAGATGTCGCTAAAGAGCCGCATGCGGCTCTGGAACCGCGTGTTGCCGACCCCCGGCCTACAGCATACTTTGTCACAAACGGTAGTTGTGAAATTCGACGTCGTTTTTCCATGACTGGATTAACACCACACCAGGTGACCAACTCGCGGACACCAAAAAGAATCACCATGCTCAAACTGTTGAGTCCAAGATTCCTTTTTGAAAAGCAACAAATTACACAAATACGGCGTTGGAGTATGGCGTTGCATCAGCTGGCTTCAAACACGACAGTCCTTGAAACGGTGACATTTGGACCGGTCCAATTTCCCCCCCTTTCCCATCCCACCAATGATTAAATTCAGCAATGTGGGTTTGCCAGGCCAACGACACAAACCTGAAGAAGGTCCAACTGACTGTGAAGCTGTTATTTTACCTTCAAAATAGAGTCGATTGCCACTTTCAACTTTTTCATTAGCCAGTTACCATTCGTCGGTGGCATGGAAACTGAGATTATTTGACGCAGTTCAAGGTCGTTGGTGCCTTCTGGGGAAGTGTGGCAGGAAAAAAAAAGAGAATAAATTAACACCTTCAACGCATTATTACAGTGGAAGGTGTTTTGCGGGAGTGGCACTGTGTTTAGAACAACGTGTGTGGACTGGCGCTCTCGTATATTCCGAGAATCTCTTCTCACTGGAGATCTATTTTTTTAATTGATAGACTTGTATTCATTCTTTGATTATGGTAGGAGATGATTGAGCCTTTCTTCGCGAGTCATAAAAACAACCTAAGGGGAGGATATGCCAACATGTGGCAACACACTGGAAGCTGCAGCTAATCTGAGTGCTTGGGAGGTATAGGCCGAGGAAGGAAAGTGAGGATCTTAATCATCCAATCCGGAGGAAGATTAGAGGGCTGGTTGGAGGGGGAGGAGAGATGGAGCAATTTAGGGAGGGTGGAGGAAAAATATCCTTTTTTTTTTTTTCCCCCCCTTCTCGGTTAGCAACACAGCAGCCAATCACAAATGCAGACATGGACCAAAACAACTTTATTCACCAGTGACCCTGACTGGGTTTTTTTGTTTGTGAGCTGGTGTGTGGGTGTGGAAGGATAGAGGAGGAGAGGTAGGGCGGTGGGTGGGGGGGGGGGGGGGGGGCTGCCAGTTTGAGCACTTTTTGGCAGCTGCCCAATCTGTGTTTTCGAACAAAATGAGCAGAGGGCTTATTTTCATTTGACACGCTGAGCAACGTTGCCCCTCTCTGTGTGTACTTGCGAGTATTCGGGGCCCGTGCGCGGACGTGTACGTCCACTCTTGAGTGGAGTGTGCATCTTTTGTGTGCGAGGGAGTTTGAGTGACAGCTCTGACCTTTTCAATATGCCTGTTAAACCTGAGCTCTTGTCCCAGTGCAGACGTGCTTGTGTCAACTGCAGCATTACTACATGAAGGTCAAATTCTGTCTCGAACATACACACACACACACACACACACACGTACACGTCATGTTTTTCCCTCCCTTGTAAAAAGAATGTGCTCTCTGCCCCCACTAGCATGTCCAGGCAATTACCACATCATGCTGATGTATCTTCTCCGCTTTCCTGCCAGGCAATAATTGTGAATTTAGTCACCTCATTTTTTTATTAATTTTTTTAAACGTTTCCTGTTTTGTTGTTGCCGTGGTTACCAAATGCTGCCTTGTGTTGTATCCATAGCTGGTAGGTGCACCTGACTGCTGGTTTTTTTTGGTGTTAATTTCACTTGAGTTCTGCAGAAGAATAGCTAGAATAACACCAAATGCCTACACACACCCTACAAAGAAGAAACGGTGCTGTATATCATCGCAAGTAGTCTAAAATATAAATAGCGGCGCTGCTTTCTGTGCTCACTGATGGATAAATTATGAAATGTGTGACAAACGGTGTGTGCGCACACCTCTGCGGACGTGCCTGTGAATGCACACGTGCCCATCAAGCGCTTTAAACAGAGGCCTGTGTGTGTGTGTGTGTGTGTGTGTGTGTGTGTGTATTGATGTGTGTGGGTGTGTGGGTGTGAATTACGCACACTTGTTTACATCCAATTCTGCCAATAGGCACCCTTGCTACTTTGTATGAGCGCGTCTAAACCTCAACCTCTCCCCGGTGTACTCATGGCGCTAAGGCGAAGCTTACAGTCCATTTGTCCGGGAGCACACTGACCATTAGCTGGCCGCCATCCATAATGTATAGCGGTGACCTTTTTGCACGCTGCACCCTAAGGCCTATAAGCCATTGTTTGGTGTTGTATTGATTTTTTTTGTTTTTTTCTTTTTCTACCCCCTTATAGATGGAGACGGTGATTTGAGGAGAGCGACTCAGTGCAGCTGCGTCTGCTGAAAGGAGAGGGGAGGGCCGAAGCAATGGAGTGGAAAGAATTGAAAAGGCTCGGCGGGGGGGACGGCACATACCTTTAAGCCCCCCCTCCTCTCTACCCCCCCCCACCCCCCCCTTACTCACTCAAGCCTCTTTCAGCGCCGGTGACCACTCTGAGGTGAGCCATCTTATGAACGGCGGGTCATGTTCAATGGTGTTGAATGTTGCGGGCCATATAAATGCCACCGATGCACAGCCCATTAGACAGAGTGGCGAGACTGCACGATAAACAATTCTCAAGTCGCTGAAAGGGTTCTCAACATTCATCAAGCTCGGGGAGGCGCGCAGCAGTGGCGGCAGAAAGGTGTCTGCGCCTCTCCCCTATAATCTTCCTCAACATTCTTTACATCCCTTCTTCCCCCACTGACAACTAAAGTGGAGATACGACAAGACAGAAAATAGCCTCGCAAAAGTGTCCTGGGGCGATTTTTAAGAAGCTGTTGGCAGGTTGGGAGGATTTTCAATTCGCTGTCACCAAGGAGGATGTCAGACCTGTTGCATCCTTTGGCGTGGGATGCGAAAAATTGGCCTGTTAGTCCGTGATCAGAACCATCTTGATTTAAAACACAAAAGGATCATTTGTTTTGGGGGGTTTTTCTCTTTGTGGTCATCATTTTACCTCAAATTTGATCAACTGAATACCGTTTTGGCCCGAATATAAGACGGCCCTGATTATAAGACGACGCCCTCTTTTTCAAGACTCAAGTTTGAAAAAAGACTTTTTGAACACTAAATTAATGTTTATATAGAAAATAATTATAGGGAATCTGAAACAAATGATTATAACATGCATGTTATTTTGCCTCATTCAAATCTCAAGTGCAATCCCATTCGTAAATGAATGGCTTCTGGTTTTTGAAATGTAAATTACATCATAACTTCTCCTCAGCTGCCGGTGAAACTGGTCGATCTTCGACCCACTTTTCTCCAGATTGTCACTACGTTTCTCCATTTTCTTTTATCTCTTCTATTATTTTCTTCTCTTTTCCTTCTATTTTTTATTTTTCTTCTTCGCGCTACCGCTATTTTTATTCTTCGTGACAGGGGTTCGCTTTGGCCTGCGGAGTCAAGTTCAGCATTCGCTTCAATAATATATGGCGCCATCTAGCGTTGTGAATGGGTATAATGTCTAGACCCCGAACATAAGACGACCCCCACTTTTTCAGTCGGATTTCAATGCAAAAAAACACCGTCTTACATTCGGGCCAATACGGTAAGTCTTTTCAACAGATCATCATGTGATGCCCGTAAGGTTACACATTTCACAAACGTGGCTAACGTGGCCCAAAACCAAAATGCTAAATCCATCGTGAAAACGACACCAAAACAAACTTCTCGGTAGATCACTCCAGTAATGATTCTTGCAAATTGTGTGTTTTTTTTGTTGTGGGGCCTCCTGCTGTGACACTGGTTGAAAGCGGCGTGCGTATTTGTACACCGTCTGCCATCATTGTTGTTCTTCATACTTTTGATGACTCCTTTTGTCTCCCGCTGTTTGGATTGTTTCCATTCATCTTGTTTCTTTTAAAAAAATAAAACGGACATAGGGAGGAGGAAGGGGATGGAGGCGGGCAGGGCGTGTGACTCCGGCTAAGAGAAACGCTTTACAGCAGGCTTTCATTCCATTTCTCATGGTCAGGTTTTCAATCTCAGCCCGACATCTTTAAATAATAATATTGATAATAATAATAAAGTTTTTTATCCTCTGCTTGAAACATATAAAACTGTGTTTATCGGCAGGCTAGCAAATGCTTGCCAAAGAAACGGTTGGCAGTCCATCAGATTTTCTCATCAGCCCTGTTCCTTGTGTCAACCAATCATCTCCCTCCAGTCACTCATCTTGTCTCGGTGTGCCTTGGCTTGTGACAATTTGTTTGTATTCGGATTGCTGTTTTCTTTCACTCTGTCAGTTCGTCAAGTTTCCTCTTGTACTGTCGTCGGTGTTGGTTTGCCGTTTGAGTATTTGCAGTTTTCCATGTGCCTTTTTTGTAAATGATTGAATGATCATTTTGGGGAGTTCTCCTGCTTTCGTGTCTTGCCGCCATCTTTCCCTGCGCTTCGATCGCAATTTTCCCACCACATCCATGACGGAAAAAAAAAAAAAATCCCAGACACCAACGACAGGGTATTTGGCAAACGCTAGCACTTTATGAGCACGTATGAAATTTCACTTAGCAGCATCATTCATTTGGAAAGCTGTCTGTGAGCTGTTTAACAATTTGATTTCAAATTTCGGAGGGAATTTTGAAGTCGTTAGCTCTTTCCCTTTGACGGGGCGGACATGACAAGCTTGGTCCGCGCCTTAATACACACGTGGGCTTTGTCTTTTTCACCACAAGTGGAAATACTCATATTTGCAGCTCGCTGCAGCTTTCAAAATGCCAATCAGAATGTCCCTTTTTTCTTTTTCATGAGCTGATTGCAATGACCTTGCTCCTCCCGTACTGTAAGTCTCACATGACTCATTGATTGCGACTCCCTTCTCCACGACTTCATCAACACTGTCTTGTCGAAAAAAGTCGCGCTTCCTAAATGATAAACATTTTTTGCATCCATGTCGTGGGCACCGCTTGTTTTTTTGTTTTCGGCGGCGTCCCAAACCTCCTCTTCGTGGTAGCTCTTTGCGAGGCATCCAACGACTGACCTCACAATCAATGTAAAGTCCTTGAAATGAAATGTCTTTACGTGCGTACATTCATGTTGTCATGTCTGGGTCCCTTCCTCACATCGGCCCCCACATGGCATACGCAGATAGCGTTCTTTGGGTCGTGTCTTGGCTCGGCTTTAATTAGTGGATATGCCGCTAATAGATGGAGCTAATTAAGAGAGATTGGAGCTTCTCACTGTTTTCACTGAGTATGCGTGCATGCGTGTGTGTGTGTGCGCGCGCACATGTCAGCTGACAATGGGCGTCTGGCCATGGCTGTCGATGGATGCTGTCACCTTGGTAACAGTGTTAAATAGATTCCGGAGGTGAAAGCAGCTCGAGCCAATTACACATTGCTATGAAAATGGCAGGACAGATTCAGGTGTGCGCTTTTTGGCTTGGGCATTCTACGCCCGCTCCCTCCCTCCCTCCCCCTACGCGTGCGTGCACACGTGTGCAGACAGCATCTCGCCTCGGGCAGTGTAGATATGACCGTCATAATCACATCAACCCCCCACCCCACCACCCCCCTCACGTCTCCAATAACAATAACTCTGCTCACGGATGCAAATAATCTGGACGTCCACATATCTTATTAGTGCAATCAATAATAACGCAGCACCCTGACACGCGCGCGCGCACACACGCGTAAACTAAAATAACACTCCTGTCACGCTAATGAGAAAGTATGGCCCATTACCATGCACTGCGTCCTTCTAGTGTGTTTCAGTGCTGTTTAAAAAAAAAAAAAAAATCGTTGATCAAAATGGAGGAAAGGGCTCACAGGGCGTAACAAGTAATTTTTTTGTTTCTCCCTCGCTGTCGTCATCAAACGTGAAACAACAACAAAAGTGCAAGGGAGAAGAATTCATGCGTGTTGTTTTGATTCTGGGGCAGCGCTTTTCCCCAAAAGCAAAGCGGTGACCCATAAGCGTTCAGGTTGCCCTTGGCCGCGTTCTGATGAAATGAACACGTTGTTACTGCTGACTTTGTGATACGGCTGTACCTCGATCACACTCAGCCCCCCCCCCCCCCCCCTCCAACACCACCCCCTCCCTCCAGCCCCCTTCAGATGCATGTGCGCTAGTGATGAACACTTGCAAAAGTGACTGCGGATTCGTTTTTGTTGATGTTTTTGTACTGCTCAGCGTTGATAAGTGCGTGTGGATGATTGCTGATTTGGGCCAGGGTGTCTGTTAATGAAATCCTTTCTGTTCCTCTGATTGACTCATCAATCAAACAGCACCTCCTGCGTTACCGAATAACGCCTTTTTGCTCTCTCCAGGCGGTGGATTACAGTGCCACGCGTGCATAAACAAGAAGTAAAATGGAAAAGAAGGTGCAAAATAAGAGTTGTTTTTTTTTAATAAACACATGGGGCCCATCATTGAAGACTTCTAAGCACATATTTGCATTTACGCTAACAGGAACTACAAACAGCCCCCGGCGCCCCTAAAAGCTTGACGTCAGGAGTTTTCCCCATGTCGCTGTCATCTCAATTTCCATCTGCGGAATGAAGGAGACAATGAGACAGTGAATGCATCATCTGCATTAATTTCTGCTTGATTCAAAGTGTCGTGGTTAAAGAGGGCAAAGGGGAGGGGCAAAAGGGGGAAATGTGACGGGAGGTTTCAGGGTGTGTTAGTCCTGGGGGGCTGGGGGGGGGGGGCAGGGAGGAGTGGGGCTTTGTGGGGTTGGCCCAGAGGCTGGAGAGAAGCACACACATTCACATTCCCCTAAGATTAGAAAGCGCAGACACACACGAGCGCACATAATCACATCCTCACATATACACGCTCATGCAGAAAAAGTCACCCCACCCTCCATGCAGACATAATGAGGTAAAAGTCCCAAACAACAGTTATGAAATCCAATGAGGCTAAAACAAAGCTTCGGCGGTGACGCAATGACGAGCGCCGTGTACAGATCAGACGGCACGGAGGACAGAAAAAAATGTCAACAACCGATACTAAAGTTGGACCAGAACGCTGCTAGCCAATGAGAGTATGCAGTGGAAATGTTACGAAAAGAGCTAAAGTACTCGCGCTCAGTGCTTAAGTCAAACTACACAGCTAGTTGTGAAAAAGTAACTGGACAAAAAAAAAACATTCTACTTCGATTAGCTGACTGGACACGCTTTGTGTTGTGAGCTAATTAACAAAAATGCTAAATTAGCAAAGTGACAAGTGAAAGAATGACACTTCTCAAAGTTTATGTTAGATTCCACAGAATTTTTGGAATGCCAGAAGCTTCTGGTTTTTAGACTTGCACAAGACACAACAATGTTCTTGAGTCATTCCTGGAACATTAAAAACAAAACAAAACAAAAAAAAACCCTCTTGCATCTCCGAATCGGTTACATCAGTGTCGTAAATGCCTTCTGGTTTATGTTTGTTCATGCCAGTGCTGTCCCTGTGTGTCTGCTTTTTGGCCAAGATGTCAATCAAAGAAATGAACGAGCCTTTACAAAAAAAAAAAAAAAAACAGCCTATTTGGATGACGGTTGGAAAGTACAGATATGTTTCAAATGTAGGGTTGATGTCAAAAGTCCTCCAAAAAATATTTAGGGCACAGATGTCCTACTTGAAAAATCGACTTAAGTACAGTAACAAACCACTGAGGCTTGGCGACTGGTGCTTACTCTGTCAAATATTGAACCAGCCTTTTTGTCCCCGCTTTCCGACCGAATAAAGAAAAGTGGCAACAAATAAGATGACATCATCGGGAGGAAAAAAAAAAAAAAAAGAACATCCAAAAAAGAAAATCCTCTTTCGCGAGAAGCAGACAGGTGTTCTCTCGCTCGCGCATCGCGTCCTCCCCTTTTGTCCGACCTCTCGTTGCGCCTCTCCTGGCTGTCGTCTGCACAGCCTGTCGTGCAGCTCTGGGACACTTCATGACTCATCTGTCTGCCACATTGAGCCTGGCGCACCAACAGAGAGGCGCAGAGTCCTTCTTTTTGCGAAGACTGAAACACTTTCTCCCCCCAAAAAATAAATAAATAAAAAATCAGGCAATCTGTGCTGTCTGCACCCACCCCAAGCAGCTTGCTTGTTTACACTCACTTGGCTGTAGAACACTGACATTTTGGGAGGGGAGGGGGGAGAATCAGCTCTTGTATTAAATTGTGCGGGGTGCGCTTCATGAAGTGGTCCATGACTTTAGTTTCATTTGAATTTGTGAGTCAAGACATCAGTCTCCAAATTGCTGGTGCAGCACATGCTGTTGCACCGACGGCGGCGGCGGCGGCGGCGACATGGCACGGCGTTCCTCTTGGCTCTCCGTCTGCATAATTGCATGTGTAAATGCGCCGCAGTTGGACGTTGATGTGTTTAAATGACCATAGGTTGCACCGTGAGGTTTAGCAACCCTCGCTGAGCCAACTTCGGTTGGCCTGTGAGGCTCAGTGCGACCTGCCAAAACACACTACACAACACTTAGTGTGTGCGTGTGCGCGCGCGGCATAATGACAGAGTGACTGATGAAGCTCCGGTCGGAATGGGCAGATATCGTGCTCTTAACAACCGTTTCAGCCTGTATGAGCGTTCACCCAGATAATAGTCCGCCCTTGCCAAAATGTGCATGTGAACGAGCCGCAGAGTCTATAATGCGATTGCCGAGCTGCGAATCGGGTCGTAATAGAATCTCGGAAGGAATTGAGAAAATAAATTGTGTGCGGTGGCATCGTGAGGGGAAATGACAACCACATTGGCATAACTTGTGTCATTTTGTATTCCTGAGCGGCGCTTGACAAACATCATGACCCATTCAGGGTTGGCCCATCTGGCACCATTCGAAAAAATGTTTTTCATTTTCTTTCTGGCAGTTCTCTTAAAACACGCTATGTGGTGTTCCTCAAGGCGCCGTTTCGGGTACAAATGAGTCTACTGGCCAAGTGTGTCCGGAAACCTTAATCTCATCACAACGCATCCGAAATCCCAGATGAGCCGCTCATGTTTCAGTTGCACAAAACCGAAAATTCCCATTGATTTACTTAGTTCAATGATTTAGGGTTTACGGTTTATTGAACAATCCGTCTACTGCTCTGGTTGTATTTTGCAGTGATGTTTCAAATATGCTAACGCTAATGCTATGTTTCAATAATGATAATCAGACTGCCTTGCATGCATCTCATGACACCCGCACTGACTGGGAACGATGTCCAAAAAAATGTTGGTGTTCATCGTTCCGTTGTTCACGTTTCAGTAGTGTTAGCTTACGGAAAGAACAAACAAACCAATTAGCGCAAATGTCAGATTAGCGCTCTTAGCAAACTTAACAAGGTCATTTCCTTGCACTTGGTGTATTGTACATTCCTGCACACAGTGTTGGTGCCAGTCTGTAAATAAAGCGAAGCACCTGTCTGAAAACATCTGTTCCCAATTCACGTTAGCCGTCCTCTGTTGTATTAGTCATTGGTTGCAGTCAAAGTTGTGCAGCAGCAGCGCCAAATAAGACAAAATTGTTCTACTTTTCTTGCAGTTCATAAACCGATGTATCGCCCGGCCGGACACAAGACCCCAAACTTCACCGAACAACAAAGTATAAGCTGACTTGAGAGGCTAACGCTGCTAGTCTGTACATTTCACAAGAGTTGACGCAGCTCAGTTGATCTTTTGGCCTCTGCATGATGGTATTTCAGACAGCGTAGTCAATTGCAGCGCTTTCTTGAAAGTGGTTCTGAATCTTCACACACCCAACCCGATCATGCCGCAGGTGTAGAACGGGGGTGAGTTGGCCGCGCTGTTGCGTCACAATGGGGCAAAAAAACCCGAAAGGTTTACGAAATTTCACACCCGATGGGTGGACAGACACTCCAGAGACCAATTAGCCCTTTTTCCATATGTCTCCTTCAATATTACGTCGCAGTTGCGTTCATCTGTTTGTGACGATTGGAACAAATTCTTCCTTCTCTTTAATTACTAAGAACAACTGAGGGGGGAGAAAAAAAAGTTTGCCCTTTCAAAAGCACGGCACATGTACAGGTCTGTCAACCATTGTTTTGTTTATTGCCTGAGAGCGGCATGTGCCAGCTCTGCTCTGCGCCGCATGCAAGCGCTCCCCAGACTAGGAATTACTTTCCTCTCTTCTGCCTTTCTTTCTTCTTTCCCTCCCTGCCTCCGAGGCAGAGCAAGGCGATGAGGCTTCCCGGCAAAGGCAATGATCAAAAGTGGCACATGGATGCCTACAGGTTCCTCCTGACATGAGAGGAAATTGTGTGCGCGCAAGGTGGAGAGTTCGCCTAGTTAGGTTGGAGGGGTCGAGGGAGGGAGATGAGAGAGGGATGCGCACCCATCACTTGTCAAGCGGGATACCTCAAGATTGCCAGAGATGTAAATAGGGATGCGGCGTGGAGGCTTGCGCGAGGAGGATGGAAGGTTTGAGGCATGAAAGGCTGGCAGACGAGAGTGAAAAGACGTGCGCAAAGCGGAGGGGAAAGAAAAGGGGAGAAAGTTGGAGAAAGGAGAGCACAGCGTGGGGCGGAGAAAGGGGGTGGGCAAAGCGAGAGCCAGGGGATCGTCTTGAGTTGAAAAGCCATCATGGGTGAATAATTGAAGACAGGCTTGGCTCCCGACACAATCACGCACGCACGCACACACACACACTATCAGACATACAGTAAAGTCAAAGGCAGAGGTGGAGACGTGTGTGAGGCTGAAGCGTAAAATCTGGCCGTAATGAGGAATGAATATGTTCTTCGTCAGCACTCGGCCGTCGCCACTCTCCACTTGACAAAGAGAACAGAAGTCAGAGTTAACCAAATAGTTAACCGGCTTGTAAGTCCTTTGCCGGTGCGATGCTTGCTGGAACATAGCAGGTAGCCTCGACACTGTCAAGGAATAGTTCTGTTTTTCTCGACGTCAGACTTTCCCCACATTTAGAAGAGTGCGGCGCAAGGAAAAAGTCGGGGTTTTGGTTCGGATCCAGGTGGAGCTTTTTTTTTTCCAGATAATGCGGCTTTGAAACTTCATTCGTATGATCCCACTTTTGAACTTCTGGCGTTGTTCGAAATGTTTTCACTTTGCTTCGTGACACGCTCCATCTCGTGTGCCAAAAGTGGGCAAGCAGCTTCCTCAAGGCCATTTTTTGGCCCTGTGTGTTTGAAGCATTACAGTCAAACCTCGGTTTTCGAACGTCTCGGTTCTCGACCAATTCGGCTTTCGACCAAAAATTTCGAGTTTTTTATGCCTCGGATGACGAACAAATTTCGTTTCTCGAACAAACTGAGCGCACTTGAATGCGCCACTTGACTCCTCTCGCCTTCCTTACACGAGGAAGACGCTTCCTCGTGTTGCTTTCCATTGTGAGCAGACGTGTTCAGTAAACATTTTTATTTTAAAAAGAGCGTGGTTTCGGTTTTCAAACAATTTCGGTTTTCGAACAGCCTTCTGGAACGGATTATGGACGAAAACCGAGGTTTGACTGTATTATATATGTTATTATTATTACAGTCAAACCTCGGTTTTCGGACGTCTCTGTTGTCGTCCAATTCGGTTTTCGACCCAAAATTTCAATTTTTTTATGCCTCGGATGACGAACAAATTTCGTTTCTCAAACAAACTGAGCGCACTTGAATGCACCATTTGACTCCTCTCGCCTTCCTTACACGAGGAAGTGACGCTTCCCTCGTGTTGCTTTCCATTGTGAGCAGACATGTTCAGTAACATTTTTATTTTAAAAAGAGCGTGGTTTCGGTTTTCAAACAATTTCGGTTTTCGAACAGCCTTCTGGAACGGATTGTGGACGAAAACCGAGGTTTGACTGTATTATATATGTTATTATTATTACAGTCAAACCTCGTTTTTCTGACGTCTCGGTTGTCGTCCAATTCGGTTTTCGACCAAAAAGTTCGAGTTTTGTATGCCTCGGATGACGAACAAATTTTGTTTCTCGAACAAACTGAGCGCACTTGAACGCACCATTTGACTCTTCTCGCCTTCCTTACACGAGGAAGTGACGCTTCCTCGGGTAGACGAGGAAGTGACGCTTCCTCGTGTTGCTTTCCATTGTGAGCAGATGTGTTCAGTAAACATTTTTATTTTAAAAAGAGCGTGGTTTTGATTTTCGAACAATTTCGGTTTTCGAACAGCCTTCTGGAACGGATTATGGACGAAAACCGAGGTTTGACTGTATTTCATAATGGTGAAAGATAATTAAACATTGCTTCCTTGAAGGGCACTAACTTCACACTCACACATAATGGGAAACGACGTAAAGGCATGTATTCTTTATCCTCTGCAAAAAGCAACTAATGTTACTGCAGATTACTGAGTCAACAAAAACTATTTTGTTTTCTGCATGACTGTATTTTGACTCGCCTGGAAAGAACCACGTGCCTCATGGTATTTATTTGGCATTGCTATTGCGTGTGCGGTTCAATGACATGACTTCCTGCTCACACAGCGTGTTGAATGCGTGTCTCAAATTGATGTTACATGTGTGTCTGCTTTTATTTATTTATGTTTTTATTCCGCTTGCCCTCGCATCCCTCCATCCAACCAGGAGTGAGCAGACATTCTAATGTGCAGACGCTGGCACTCGAATGCTTTATTTGACCGCATATAAGACCAATTTGAGCCGGATTTATGACTTGGAGAGTCGCGTTATTCCAGTGATTTCCCAGACAGGACACAATTTACAGCTGTTGTGTGTGATACCTGCTCACATTCCAAATCCAAGAGCTGCGGCATTGCAGGAGTGCCAAGGGAGTTGTAAGGGGAGCTTTATTTCCAGCAGCCCACCTCTTACTTCGCGCATATACACATTCTGCCTTTTGAAGAAGAAAAAAAATAAAATAAAAAGAAAGAGAGAGCCTAAGGCAGCTTTTATCGTGCCTTCCTTCTATTACGCCATCGCCATAAAACAACACATTTAATCACAGCCTCCGCTAACATGATGAAGTAGTTCATGGTTAATCAATGTCAGATTTTTGCCAGGACAATGGATTTCAATGCATACGGATGTTTGATAGTAATAAAAAATGATATAGTCCAACCCTGCCGATACATTATTATTACACAAGGGGGTGGATGGCACTGTTCATAACTTACCCAACTCCCCTGAGAGAGCGCAGAAGTCTCGGGATGTTGTGACAATGGATGGTAGCTTGCACATATACGTTCACCACAAGGGGATTTACATGCCGCAAGGAAAACCCCGGCAATCCATGTTGGGAATACCGAGTATTAGCGAGATCCCTACAGTGGCGAGACTCCAGGCAAAGAGGCAAAGGCTGTTGGCAGCGCGAGATGAATAAGACGGACTGGGTTTTCCCACTGGGAAGAAAGATATGTCACAGTACGGTCTTTGGCACCATTTCGACTTGATAGGGAGGCTAAAAGATATCAATCGACATGTATTCGTAACATGGCTGGGCGGTTCAGGGTGAGGAGAGGGACAGTGGGGGTACCTGTGATTTCACCTTTGTGTTATCAGTGTTTTCCATCGGTTATCAGGATTTGTTGAAATAGAAGTAGAACAATGGCAAGAAACGTGGAGTAGCTTGCAATACAATTCTGTCATTTTTTTTGCACAAAAGTAGTCGTGTTGGGATCTAGTCAGGTCAAATCCTTGCATATTTGTGGCTCGGAATTGTACTCTAAATTTCCCTAGGTGTGAGTGTGGGCGTGGATGGTTGTTCGTCTCTGTGTGCCCTTGCGATACTGATTCAGGGTGTCCCCCGCCTACTGCCCGAAGACAGCTGGGATAGGCTCCAGCACCCCCCGCGACCCTCGTGAGGATCAAGCGGTTCGGAAAATGGATGGATGGATATATATATATACACTCAAACCTCGGTTTTCGAACGTCTTGGTTCTTGACCAATTCGGTTTTCGACCAAAAAATTCGAGTTTTATATGCCTCAGATAACGAACAAAGAAAATAGCATGGTTTCAGTTTTCGAACAATTTCGGTTTTCGAACAGCCTTCTGGAACAGATTATGGACGAAAACTGAGGTTTGACTGTAATAATAATAATAATACATTTTATTTATAAGCGCCTTTGGTTCGTCACTGGTAGTTCAATCTGTTGACCCCTTTTGTGTTCGGGCTGAACTAATATGTTTTTTGTGCCATTTTGTAGCCTTTTGGTGCCATGGAACTATGTTGAAATTAGTAGAGGATTTTCATTCAGGCCGAAGTAATGCCTTGCTGCCATTTAGCGTCACGTTTCGGCAAATATAAACTTATTTGCGGGCGGCATCAATTGCTCTACCATGAAATTGCTGGGGAACTGCTCAACATCCTCGGTCGCCCTTGTCTATTAGTAATATCTGTGGATAATACACACTGAATCCAGATGAAGTGGCTCGGGCATCTGTTTACGATACCTCCCTGTTAAGGTGTTCTGGGCAGGGTAATTGGCATTATCATAAACATCTATCTTTGGTAAAGCTCTGGGTTTTTTGCGGGTTTTTAAACGTCCTATATATAAAGTTAAGTCTACGTTATTGGTGAATGCATTTTTTTTTTTAAATTATTTCCCACAATGCTATTTTGAAGTTGAACAATGATGAATGCAGAGGCAGATGGGCTAGCGCATGAGAAGAACATCTTATGAGGAAAACATGCTCTGAAAACGATCATATTTGTAGGAGCCTCCTCATATTTTTTATCTATCCCTCTATGATTGTCTTGGCCCCCCACCCACCCCTCTCCCGACTTCCTTTGTACCTCATAATCGCATTGGCAGTTTGTGACAACGCGGTTGTATATTCATATACAACTAAAACACTCCACTACAAAAAGGCAGACTCTCTGGTTCTTTTCCAACAAATGACATGAAACATAGCGGGGAAGCGTTTTACTTCAGGAAGACGGCGAATGAAAAAGCTTGGAGGATGCCAAGCAACAGCGGACGCGGCTCGAGAGAAAGAGGAGATTTTCAGAAGGGAATTGGAACAATAGAGGGGAGATAGCGTGTGTCCAGAGGCAAGGAAAGAAGCACCGCGATGGTGCAGGTGGCGAGTAAGTGGGCAAGCGAGGCAGAGAAAGCCTTGGAGAGAGGGAAAGGGAGGGGAAGATAGATGAAGGGAGGACGTGGTGGGTGGGGTGGTGGGGGGGGGGAGCGCCCTATTGCATTCCTGTTGCATCAGTTCAGAGTAACAAGATTTGGAGATGCCGGCTCAGACATATTAATAGGTTTTGCCCTGACGTCCACCCCCGAACCTAACTCCGGCTTACACGCACAGTTCTGCTCGGCAACATGGCCTGTCACTCACACAGAGGTCCCGCTTTGCTTTGGAATGTGCGTGTTTGCGAGAAAGAAAGCAGAGAGTGACCGACCTGCACGGGCACATCCGCACATACAAAAACGGTGACCTTGAGCCGCAGTGTGTGTCGAACCATCAAGAAATAAACACAACCAAGGCCGGTGCGGCAACAGGATATTTTTTGGGACGAGCACATTTAATCTTGATGGCTTTTTTTGGGACCAATCGAGCCAAGTGTGGCCTCAAATTTGGCTTTGACGCCTTGGAAAGAACGTCGGCTCACTGTTGTGTGTCCATCATAATGTGGCTATATATTGCTTGGAGGGGGGGGGTAAAAGCCGTCTTTCACGAGAACGCATTTTAATCTCAACATTAAAGAGAGGAATGAATTGCGGATCATCTTGTGTTTTCAAGTGGTTTTCAGCCACTTTAATCTCCTCCAACCGCATTCAAAACAAACGGCTGAATTGGATCAACAGTAGAATGCTGGGATCTGGTCAGTTTTCATCGTTCTCCCTCTTTCAGAGGTAGAGTACGCTTGTTTTTTTAATTTTGTTTGTTTTGCTTTGCTTTTTGAAGCGAAAATGGGTCTCAAGTACTCCACGCGCTCCAGGGCATCTCAAATCAGCATTCAACAACACATGTTGCCGTCGTGTTGCAACAGCCGCAATATTTTTAGCAATGGTCCTTCAAAAGGGGGCAAATTTTTCTCATCTGCCGGTGTTAACATTTTTATGTAAATGCGCCAACATAAAATCAGACAGCCAGAGATCATTACCGCCTCTTCAGGGAGATGAGCCGTTTGCTCATTGAAATGCAACACGCCATTGAAACAGAATGGTTACAGAACGCTGGCAAATTTCAATGTGTGCTGAATTTCATTTCCATGCTTATTTTTTTTGTTTTGTAATTCTTACAAAAAGGTTGCAATGGAATTGGAGCCACAATTTATACCCGCCCCGACTGTTAAATTTCAATTCAGCACGAGTTTTTATGTCGCCTGATGCGTCTCGGGACTCGTTTTCGTCGTGCGCATGGAGGGGCACATCCTGTTCCTCAATCAATGTTCGATATCGGTTAGTTTTCGATACTCTTATCAATCTCTTGTGGCAAAAAAAACCAAACAAACGTGCTGACATTGACACTTTTCTATTAAGCAATGGCGGTGATACATTTTCAGTTTTCTTCTCCCTTTGAGTCCCTCATTCCAAGTGTGTAAAAGGCAGTTTCTCAACGAGCAAAGAGAGGCCTGACACTTTTCCTCCTCTACTCTCAGCCAGCCTCCCGTCGATCGTTGTCATACTTTATAAAGGGACATCGAGTACAATCTGACTTGTCCGTGTAACGATTTGTTTCATAGATGAAGGCAAGGGATCGTTGCAGGTCTTGGGGTCTCCGAAAAGGCCTCTCGCTGTGCATATGTTTGCTGCAAACGGGAGGCTCTGCATACATCACTAATTAAAGAGCGTTTTGCGCTAATGGTACGTATCGATCGCTGCAGGCTGACGCAATGGCAGACGGGTAATCTGGTTAGTGTCATAGCACCCAAGGAGACATTGAACTCTGCTGAACTGAAACAGCTTAAAGGCTCCCCGGGTTCTTTCTTGGGTCCTTCATGCTTTGCCGCTACTAAATCATAATCAATTAGTTGTTTGCCGCAGACCAAAGCCAAGCAGGCGGGCAGGCGATGACAAAGGATGGTAATCTGCTCTTATGTAAGGATGCTTATATTGTGTACAAAAAGGCATTACTCTGTATGGTGACAGATTAATCCTGTGCAAGCAAAGCCAAAATTTCGATAGTATTAGTTTGTCCTTTCATTTTTAATTGAGCAAAGAATCACTAAAGTGTTCTGCTGCCTCAGAACAGGACTTGAGTCGCATCATGGGAAATGCCAAAAGGGCATCTCGGCCCTGAGTATGGCAAGAAAATGATCATTCGGGACCCTTTAGATAGAGCCTCAGATGAACTTTTCCTCAAGTTTGCCGGGTTTTTTTTACGGTACTAGGCTTGGAAACGTCTGCGCAGCGCAGTGGTTGTTTTCAATCGAGTTGAGGAAGATGGTCTCCAGTTACGTCTGAGAAAAACCCTTCCGTCAGGCCCAACAGACCATTGGGATTGTAGGACTGCTGCAGTCTGTGTCTGCCTTTCTAGTGGTTGGAACGCTAAGGCGCCAACTTTTCTACCTGATCCACCAGCCATGTGTCTGCTTTGCCGGGGAGTGGGGTGGGGGGGTCCATCTGCGGCCCTCTTTTGACAGATTTTCTTTTGCTTCTGTGAATTACCTATCGAGACTCCCAAAAGACAAACCTCGACCACGACGGCTAACCAACCATGACCTGGGAAGCATGGTTTACACGGTTACCCATTCTGATCCATTGGTCAGGGCTGGTCTTTTCCACTGGTACTCTGGTTAAAAAACAGGATTTGTTTTTTCTGTATTCCATTAAAAATGTGTACGAATTAATGGAGGCATTACATAACTTTCACCACCATCAAGGCAATCTAGTCAAATACCCATCCGAAGATTACACTCCATCAATCACTTCAGGCTCTGGTGTGACATTTGAGACAATTAAAACATCAAAGAAATGAGACACCATTCAATGTTGTCCGTTTTGTCCTAAAGTCATAAAGTATTTACTATCTCATGTGGTAAATCTACTCTTGTCAGTCAGGAAGCTTGCTTGACAAGGCAATGGCAGCGATTCAAGGCTGAGTGGACCAAACTGCCAATCTGCTGTGACAAGAATCTGCATTGAAAAGTTCCCTGCGAAGAATTATTTCTCGCCTCTTCCATTTCGGGATCTTAGTGCACATTAGCCAGCGGTTGAGTGAGCTGTGACCTTTCGGATGTTGCGGGTCACAGGTCAGTCATAATCTGCCTATCACCATTCCTGTCATAACCCATCTGACATTTCACCAGCTCTGACTCCAAATGTCAAGCCCTAATCTGTAAAGGGGAGCACTGCCAGGCCGTGACTTTCCTACAGTTTCCACTACAGACTCGCACGCTTTCTCATGCGCTCGCCGCTCGGCAGATGTGCTCCCCATAACCGGCCGGGATGTGTTGATGAGACTGAATTTGAAACTGTCCGTAGGGTTCAGCAGAGCTTCCGTTATCTCTCCCCCGCCCTCCCCCTCCAGCACAGGCGGGAGTCATTTCAGCATTCATCCAGGAGGTCAGTGGCGACCCGCATCTCTGGTTGTGGACGATAGACAGAAGCTTAAATGAGTATTGTTGCAGGTGTCCTCTTCCATTCGTACCTACTGCAGAGATGGAGGGAGATTATTAGCTGCCGGTGTCCCCATTCTTGAAATTGAAATGGATTGTGAGGGAAAGGAGAGTGCACCCTAATTTATGTCTTGATTTCTCAGTCTCTCTATTTGTGTTTCCCCACATGCTCAAGGTGGCCTGCCAAATTTGTGTACGGTGTGTTCTTGTTCGTTTGTGTGGGGCTGTTGGTGCGAGCAGTGCACTGCTCACTGATAACACACTCTCATTAAACTTTCATACATACAGAGTGGTGCATTTCAGGTGAACGTCAAATGCAGCAGAACTAGTTTTCGTGAGGTTTTTCAGGCGAAGAGGATTTTTTATCGATTAATGGTGAGGCGTGTGCATCTACAAATGATTTCAGGAAACAAGACATGTCAGGGACAATAGAGAGATATACATGTATAAAAATAGATTTTGCCAGAAAATAATAAATACCATCCATCCATTCTCAACCGATTTTCCGGGGTCAGGTCGCTGGGGCGGAGCTTGTAGCAGGAAAGCCCAGACTACCCCAATCCCGAGCCACTTCTTCCAGCGCTTCCCTGGTCAGCCGGGAGACGGTTTCTCCAGTCTGACCTGGCTCATTCCCATGGCCTCCTGCCGGTGGGACATGCCTGCAACACCTCACCAGGGAAGCTTCCAGGAGGCGGTCTCACCAGATGCCCGAGCCACCTCATTTGACTCTTTTCAATGTGGAGGGGCAGCAGTTCAGTAACTGTTTTGAACCACTGCTGGTTTAGTGAGCTGGCTACTTTCTGGTTAATGGTGGATGCACCTTTATTTGGGCCGTCACACAGTGCCAGGTTGTGATCTTACAAAAGTGTACCCCTCCCTCCTTACTTCAGATTGCAAAGCCAATTTTCTACTCTCATCTCCCCCAAAGTCTCCTGTTCCCATTCTTTCATGCGTCTCACTCAAACATTTTTGAGCTGCATTCCCACACCTAAAGAGATGTCATATATCGCCCACATCCTTTTGGGAAGAAAAAAACTTTCCCATTAGGCCTGCTCCATTGTGTGAGCCGAAGGCGAAGGCATCATCTCCTCTTCCCGCTACAAGAAGTGGCGGCATCTTGGCTGAAGTTTCCATGAATGCACGCCACGATCTACTGTATAGCCATTTAAGGGGCAGCACGTATACATGCCAAACACATCACGCCCCCTGCGATGACTGCCTCGCTTTAAATGCCACCTTCTTTCTATTTTCCCTTTTGTGTACGCTGAAGGTGGGGAGTGATTGCTCCATCGTTGTGACATATATAGGTCCCTTGTTTAATGGCGTGTGTGTGCGCGTAGGATTGGGGTGCCGAGAAAAATGCATTTGTGTCAATCACGGAGACGTATATAGATTAGGGTAACTTCCCCTCAATTAGACGCCATAAAAAAAAAAAAAAAGAATGAAATTGACAAAGAAGGGTAAGAAAATGAGAGCGGGGAAAGAAACTGGAAGACCTCAGGCTGCCAAGACAACCTTCGGTAAACTCTCAGATGGCGCCACGTTAATTTCATGTGGGATCTTTCGACCAGTACTCGCTTTACATGCATTTTCCTCAGTCAGAGCAGCGACATTGGCGTCTTTTGGCCTACATTGAGTACTCTGATCCATAATATGACATTATTGCATCATCTGTCCACGCAACATTTCTCAAGCCCTGCGGCGTGCTGAGCTGAGGTAACAGACGGTGGATGCGTGTGTGTGTTTTCATGCATGCACACACGGGCCTGTGTGTGTGTGTGTGTGTGTGTGTGTGTGTGTGTGTTCAGGTTTGAATTGATAGCCAATTGCCGTGCTTTTGCATGTCCATATGTTTCAACCCGCAGCTACATCCACCATCTGTCCCACTATGATGCTAATTTAGCACCCCCCCCCTCCTAACTATAGTTGACTGTCTATGAATTACCCACCACCTACAGTGCCATGCTTTTTTTCCCCCCTCAGAATGAATGAAAAAAAAAAAACGGTTTTCCTGGCTTCTGTGGTGGTTGGAAGTGAGAGGCCCTCGGGTGGCTTGTATGCAATGCAGGGAAAGGTATTCTGGTTCAGCAGCTCCATGGCTTGACTCAAGCGTAGCCCGGGGAAGCATGTCAGGATATTCTCGGGATAATCACTCAAAGCCGGGCTGTACCCGCTGCTTGGAGCACAAGAACGGGGGGTAGGGTGGTCAACCTGCCGAGTAGCTAGCTGATGGAGGTCATGGGAGGAAGGGGTGAGAAGAAATTTTTTTTATATGTGTTATAAGGTGCGCGCACTTTCTTCGGAAATCAGTGTGTCTTTGTTTACACTGTCTCCAAGCCAATTTGTGAGAAAATGTCTTGACATTAAAATAAATAAACAAGGTGGACAATAAATGAGATGTCATTGTGGGGAGCATCAGGTTGGACAAATATGATGGCTCTGCGGCTTTTACATCACGTCGTTGATGAGACTGTAACGCATCACGACGCGTTATCAGATGACATCTAGAACTCGATGAGTATGGATTTGAACGTTGTCGCAGTTGAGGCCTGTCTCACCTTACCGGAAAGACGTCTTCAAATTTTATCAGCATTTCAGTCCTGACGCAGGCACCCGTTGAGGTTCTCTACGAAGGTTACAAGGCTCTCACGTGTCAGTGATGTATTTTGGTGCCAGACAATGGCGAGACTCGTACACAAGCGGACTTGTTTTGGAGTCTGTTCACCGAGCAACAGGAAGTGAGTTCAGAGACCTGAGCAGTGTGTGATACGGTTGTGTTTCCTGATTTTAGTCCAGACTAGAGCAGCAGCAGCATTGTCAATGTACTGCAGCTGTCTGAGCTTGTTGAAAGAGCCCAGAGAGCAGAGAGACATATACATGGATTTGTCTCTAAAAATTCCAGTTAAGACATCATTCCTTCGATTTGGTCTTTTTAAAAAAGATTTTTAAATAGCAAAAAGCTTGTGACATTGTTGATTTAATGTGGCTGTTAAAATTCTGGTCCGAATCCAGAGCTGGAGCCTTGCCAGGCTGACTTTAGGCGATACGCGGGTAGAGCTTCCAAGAAGAGACAAAAATACCCAGACTGTACTGAAAAAGAAGTACAAATATACTGATAAAAGTACAGATTTTTTTGTTTTTCAGCGTCAGTAACTGCAGGAAAATAAATATTAATTTCGTATGGTACTTTCAAAGTAAAAATATATGTTTACTGTCTGTTACATACCTGTTTGGATAACTTGGCATTAAATAGTTCTCTGCTTTCAATTGTTTCCCTCTTTTGGTAATTGACACGGTGCTAAAAAATATCCCACCAAAACAAAAAAAACAAGCTAGTGTTGTCTCAGACACTGCTATTAAATCTGGTAACCAGATTTGACTGCCGTTTTGAACAAAATGCCAAATTAGGTTGTTGCAACTAAAAAATATTTTAGCTGTTTACCCTCCAGATAAGGCAAAATTGATTTGAACGGCAGAAGCTCGTGGTTTTGCAACTAATCCGAGAGCCAGATAATTTCTGGAGCCAACAACATCTAACAGTTCTCTTGCATAAGGCTGCGGTTGGAGAATATCTTCTTCTCCGAATCTGTTGCATCACCACTGTCACTTCTCCCTGATTTACATTCTTCATTGTAACCACTGTCCCTATTTTCCCCCTTGATAAATCCACAAGCTCTCAATCAATCAAACAAGGTCTAAACTGCGATTGACTTTCCCTCTCTCTCTCTTTTTTACCCCCCACACACAAAAAAAGTGTCAAGCCTATTTTTTTGGGTGCAGAAAGTACAGATATCTATTTTTAAAAATAGGGTTTTGTCATAAGAGGAAATGAATACTCAAGTAAAGTACAGATACGTGACAAGTGTACTTCAGTACCACCATTGGTGGCCACCAGCCAATCGCAGGTATCAGCAAGTCACCAATTAACATCACACCCAAGGCGACGGCACGATCACAGCTATACGTTCCGCACATATTCCTCACCGCAATTCAACCATCTGCGTTAAGACTTTGCGACTTGACGTCACTAAAGGGACACGTGCCATTGGGATGGTATCAAGCGCGAGCGGTAATTAACGCAGCACATCATGTTAGCGTAGCCCGGCGACGTCGCTGCGCGGGCCAGGCCGCGTCGTGGCTTTTCCCGTCTGCACATGTATGCTCAATGAGCATGTTTGAAGTGAGATGGATGCATTCCTGATTGGTTTGGCTCACCGGGGGGATACTTTGAAAGAGGGACTGCGTGTTTGGCACGCCGCCGCGGCTAGGCGGCATGCTCGTGTGTGATTGAGACCAACACATATGAGGACGAGTGTTTAGTGTGTCCTGTCTGATAAACAAGAACATGGTTTATCATCACGGGGAGTGCCGGGGGAAGGCTGCAGTCCATCTGCGAGATAATACATACTAATGCTCTCAACTGTGTTGCACCTATCTGTCAAAGGACCAAGCTAGGCTATGCCCTAATTTGGTGTTTTTGCACCAAGTGCAAAAAATAGCCCATAGGTAAATGAAAGTACAGTTAAAACCTCGGTTTTCGAACATCTCGGTTCTCGTCCGATTCGGTTTTCGACCAAAAATGTTGGTTTTTTTATGGATGACGAACACATTTCGGTTCTCGAACAAACTGAGTGCACTTGAATGCACCATTTGACTCCTCTCACCTTCCTTATACGAGGAAGTGAAGTTTCCTCGGGTAGACGAGGAAGTGACGCTTCCTCGTGTTGCTTTCCCTTGTGAGCAGACGTGTTCAGTAAACATTTTTATTTTAAAAAGAGCGTAGTTTCGGTTTTCGAACAATTTCGGTTTTCGAACAGCCTTCTGGAACGGATTATGGACGAAAACCGAGGTTTGACTGTATTGCATTCTTCCGACGAATCTTTTGCGACACCACTAAAGGAAGCCATATTTGGAGAATTATCGCCCTCATTAAAATGCGACAAATGCGTTTGAGATGTGATTTATCGGAACATACGGTTTTATAACAATCCCGCTTCATATAGACCTGCAAAAGCCGTCCGCGCTGTAATCTGCATGTCAGGCCATTTGTTGGCAATGTCATGGTAGAAAATATTGCTTGTCGTCTAATCCAAAAGCTTTTAAAGGCTTATTTTGGCTAGTGGCAAGTCTTCATTTTGTAGCTGTTGTCTTTGCCTGTACTACTTCCGATACGTGTCTTCGGAATCGGTAGTGCCAGGCCTTGAAAAGCAAGTCAAGGCAGTTTTATTGATACAGCAGATTTCATGCGCAAGGCCACTCAATGTGCTTCACACAAGCAAAGGCACACATTTACAAACACTTAACAGCATTCGGAAACAAAGCAGAGAAAACAAAAGGAGCTCACAAAAATGACCTGAAGCTATAGTGACTCAATTTAAACAAAAGATCACCACATGAACAAGTGATTTTACATAGTTTAGAATGTTACTCAAAGCTAGATTTAAAAGCATTTACACTTGTGTCTGGCTTCGGTTTTGTTGGCCAGCTTATTCCATTTGTGTGCAGCACAACAGCTAAATGCCGCTTCGCCGTGTTTACTTTGACCTCTGGGCTCCACTAATTGACCCATGTTTGCAGATTCAGGATCAGTGACTTCAAGAGCAGTAGCAATATTTTTAAATTGATTCTACCGCTACATGGACGCTAGTGTAAAGCCATCTAGATTGGAGTAATATGCCCTGATCTTTGATGTGGTCAGAAGCCGAGCTGCGGTGTTCTGAATGAGCTGCAGCTGTTTGGCACTCAATCCCGCTGCGGTAATCGAGTCTCCTCGAGATAAAAGCAGCTTAAGGTTTCTCCTGTAACTTAAACTACATTCGTAATGGGACTGTTTCATGAACCAAACAGATTTCAAATTGGCCTCGCAGGACCAGGCAGCCGCCGGCTGCATTTTCTTTGGTCTCCTGAGGGCAAGCAAGTTGTTGACGTTTTTAGTCTCGTCGCTTGACAATGACACGGAAAGCGTATCAAGGGTTTCAAATGTTTGGCGGGCTGTTTTCAGCCTCGCCGGTGCAAACGTTACAACGACTCCATTTCGTCCTTCTTTTCCAGTTGAAAAAAAAATCTTTGCTATATGAAGACCTCTGTGTGTTGGGCTCATCCCACGCCGTGCTTTCAATATGCGCGGAGACACGATACATTAGCGGCGAGAAATGAGAGAGTGTTTCTCTCCTTTATATTCTTTGGCCACCCTTGCGTACGCTCTGTTGCCGTCCATCACCAACTTGCAGGGGCTTTCTTCTCCTCTTCATCTTTTTTTTCCACATCTGACAGAATGTGTAGACTTTGTTGGCAGCCTGAGGAGCTTTGGCTCACTTTTTCTTTCTGTTGTTCCTCATTAGGTGAAAGAACTGCTGAAAAAAGTCTGGTCCAGCATCGTCGACTGTGTCAGACGGGGGTTTCAAATAGGTATAAAGACCCCGTGAGCTGTTAGCTTTGACGTCCGACTCAGGCATGCTATTGCCTTCTGATATTGCTTTTGTATTTGATATTTTTTTTTTCCCTCTGGTAATGAGCGCGTGTGTCAGCGGTCCAATATGTAAGCGTTCTCCGTGTCTGACGGTATCGTACTGAAGCTTAGCCACGCATAGAAGCCTAGAAGGGCCTTTCGGAATCAGTAGACGGCACCGCGGAGACCTTTTCAAAACACATTAAAACAGGGTCACCTCACTGTGGTCCAGGTTTGTGGTAAAGCGACACATCGAGGGGAGGCGGACGCCCCGCGTGGGGAGCGGGGGCGCGGGGGGGGGGGGGGGGGGGGGTAGTTCAGGCTTTCGCATGCGAGTGTGCTCTTCACTAAACCTTGGGAAAATGTGCCCTTTCATCACCACTGTATTGCCGTGTGCATCTGTCCATATGCATTTGTGTTTGCCGGCTCTGGAGAAAACACATACTGTATACTCAGTCACGATATGTTGCCAGCATGCAGGTCAATCTCAAGACAAAGCCCCGCAGTTGAGAGGATTTATTTGATTGGATTGATATGAGAATGTAGACTTGTCCCATCAAAACGCTGTCCCTTTTATTCCTTTAAATGAAAACACGCATGAGAGCACATCACCTACCTCAGCAACAATCTGTACGTGAACGTCTCCACATATCAAACTAGTTTTTGTGTGTGTGTGTGTGTGTGTATGCGTTTGTCTCTGTGCATCAGACTAGAGAAGAAAAGGATAACCCAATTATACAGACAGTCTGCCTCCTCACAGACGTAGTACGGTAGGTACATGGCTAGAATGTGTGTGTGTGTGTGTGTGTGTGTGTGTGTGTGTGTGTGTGTGCGCACATGCATGTGTTGTGTGTGTGTGAGCAGAGCAGACAAAGATGATCACAGTGAGGGGAAAAGTGATTTCTGACGAGCGGCGCTGAAAAGGAGGCGACTGGATGACTACCGAATGAAAACAATGTGCTCGGCACAAAGACGAGGCCATGACGATCCAAGCAAGACTGCAAAGATTGTGGGCAAATGTCAAACATAACATTTTGGAATTTCTTTCTAATGAGGAATCCTGAATGCACACCTATATTCATGTTCCTTTTCTGAAGAGGAATGTAGCCCTGAACCTGACACTTTGGAGGATGCTGTTGCATAGCAACTGCTGAGTACCTAAAAAAGCAAAAAAAACAAAACAAAAAAAAAAAGCAAGGCTATTTGGCTTGTTAAATATTCCCTCTCTGCCAGAGCGTCTCTAAAATCCAAACGTGTTACCATAGAAAACAGACAGAAACACAAAATTGGTGTCCAAACAAGCGGCGCGTCTACGTTGTTTATTGACATGTTTATCCGCTCAATCTCGAACAGGAGCGCAGCTCATAAATACGTCTCCCAAAGATGGCCGTTGCTATTACGTTCTCCACAATCTGCACTCTTCTCGTCTCGTGGCACATTTCATTGTCCACATGGAAGACGGTTATAGCGTTCACATATTGTCTAATAAACCCGCGCACAATGGGGAATTAGCATTTGAAATGCCAGCGGTGTTTGCGCAAGCTTCGACATGGGCCGCGGATCAAAGTTGAGCCATTTTGCCATATTATAGATAAACACAAAGCAATTTGCCTTTGAATGTTTTAGCATTTCTGACAGGACCAGTCGTTCTGGGGACACTCGCTGAAGCCCGGCGTACGTCGCACTGTCATGTACATCTGATGCATGTACAGTTTGTGTGTGTGTGTGTGTGTGTGTGTCCTGCAGGGAGGGGCAATTTGAAAAAAGCAATAAACTGCAGCAGTTGTCGGCGGCTGGTAAATTCGAGGTAGGCGGGCCCCCTTAGGACACACAACATTTGCTTTTCTTGAACATGGCCGTAATCAACAAACACACGCTCGCTGGCCACTAAATTAGGTACACCTGCATCTCATGGATTGGCTTAAACCTCACATTTAAAGACATGCTATTTTTGAAAGTGGATGTAGATTAAAGTTCTACCAAAACGATGGAATCCAATACAAAGAAAAAGTCAAAGGACTTGAAAAGGCAGTCTTATACATTAACTACAGAATGAACAGAGAAAGGCAAGACAACTCAATGTGCTTCGCTCCAGCAAAGACGTAGCAATAAAAAGTTATTTAGAAACACAACGGTGAATGGTATTCGGAAGCAAAGCAAAGAAAATAAAAGAAGCCTCCCAAAATTACAACAAAAAAAATGTACACTGACAACATTTAGGTACATGAACGAGTGACTTTAAAATCATTTTAAGGTAAAAAAGTAAAAGCGCTATTACTGAAAGGTAATAAAATCAAAGGTATGGGGAGAAGAGAACGTTTTTAACCTGGACTGGACTCAAATTCACTTCGGTTGGCAGTTTATTCCGTTAACGTGCAGCATAACAACTAAATGCCACATCACCATGTTTGCTTGGAACTCTTGGCTCCGCTAACTGACCCAAATCTGCAGACCCAAGAGCCTTTTGCTGAGTTTCTATTCAATTCGAATTCCTTTCCTGTATTCAGGACCTCAAACCACTCAATTTTATTTATAGACCAGTAGAAGCATTTTAAAATCTCGAAACTCTGAAATAACAAATACTCAAACGCTACTCGCAGGCGTATATTCTTTCTCCTCTGCAAGAAACGCTTTATATTACTGCAGCTTTTTTGCCACACCATTCTTGTCTTTTCATCTGTTGTTTTCATGCATGCATCACACTGTCCCCTTGATGTGGCATTGTTGCCGTCCGTGTAGTTCCAAATCAGCGGGCGTCACTGGCCATTTTTCCGCCTCAAAGCACCCTGTGACACCTCCTCTTTACAAAACATTATGAAAATGTCTACAACTCACTCATCATAAGACAAAACGGTCGGTGTGCCTAATGTTTTGAATGCCATTGAATCCCCTACCCTCCAAAAAAAAAAAAAAAAAATCCTTCAGTGTTATTTTCCCATAATCTATCTTGCATTTGATATAAGCCTTCGAAATCAAAGCTCCAAGCTTCTTCCAGCTTTAGCCAACTTTGCAGCCTCTCTTTGATGCGTCTGCGCTGCTTATTAATCTTTATTTTGCACATGAATAGGGTGCCGTCGCTGCGGGACATATTGTGACTGACTGCTGTTGATCTCGCCGCCATTCTTTCTCACCGATCCTGTGAATAATAAATAGGAAAGCTGACCGGAGATAACTTCTTTCCGTGAGGACGTATAGCTCGTTGCAAGCAGTGTCTGCTAGAATGCCACCAAGCTGTGATTTTATTTTTCCTGCTTTTTTTTTTCTTTGTAAAACTCCCCCCCCTGTTGTTGCTATTATTTTTGCAAAGCTGCAGAATGATCCCTTTTCTTTTGGCTCTCATACATTTATTAATAGTTTCTTTGAAAACATCTCCTCTGGATAAGATGGATAACTCGGTCCTTTTATCGCTCTCTCTCTCTCTCTCGCTCTCTCTTTCTCTCGTGCACACACACACTGACAGTGATGTGCTGTGAAATTGGATGGGAGGGCTGCAGTGTAGTTTTGTTGCCTTTCAACACGTAAATGTGGGTCACAGAATAGATTATATACCCATGACCCAACCCCCCAACTACACACACACACACACACGCACAGTGTCACTTTGACACAGTTACGTGTTATCTACAAGAAATCCCACGCCACAAGATTACACACGTGGAAGAGTTGCACACTGTTTAAAAAAGGGAAATAATGATTTTGGCCATTTTTCCCTTTGATGTTTGTAGTCATACTAAACATTAAACAAAGAGAAATACACTTATTCACTTTATTTCAGACAACCATGTAGCTTAGCCTTTCATTCAGCTACCTTAATGCGAATGCAAAATGTGTTGCGGTGCTGTAAGCCTTTGAGCAATGATTGAACAAAAATGGTGCAGAAACACATGCAGACAGTATTTTTTCATGTGTTCTTTATCCTCTGCATTGAACAGCAAATTGTGCCGCATTGCTGAGCTGAAAGTAATTAAGATATCTCAATGAACAGTGTTTCCGTCTGTCTGTCTTATACTGCCCTCAGGTGGCCTTAAAGGGCACACCAGAAAGAGCAGCACAAGGACTACTCAATCAATGTTGTGTGACAAAAACGTTTTCCTTTGAATTCTATTGAATTATGTCATGACATTGTGTCTTTATTAAGTACAGTATTATGGAACACTGTATTTTTCGATGAAAATACATGTTAAAATGTTTTGGGCTCGTTCAGAGGAAGACTAGCACGGATTAATGGCATTTCCATTCATGTCAATGGGAAAAACTGATTTGAGATAGAAATGTTTTTTTTGTTGGAGTTTTTTTTTTTTCAGGTATGAGCATGGTCTCTGGACCAATCAAACTTTTATCTCATGACAGCACTGCATTTCCCATGGGGAGAGGGAGAATATAGTTTCTAAATATAACGACAACTCTATTAGCACTGAAATCCCATTCATGAATAATTACAAAACGGCATAAAAATAATTGCTTTCTCTCATTTTAAGGTCAAATAAAAAAAAAAATCACATCTAACGTGTTAATGATGTGACTTTAGGGGCATGGATTTATTTATGCCCATTGAATGTAAAATTCCGATGAACTGAAGTGAGTGTTGCTTTGTAGTGTGGCAGGTCTGGGCTGTAGGGGCCATATCTAAAGCATCCTATAGAAAAATAAAGCCAGACATTGGCCGAGACACTCCACTGTGAAGACGTGTTCGCGTGCGTGTGCGTGTGGGTGTGTGTGTGTGTGTGCGTGTTTGAAGTCAATGACAGCTTTTAGGGATTTAGAGGAGACTGGAGCTTTCTCTATTCACACTCCCACATGAAGATGAGTCCTGTGTGTGTGTGTGTGTGTGTGTGTGTGTGTGTGTGTGTGTGTGATTATGTGAAGGTGACAAAGATGGAGAGTGTTTAATGTACTGCTAATCTTAGCAAAGCAGAAAGGGGTGTTGACAAAATATTAAGCTGTCATTTTTTTTCTTTATGAAATCTTGGTTTGTTATTTTACCATTTGTTTATACATTAAACCCCGATTCATTTTCATGCCCTTGCTATATCTGCAGGTTTTTAACTGATTGCTTTTTTTTTTTATGAGTTTTTACACTCTACGAGCAACTTGACCGTCACTGTCGTCCCATGTTTTGCCGCCACATGCCGGGCGGCACAACAAAAGGCAACACATTTTCGCAACCAAGCTCTGCTAATCGTTGTGCAAATACATGTTTGTAGCTTCGCTCTGCATGTGTTGATGAACCTTCCCGTAGTACGGCAACAACCGGGGCAGAGAAGAAATTCCACTGTGGATATGTTTTCCCCTGACGAGGCGGCAAGGAATTCCTCACCGTTTGCACTGAGCTAGCAGAGTTTCATTAGCTGTAGTAAATTCCAACTTGCTGGAAAAGGGCGTAAAAGAATACTTTAAAACGTAGTTTTTAACCCTGGAGAACCCCCGGGGTCAAATTTGGCCCCTATAAATTCTGCTACTCAAATACTGCCCTTAAATCCCAAAGGGTCAAATTTGAACCAAATCCTAAATTCGGATTAAAGCATTGAATATTTGAATGCTTGCGGAGTTACTTTGTATCATATTTGCCTTGCTTCTTGCATTCCTGTCCGTGTGAATTTTCGGAATTCTAGCACGTGGAAGTAGTCCGGAGGGGGGAAATAAATAAAATAAATCACAGGCGTGCTTTAAAGTGTTGGCCGCTTGGACCTGCCATGTAAATCCAGCCCAATACAGTCAAACCTCGATTTTCGGACGTCTCGGTTCTCGTTCTATTCGGTTTTCGAACAAAAATTTCGAGTTTTTTATGCCTCGGATGACGAACAAATTTCGGTTCTTGAACAAACTGAGCGCACTTGAATGCGTCACTTGACTCCTCTCGCCTTCCTTACAAAAGAAAGTGACGCTTCCTCGGGTAGACGAGGAAGTGACGCTTCCTCGTGTTGCTTTCCATTGTGAGCAGACGTGTTCAGTAAACATTTTTATTTTAAAAAGAGCGTGGTTTCGGTTTTCGAAGAATTTCAGTTTTCGAACAGCCTTCTGGAACGGATTATGGACGAAAACCGAGTTTTGACTGTATATAATATTTCATACAGGCCTGGCATGGCAGATTACAGATATACAGTACTGAAAGGTTCCTTCTTCTTCCTTCCTTCCACAAGACTGACACCCATTTGAGAGCCTGGATGAAAACAGCTGCTTTAAATAGATGACAAAGCTTCTTTCTTTGCTTGGATAACATATTCCCTGTCTCCCGTACGGTTTTCATGGCCAACAATGGTTGTTGGAAGATCGTTTTATGTCAAAGCCACTGAAATAATCTCCCGCTTATTGAAAATGAGCCTCAATTTGTATGACTCGCAATGGCGGTTGAATTGCAGCAACATTTGCGCAGCGGCACAGGGGCCAGTCGAGGCTGCCAATCCTCTTAGTCTTTGTTTAACGTCGGGGCAGCTCCGTTCCCGCGATTCATATGTCAGGAAGGATGTTCGACAGCTCCACGTTTACAATCTGGCTTTTTGTAGAAGACGCCTTGCCTTGTTCCGGCGCCTCTGTTATTTCCAGGTCGGCTTGAATGCGTATTTGGCTAAAAAGAGTCGGCTTTGTTGAGGTGGCGTTGACAGACAGGCGGTCCTCCCCTCTCGCCCCCTGCGCGTATTACCTTGGCGCCCATCGGGGAGGATTAGCGTCTTCTTTCGTAGGTAAAACAAGCAACATCAATGGGGTCCCGTGGAAGATTTGCAACGCTCTCGCGTTGAAAACGAGGCAGGCGAGGTGTCGACGTGGGGGCCCGTTTGTGCGCTAAACACTTGAACATCAATCGATTGGCTGGGGAACACGAGGAGCCTTTTCAAAGATTCACCTTCCCCTCCCACGGCGAGGCGGGATGAATCCTCCTCTTTACAGGCTTTATTTCTGGGGAGGAACGATGGAGGAAAGGTGAACAAGAGGAAGCGGAGGGAGAGAAAGCAAAGATGGGAGGGGGATAAAGTAATCTCCGTCTTTCTTCTCCTCCTACCATCCTTCCTTCTTTAGATCGTCTCCACTCACTTTGACGTTTGAAAATAAAGGTCAGCAAACAGCATCGCTATGTGCTAGCATGCAACCGACCATTAGAAGTGCCGATGCTGAAAAAAGCCTTATCGGTGTTTTGGCTTATTCCTGCTGATATCAGCCCCCCCCCCCCTGCCCACCAAAACACACACACCCTCCACCCGACTCACTACCTCTCATCCAGCACACAAACACACCTACGGGCACAAACATTGTTATCGCTGCTATCTGGTGTTTAGCCAACTCACAGCTAATCCGGTGTGAACCCAGTCTCTGGCTTGTGCTCAGCAGTTTGCAAACAAACACACACACACACACACACACACACAGAGGGAGTCACAGAGTTTGGCCCCAGAGCTGGGAACATCACGCTCCAGTAATGTGAAGCTGAGGCAACGGCGCGCTACAGTTGTGTTCATGTAAACGCGCATCTTGGCGCGAAGAGGAGGCCACACGTCGAAAATGAAAGCGCTTTCCTCGTGTGGCGAGGTCAAAACAAATGTTGCTGCTTATCTTGACCGGTAAATGATTAACGAACACCTGATCATCATAAAGGTTTACGTTTTTTTTTTTTTATAGAAGCATAATTCTAGGCAACTTACTTAGAAACTCAACCTGAACTCGTATTGGGTTGTACAGTCAAACCTCGGTTTTTGTCCATAATCCGTTCCAGAAGGCTGTTCGAAAACCGAAATTGTTCGAAAACCGAAACCACGCTCTTTTTAAAATAAAAATGTTTATTAAACACGTCTGTTCACGATGGAAAGCAACACGAGGAAGCGTCACTTCCTCGTGGAAGGAAGGCGAGAGGAGTCAAATGGTGCGTTAAAGTGCGCTCAGTTTGTTCGAGAACCGAAATTTGTTCATCATCCGAGGCATAAAAAAATTGAAACTTTTGGACGAGAACCGAGACGTTCGAAAACCGAGGTTTGACTGTATTTGGTTGTGCTGGTGTCCAAAGAAATTGCCACCTGTTGTTTGGAGTCACTATCACAATGACAAGGACAAAGTCATCGTTTTCAGGCACCTCGCTTGCCAGATCTATTTATGGTCTGACTCAGCAGATTTCCTTCTCACCTGCGGTGACTCCACACCGGGTGACATAACACATAAGCAGCTTGTTTTGTCACGAGCCGCCGCTGCGGCGTTGGCCGCCAAGCATCTGAAGAGTTACCTGAGGTGATTCGGTCAATTTCGATTAAGTGCTGGCGGGTTGTTGTTTGTTCGAGGGTGTTTTGCTCCACGCACAAAGCAGTTCATTTTAAGAATTGACTTCTTTTTTTTTTCCCTGCAGGCAGTTTTGCATAAATCTGTCTTGAAGTGTTGAAATGGTTGCATTTTCAAAGAATGTGTGACTCATTAGTGTTGAGGGCAGCGCTGACCTGTTGATACCACCCCCCCCCCCCCCCCCTTTTCCCCTTCCCTGTGTACACTGCGCAGTTTTCACTCTCCCTGTCTCGGTGTTTTCTCAGGAGGCCTGCTTAGATGAGGCTCCTTGGGCTATGAAAGCAACGCACAGCCTGGGGAGACGAAAGCAGAAAAAGAAAATGTGAGGCAATGAACACACAGACCGACTCTACGCGATGTGAGGGTGACGAATACAAGCAGCCCTTATTTCTGTCTTCCCTCTGATCCACCCTCTTCCCGTCTCTTCTCGAAAATCCCCCCCCGAGGCTTCAGCAACATTATGAAATCATTCTTTATTTTTCCCCTTTGTCTGGTCAGTTCAGGCCATCTTCGGCGGCTCCAATACTCATCGCATGTGCACTTATTTAAATATGGCAGTTGACATTAAAGCCGTTCAATGTTTGCCACTGGCCAAGACTGTGTTTTGCCTGCACACGCTGTCAAACTCTACGCCGCTGACTCAGTCTTGTATCACAATCAAATCTGCACACTCCCACTAATTGTGAGAGATGCATTTATTCGGATGAGGATTTCATCAATGATTAGGACCAATCTACCTTTTGAGTTTAGGGTGATTTTAAAAAAGTTATATCAAATGCACCGACCGATTATTTGCAGATGAAGCCTGCAGCGTATAGCCAAAATTTACAAGTCATTGAAGTCATCCAAGAAGGTGGTACAGTCAAACCTCGGTTTTCGTACTTAATCCGTTCCAGAAGACTGTTCGAAAACCGAATTGTTCGAAAACCAAAACCATGTTTCCCATTGGAATCAATGTAAAAAATTTTAATCTGTTCCAAGTCAAGAAAGCAACTTTTTTTAAACCACTTTTATTTACAAATTCACACCATAAACTGTACACATGTAATAGGAGAGCAGGTAATACTGTAAAAACAAACTGTAATATGTTTTATTTTCACCAATTTTAACATTAACATCGTAACATAAAAATGGAAGGAACATCTCTCTCTCTCTCTCTCTCTCTCTCTCTCTCTCTCTCTCTCTCTCTCTCTCTCTCTCTCTCTCTCTCTATCTGTCGTGGGGCAGGCGCCTATCCCAGCTGTCATCAGGCAGTAGGTGGGGCATTTCGGCATCCCGAACTCCTTCGCCAAAACAGACATACGCACACCTGACCCATATTTCGCGATCAAATCTTTCTTAAATTCTATAGTTTTGCGCACTATTTTCCTCTTTTCTTCACCAGGTTTACCACTTCCACTTGCTCAGTTAGTTCGAGAACCGAAATTTGTTTGTCATCCGAGGCATAAAAATTGAAATTTTTGTTCGAAAACCCAATTGTACGAGAACCGAGACATTCGAAAACCGAGGTTTGACTGTAGTTGCCTATAAAAGCCACAAAATGGCACCAAAACACTACGTTCTGTTGGACAAGGCTATGGCCTGACTAAAATTATTTCAATGCTCATGTTGACAGCGAATAAATAAGTCAAACGACACCAAAACGCATACCGGACACTTAAATTCATATTATGTGCCTTAAAACATGTCATGTTGAAGTGTTCTGCATGCGATTAAAATTATATCAACCTGGAGATAGAAACTGCCCCTGGGGTGAGACACCCATTCTTCTGTAATTACAAAAATGAAAATTATCTGCAATCATGACTATCTTGACCACTAACCCTAACTCTCACCCCAACCCCTACTTAATTTTTTTTTTCCACGTCATCAGCATTGAGTACCTATCAAGAGCGTAACGTATCAGAGGCTACAATGTGGCAGCATTAATCCATAGGAGACTTTGATGTCGGTGGGCGATGGGGTGGGTGCATCAGCCAATGCAAACCTTTGCAGTGTCACCTCATTACTGTTATGCCAAAGAGACCCTTCCGATAATTGTGTTATGAAAAGTTATTTTCCATCTTCAAGGCTCCCGTTTTTCTTTGCCTGTTTGATTCCACATTGCACATGCCAGATGGGAGAGCTCGTGCCTCAATAATTGTAATAGAAGGATTATATTTTGATGATTATCAGAGGCTATCAGAGGCACACACACACACACACACACACACACACACACGCACACACATCTACTTCTCTAAGAACAACCCTCCGCAAACACTCCACCCTTGTCATCGCGGCGGCGCTGCTACATTGAAGCCTCAAGATGTGCCCGACACTCAGACGCTAATCAATGCAATGCACCCTGGGCATTGCTATGGAATGACCTGTGCGTGGCGGCACTGTCACATCCACACGCGCGCACCTCCTTGGACAACTGAATGATTACGCATCATAACACTGCTGAAAATGCCCCATGGGTTGACACCAGCTGTCCAGTCGAATCATGTTCTCCTTCCTTAGCCTGGCCCAGTCGTGTGTGTTTGTCTGCACCCAATTGTTTACATGCTCCGAGTTCATCTGGATATTGCCGTTCTCCTGTAACCCTCACAGCGACGACATTTGTCACTATGTGTAGCATGTTAACTGAAGACAAAAAGCTGAAGGGAGAAAAAAGTGTGTCAAGTGTTTTCAGGTGGTGTTTTTATTTTTTTCAAGATAGAAAGAGCTCACAATAGGCAGAGTTAAGATTAAAGCACATTTATTATAACGCAATTTTCCCCAATGTGGGACAAATAAAGGTTATCTTATCTTATTTCATCTATTATCTGAACCGTTTTGTCCTCAGGAGGGTCTCGGGAGCCGAGTTGACTTCAGGCTGTCAGTGTGATACACCTTGAATTTCATTTTACTCATCACAATAGTAAGATCAGTCACCATGCGTCTATCTATCTCCGCAACGAACGATAAAAATGACTGCGTTTTACTGAGGAGCTGAACATAGACTGCCATTTTTCTCGTTCATTTTATAATATTTTGGGGAGGAGGCTGGCACGGATTAATAGCATTTTAATTCAATTCACTGGGTGAAGATGATTTGAGATGAGTGTTTTCCCATATAGTTCGTTTTCACAGAGGACCAGCGTCAACGTTGACTTAGTAATACGTTTGTTCCATTCCAACACAAAACCACACAGAGACTTTTTTTCTTTTTGGACTTTTATTAAGTTTACTTTTTCAGGCTCCCAAACACATTTCTCTCAACAACTTGACAAAACAGCCCATGTAACGGCTCCTTAGTACCATGCTGGAGTACATTTTGGGCCATGCGCAGATGAATGTCTTTGAACCCGAGCCCCTTCAGTTGCATGCCCACATTTTGAACCGCTCCACCAAAGCTGCCCTATGTGGAAAACTCCACTGGCAGACTCTTGGCCTCAAACCAGATGATATATTGCGGCTCAGAATGCAAATACAACCTCGGCAAACAGCCTCAAATATCCTGACAAACACTTATTCTGAAAGTCCCGCATAGGAGATCAAGCTGGTCCCGATCCAACGCTATCCCTCATGGCCTCAGTCGTGCCGAAACGCTTCATCAAAGACGTGTGCAGCGAACCGCACTTTTGTTTGGGATGGCTTGAAAGAGTCTGGGGGTTTAAGGCAACTACTACTTTGGGCATTATAGAAGGACTCCAAGACAAAAGATGTGAGACATACCCTGTTGTTATGTTGGAGCGATTTTTTTCTGTTGGGGACGCATGCACATAGGATGTAAGCTGATGATAGATATTTGCCAGATGGAAGTCGACAGACGCACTCAAAGTCCGCTCTGTGCTATTTTGGGAGATGGAGAGGGAAATGGTCTGACTTGGCAACTCTTCGTATGTACATTGCAAGCAGTGTACATAAAGGGAAGGAAAAGGGTCTGGCACATTTTTTTTTAGTGCAGTGACCCACTTTTCTTTGCATCTGGACCTGATCACTCTCCCCCGAAGGCAACATATACATTGACGTCTCTATCTGTCTCCATCGGGCACTGGCTTTGAAAATACGGCTGCACCGGTCCAGAGTTTCTTCCCCTAATCAAGCAGCAGGAAACACGCCACCGTACACTTAAGTAAATAGACAACAGGGCTGAACGGTGCCGCTTTTTGAAAAGCGGCTGCGGCTTCCTCTGGATGCTTTACATCGAGCATGCCGTCAAACGAAAGTCAACTTGATTTTACCGGTGTCAACTCATTGGTCATTGGACTGCAGTAAATATTCCCATCTCTGGAATTCTATGAAAAGGAATTTCCTTCACCCGGAATAAAAACCTATGCATTAACATTTTGACAACGGTCTTACATTTTACCGGAACGTACTTTGGCGGAAATTCCACTATCCATAACCCGGATGGAGGCGGAAGGCCGCGGGAGCTCAAATACACGCAGCGCCCACCCGATGCAACGGAAAGACACGTTTTCACTTCGCATTTTTCGATAATCACATTCGAAACGACGACCTCCAAGTGAGTTTTTATTCCCGTGCGTTTTACTGTAATTGCGAAAGATTTTAACTTTGTTCACTTATGTGCGTAGATCGCGGCACTAGCTTAAAAAGCAACGCCCACTCGACACAACTGGAGACACGACGGAAGAAACGTGTTCGCTTCGCCGTTTTCTATCAACGGATTGGAAACGACGACGTGTAAGTGACTTTTTATTGCCGTGCGTTTTACTGTAATTGCGAACGATTTTAACTTTATTCACTTACGTCCTGTTGATTGCGGCACTAGCTGAAAAAGCAACGCCCACTCAACACAACTGGATACACGACGGAAGAAACGTGTTCGCTTCGCCGTTTCTATCATCGGATTCGAAACGACGACGTGTAAGTGACTTTTTATTGGCGTGCGTTTTACTGTAATTGCGAACGATTTTAACTTTATTCACTTACGTCCTGTTGATCGCGGCACGAGCTTGAAAAAGCAACGCCCACTCAACACAACTGGAGACACAAAAAACGCTCATTGCAAAGTTACGTTCAGCCATTTCTTTCAAGGATTACTCCTCAAGACATAAATATAATTTTTAGTTTTTTCCTGAGGACAGATGGCAGCAGCAAATAAGCTTTTACTCCATTGGAAGTTGCCATTGATGTGACAGATGCAATTTGAAGGACTTGCAGTGTGACCGACTGGTAAGGGAGAGAGAAGATTTTGTTTTATCTGCCGTGATCTGTTCAATCTCAGCCGAACACTCGGTCTAATATGTCCGCAGCCTCAGCAGACGGGGGTCCGTCCTCTGCAGATGAACCGTGAGGTCGAGCGGCTCACGAGAAATCAGGAGAGCTTTAGATGAGAAAAGTAAAAATTAACCCTGTCAGGCCTGAGCCACCTTCCATTTTGTCCCAATCTGGGTGTGCGTCGCCGACCCGACCAGGATACGCCGACCCGGGTAGATTTGACCAAAGTTTCTAAAAGGATTTACCTCCGGGTTGACTGACGTTTGCCTCGGGGATACAGAAGACATTGTTAGTGTGCCTGAGCTACGTTGCATTCGAGACTTCGACTGCCACACGGCGTCCCCCGGAGAGCCGCGCTCCCGTTAGTCTGATCTATACGCCTCGCTATTGGAATTGATCCTCGTTTAGTGTCGTTGGGGAGTAATGATCCCACGTAGCGAGGGAGGAATGAACTCCGCCATTCGAAGCGCACGCGTCCTCGTGACGGACCCCCGAAGGACAAATCCCTTTTCTGCCGCAGTGCAGAGCCTCTCGCTCTGGAAGCGCAAAAAAGGGAATCGCGTGAAGCCGAGATGTGGCGAGCCGCCGAGCGAGGGCGGCGGACGTTGATGCCTCAGCCCTCAGCTAACCTCTGCCACCTTCCTTTTTCGAATGCAGACCGATAAGTAGGCATGCCGGAGACGTTTAATCCTCCGACAGGAAGAGACGATTCGGGTGGTACGACGCTGTTCGTTTGAAGATGACGAGGGAGGGAGTGAGGGAGGGAGAGAGGGGGGAGGCAAGTAAGGTGACGACGGAGCTGGATGAATTTATGAGGGAAATGGGGATTTCAGGTGACATATTTTGGAAAGCTTGCTCTTAGTTTGCAGTTAATTTCAGTTAATCACTCTTCTTGCATTTTCTTTGCGCTCTCGTCATTCTCTCTCTCTCTCTCTCTCTCTTTCTCTCTCTCGCTCTCTCTCTCTCTCACATGCGCCCTCCCTCTCTCGCCGCCATCCCTCACCCTCTTCCACTCTCTGCTCGTCTGGCGGAGGCTGATGTAGGTCAGTGCGTCTAGAGCCTGTCTGGAGCTACAGAGGGGTCTCCGAGCTCCACGGCTGAGCCTCATCCAGCCCCGCTAGCGGCTGGGTGAGCTGAGGACAGCGCTCGCTCCCTGGGCTACGTGAGGACAGACGCGCCATTCCCTTGACCTGACTTGCCCGGAGGATGCTATGCTTGTAAAAGGGGAGGAGGAAGTGGGGGGGGGGGGGGGGGTGATGTGAGGTTATATGTCTGTACGTTCCAAAGCTTGGTCAACGTATGTCGTTTGCTTGCAGCTCTTAAATTGAAAGTAAGGGTTAGAAATGCAGAGAGGGAGATTGCAGGGAGATAAGCGATGCGATCGGTGAAGATATGCAGCAACAGATTTTTTTTTTTTTTTAGTAAGGGTGGGGTGGGGGGGTCATGCAGTCATCCCCCACTTTTCTGTACATTCTGTCAGCATCTTTCTCTCCTCGGTGCCGAACCTCTTCCTGATTCTTTCTCTCTCTTTCCCAGACATTGATTCTTCTGTCCAAACCAAAGCGACCCCGCAAAAATCTGCGCTCCGATCCGTCCCGAACGAGCCAAAACAAAAATAACAGCCTTTTCGCCCGTTTTGCGGTAGATCCATCCTAATGCGACTCCTCGGCATCTTTTGTTCCGTCAGGACCCAACTCCAAGCGGGGCGTACCTCTCCCCACGCGATTCAAAGCATCCGGTCCCGTAACCGTCGTCCACGGTTCGTCGGCGGTCCGTTTTGATGGAGATGAGCGCGGTGGTGTCAACATTTGCAAAAAGAAGAAAATGTGCCGTTGACGACTTCTGCCTCCACCGAAATCGCTCTCCTTCCCCCCCCCCCCCCTCCTTCGTCTGTGCTCGTACTCGGTGCTCCTTCCCAGTCCTCTGGCTTTTCGACACAATGCAAAAAAAAAAAAAAATTGTTGTATCAGAGTGTCTGAAAGTGCTGTGAGACTGCTGGAGTGGATGGTTGTGTGTCAGTGTGAGTGCGCATGTGTGTGTGTGTGTGTGTGTGTGTGTGTGTGTGTGTGTGTGTGTGTGTGTGTGTGTGTGTGCCTGCCCTCCTGATTTGACTGTGCCTCATGTCTGAGTTGTGCAGCGGCAGACTGGTACCGCCTTGCCTTGCGTTGAGGGTGAGTTTGCACGTTTTTTGGTGTATGTGCACATACGTGCAATTTTTGTGGGGTGCGACCGTAGCAGTCGACTGACGTGACTCGCTTGACTTATTTGACACTTTGACTGACATCAGGAGTCAGAGAAATCTGAAAGCCACTCCAACCTCCTGATTTGCCATCGACAATGACTTCATTGAGCATTTGGACCCAAAGTGGATATCAAAAGTGAACAAACACACCATTGGTTTTTTTCAGGCTGTTATTTCATTGCTTTTACCCGAAAAAAAAAAAAAAAAGTCATCTGAAAAAATAAACGGGTAGGGAGGGGTGAGCATGCCTCACAATCTAGCGGTCCTCCTGCGTGGAATTTTCATGTTCTCCCAATTTTTGGTTGGCTTTTCTCAAGGTACTGCCACCCACATTCCCAAGACATGCACGTTAGGCTCACCAAAGACTTCAAATTTCCACAGTTGGAAATATGAGTGAAAATTTGTCCCGTGATTTGTTGGCAATCAGTCCGGGATGTACCCGGCCTCTCATGCAAAGGCAAACAAGTAGAGGGTCAAGCCTGTTTTTGGTGTCTCCCTCTTCCAACGCACCCGTTTCAAATGATCGGGCTTCTCGGAGCTTGCTGATCAAAAACAGGCTGGGCACCCCTGATGCAGAGCAACAATAAACAAAAAAAAACCAACACTCTTCTGTCAGTCAGTTTCTACGCGTGGCCCACCTCGACTCCGAAATATTTCATTGCAAATGAGGATATCATTCAGACAATTAGCTAAGCCGTTGCGCAGTGAAGACTCACACGTCAGTTAGCTGAGACGGTCTTTCTTGTATTTTTCTTATTTGCTCCGCATTCTAGTTTTGAAGCCTCTGAATCATGTTTGATCAAACTCGTTCAACTTGTACAAGAAATACTCGACGCTTTCCAAAAAAACCAAGGCCAAATGAAAAATATTGCCAGAAAAATGACAAAGGAAGGCCTCTGTTATAGTCTGGTCCAATGTTAAAAAACAAAATTTTGTTTCATGTACTGCATGATGTGGGTGCAATGGAGCATTCGCCGCCCGCACTGTCTGACACATCCACACAAAACTCTCAAGCGACAAAAGTGACCCAAGAATGAGTCACAGAGAGCGAAAACGTGCGCATATGCAAATCGACTGCTTCGTCTTCACTTTCTCCATTTGACTGCAGGGTGGAAGGCTACGTCCCGCTGGTTCATAAAACATCCAATCCTTGGAAAGGCTCCAATTCAGTTAGGGTTGGACGCGGGCGCACACGCACGGACGCGCGCACGCACGTTTACACTCGGAGGCGTGCGCACAAAGGCCTCATTGTGTTTGACCCGCAGATGACGAGCAGGCAGGTCAAAGTGGCGCGTCATTCCGAGGCGGCTGAAAAGGGCGGCGAGAGCGCTGTAATGAATACCTCCGTTTGACGGCGCCGGGAGAAAGGCGCAATTTAGCCCTCGCCCGCGTTGTCTTTTCGGGCCAATCGGTAACCGGCTCGGGGTCATAAATCTGTCTGTGAAGAAACAAGGTTACGCACACACGCTGTCACGTGCCTGCATTGTGCTCCGGGGGCTTTCCACGAAGGCGGAACTCGAGTCTGGATGTTTCGTGCTAACTGTCGCTAACAAGTAAACAACAAGTATACAAGGGAACTGCTCTTGCGAAAGAACCATGAAGTCATTCAAATTTCTCATCCCCGAAATATCATCTCGCCTCATTCCGCAAAGTATAAACAACAACACATCGGCATTTGGCAAAACATCCACAACAGCTGTAACACACCGCCGCACGCTCTTTTTTTTTGTGAAGTCATTGTTGAATTCTCCTCCACCTCCTTCTCCCGCCGCCGCACTCTCTCATCATGACACCATCCCTGCAGGCGTCAACAGAAGCCAAGACAAAGTGCCGGTGTATTTGGGGGTAAACACCGCGGGATCCCGCAGCTCTGAAGATGGCCCGGACGATAAGGCGTTTGGCATCGCGCCGCCCTCCACCCAAAGCGCGGACGTCTGGCGGTGGAAAAACCACCCGACAGCTGCAGCTCACGCGGACAGATAAGATGACAGGTAGACCCGCTTGACTTGTTGAAACGCACACGCGGCCTCGTAGAAGAGAGCGTGTGAGCTCGGCGTGTGTGTCGGGGGGCCCCCGAGGAGCACTGTACACAATGGGCTGACAAATAATGTGGCAGCTGCGTCCTGAAATTGTTTGCACTGACGAATGAGCTCATTATTATTCAGATTGTTAGCCTAAAAAAAATATTTGCCAAAGTCATTATGAACTTTGTGTCACTCAATATCAGTTTGAAAAAAAAAAATACCAATGTGCTTGCAAAATGGCCGTCATCTTGTTGATTTTTTTTTTTCTTCCAAAAATATTCCAAATATATACCAAATACAGTCAAACCTCGGTTTTCGTCCATAATCCGTTCCCAGAAGGCTGTTCGAAAACTGAAATTGTTCGAAAACCGAAACCACGCAATGTTTACTGAACACATCTACTCACAATGGAAAGCGACACGAGGAAGCGTCACTTGCTCGTCTACCTGAGGAAGCGTCACTTCCTCGTGAAAGGAAGGTGGGAGGAGTCAAATGGTGCATTCAAGTGCCCTCAGTTTGTTCGAGAACTGAAATTTGTTCGTCATCCGAGGCATAAAAAAACTCAACATTTTTGGTCGAAACTGAACGAGAACGGAGACGTTCGAAAACCGAGGTTTGACTGTCTACCAAATACCTTGGGTGAGAAGCCTAAGGAATAGAAAAGCTATGAGAATGAAGTCGTAGTTTCTCAAATAAATAGTTACATATTGCCGATTTTGTGGGTGGCGAGAGACTGAGCTCTGCCAAGAATAGATGACATCAAAATAATTGACGCCACCCCTGAAAGGTTTATAATTTCCAATGGATACCCCACACGCCCCCCCCAAAAATTGCCTCTGAAATCACCTAAAACTTTGTGGCTCTCCAAATTGCCACCAAACAAAACAATTAGGTGAAATTTGCACTGAGAAACAGAGGAAAGTATTTTTTTAGGGTGTGCTGTACAAAATGAAGCTATGATTTTATGTGTGTGTGTGTGTGTGGGGGGGGGGGGATAGGAAAATAGTTGTGGTTCGACAAGAATAAAGGAGAAGCGTAGCCACAAAGTCGATGGCGGTTAGCATGTCCGCCTCAGAGGCTTCAGCGAAGACTCAAAATTGTCCAGGGGTGCGAATGGCGGTTTGTTGGTTTGTCTGTATGAGCCCCGTGGTTGGTTGGCTGGCAAGCAGTCTAGGGCGTACCCTGCTTTTTTCTATTTATTTATTTATTTCACAGTCAGCCACATATGCTCCAGAATTACCCGATGACGACAAGTGTTGCAGCAAATGGAAATGCGGGGCTAAAGGTGACATGTTACCAGAATAACGCGGAGCTAACTTAAGAATAAATTTGCAGTTGTGCTTGTGTGAGAAAATCCACGCGTCCGTTTTCCGCCGCGACTCTTCTCTGTTATGACAACTTCATTTTTCATAACATTGGGACTTTCATCTTGGAACGTCTTCTTCCGTAACATTACCCCCCACCCTCCCCCGCCCGCCCCCCTGAAAAAAGTATGACTTGAACAAAATACTGCTTAAAGGTACTCGTAAGACGTGTTCCTGCGATGCATTTACATTGCCGCACTTTGCTCTGAGGGGGGGGGGGGCCTGCACCTCCACAGTCAACCATCGCAGAGCATGACATCATCCACAGTTTTAATGACACGGCTCCGTTCAAGACATACTGTGCATACGCGCACATGCACCGACGTGCACGGCGCACACGCTCCATCGGCTCCTTTTGGCTCTAGCCTGACATCTAGCGACGCCAACTGTAATGTGATCTTACGTGACATGAACATGTGACTGGGTGAGTTGAAATGAGTGAACGCTCAATGTTTTTAGTGCTTCAAAATACTGTTTCCATCACAGGCGCCAGACTGCTGGTCCTCGAGGGCTATTCTCCGGCATGTTGGAGATGTTTCCTTCCTGCATACATACCTGATTCAAACGATCCAGATTGTTATCAAAGCTTACCGATGAGCTGATCATTTGAATCGGGGTGAGTTGGAGGAAGGAAACCCCCCCCCCCCCCCCGCCGCTCCCCCACTGAGGATCATAATTTGACCCCTGGGATTTAAATTGACCTAAACGCTGTTTCCGCTTTTAGTGTTCCGAAAGCCATTTACACACTCTTGTTGACAGTACTTGTGATGTAATGCTATGTGGGGGGGGGGGGGGGGGGGCAGTGATGCACAGGCTGGGTGAATTTCTTGGTGGGTTGATTTCCACCCTCATCTCACTCCAAACATTTCATTGCCTCACAATTGCACATAGTTTTATTTTGAACAGCAGCAACTAGTCAAGAAAAAAAAAAATCAAGCTCACTGAGCTCGATGCAATAAATCCACCAAGTTTGTCTCCCTTCTCCAGTCTGACAGGAATGAGGTCAGACACACCGATCCTCATTGCACATTATTATTATTATTATTGCCCGTGTCTTTTTTTTTCACCCGGCCAATCAGAGGGCGAGGGGCGTGGCCCCAGTGAATAACCGGGGATGGAGACGGGCGCCGATTGGCCGCGGTTCTTCGCCCCGAGAAGCTATAAAAGCGCGTGCCGGTCCTTGTTGTGTTTACAGTAACGTTGACAGAGCGCGCAGGCAAACGGGGAGACTATGAGAAAGCGCAGCTGCTCCATTCAACCACATGGTTCCTCAACCGCACACACGAGCCGCGCTGCTGACGTCCACTTGAGGGACTTGCACTGGTGCCGTCCACAGCGACGCTTTCTGAGTCCAGTGGGTCGAGTTTTCAGCCCCACCGGCAGTTGAAAAGTTGACTTGACTTGGGTCCTTTTTGGTTTTTTATTGTTGTTGTCTTCTTTTTTCTTCAAGTAAATTGAGCCCCAAAGGTTCCGAGTCGAGATCGAAGAGAGACTTGGGAACTTTTTTTTCTGTTGTTGTTGCTGCGAGGCACCAAGTTTATTAGTGTTGTTGAGAAGCGGTGGTGTTTTTACGCACTTTTTTTTTTTTAACGCACTGTAAGGATGGTGCAGCAGCAGCAGCAGCACATGAGCGCCCAAGCTCTTTCCCCAGCCGGGGATTCCACGGACAGCGGAGAGATGGACTCGGAGATGGATGCGTCTCCCGCCCCGGCGGGGCGGAGCGACCTGGCCTGGTGCAAAACCCCGACGGGCCACATCAAGAGACCCATGAACGCCTTCATGGTCTGGTCGCAGATCGAAAGGAGGAAGATCATGGAGCAGTCTCCGGATATGCACAACGCGGAAATCTCGAAGCGGCTGGGCAAGCGGTGGAAGCTGCTCAAAGACGCCGACAAGATCCCCTTCATCCGGGAGGCGGAGCGGCTGCGGCTCAAACACATGGCCGACTACCCAGACTACAAGTACCGGCCCAGGAAGAAAGTCAAGTCCGGCAGCGGGGCGAGTAAGCAGCAGGCGGATCGCGGGGAGAAGAGCTCGGAGCGCAGCAGCAAAGCCAAAAGAAGCCCCGCGGCCAAAGCGGCGAGCCGGGCGCACAAGCACGCAGCCAGCAAGTCCACCAGCCCCCCGGGTCTGGACGGCGCGCCCCTCGGTGGCGACCACCAGACCCTCTTCAAATCCAGGTCAGTGTCCGGGGCCAGACAGATCCCCGACAAGCGCGCCGGAGAGGCGAGGCGCGGCGTCACCTGCGCGGGGGCAGGGAGCTTAGAGAGCGGACCTCCCTCCGCGGCGGTGCCGGCCAGTCCCACCCTGAGCAGCTCGGCCGAATCCAGCGACCCGCTGAGCCTGTACGAGGAGCAGAGCCCCGCGGGCAGCGAGTCGTCCCCCACCGCGCGCCTCAGGTACTCCCGCGCCTCCTCCCCGACGCCGTCAGCCTCCCACTCGTCGTCAGTCTCCTCCTCCTCCTCATCCTCATCGGATGAGGAGTTCGAAGACGAGCGGCTCGACTTGAACCCGAGCCCCGGCTATGAGAGCATGTCTCTGGGCGGCATGGGCTTCTCTGACGCCGAGCTGGACCGGGATTTGGACTGGAGCTTCGGGGAGTGCGGCGCCGGCTCCCACTTTGACTTCCCAGACTACTGCACTCGGGAGGTGAGCGAGATGATCTCAGGAGACTGGCTGGAGTCCACCATCTCCAACCTGGTGTTCACCTACTGAAAGCCACAGCCGAGCCGGGGCGACCCGCGAAGAACCCTCCCGAGTTGTGAACTCTTCGACCCCCTCCGTCCTCCTCCCCTCCCCCGCCGGAGCCATTTTTTCACGGAATAGAGTGGAAAGAGGAGACGGTGCGTGTGCGCGCTCCTCACAGACTCGGTGCCTCTGCCGGGATCGCGCGGGCGGGGTTGGGGGGGGGGGGGGTGCCGGGGAGAAATGCTTAGTTTGCATTTGGACGCAGTGGAGGAGTGAATGTAAGGCAGAAAGAAGTGAACGTGGCCTCTTAACGAATGAGGATGACGAGTGACAATAAACTGAACATTGGTGTTATTTTCGATGGGGGCGGGGGGGAAGAGACACTTCAAGTGTGTTTTTTTTTTTGCCCCCCCCCCCTAAAAAAAACGTAGTTCCAGTTTCAACACGCATGCTCCCCTGAATGAGGAGGATTTAGCTGTTGTTAAATGTTCATTGCAGCATAACGACGCAACGTGTGAGACATTCGGATGGACACAATTCACGATCACCAGCTTCTCTTTCAACGGCAGGACTTCAAAAAAAAAAAACAATTAAAAAAAAAAAAACGGACTCCAGACTTCAGAAAACCTTTCTCAGCTTTCTTAAAACACTCAGTGCACAATTCAGGACCAACGCCCCCTCCCCATCCTAGTCTTGCATCCTTTCTGCCTAGTGCTTCAAGTTTCTAGTTCCTCTGTGTCAAGACGACTTTTTTTATATCGATGTATTTATACCGGCCCCGATTTTTTTATACATAGAAGTATTGTTCTCGTACAGGTCTCGTTCGTGTGCGCGTGTATGTGTGTGTCTGCACATACACTTGTCTGTACCCAGCGCGGAAGGGCTAGAAGTGTCTCTTATTTAAAGTGTCTGACCTCTCTCACTTTTTGAGTGCGTCATGATTTTTTTACTTGTATTTTTGTACAAAATCTATCGAAAGTCGAGGGGGGCGTGGCGACGGAGGGGGCGGGGCTGGGAGGTTGGTAGCCCTCATAGCATTGTTGTTTGGATCTACATTTCGTGTTTGGGAGGGAGTGGGGCGGGAGGGGGGGGGGGGGGGGGGTGCTAGGGACGAGGGGCGAGTTCAGTTGGCACAATCTGACCTCACACCGTGTTTACAGTATTTAGCCACATGCTTCTTAATGGCACAGTGACTCCAGTTCCACCAGCCAAGTCAACAAAAAACACCACCGAGGCTCCCATGTAGCCTCGAGCGGTGACTGTCTTACTCCAGTACACATCATCGAGACGTGTCAGGACTGAAAAGATCCCAGAGTGTCACTGTTTAGATAGAGCTAATACCTCTGTGTGCTTTTCTTCTTGTTCTTCTTCTTCTTCTTCTTCTTGTTCTTCTGCTCTTACTTTCCATGGATAAGTTTGATTTGAACCACTGGATGGGATTTCACTCTCGTTTCCACTTTGCCTGGACTTTGGAGGGAAGAAGGTGTATGAAGTGCTTTCATCTGTTCTCGCGCCAAAACCGCATCCAAAATAGTATTTAACCTTTCTGTACCTGTTGGCTAAGTATAGCAAAAGGCTAATTGTTTTTCCTATATTATGGCATGGCAAATAGCATTTGTATTTCAGATTCAGGTATATGTAGCTATAGCTGTTGTGTTTAAGATTTTTAAAAGAAAAATAACATGAAGATATTTATGTAAACTGACTGTACTATAAGCAAAGATTGTGTGTTTTATGTATGATGATGATGATGACGATGATGATGATCAATGACAGGCACTAGGACGGCCATCTTTGGACACGTTGAAGATGATTGTGGTCCGGGAGTTTCCCTTTTTCCAAGACATTTTTTCAACATTTTTTTGTTTTGTTTTTGTTTGATTGTTTTCTTTTCATTTGTGCAATATGCTGTGTATGACCATGTTGTGTCCAATCATGCCAATATTGTTTTGTTGTTTATGACAAGGAAAGAAAAAAAAAAAAGCAGCCAACGTTTTGGGTCAATCACTGCCTCTCAGACCTCTGTACAGATTGTTGTTTTTATTTGTATTTCTTTTCCTCCGAGAAGGAAATAAAATCAGCTGGAACTGAAAAGTGCAACATGCCCAACCTTGTCTTCCTTTCAAAGCGACATCACAATCTAACGACAGCCCCTTAATTTAAAAGCCCGCTCGGTGAGAGTGACTATGCATGCGTGCGTGCTTGCTGTGCTCGGGCCGTATCAGACTGTGAATCAATCGGCAGCCGGCGAATCGATAGGTGTGGTCTCATTCACCCGCTCCCGTCTCGTACTACACGTGCAGAAAACGTGGCTGCCATGGTAACACTGTATCCAAGAGAGAGAGCCAGAGAGGCTGCAATTCTCTTGGGACGAGCGTGCCATTGTGTGTGTGTGTGTGTGTGTGTGTAATAAGGGACGCAGACTGATCCATTGGTGGGGGTGGGAGCAGACATTTCTGTGAGGCATGACTGGAATAAAGGAGTAGAATGAGGTGACTGTGTGTGTGTGTGTGTGTGTGTACAGAGGGAGGGGGCAGGGGGGGGCAAGGCAAAGGGTGTTTGTCTGTCCTGGTGCTCGTGCCGGAGTCTGCTCCCAAATCCAATTAATTCCTTCTGGATGCATTCATTTGTCTGCTACATATGACGAGAAAGAGACCCCTAAGGTGCAGTATTTAGTGTGTATCAATTTATGCCCTGTTCCACAAGAGACAATGGTAATTATTTCCAATTCTCCCTGTGTGTGTGTGTGTGTCGCGTGTGCCGGGACATCTCTGGGCTAGTTAATGAGAAAGATACAGCACGGCCAACGTACCAAAGACATCGTCTAACCGGATGTCTTCAATAAGCTTGACGTCAGACGGGAAGTAGTGCGTGAGGCGTGTTTGACACGATGTGATGTCAAACACGGATGTCGAGTGCCCTCTTCATCCAAATGTATGCGTGTCAACAGGAGTGACTTCAGGAGAGGATGCTGTGCTTGACCTTCACTGGCTCACTCTTGTTGATTTGTCTCCTTTTGTGGGTCAGCGGGCTAGAGATGCCAATCGAGGGTTTTAAAGCAATTAGCAAGTGAGATACGATGCGCTGGGGTCATCACGGGCCAGAGCATGAGGTGCACCTGCACAGTCTAATGCCCCCCCTCATTTCACTGAATCACTTCTCATATTCCTACAATATGGCTTGGAAATGAGTGTGTTGAAAATATTGTGACCACTGATGCTGGTGAATACTAAATGACTTGTCATGTAATGTGATACTGCATCTAATGAAGTACCGTATTGGCCTGAATATAAGACGGCCCTGATTATAAGACGACCCCCTCTTTTTCAAGACTCAAGTTTGAAAAATGACTTTTTGAACACCAAATTAATTTTTATACAGAAAATAATTACAGTACATCTGAAACAAATGATTATAACAATATATTTGAGAGAAAACGCATGTTATTTTGCCTCCTTCAAATATAAAGTGCAATCACATTCATAAATGAATGGCTTCTGGTTTTTGAATTGTAAATTACATCATAACTTCTCCTCAGCTGCCGGTGAACCTGGCCGATCTTCCACCCACTTTTCTCCAGATTGTCGCTACGTTTCTCCATTTTCTGTTATTCCTTCTATTATTTTCTTCTCTTTTCTTTCTTACCGCTAATTTTTATTTTTCTTCTTCGTGCTACCGCTATTTTTATTTTTATTCTTCGTGACAGGGGTTCGCTTTGGCCTGCGGAGTCAAGTTCAGCATTCGCTTCAATGGTATCTGGCGCCATCTAGCGTCTTGACTGGGTATAATGTCTAGACCCCGAATATAAGACGACCCCCACTTTTTCAGTCTTATTTCAATGCAAAAAACATCGTCTTATATTCGGGCCAATACGGTATTTTACAGTTACTGGTTACTTAATTGCAGTTACACTGCCTTTAGAATGCAAAATGACACTGATGAACCCAAACATAAACTTCAGGTGTTCTAGTAGGCTTTTCTTGACACATATTTTTCTCTAGTTATAGTCAGTTACTGGTAGTTATTTAGTGACTTACTTAGGTAGCCGTGGCAGCACAGGTTGTAACCGCTGGGCATACCCATACCTGACTTTCACTAGCAACAAGTTACAACAGATTTATTTCCTTCTACTCACAGGAAGAGGACTTACCTGTGCCTCATGGCGTTGGCATTCTGCATGCATTTTCATGATAGGTTTTCCTTGAAGTGCTGGTTGCAGATGACTCATTGCACTGAGTCAAGCTTCTGAGAATATTTCATGCGGATTGGACATCTGAAAACCTGCTGTTTGTTTGATTTTTTTTTTCCCCCCTTATTATTCCTACAGACTGTGTCTGGATCACCTTTGTTCCTTTTATGAAAACAATAAGGTTAACGTAGCACTTTAGATGAGCATTATTTATGTCCAAGTTGTTACACAAACGTGTTGTCCATTATTTATGAACTGTTGCCTCAATTAACTTCTCTGCTCGATACGAGTCACAATACAGCCCTCATTATGCCTTCGGTTGATCCTGAATAAGGCTTTTTTCCCCTTTGAGGCAGAGTTCAAAAACATAGCCATCAAGTTTGCAAGCACGAGCCGGCCTGACACCGATATAAATCTTACGATGCAATACAGCGGCTCTACAATGTAAGTGCAGTGCTTCTCACGCTGCATGTGCCCTCCGATACCAGATGAGATAAACATCAAGTGTGTGTGTGTGTGTGTGGTGGTGGTGGTGGTGGTGGGGGGGATCATTCCTCAGTCCCCGCGGAGATATTGCGGGACAAAAATATTGGCGGGCAAGGGCATCAAAATACCATAAAGTCAACATCGGTGCACTTTAAACACTACAAATGCAGTTGGAGTCACCGCAACGGCCGCACTTCTCGGCACTTTATAGCCATTCATCGGTTCTAAAGCACATGCGTCGAAAGAAATGCACAAACTGTTGTGACGGCATTCTGATTTACACAAAATCTCATTGTGGTGCACAGAATAGAGATAAGAGTAGAAGTTCAAATAGAATGTTGATGCATAAATACAACCACGTGCATAGGAGTCAGCGGTGCCTCTCCCCAACGTATGTCTCGACTCCTTTTGCTTCTCGGGGTGGTAAAAAAAAAAACACAATCCATAAACACATCCTATTTCCAGATGCAAAAACGTCTGATGTGGTGACTCCGAATTCGGGGGGGGTTTGATATGATCAGCGATGTTTTCAGCTGCTAAAACGGCTCCGCACAAAGCACTTTGTTTACTTGGCATGTCTGCTAGGATAGGCTGGGCCGGGCCTCGGCGCATGACAGTACAATCCAATAGTAGACGGTTCGGGTGAGGTTAAATGGTGTCCGGGAGTGGACGGGGACCATGTTTTCCCCCTCAGGCTCTTGATAAACAGGGTAGTGCCCCCATTAAAGCTCCATAAACCGCGGACTGGCATTTAATGATTTGAAAACACAGTTGTGAACATGCACTCTGAAATTTGTAATACCCAGGAGAACCCAAGACCCCTTTTCATCTTTGGAAAATGATGAATTTTACATTAAATGACTGCTATATGTTCACTGAACATCAAAATATATGTTTTTCCAAATATTCAATACTTAAATCCTAATTTAGGATTAGGGCCAAATTTGACCCTTTGGGATTTAAGGGTAGCATTTGAGTAGCAGAATTTATAGGGGCCACATTTGACCTCGTGGGTTCTCCATGTTGTTCGTCTCTGTGTGCCCTGGATTGGCTGGCAACCAAAAAAACAAAAGCAAAAAAAACGGTTCGGAAAATGGATGGATGGATAGTTATTTAGTGTTCTCGTTTCCTCACTCACACAGTCCTCCAAATTAGAGGTTAGGTGTGCTCGCTTCAAGCTTTTTGTCACGACTACCAAAATGTTCGTGTTGAAAAAAAAAAAAGGAACTATCGGAGTAACGCGTTACTTTCCAACGTGCATCACTGTTTCGTTGATGCCGATGCAAACAGGAATGTGAAGTCATGCACCGCTGCGAATGGCCTCATAGCTTCACAAACGAGCACAGATGGAGGCTCTTCGGCGCACGAAAAAAAATCGGACGAATCCACCTCCACTCAGACTTTTGAAGTCATTTAGACCTCACGCCACGCCGCATACTGCGCATGATGCAACTCATTGTCGAGCGCTGCGCTCCCAACCGCCCGTGAGTCATGCTGGTAGGTGTTGTGTGCCGCCGTGTGCCTGAAAGGCTGCAAACAAGTTCTGAGAACACGGAGGCTTGGATCCAAATTTCTCAAAAGGCCGTTGAGGCAGTTTTGTGAGGAGTGGAGCGAAGAAAGCGGCCGTTGTGTAAGCCCAAGAAAGAGTCTAAAAATAGTGCGCGGGGCCTATCCAACAATCTCATCGCACAGCTCACTCAAATGATTCTTCAAGTGTGGATGTGTTTTTCATGGCGCTGAAAGAGAGAGCTGATTGGGTCAGGCAGTTGCAGACGGCGACCTACATGCAGCCCGCAGTGCTAAAATTAAAACGTGTCAGCGTTGCTGTGACACAACCTAAATTACATCATCTCCACGGACAGTTGTCATCATCTGAACACTCAGCTTCCACTGAGCTGGGGCCAGCACAGTGGAACAGAAGAAGTAGCGAGGATCTGTCATTAAAAATGCATGCGGGCGCAAACCAGCAGGTGCGAGCATCGCAATTCTTTGAGGTCATGGTGTCAAGACAAACGGCACATTTCCCGTGTCACTTCTGAGTCATGGCCATCACTTTTGACACCTCCTGCGGCGTAGCAAGCTCTCGCTCCTTTTCAGGGCCAACATCTGTTGAATGAATTGACGTGGCATTTTTATTAACACAAACACTTCCCTGATGAGTAAGCCAGTAAGTTTAACGGCATTGTGACGACTATGATATGGACTCAAATGTATCTGATTTCAGTCTATAGTGCGTTTTATGAAGCATGACTCATGGCATTTTCATCAGCCCAAGCACATGCAATATTGTTAGCATAGCTAGCGGCTGGCCGGTGCATTTTGGTAGGCCTTCAACGCGACTACACACTCACTATTCAGTCAATTTAATCATGCAACTATCATATCTCAATTTTTGAAGCTTCCCATACGTTGCTTCATGCTAATACTTCTGAACAGGCTAATTCTTTACATCAATAGTCACGGTTTTCAAAGCCACGGATGCTGGAACATTAAAGGTGAAGCAAAACATGCATGTGTAACAGATGCATAAACAGACAGTATTCTTTACCCTCTATGAACAATGACGATTACAGTACCTCATCATACTGAGTCAATTCAACTTTATACATAAAGCACTTTTAAAAACAAGCATCGCCGTATACGAAGCTATACTTGGAGTAAAAATCTGACATTGGAAAATAGTTACAATAAATTTATGACAAAATCAGTAAAAATCAGAAAACACTAAAACAAGGCTGAGTCAAAAGCCATCGAATAAAAATGTGTTTTTAGATTCATTTTGCCCAACCTTTAGTGGGAGGTCATTCCAAAGAGAAGCACCGATCCCCTCTGAGCTGATGCTTAGTCCTTGGTACGGCCAGTAGCATCTGGCTCACAGACCCGAGGCGCCCGGCAGGTAGCCCAGGGACAACAAATACAATGACAACAGCAGGGCCTCTAAAGTTGAACCCTGCGGAACACCATACTGTTGAATTATTTTCACTCTATTTAATGTTATATTCAAAATGTGTTACTATTCATTATTAACATTGGACGATCTGATGAAGTACTGGAGATTTTTACACATCTCCCTTATTGTGTGTAAGATCACAACTCTATTGGTGCATTGAGGTGCTGTAAGGCTGTCAAAACCAGATGGATGCAGGCACACCTGTACAAACGAGATGTTTGACCTCTTGTGGATCAGTGCTGTCTCCTCACATGAAACATTTTCATAAGCACAACCATAGGAGGCTCGGGATTCAGTGAGAGGTCGACCTCACCAGACATTTTGTTCATTTCCACATGTGAGTTGGCTTTCAGAGCTCTGATGGTTTTGCCCGCAGATCCCAAGTCTGGTGGGCTTTACGAGATGTTCTCATTATGTGTTTTTTTTGTGGGGCGATGATGCATTGTCATAACACAAGTTCACTGGGAGTTTTTCCCATCTGGAAGGATGCCGTGAAAGTGCACATAACAGTCAAAGCAGGCCTCTTAACGTGGCAGCAAAATTGACACATGGAAACAAAGATTGATTTTATATCTCAGATCTCCTTTTAAATTTGTCAGCACAGCTTTTGGGCCTGCATTTATACAATAAAGGACCCGGTTGACTGGAAAAAAAATCTTAGCATGCGCATTGGTGTTTTTATATTTTTTAATTGACATTGGGATAGTAAGTTAAAATGACTTTGGCAAGTACTGTATCCTATGATAAGATGAAAAATGATAATAACTTGTATAAATCCATGATTGTGCCTTACACAGAACTATGCACCTTTGCAGGGGGCCCACCCTCGTGCCGAGACATGAGAGGAGTGCATGACGCATCAAAGTGGACGGCGCGGCATGAAAAAGGCAGACTGGAAACTGGAACACGAGCAAGATGAAGTAGGCTTGACTTTCTAATTACAAACATCAAATTGCTCCATAGAGTTGCGTGCGGAAAGCTACGTTTGGCCATCAGCCCAGTAACTTGTTCCGGCAATATGAATTATTTCTGAATGACCTTGCAAAGGATTCGGCATAGGCCAGCGGGTCCACTCATTCAAGTCAGCTTGTGAAGTTTCTAAATTGTATTTTGCAGAAGTGGTCACTTTATCATGGGTCAGAGGCCGTATGTAAATGCTGCTCTTTGGAAACTTTCAAGACAAAGAGGCCGCTGCTGCTCCCTCAAGTTCAAATTTGGACTTTTGAAGCCTGTGTGTGTATGAAGCGCCTGTGGCTAGGACTGACTGCTATAAGATGAAACCACTCACGATGACTCGCATGCATTTGCTCATCCTTTTGTTTTCCCAAACTGGCTTATTAAGCCCGCTGCCATGTACACCTCACTGACCTCTGCACGTAAACTCCACTCATGACCTGACTCTGTGAGCCTCCAGACTGCCCAAAGCGGCGTGGAAGACTTCTAATTGGATATTTTGAGTGAATCAACATGAATAGTATTAGCCAACTTTTGCAAGTTTCTGCAGCATATGCATTATTTTGGCAGCGGCCTCCACTGGCGACCGCCAATTATTCACTGGGCACATATACACAGAAAACTATTCACACCTTTTTTTTTTTTGGAATGCAGGAAACCAGATGCATGGTCCAAACAAGAAGACCTGAGCCAAGCTCGGAATCCAGGACTTCAAGACGATGAGCCAGAAGTGGTAGGCTCTTTTTTTGTTTGTTTTTTGTCACCACAGGGGCTATATCGCAGGCCTGAAAATCTGATTCAGGGAGACCATTTGAAACACTTTTTGGATGTTTCATGACATCACTTTGAAATTTACTGTAGGACCGACACATAATACAAGTCACATTTATCATCCAAACCATGTCATTTTCTTTTTCTAATGAAAGTCTGCTAGCTCAATGCTAACATAGAATTGGAAATCTCATACACAGGCTAACACACATTAGCCGAGATGTTTTTGTAATTATGAACCGTTTCAAAAATACATGCTGAGCAGTAACACATACAAATGGAGCATATGGCAGTAGTTGGGGACCTTCCCTGCCTCTTCTTCTTGCTTCTCGTTACGCTGCATTTTGTGGCACTACCCTGAAGACGCAACTCGAAATTCTGTCAATCCTTGAAATGAAATTGTCCGTGTCCTCCTTTCCTTTGGGCTGATCCCGTCTTTCCTGGCGTGGCTTTTTGCTTCCAAAAGCAACCATAATCAGTTGTGTTCTTAGATTAGGCCAAGTATTGATTTTGAGTTGGAAAAATTGTTCTGTGACACTCTTTTTGTGGGCCCCCCATTCGTGCGTAATTTTGTGTATGTGCATTTGCACGTCAGGAGGAACTCTGAGCTCTGTTGTTGTGACATGTCTTGTCTTCCCTCTTGTGAATAGGGGGGAAAAAAACAGATAGTTGCTGCTGTATCCAGACAGCATAACTAATGAGTCACACAACACACACACACACTGTGTGAATACATGGGGGAGCCAGTGAGTAGGATATGATGTCACCTCCATAACCATAATTGCCCGTCATAAATCATGTGGTGTGACACTCTGCCACTGAGTGAATGTGTGTCCTATGTGCCAACCAGGGATGGCTGCACTTTACTGTTGAGTGCCACCGCACTCGCCCTAACCGTGTATGCGTGTGTGTGTGTGTGTGTGTGTGTGTGTGTGTGTGTGTGTTGACATTCTTCCTCACCCATCACGGCTTCCCGAATGATGTTTGTTTATGCTCGCTTTGCTCTTCGTTTAGCAGCAGCGACTGTCGCCAAGGCTCCTTCAATGCTTACACATGATCTGTTTGTGGTCATTAAAAGCCGAGTCGGCGAGTCCACGGCAACATCACCGATAGGGGGCAGCATGAACAGAATTCGGAGGTTACTCCCCCCACCCCCACCCCTTCCGTTGCTATTTAGATATGATTTGAAAGCAGCATGCAAAATGATGTCTGTGACAATCAATCACTCGGAAATGTCGCTTTCGACTTTTCGACCTGCTCGTATTATGAATGCGTTGAATTGAGCAGGTTTCCGCATGTGTGCGCTTTTTCGTTCATGAAACCCTGACTGTTAATAGAGGGGATTACGAGCATGCGAATGTAGACGCAAGTCGGGTTTTAGTGCCACCTTTTTTTGCTTATCGGCGTCAGAGTATGTTGAGATGAGTTGGAATCTGCAGGCAATTAATTACATGACAGTGTAAGACCGTGCAGGTGGACACAAGCGAATTGTGTTTTTGCTATTTATGGCCATGGTGGTTTGCACGGCACTTTAATTGATCTGGTGTTTGCATCAACGAGGTTTCCTCCTGGAAAACAACTAGCTCATGCGTTGGCTGCTGGGTAATCAATGACAATAATCCATTATAGTGATTGTAGATTTTTATAGCACTTTTCCAGATGCGCAGACATTTTTTATGAACAGTTGATATTGGTGTTGGTTAAGTATGTTCTGAATCGATAATTAATTCCTGTAGAGTTCTTCTGGGTGGGAAGCATAGGTCAGATTTATTTGGATCATGTTCAAATTTGGTGTGTGTGTGTAAGCGTAGCCGACTTGAACTCTTGACGGATGCCAAAAATCGCATCTTCAATGTTGTTCAAACGGCAGTTGGCTTTTGAGTTGACCTGATTGCGGCGTAAAAACTGAGCGCAAGGCCGACTCCCACTTGAGTGTTTTGTTGGACCATTTTTAATCGGGCGTTGACACATCCAGCATCATAAATAACGCAAGGGTCTCCGGTGGGACACCTTTTGGTTTTTCTGATGACCAAGTAAGAAAATGACTTGCAATGGCTGACCCTGACCTTGCTCTGCTCTCGCTGCGGCGATACGTTGCGCATGAGGGCTCACATATTGTTGTAAATCCCCCTGCCGCTGCCAGGTGGACAACTTCAGAGATGCTTAACTCTCCCTCCGCGACTCTGTCACGCCACACTTGCTTGGGCAGCAAAGTCCACACGTTTTCAAAGCATAACCACATTGCGTGGAAGTAACAGGAGTAAAACTCTTGTCTTCCAATAATTCAGAAAGTAACTTCCTTATGGAGAGGTTGGTGGAGATGTTAATTTCCTGAGAGGCTGCTAACCTCAACCAAGAGAGTAAAAACGTACTATTATTACTCGCTATGAGCCCTCCGGCTACTTTGTTTCATCACAGCGTCTTATTTTCCCTCTCATTTGCATGTTGTTAAATGGATTGTATGTGCGAATGTGGACTTGTTTTAAAAAAAGAAAGCAATGACTGCGGCAGCGCATCGCTCCAGAAGTGGTCATACATATTCATGTGAAATGGTCAAAATGTCATTTGAGGATAGACTCTATTTATAACCGAGACCCAAAACTTTCATCTGCAACTACTGTGTCGGATGAAAAGGAAATGAAGGAAATTGCAGTTTTGTTTCCAAGCGCTTCCATCATGCTGTAGTAGTCATCAGCCCCAATTACTGAGAGGCGCTTGGCGCATTTTGGTCCTCATGGTATCGTCTTTAGCCTCGTGTTAGAGTCGAAGCGAATGAGAAAACGCATCTCCAATCCACGACAATAAAACATAACGTTAAACTCCCATTTATTTTCATGAATTGATTTATTCAACACATAAAGACAGAAAAATATGAAAAAAAAGGAATAGATTATCGATAAATGTCTTTGTGTGTGTTACTTATAAATGAGTTCATCCATCCATCCATACACTTTCTGAGCCGCTTTATCAGAATCAGAATCAGAATCGCCTTTATTGTCATTGTATAAGCTTACAACAAAATTTGGGTGCCACTCCTTTAGTGCATTTCGTTAAAAAAAAGGCGGGGGACACCCTGAACTGGTTGCCAGCCAATCGCAGGGCACACAGAGACGAACAACCATCCGCACTCAAACTCACACCTAGGGACAATTTTGAGTGTTCAATCAGCCTGCCGTGCATGTTTTTGAAATGTGGGATGAAACCGGACGGAGAAAAACCACGCAGGCCTGGCGAGAACATAGGGAGGCCGGAGCCGGGATTGAACCCATGACCTCTGCACTGTGAGGTCGACATACTAACCACTGGACCGCCTATAAAGTAGTTCCCATCTGTTAATACACTCATACCTTATTAAAATACAGTAATGGATCCTAAAGTAAGAATGAAACAAACACAATCCTCCAATACATATATGTGTAGCGTATATAAGAAAAACATCGACGTACGTTCCAGACGCATCGGCGAAAATCCGTTTTCTGCAGTCATACCCCCAAAAAAAATAAAAATCGATTGATCACTCACATGTGTTCCGAGCACCTGTTCTCACTCTCTCGCTTACACAGTTCTCCGAATTAGAAGCGCAACGTGCTTGCTTAAAATCATTTGTCGCTCCTAGCTGAAATTTGCTGAAAAGCAGACGCGTAAAACAGAATGAAGCATTGCATGTGTCAACACCAAAAACGCAAACATAAATGTAAAATCCTATCAACAGGGTCATGGAAGTTATCATAGATATCACAATATTCATATAGCGTCAAACTTTGGTTTTCAGACGTCTCGGTTCTCGACCGATTCGGTTTTCGACCAAATATTTCGAGTATTTTATGCATCGGATGACGAACAAATTTCGGTTCCCGAACAAACTGAGCGCACTTGAATGCACCATTTGACTCCTCTCGCCTTCCTTACACGAGGAAGTGACGCTTCCTCGTGTTGCTTTCCATTGAATGAATACAACTTTATTGTCAAATGTGCTGTATGTGTAACACACAGCACATGTGTAACATACAGCACAGATGAAATTTACATACAGCACATGTGTAACATACGTATGTTACACATACGTACAGCACATTTGACAATAAAGTTGTATTCCATTCCATTCCATTCCATTCCATTCCATACAGCACAGATGAAATGTCTTCCCCCTCAACATAAAACAAGAGGAGCCGCTGCGGGTGTCTGCGCCGCCATCAAAAGAAAAGTTGCCCAAAAAAATGACAAAATAATAATGAAACACAGACAATTGTGCATAGATGAAGCCGTAATAGATGAAAGAGGAGCGAATCAAAGTGTCCTTTTCACCAGTGGATCAAAGACGTCATGCGGCAATGTGCACACGTCTGCTAGAAGCTAAGCTGTAGCATCCATTAACGAAAAAGAGAGATTGGCTCTCTTCTCCTGTCCCATGTAAATCCGCTTCAATTCCAAGCCGCGACTCCCAGTTCCACATATGCATTGGCGCCCTGCGCTGACGCTCCTTTCTTCTCATCGTCGGCTCCTCAATCCATGCATCCATCCAATCCATGCAGACTGTCCATCAGCACCGACCTTTTCGCTGAACAAAGCAGGGCTGTGAAAATGCTGCCTACTTCAGGCGCAAGACACAAGCGCCCTGGGGATGTCCAGCAGATTGTGAGCAGTGTTCAGTAAACATTTTTATTTTAAAAAGAGCGTGGTTTCGGTTTTGGAACAATTTCGGTTTTTGAACAGCCTTCTGGAACGGATTGTGGACCAAAAACCTTGGACTGTACCTTTCCAAAAAAAAATGCGACTTTGAAACCCTTGGAAGAGTAACACCTACAAACAGAGCATACAGCAATATGCACAGGCAAATATTCTTCAGTTGTCTCTTGTAGTTATTGTTGACACAGCTTCTTGGATCGTGCATGTGTACCTATTGTTGTGGCCAGTTAGCCATCTACAAGAGCCAGGTGGATATGTGACTGAATGTATGCGTCCTTTCAGTTGCGTGTTGTCCTTGCTTCATGCAACAACAGGGAGTTTTCATTCCCTGCGGATAGACACACGCACACGCTCACACTCACACATTCACAAGCAAAACTGCTGACGGTGCTGAGAACGGTGTCGCTTCGCTGTCACAAAAGCCCTTGAAGTGTGGAAGTAGCTCTCGCAGGCCTTCTGCTGTTGAAGTCAGACCCGCACCTCCACGCCTCACCCCCCCCCCCCCGCTCCCCACACCCCTTCCCTTGAGTGCGCTCTCTGTTCTCCCAATAATTTGCTGCATTTACTTCACGTTTACAATCACTGATGGTTGGATTGCAGAATATTTAAATAAAAAAAGTACTTGAATAAAAACAGCCCAAACGCTTTCTACATTCAAGCTGCCGCCACATGACAAATTGCTCACTTCTCCAGCCCATCCTCCTCCATCTCTGCCTGTCTGCATCCACCCGTCTCCCAGGCGCATCTTCAGATATACACACACTTGATCTAACACGCGCACACACGGGCGAAAAGATTGGCGGAGCTATATTTGTCGGCTCCTCGTGGTGTCGCTGCTTGTGTAAGCTTTTCTTATATAAGTGAACCGGAGATCGTCGGGGTCATTACGGCTTGATACAGTGCACGTCAAGTTGTGTGCGTGCGTGTGTGTGTGTGTGTGTGTGTGTGTGTGTGTGTGTGTGTGTGTGTGTCACGACTCGTCTAGACATGGCTCGAGAGGCTCTTTGCTGTTTTTTGTTGTTGTTTCTGCTTATATGTTCTATTTAGGATGTCGTTTGCAAGCCAACGCAGAATCATGATCTAGACACATCCATATGAGGCTAGACGCTTATATAGAAGGTGAAGGGTGACCTGCCTCACACTCAAAGTACTTCTTGTTTCTTAAAAAAAACGCTGTTTGATCCAGCTTCTTTCATCTTTGTCACATTTCTGTTGGATTACTGGAATGAACTTTACTTTGGAGTCAGCCAGTCCTCCATTAAGTAACTCCAGTTGGTCCAGAATGCTGTTTTCTCGCTTTCTTGACTGGTACTCTTTTGAAGATCCTATTATTTGTTTTCAAGTCTTTAAATGGCCTGGCCCCACCTGAGCTCTGTAAGCCCCACCGCCCCTGCCCACTGCCTCAGGTCTGCGGACCAGACACTATTAGAGGTAGCAAGAACGAAGCGGAGGCTCAAAGGGGGGTGGAGTCTTTTCCGTTGAAGTTCCCACTCTTTGGAATGACCTCCCGCTGAACGTTCAGCAAGCTTCCGCCCACTCCCCCGTCCCCTCGCTGCCCATCTTTAAAGCTCGTCTTAAAACTCATTTTTAGTGGTTGGCTTTTGACTCATGAGATTTGATTTTTAGCTAGACTGTTTTTGTGCTTTCGTCTGTCTTTGTTGCTAAGCTATTGTTTTATTGTTTGTTTGTTGTATGAATTCTTGTTGCTCCATGTACAGCACTTTGTAGACAGCAGTGGTTCTTTTTAAAGTGTTCTAAGAATGAAGCTGACTCGAGTTGAGCGTTGACAGTGCGTCTGACTGCACAAATAAAAAATACAATGCACTATAAAACTGATTACAAGAGAATACAATTGCTGAATGTGCAACACTCATGACAGGCGTCCCTTTCCAAGGACGTCCACTTGTATGACTTTCTGTGATGCTTCCAGTCTCTCTGTTGCAACCTGCCGCTGACACTTTAAGCCCACTTTAGAACATCCACTGTGAAGCCCAGTGATCAAAATGTGAACATCATGAGAGAACCTCGATTCTAATCGATAGGGAAAGAATTGATCTGTTCAGCAATGACGTCTTTGTTCTGAGTTATGTCTTTTTAGTGGCACAGAATTCCCATCCCCAATCATAACATTCTTCTCCTGCAAAGATCAACTTTTGGACATTCTTGACAAGGCCGCATCCCTCGACGAGCGCTCTCACGTTCGTCAGTCCTCTCAACAAATGAGAATAAAGTGACTTCTGATTGCTCAGCTGTCACAACTCTTGGAAATAGGAGAAGACAAGGGGTTGAAAGGAGCCCGGCCAAAACTCAAGCCCTCCTTTATTAAGCTTCCATAGGGGTGGGTGGAAGGATATGTTTTCCAGATGGTCGTCTGCGAAGCACATGCATGCACGAGGCGCAAAAACCGTGTTCGCAAAAAGTGTGCGGGGAAGAGGAGAGGGTGCAAGAGCGCACATGTGCAAAAGTCATTTCTCTCAAAGGTACGCGGGAGGAAGGAGGGAATAAGGATAAATGTCCTGTGACATTGTGAAAGTGGGCCAAACCCGGGCGCGTTTAAACGGATCCACATGTGCCGCGGGGGAGGGACTTCATCATCTAATAGTCGCACGTATTGCCCGCGCGCGGTATTAATGAGCTGTTTTCTCAAACATGCTGAAAATATATTTGTCACTTGTTTTCACGGTAGCCTGATTAAAAACAAACACGGATAGGTGCATGAATCATAAACTAGAGGGGTGGCTTTAATAAATGAAAGTTTTTTTTTTCAGTTTTTTTTTTTTAATGTCTACATTGTATTATGAGGATTTATGAAAAACTTACATTTGTTGATGTTATGCAAACGACCTAGTCTTGGCTAGAAGTCCGAATTTGGCTCAGGGGCTCTAATTTGCACACCACCGCTGTCATCTCATACACTGCATCTTAATAATAGTTGCTGTCCAATGCATATATGTTTAAGAATGAGATGTGCAACAATTGCTTTCGGGTGGAGCGCGGATGGAAACTGAACATGATTTCCCCGCAGGAAAAAAAACGGAAAAAAATCAATTCCCAGCCAGCCTCTAAATTCTTTCACTCTGCAGACAATTTCCAAGTAACACTTGAAAATTATTAACTGTCATAATACGAATGACTTTCACGCTCGTTCCTCGCCGCTTGTGCCATAGTTCCACGGGTACGACTCATTTCAGACACGCGGTGATCAGATTCACCAAAGCTAGCGAGGCTAACCGTTGTTCTCATCCATCACCGGCTTATTTTCGTAGTCTGGGACCCAAGACTGGCGCCTAGTTGGTGGGATGTTTCACTGCTCCACAGAGCGTAACAGTCAGCAGAAAGTTGTCCGCGTGCAACTCAGGATGAGACTGGCCGGTTGGTTGCATGTGCAAGACTCGACGACTACAATTAGCATAGTAGGAGTTGTGTTTTTATTAATGGATTTTTTTATTTAGTTTCCATGCTTATCCATTTAAATGTCCCTAGTGTGGGCGTCGGCAACCCAAAATGTTGAAAGAGCCATATATACAAATACAAATATGTCTGGAGCCGCCAAAAAATAAAAGCCTTCTATCAAACTTACAATGAAGGAAACATGCTGTATCTATGTAGGAGACTGGACTGTCTCAGAATTGTTTGTTATTCATTCCTTTGTTGTGTGTTCACAAACGGCCCCCTAGAATGTATTTTGTAATTTCCTCGCTTGATTTTTTTTTGTTTTGGTGCATTATTTTTGCTTTTCTTAGTGTCAGTGAAGTGATCATGAATTTCCGTTTTTCTGAGGCTGTCTTTAAACGCCTCTCGAGTCGAACGAGAAGAGAGAAGGCACGGAGTCCGACTCAGACGTGCCTGTGTTTGTCGAGACTTTTAAAAGCATAAATAAAATGTACGTTTTAAAAAAACAACACCACTGCTCTCCTTTTTCGGAGCTGCACCATGTATCTGTATCTATTTGAGCGATATTAGCCTACTATCAAAATCTTTTTCCATTTTCAAACATTTTTTATAAAGCTCCAAGAAGCCACTCGATGTCGCTAAAAAGAGCCGCATGCGGCTCTGGAGCCGCGTGTTGCCGACACCCGTGATACAACAATGGGTGGGGACTGCCCAAAAGTGCTAAAACAAACAAAAAACAAATTGAATTAAAAAAAATAAACGTCAAAGCACTATAAACTATAACAAAAAGTCCACCTAATAACTGCAGGAACTGTTCAACTACGCTGAAAAATACCCAATTGATGAAGTGACTCCGCTCTCATCATTTTATAGTCAATGAGCAAAAAAAAGGCTCAATCCGAATTGGTATGAGTGTAAAATGAAGAATTTAACCCCTTGGGAGGTTGGACTGTATTTTTTATTTTTTTTTACACCATATGCTAATGCTCACCAACAGACTTCAAAAATGCTTATACCGTGGTTCATTAGGACTCCCATTACGTATGCTGAGCTTGTATACCCGCATCATTAAGTACTGTATGGTTCTGTAAAATACATTACACATGAAGGGATCCGGTCCGACCCCGAAACCTTCTGCTTCCCATTGCTCCATTGGGTGCTTCCCTCCCCGTTCCTGTTCTTAAACGACCATTTTTTTTTTTCCTCTTGATGACTCAATGAGATTACTGTGGCATCGTAGCGGCCGCCGTAACGCTTTGAGCGTGCCCCCGCTAATGAAATGTGAGGTGGGCGGACGCTGGCATCGGCGCGCATGTATGACACTTTAATGCAAAGCAGCAATGCTGTACTCGCAGGAGGCGGGGGGGTTGGGTGATTTTTGGCAGGCTAAAATGTGGTTTGCTGTCTTTCTTTTCCTCGCACGGCAGCTGGGAGGGTCATTTGTGAAAGTCTGTGCTTATTAGTTTTCATTCTATACAGGGCTTGATGATGTGATATTTGAAATACTTAACTAAGCTGTTTGTGAGCCAGATGCAACCTTTTTTAGTCCCAAAACAAACACATCAAGACGTTACCATTTGAGCTGCCGCCATTCGCGAAGGGCCATAAGAGTGGAGGAAAATCGGAGTCAGGGAGGTGAAACTTGAAATCGCCACTTGATTCATGGCATGTTTTGGAGAAATTACACTAGAGTTGCATGACACCTTCATCTTATCCTCATAATTTATTTCTTCATTGAATAACCGTCTTTATCTGTGATTTGTCAGCAATTCCACACCATTCTCGGTTGACAAAAAAAATTATTTGGCCTCGGGGTGCATCACGTTGTGCAGATGGGGTGTCACGTAACAACAACAAGAACATTAAAATATTTCAGCAATTTGCTGCTTGCATAATGTGACCACTGATACAGAATGCAAAAGATACCAAATTTACCAATACAACAAAATGAACGGTTGCCAAACAAATAGCTTGCAGAGTTGCAGGATAATGCTAGAGGATTGATTATAAAGTCAAACCTCGGTTTTCGAACGTCTGTTCTCGACCAAATCAGTTTTCGAACAAAGATTTCGAGTTTTCTATGCCTCGGATGACGACCGAAGTTCGGTTCTCGAACAAACTGAGCGCACTTGAATGCGTCACTTGACCCCTCTCGCCTTCCTTACACGAGGAAGTGACGCTTTCTCGGGTAGACGAGGAAGTGACGCTTCCTCATTTAGCGTTCCATGGTGAACAGACGTGTTCAATAAAGATTTTTTTTTTTTTAAAGAGCGTGGTTTCAGTTTTCGAACGGATTATGGTTGAAAACCGAGGTATGACTGTATATTTCCAAAAATAAAAATTCAAACTAATAACATTAAGGGCTCTCATTTTGTAGACTGGCAATCGTCGTCAAAACAGACGCATCTTCATTTCCGTACCTTGGCGAATGTAATTTACGGTGTAAGGGGATTTGTCGGACTGCGCTGCATCTTTCTGGGCGTTCTGGCAGAGGAAGGGCGTTTTCTAATACATGGTCTCGGGGGACTCCTGAGAATTTGATGGCAGAAGGTAGACTAGACAGCCCAGATAAAAGCAGGTCTAAGTTGTGGCGCAGACAGGTTAACACTCTGGTGATATGTGTGGTGGTTGTTATCGTATTTTATTCAGTAAGGTGACACAGTGTGCATCGAACCCCCTGAATCCTTGTAGAAATCAAAAATCTGCTTGCACTTGCTTATAAACGTACTTTGCATGCTTCGGACTTCTGCACGGACTCCAGCGTGCGCCTCTCCTGCCCCAAATTGCAACTGAATGACTGACGTGATCTTTAATTAGTCTGGAAAACAAGGCTGTGTTCACTCCCACAATGGCGCAAACACACCTGTCTAAAAAAAAATAACATAAAACTTCACCCAAAATGCGGTCAGTCTGCATTTTGTGCTACTCTTGTCCTGAGCACAAAAGTAGGGTCCTTCGTGTTATCGTCACACCTTGTTATGAATAAGTCAAGCTTCCTTTGCAGCAGCCGTGGCTAACGTTGAGTCAGTGCGTGTCACACAGTGCACGTCTCGAACACAATGAGAATACATTCCAATCTTGCTAGCAAACACCCCTTCAAAATGGAGTGGAAAGGTATTCTTGCCACGCGAAACATTTGGTTTTGTCATCGGCAGAATCGGGCAACTTTATCACGTCATCAAACAATCAATTATTTCAGCCAACAACAAAAACATGAAATTTGAGTTCATTACATCTCCAACCCCCAAATCCGACCATTGAAAAATACCAACAAAGTCCAATTCAACGATTTTGTCTGGTTCAGGATTGTGCCAAAATGTGTTTACCACATCTATATATCCACTAGAAATTCCCTACAACCTTCAATTTTGTGAATTCCTCATTGCAATACACTCTTGACGTGTGTTTAATCACAAGGACGCTACCAAACAAGATGAACAAATTCAGGGTTTTTTTTGTGGGTTTTTTTCCCCCCGTATGCTCTGGGAGAAGTAATACTGGCTCCACGTGTGATGCACAGGTGGGACCACCCTCCTTGAAAGCATGTGCGCATTCATTCAGGTAGTGGTTTGAAAAGCGCACTTGGCTCTCTCTCTCACACACACACACACACACACACACACACACACACACACACACACTTGGGAGAAAGACTCCCTTGTTCTCACGTCACTGTGAGGCCGCCCCAGATTGAGATGACATGGCAATTTTTTGAATGTCAGCGAGGGCTTCTCCTGCTATTACACACACACACACACACACACGCACACACGAATCAGAACGCCAACAGCTGGCCGTTTAAGCCGACCCCACGCACGCACGCACGTAAATGCCACCTCGGAACCGAATCACCGTCGTGACGACTGATCCCTATCGCACACGCACACACATCGCGAGGCCATATGGAACGGTGTTGGTGGCCGTGTGTGAGATAAATGACAACGCCGGTGGCCAGCCCTGGAGACTTGCCATTAACCTTGACAGACAGACAGACAGACAGACAGTCAGACGGAAGGAGACAGACAGACAGGCCGGCTAGTAGAGGACAAGAGCGACAGAGTTTCTCTAAAGCATTTGCTTTCACTGGAACTTTCTCGTGTCACACCATTTCTTGACTTCTTTATTTTCTCTCCCGTGTCACGCAATGCGCCCTCTTCACATGCCGCTTTTATTCCAGGGGTCATTTCCACTGTGGGAAAGAGAAATGGGCCCATGCGCAAGACAAGCCCCCACCCCTCACCCCTTCTTCTGTTTGTTCCTGTCCACCGTCGCTCCCACTGTCTGCTTCCTCTCTCCCTCCTTTTTTTAAATCCCGGGGAAAGTCCCGCCATCTTTCTCTTCCTCGACATGGAATGCACAATGTGGGAATTCTACACTGTGTAAGTGCGTGCATGGTTCCAATCACAATTTTGCAACCGAAAAGGCGTCGGAAGGCGTCAAATAGCAAGAAAGTGCGTGTGCGTGTGTGTGTGTGTGTGTGTGTGTGTGTGTGTGTGTATCTGTGTGTGTGTGTTTCTCCAGCTGCTAAGCTTCATCAACGCAGCCTTTTCACTCTACGTCGCAGCACAGTTCTCCAATTCGATGAACTTGATGATTTACTCTTGAGCCCAAAATGAAGGCTGACTAATTTGTTCCGAATGTGTCGGCCATTGGTGATTTATACTTCTGAGGTTCTGAGACTCTCAGAAGTATCCATGTTCTCTGGGATTCCAAAAACATCCATTTACTGTCGGTTAATGGAAGGCTAAATAAATGATTCGAAATGAATGGTCCCAATGTGTAACTGGTTGATATTTGAATTTGCCTTTTGGCTCACTGATTGGCAGTTATGCTCAGGCCAAAGCCATGTCCAATGTAAAAATGTTCTTTGGTGCCATCTGGTGGCATTTTGGAGCCAAGTCACTCTGTTGATTTGAGAAGAGGCGCTTGGTTTGGTCACGCATAGCCTTTTTCTAACATAGCCTTTTGTGTATGGGTGTAATTTTTTTTTTTGTCAATCATCAGAAACGACGCTTTGACTTTTGATGGCCTCTGCACAAAAAGTTTTGCAATATAGCGGTGCTCACGTGTCGAGGACAGCTGCTTTCGAGTCAGAAAAAGATTTGTTCAACGACTCACGACAGTCAAGCTCAAATCTCGCACTAATTGGCGCATCCTTATGGTCCGTGTGCACAAACCTCCGGGCGAAGCCTGCACTTAATGTTTGCAGAGCAGCAGCGCCCCCGTCGTCTTCAGCACCCCCCGCCGTGTCAAGCGTTAAGTATTTCGATTCAATTTTTTTTGTTTTCGTCAGAGGGTTGGACAACCACGCCGAGATGTTCCTCTGACTTTTGCTCACTCTTGCCTGTGCTCTAGTGATTGATATTAAATCTGTTGTGTTTGATCAATAATTAAAGTTGCCGAGCCTCGTCTTCCCCAGACTAGACTGAGAGGTATGAATTATAGATTGTTATTCCTGCTGGTCTGATCAAAGAATAATAACAACAGCCCCGCAAAGCAGGATTGGCGTATCACCAGCTCTGATGCACTTAACTGACTGCGGAGCGCAACATTATTATTTCATCTTTCTAACACTGAGCCACGATGAGAGTCTTTGCCGCTGAATCGCGCCTTCCAAAGCGGGGGAACGATGGGATCTAGAGTGAGGAAAGGACACGACGAAGCGGGAGATTCAATAAAAGCAAACTCGATGCCCGGATGGATTCTGACTGACATTAGCCGACACATGCAAAAGAACGATCCCTTTTAATTACACTTGGCCTCAACAAACTGCGTATTGTCACCGAGGCGCTTCTGTGCGCCGTCGCTGATCAAAGTCACCACAACACACGGGAAGACAAATGAACACGCGAGTGAGCATGTGCACTTGACTGAGTGCCTTGATGGAACTGGTACATGTGCCGCTAATACTTAGCGTTTGCCATCACATTCGAGCCCGCTGATTACTACTTGGCCATTCCACTTCCTGAGCCGTGTTGCTTACATAAAATCACAAACGGAAGACAGCTGTCAGCTACTGGTACTACTCGTCACGCTAAAAACAAATTCTAAAAGTCGACAGAGCTACTGGCTAATAACTCCAGTTACTTTAGCGAGTAAGCAAACGTCGCTTTGACGAGTGTTACTTGCATAAATTCACGAACGGAAGACGGCTGTCAGCTACTGGTACTACTCGTCACGTTAAAAACAAATTCTAAAAGTCGACAGGGCTCCTAGCTAGTAACTCCAGTTACTTTAGCGAGTAAGCAAACGTCCCTTTGACGATGTCGATTCGCGTAACGTCGTCGCGTCTGGGTGCTGAATAATTTAGCGCCCCTGACGGAAAGAGTCAAAACAGGAAAAGGCCAACAATCAGCCTTGTCTGTCACCCTTTGCCTTCGCTGCAAAGGCTTAGGTTGAGCTGCTTGAAAGCGTAGAAGTGTGCGGTAAGTGTGTGTGAGTGTGTTCCCTTAACACCTGGCCGCGTCTATCTTTGACAGGAGTGTCTGAATAAGGGTGGAAGTGGATAATATTGCGTTGGGGACACCCCTATACTCTACTGTTGAGAGAAAGACTGAGTTGTATTCACAGGCCTTACTCATTCCTACTGGAATGAGTAACACTGTACAGTCAAACCTCGGTTTTTGTCCATAATCCGTTCCGGAAGGCTGTTCGAAAACCGAAACCACGCTCTTTTTAAAATAAAAATGTTTACTGAACACGTCTGCTCACAATGGAAAGCAACACGAGGAAGCGTCACTTCCTCGTCTACCCGAGGGAGCGCCACTTCCTCGTGTAAGGAAGGCGAGAGGAGTCAAATGGTGCATTCAAGTGCGCTCAGTTTGTTCGAGAACCGAAATTTGTTCATCATCCGAGGCATAAAAAACTCAACATTTTTGGTCGAAAACCGAATTGGTCGCGAACCGAGACGTTCGAAAACTGAGGTTTGACTGTATTGGTTTAGAAGAACCAATAACTGAAACTCAAAATACATTTGCTTATTTCTCCTGGCAGTTGAAGCACTCGTGTACAGTATTTAAAACAAGCATTTAGCATTTCCTTAAAGTGTGTTGAGCTTGCTGCTAACAAACAACGCGAAATACCACAAACAGGCTAACAACTAGCATCGGCGTTGCTGCATTACAGCCCAAGAGATATTTCATCACGAACCGCGAAGCAACACGCGTAAACAGACGACATGACAATACTCACAGGCATGCTCTCGATCATTTGTTGAAAAACGGCTGATATAGCTGCAACGTACTAAGGCAGTACTTCTTCATGTCTCTCTTTGGCTTTATTATACAGCCTTCGGGTGGCCAAAGAGCATACGCCAGAAGGAGCATCACAATGTTCATTGAAGTACAGCAAAAAGTATGACCCCCCCCCCCAAAAAAAAAGTTTAATTCTGTGTTGCTAGATGTCATTATTATTCTATGATTTTTTTATTTTTTTATTTAAGCCTTCAAAGAACCTTCCCCTTTTCTAACCTGTGTTTTTAGTTCATGACACGCAAACACACACACACACACACACACACACACACACACACACACACACACACACACACACACACACACACAGACCACTTAAATTCGATCTAAAGAGTGAAACACCACATAGAAACCCATTGGCTAATTCCCCCACATGTTGCGGCCCCTTCTTATTGGACGCCGCCTCCGTTGTTGCTTCGACTCCGACCCAGTAAACTCGCATATGAACCAATCCCTGCGCTCTCATTGGCTGTCTCTGAGACACATGAATGGCGCTCTTGCTCCCACGGGACGATACAGTCATCCTCCTCTGAGAGGAGGAAGGAGGTGGGGGAGAGCGGGGGGTGGGGGTCGGGAGGGGGGGGACCATTCATCACCTCCCTCTCTCTCTCTCCTCATGTATTTCTCTTCCTGTGTTTTGGCTGTTGGGATTCTGCCTTTGTCCCTGCAAAGGTTTTGAAAGCAGTCCTGTGAACGTGCCCGGGTCAGGCTGATTTACCTCCTCTCAGACTCCAGTGAAAGTTCACTCCATCAGATCCAGGCCGAAGCCATGTAATCCCTCGGGATGTCATCTATCCACGCTGGTCCCTTTTTAGGGCAGAGTTTTTAATGTTTTTGGGCTGGGAACGCTAATTATTCTTACTTGCCGCTCCCCGAGTCTACGCGCACACGCCTACGCATGCACACACACACACACACACACACACACACACACACACACACACACACACACACACACGCACGCACGCATAATTGGGCTCAGACATGTGTCTGCTTGTTGCTCGGTGAGTAGGTTAAGTTGAGCAGCGAGGGGCCCCACATGTTAGTCCAGCTCACTCATCGGGGTCCATACAGCGCCAGCAGACGGCGTCCATTTCATCAAGTCCACGTTGTCACTTCCTGTGGCAGCTGTTCCCTGTGTCCGCTGTTCCGGGACCCCGACCTTCTTATCCCGTATCACCTCGTGCAGTATGCAACGTAATCCTACTGTTTGTCCTTCCAATGCAGCACTTAGTATGTAGCATTCAACCAAAATCGGCGGGCGGGGGGGGGGGGTTGAGGCCTCTATGTTGCTGAGCGTTGTGATTTATTTTGACCGTATTTTCCGGACTGTAAGTCGCTCCTGAGTATAAGTCGCACCAGCCGTAAAATGCATAATAAAGAACAGAAAAACATACATAAGTCGCACTGGAGTATAAGTCACATTTTGGGGGGAAATGTATGTGATAAAATCCAATAAAGACATGTCAACTAAAAAGAAATAAAAAATAGAAAACATGTTGAATAAGTGTACAATATGCTAACATTACACGACGCGTAAACGACGAACTGAGAATGTGCCTGGTATGTTCAAGTAACATATTAAGAGTTATTAAGATAACTATAGCATAAATAACATGCTAACAAGTTCGCAAAACCATCAATGCCACTCCAAATCACTAAATCCAACGGAATCTTTATCTTCCGTGTCACTTCAAAGCAACTCCACCAACTCCGGAGACAGAAGATGCAGCGCTTCCTCTTCTACGTAGCTTACATCAGACTCATCGTGGTTCTATCAACACAGGTCTAGAGCGGCCTCTTGCGGTAGAGTATAAATCTCACCCCCAGCCAAACTACAAAAAAGCTGCGACTTATAGTCCGGAAAATACCGTAAGTATCATAACATACAATGGTCGAATCAGTAGGTTTATTCAATTCATTTTCATGAGTGATAAAAATAATGATCATAATACTGTTGACAAATCGGTGAAACCCATTCCAACCACATGACCTCCAAAAGAATTTGCAATCGCAAGTATTGAATCGGTCGAGCATTTGATTGTCTGCCGCCACCATTTTCAGCGCGGATCAAAGTAAAGTTTTTTTTAGCACACTTCACATATACAGTCAAACCTCGGTTTTGGTCCATAATCCGTTCCAGAAGGTTGTTCGAAAACCGAAATTGTTCCGAAAACCCAAACCACGCTTTTTTAAAAATCAAAATGTTTACTAAACACGTCTGCTCAAAATGGAAAGCAACACGAGGAAGCGTCACTTCCTCGTCGACCCGAGGAAGCGTCACTTTCTTTTGTAAGGAAGGCGAGAGGAGTCAAGTGACGCATTCAAGTGCGCTCAGTTTGTTCGAGAACCGAAATTTGGTCGTCATCCGAGGCATAAAAAACTTGAAATTTTTGGTCGAAAACTGAATTGTTCGAGAACCGAGACGTTTCGAAAACCGAGGTTTGACTGTATAATATATCATACATAATATATATATATATATATATATATATATATATATATATATATGTATATATATACACAATAGCTGTGTCTATTCCTTCAAATTCAGCCCGATTCTCACTCACATCAGGTGTCAAAAGGTGTAATATTTACCCCCCGCCCCCAAACTCCACTGTACAGAGTATAAACTGTCACCAGTGACAGTTTTCCACTTTCAACTGCCATCCTTTTATCGGAAGAACAACCTCAAAGTCTACTTGCATGTCCAAAATAGAAATGTACCTCCACGGAGGGGGACAAAAGTTGGAAGCAGAAAAAGTTTGCGCATGCTTTTGGCGCGGATGCCAGTTTAGCCTGTGATGGATGCGAAGGGGTCAACAGACGCGACGTCACGCACACGTCGCAGGCGCCGATCAAAGCTCATTTGATCAGCGAATTCCATTAATGGCCACAAAGCTCGAAGGGACGCGTTCTCATACGCGCTCGCTCACGCACACGCACACGCACACACACACACACACACACACACACACACACACACACACACACGCACACACACACACACACACACACACACACTCCTGTAATTGAGGCACAGTGAGGACCAAGTAAAAAGGCCTACAAAGCGAGGACCACACACACACACACACAAAGCAAATCCGCCAGCATTCGCATGTTTGATCAGCCAGTATGTTTGCTTATATGAAGTGTCATTGTATCGAGGTGTCGGTAAACACGCTCAATCCCCCCCCCCCCTCAATCGAGTGTTGTTGAGCCAGCTGACCAGTGGAGTGCGTAATGCTGCTCAATCAAACCCATACGCGCATCTGATGGCATCGCAGGCGCCTCCGTTGGAGCAAAATTCACCCAAACATTATATGGTGTCATGTTTCACGTGTGAGCACCCGGCATCCTGCTTCTCTTTTAAAGCGATGTCCACACCGACCTAATTCGAGGTTAAGTGTCTGGTTCAAAGATTGATTGGTTTTCCTGGAAAGTCCACTTGGAAATCAGTGCTGTTATCGTTATGATGACTGTTATCGCTTTCGATGAGTCCGTACCTCCCATCCTCTTGCGTTGATTCCCTCGGAGAGGTGCTTTATCAGGGAGAGAATTTGGGAATGTTCGGATCACGCAATAGGACCGCAAAGTTGGGATGCGAAAACGCCGTCGGTGTCTTCGGCAAGACGTCACGTGCGAGTCCGCTTTCAGTCATCTGAAGTTTTACACCAACTCATTCCTCTGTCGTCTGTTGCGGTCCGTGCGGGAAGTCTGTGATTGTGGCTAAAGCAAACACGTCAATCCCCATTAGTACGCTATAGGATGCAATTGCCCTGCGGGCCAATCAGCCACAAATGTCACTTTGATTTGACCTATAACGGCGGATCTCGTTGAATGACTTAGCCTGATGAGGGAACGTGAAATGAATCCCCAAAGCTGCAGTCATCAGTCTCGCATATCATGTGATGGCTGGATGACATCAAGGGTAAACAAAGTGCAGCAACTGTAGGAATCACGTCCGTGCACGACGGTTTTTCCTTTGATTCCTTTGGCCAGAAAGACCAGCGGACTACTTTGAACCCTGGAGAACCCACAGGGTCAAATTTGGCCCCTATAAATTCTGCTACTCAAATGCTACCCTTAAACCCCAAAGGGTCATTGGCCCTAATCCTAAATTAGGATTAAAGCATTGAATATTTGGAAAAAAAACATATATTTGTGTGTTCAGTGAACATACAGCAATCATTTAATGGATAATTCATCATTTTCCAAAGAAGAAAAGGGTTCTTGGGTTCTCCACGGTTAAAGTGAACGTGCGCGTTATTTCCTGTCAAAATCCTCCTGGTTGCGGCTCTGGAACATCAAAGTGCCGAATGCCTCGTAAACATGACTCATTGTCAACAGGGAAAGGCGGCCACCGTGACTATTGTAAGTTCCAGGAAATTAAACACGACTTTTCCTCCTTTCTTTGTGTCTAATCTAGTTGTCCAAGATAAACAGGCACATAAGAACATCATCGAGATATTATCTACGCCGTGTTGTTGTTTTTTATTCTTTCAAAGCACCAATTCAAATATACTGACACCCGGCAAGGATGGGGGGGGGGGGGGTAGTAATCTCAAATAGGACTCGAGGAGATTAGGTTAGTTTATTAGAGATGAGCATCAGCAGTAATCCGAAACTGACTCAGGTCTGGTTTTTTTGTTTTTTTTCTTCCAGACTTCAAGAAGGAAATTGGCTAATCTCTTCCTGGACACCCGGAAAAAAAAGAAAAATGTGTCCGGGTAAAGGTGTGCGCCATGTGTCTTTTTGTGGCCGCGGCAAACGCATGCAATTGTTGGAAGTGTGACCGCTGTTTTACCAGCAACCGGGCCGCCGCATACGCTCGTGAAGTTCCTCCTTTTGTCCGGGCACTGAAATGGCATATGCAGACGGTAATCATTGATTTACTGTGAATGATTAATCCCGTGTCCCTTCCTGCCTGTTCTTTCCTCATCTTCCCCCGCCCCCCCCCCCTCTCCACCATTCCTGTTCTTTCCCTCCACCCCTTTCCAATAGCCCGACAAAGCGTGCCTGAGCCTCAGCCACCCTCATTAACCTTTTCATCATGCTGACCCCAGCTGGACTAAAGCTCCCTCGCACCGCCATAGACACAGTGGATATGAAAAGTCTACACCCCCCCCCTTTTTTTTTTCTTTCTCAAAAACCACATGTTACGCGATTATTACCCATAGTGCCGTCATGTAACCGGTGGCCTTGACGTCAAAGTGCAGTTGTCGTTTGCCCACGTGAAAATATGGCCGCTTCCGAACCGAGCGTGCAGAACCGGTGCGTGTTCGTGACAGTTTGTTTTGAATACAAAACGACAGATCCCCATCGATCTGGGCATGGCACACATCCATAAAACCGCTGACGTGACCACATCGAGTGACCCGTAGAAACGACAGTCGTAGCCGTAAAGGCAAAAGAAGCGTCCGCACGGCGAACGCATGGAACGGCTGACACGGCAAGGGGAAGAGTGTTCTCACGATGAATGTTCCATCCAGGTTCGATTTGAACTTTCCGTGTCCTCGGTATTCTGTTTGAAGTGCAGTGAGTGTGTACATTATGAAAAGTCTACCCGGGGATTAAGCTCGTCTTTGCTCTGAAACAATATGAACGAAACCCCCATGAGGGCAAAGACGTCTCGGCTTGAAGCGCTGAGCAAGACTAACCGTCTGGCAATGCTCAGTGGTCAAAAGTATTGAAACACATCCTCGGACACCTTTGGGAATGAACTAGAGCAGAGATTGGAGCAGAGCTTGGTCCTTGCTCGGCGAAGTGCTTACCAATGTTTTTCGCAACATGAGCAGTCGTGAATTCTCGACTTACTTTTGCCCTCCTACTTTCAACTCAGCCTGTAACATTATTTTACAGTCCACTTGTATACGTGTTACCATATGCATATTGAATAGAAATGGGAATGATCTGAATGCTAATTAATGCCTGCAATAAATGGCTTAAAAGCTACCGGATACCTTTTGAGCGGTCAATAGGTTGGCCGCCTCTTTTGTGGATCGGTTACGAGAGCTTGGCGTATCTTGACGTGGCTGACATGGCTCCTCGTGGGAAGGTGAAGTGCTATTGGTGCATAGTATCCGCGCGTACAGACCCTTCGTGGTAAGCGACAGTGGTAAGGCGCGGACAGAATGTTGGTTTTCTCTCCTCCTCAGACCGCACGGTTATTTAAAGAGCTGTTTTGTCATTGCAATCGGCGCGTGGTCTCACTGTGTTTCACACATTGTCATGGTGATGAGGGGCAGAACGAGTGAATCATAGCAGCCCTTCGTCTTCCGCAAGGTGAGAACTCATTGAGCTAAAACGCTCAATGGGAGCCAGGAACGAAAATCATTGTATCACTTTCTAATATCCCTTTTCAACCCCCCCCCCCCAAAAAAAACCTTGGTGCTCAGCGCGAGGGCCAGCTCTGTGCTTAGCGCTTACTAAGTTCTTACGAAGTTTGGTTTTCCACCGGCAAAGAGCTACGGCATGACATCATTGTAAAGCGTCCAAACGTCACTGTTTCCGTCAATGTTCACCCACGAGCGCATGCGCTATTAATAACAATAATAATAAAAATAATAATGCGCCGTTAGCATCTGCTAGGCAACTTAGCCTAGCTTCGATTATACAGTCAATCCTCGGTTTTCGAACGTCTCGGTTCTCGACCAATTCGGTTTTCGACCAAAAATTTCTAGTTTTTGATGCCTCGGATGATGAACAAATTTCGGTTCTCGAACAAACCGAGCGCACTTGAATGCACCATTTGACTCCTCTCGCCTTCCTTACACAAGGAAGTGACGCTTCCTCGCGTAGACGAGGAAGTGACGCTTCTTCGTGTTGCTTTCCATTGTGAGCAGACGTGTTCAGTAAACATTTTTATTTTAAAAAGAGCGTGGTTTCGGTTTTCGAACAATTTCGGTTTTCCAACAGCCTACTGGAACGGATTATGGACGAAAACCGAGGTTTGACTGTACTTGTTTGCAGTACATTACAGTCAGGGGCATGCAATCAGCAAACGCTTCTATCGTTCTGAATCATTGTAGATGATAACGAGGCCGGCTGCGAGTCGGCGATCGCATGCAATCTGGCCACATCCACCGTCGCGCTTCTGGTGGGACACAATTGTGCCGGAGTTTACCGCTCAACGGTGCAAAACTTGCGTGTGTCCGGGGAGTCGTTCCTCCACATCTGCGATCGTCATGATAACCCCGCCCCCTCTGACGTAGTTGGTGCCAGAGTCTGGCCCGACAAATAATTTCCAGTTTCAAGCACCAGAGCTGGAGTCAATTTCGGTGATGGAAAAAGAAAGAATTGGTGCTAATCTGGGCACTGGCAGTAGTACTCGCACAAGCGTGGTGGGAAAGGCCCATACTTGACCACATCTGAACACCACTTGATGTTCCTTTCTTCTTTATCCATCAAAGATCCTTGATGATGGAAAAAAGGGGCCAAATATCAGTGTCACAAGGTATGTAATATAGATAAACATGTAAATGAAGCCATAATGTATTCAGATTGCCTCTTTGTCTTTGTGTTTGGAGCTCCTATAGGTGATTCTCGCCCCGGGCATAACAATCATTCAATGTGTTAATGGGTCACACACTGAGCTCGTTAGGTATGCACAGCCCTCATTAGCATACAAATTCAATTAATTTTCACTGCAAAGACCAAAAAAATAAAAAAATAAAAGAAACAGCGAAAACAAAGTCTTTTGTTTGACACAAGACTCTCGTGGTCATTTAAAGTGATCACGTGACCATGTTTGCCCTGATCAATACGCGACGGCATTTTGCAGGCGATTGTCGAATGGGACCATTTTGCTGTCACATATCACAAACGATAGGGTCAGGTAATTGTCTCGTGCCACGAGAGGGCACGGCAGCCGGTTTTCACCCGACCAGCGACCGTAGTCAAAGCAACGGGCCACTGTGTTGATTGAAAGCCAATTTTCCAAGTGACGCAGAGTCCGACTGCTCACTCGAGGCGCGCTCAGCCGCACTCCCCTTCATCTGCCATCATGTATTCTGTGGGCAGCGCTCTTATCAAGGGAATTGGTAATTAGTGGCATGCATTGTGTCAGAGGACAGAACGCTGAATACCAATGCCATTAAAGGGCTGATGAGATAAGAGGGGTGTGTGTGTGGGTGTGCGTGCGCGTGCGCGCGCGCGCGTACGTGCTCCAGGGGGATGGCGGGGTGCTGCGGTCGAGCCAAAGCACGACTTCAATTTACATGTTTGCATATTTGACAATTAACCAAATTGATTTCCGTCGTGTGCGTTTGCCGAGCGCCCGCGCCGAACGCTGAGCTTTCTGGAGGATGTTCAATACCAAACCTATCAAACCTGTCCCATAATGGCGCCGTCTCATTTGCATAGCATTAATTAGACATTCTTATTAAAGGCCTAATTAGCATATATAGCGTTGTGTGTTTTATCAGGCTGAAAGCAATCGCTTTCCTTTCACTTGCTCTTGCGATCGAAGCAGATCGCAGTTTATGATAGTTTTCATCAGTTTGGGTGTCTGATGGTGAAATAGTCCCAAAATAAACATGAGGTACAGTCAAACATGGGTTTTCGTCCATAATCCGTTTCAGAAGGCTGTTCAAAAACCGAAAGTGTTCGAAAACCGAAACCACGCTCTTTTTAAAATAAAAATGTTGACTGAACACGTCTGCTCACAATGGAAAGCAACATGAGGAAGTGTCACTTCCTCGTGTAAGGAAGGCGAGAGGAGTCAAATGGTGCATTCAAGTGCGCTCAGTTTGTTGGAGAACCGAAATTTGTTCGTCATCTGAGGCATAAAAAATGTTGGGTCGAAAAACCGAATTGGACGAGAACCGAGCCGTTCGAAAACCGAGGTTTGACTGTAGTTTGACATAGTTCTTTGAGGCTGTCGTCGAAACTGGGCCTCTTCGTCGCATTTTGAATTTCGTTTCTGAAAAGCTGCCAAGCCAAATTTACATCAGATGTGAATGCCGCTTGATTGTACACATCTCAAATGTCATCTGAAATTGAAATATGATTGCCAAATGCCTTTTTTTATTTTGCCCAGCCCAACTAGGTGTGAATTCTGACCAAAATCAGATGGGAACAACTTTAGAATCTTCTCATTATTTATAAATAATACAAACCCAGGTTGCTTTTTTTGAAAAATGGATTTGACAGAATAAATGAACAAGGTTGGTTCAATGCTAAAGCCTCTGTGAGGGGAAAGAAAAAAAAAAAAACAACATTCATTGACTTTATTACAGCGCTATCAACATTCTACTCTTGAGTCAAAGTTTTACGCGTTCCTGATTGTACGTCTTCTCAGTGTGTGCCCCGCCGGAGCCAAAGCCTCCGCAGCAAAGGGGCCGAACGGCAGAGACCGGAGGGGATTGAGCTCAGGGGGAAAAACTGGAATATAAATAAAGAAGGACGGAGAACGAGGTGGGAGGGATGGGAACGGAAAGAAGGATGAGGTCAATTTGATGGGCGAGGCCTGCGCCGACTCGCTAAACTCATTCAACCTCTTTATTCCGAGCCACCTTTTTCCAGAAGTGGTGAAAGAGGATGAGGAAATGAAATCAGGAAGAGCCGGGGGGGGGTCAATGGTTAAGCAGATGGTTTGTTTTTATCGCCAGAGGACAAGACGCGACCTGCTTTATTGAAGCTGAAAGGTTGTGTCCTCCAACGTGGCGCAGGGGGAGGGGCAATTGCTGTTGAACTTCACCTTTGGCCCCTCCTACGGTCGCGCCGCGAGGCCTGAGCCGAGATTCGAACCGGGGACCGCTCCACTGTCCCCACCTCGGTGCCCTCATGGCTCTTGGATTGTGCAGAGTGATGTCACTTTTTGGGCAGAATACCGCAGTCCCACAGTCAATAGTTGCTCGTATTTCCGATGAGGCTAATCTTGGTGTTTGTTCATCGGCTCCTTTGAGGAAAGCCTGTTTTCTCGTTTGGTCTCTCATGTAATAAATGGCTTTTAGCGGCTCCTTCAGATGCATCAGGACTGTGCTTTTCCCCATTTCCTTTGAATCTCATTAATTTCCATCTTTAATGAGCTGGGCTCATTAAATGCCATGTGCCCAGCAATGTATGCAGGAATAATTGGAGGCAATTTTATGGGCACGATGCTCTTGTGTGCCTTGTGACAGGATAATATCTGGGCCTTGTTGATTAGTCAACTTTAATAGACATGACGCTTGATTTGTTTGTCCATCAAATTGTGTGTACGGACGGACGGCGGCTGTACCCTCGGGCTCTGAAGAAAGTGTGATGTGGGTCCGGGTGTGTGTGTGTGTGTGTGTGTGTGTGTGTGTGTGCGCGGGTGTGCGCGAGACAATCTAGCCATCAGCTCTTAACCATGTTAAAGAGTGAAATTAGCCATCAGCTCCAGTAAAAGCATGGCTGACAACCTGTAATCACGGTCGTGAGACAAAGCAAATCATTGAATGACACACACACACACACACACACACACACACACACACACACACACACACACACACACACACGTCAGATGGTGGTACACATCAAGCTCCCGACATTTGCTAATCTTGATAGTGCAAACTACGATCAAAGTTAATAATGTAGCTATAAAATCATTCAGAAGATACATTGGCGTTCGTGTAAGATTACCGGTTACACAGGTTTTAGTGCAAGTATTAATGTTGATTGAGGTCGTATAAATACTGCACTGTTGGTTTGAAAACTGTCGTGCAACACCCCAGTGTGTTTTTTAATCACTATTATAAGCCTGAACCTCAATTTTCTTTCAGATTCAAGCGAGATTTTGCCATCAGATACTTGTTGGGACGCAAATTCGTGAGCATTAGCGTCAGCTTCTGACTGTGTCGTCGTGACCTCCATTTAGCGTTAGCTCCTGACCCAGTTTTTGACATTTTATCAAGCAAATGTGTTAGCAAATCCCATAAATGGTAACTTCTAAATCGTTTTAGCCTCCATTTTTGTCATCGGTTCTTGTTACAAAGCAAATCTGTTAGCATCAGCAGGAGCGTTAACTCCTGTCTTTGTTGCCTCCATTTTCTTTCAGATTGAAGCTACGTTTTGTCATAAGATACTTATGGCGCAAATGTGTTAGCATGAGCATTAGCTTCTGACCGTGTCTTTGAAGCATCCATATTCTTTTATCGGATATGTGTAGATATACAATGTAGAGTCTTCGACTTGATATGAAAATGTTAAACAATAGGTTATGCTGCATATTAGTCCTATATGCTTTCCCTCGCTCCATTTCAGTCACCCCATCAACAGCACTTCCAAATACGTCTCGTCTACTTCACAACACTCGGCGTGTTCAGTTAAGTGTTCAGCTCCGCTTCAGCCGTTCTCCATTCTATATTTACAGCTTCCATAGGAGCCGTCTCCACATTTGAAAAGAACTAGGTGAGTTTTAATTGTGCGCCACAGCGAGACACACGCGCGACTAGCTGTGACATTTACAATTAGCTGTTGTCAGCAGTCAAAGGCGCTGGTGCAATTTACAGGGTGCTCATTATTGTCCTGAGTGGAAGCGACAACAATTTGATATGTTGTCAGAAAAGTGGCACGATGGTGAATTGTGTTTGACCTCGCTGAAGCGAAAAGACTTCATTCAAAACAGAAATGTGTATTTTTTTTATTTTTATTTTTTTTAATGAAAAGATGTCCGTGCTGAGAGGACAAAGTAGGCTTCTCTGATGTCTCTTTTTTTTTCTTTTATTTTTTTTTCACTGCTTTTTCCTGGCTGTAAAGTACCAATGGAAAATTTGGAAGGTATTATCAATTTCAACATCGCTCCGTATTTCCCGATGCATGTCAGACCCAATTGTCAGGCCACGCGAAATTGAATATCCTAAGCAATTGTGGGGAGTGGAGATGGCTGGGGGGGTGTGAAGAATTATTTTTCTCTCTATTTTCAATGGCAAATCCTTCCGTTTGATCAGTGCCGGTGATAGTTTACGACTCGGGAGGTTGAATGCGGGCGGTGGGAATGGGGTAGGTCGATTTTTTTTTGTGGGGGGGGGGAGTGTCTGGAAGGGTCTGCGGTCGCTTTGGTCTCCATGCTGTGCTTTGTGCACATTTGGCTGGCAGACAAATGTGTTGCGCATGAGTCCTCTCAGATGTGGCCCAGTGATGGTGAGTAAGCAGACCTCCGATTTTGTGTGCGCGTGCGTGCGAGTGGTACGAGCCCTGCCTGACACATGGCCTTGAGGCAAACAGGGACTCGGGGATCTAAATTACGCAGCGTTTTACCAGACGGACTTTTCCCTAAAGTCTAATTACAGGCTAAGATGTGGTTCCTGCGAGTTACATAACCCCTCGGTAAACCTCCAGGTTGAAAGTCGCTATGTTCAGCATGACATGCCGTTAATACGGAACGATAACCTCAAATGCGCTTTGATAGCTTTTCAAAAACAAATACGTAAAAAGCGACTTCAAAGCCTGCATATGATTTGGATGGGACACTCGCTTGTAATAACGGTCGCCCCCGTCCAGGCGATTTCCGCCGTCAGGGTCAAAATAGATTTGCCGCTGTAATATTGAGACGTAAAATCAACAGTCGAGCTTAACTTTGAGCAAACGAGACATGAGAAGTGGAGATGATGTTTTTCTGCGCCCAGTCTGTCTAATGTCTGGGTCAGTGTCGACTCTCAAACTTGTCGTGATGTCTCCTAACTCATTCACTCCCAAAGACGTTTTTTAACGTCTTTTCAGACTTGGTCCAGAATTGGCTGGTACTGAATGACTTTAAAGAGGTGTAAATCTTGGCGCTTGATCGCAATTAGTGATGATTAATGAATCTCTACGATTGGACAGATGCTGTAAAATGTTGACTCGGCGCTTTTTCGTGGAGCTTTGAGTGAACCAAGCACCTCCAAAGGGGGTGTAATCCTCATCATCAGCACACAGTATAGTCGCACGGTGAGCGCGAGGCCTCTCCGTGGGTGGTTTCCCCCTCCGCGTGCGTGCGTAGGGCGTGGGATTTAATAGGCCTTCATCATTTTTGCACCTCTCAGTCTCTTGAAAGAATGAAAGATTTCCCTTCTTCCCCTGCTTTTTCCTGCCTCGTCTTAAACTCCCACGGAACTCCCAACCTGCTCGCACTCAGAGGAAGTCCTTCCTGGGATTAAAACACACACGCGCGGATTGGCTCAGACGCAAACTTCCTCACCAGATTCGCCCCCCCCCCCCCTTCCCCTCACTCATTCGTCCTCCCACAGACATCCTGTTTGTCTCTCTCGGCAACCCAAGACGGCGAGGAAGTGAGTAAACAGTGGTGAAAAGTACAGCAAGCACAGACGTGCAAATGAAGAAGAAAAAAAAAACAGTAGGCCTGACTTTTTTTATGTGGACCAAATTCAGTGACAGTATGAACCAATCACATCATTGCTACCTTTTCAAGCCTGGAATGAGAGAAACCTTGTTTTTAATCCGTAATCGCTTTCCATTATCTCCCTTTGCAGCTGGACGGACGCAGCTCCCCTCATCCGTAGAGCGCTCTATCCAATCCATTTTACTCATCTGCCAATCTCCATCATTTCGATCTGGGTTTGTCTCTTTTTTGCCCCGCTGCTCCATCTCCCTTCCTTCCAGCCGTGGCTAATCCATTACATCTCTTAATGACTGTTGTTGCGCTCAGTAAAGGAGAGTGTAGGCCGGATTGGCAGCCTCGGCGCCGTAAGTGTCAGGCGCCTCACCTCGGCTGCGACTCTCAAGCCTTTTCAGTCACGCTCTGGAATCTATATGTTCGCAGAGAAAAAAAAAAAAAAAATCAAGGATTATTGGATGAGTAGAACAGGTTCGCTGTTGCTGCTTTTCGACTGGAAAACACCTCTTGATTCATTGCTGGTTTTCCGATGAAACTCCAGATAGGACTGCGGGATTACAATGGATTTGTGCCTGTGTGGTGCCGTCTATGAAGTTGTTGTTTTTTTCTGTGTGCTATGATTTAATCATTGTTTATATATCTATATATATCTATATATAGATAGATAGATAGATAGATAGATAGATATAGATATATATAGATAGATAGATAGATATAGATAGATATACCGTACATATATAAATATATATATAGATATAGATATAGATATATATATATATATATATATAGCTATATCTATATATATACGGTATATATAGATATACTATATCTATATATATCTATATATCTATATCTATATATATACATATATATAGATAGATAGATATATATACGGTATAGCTATTATATATTTTTCCGAACCGCTTTATCCTCACTAGGGTCGCGGGGGGTGCCGGAGCCTATCCCAGCAGTCTTATAGGCGGGGGACACCGTGAATTGGTTGCCAGCCAATCGCAGGGCACACAGAGACGAACAACCATCCACGCTCACACTCATACCTAGGGACAATTTAGAGTGCACAATCAGCCTGCCATGCATGGTTTTGGAACGTGGGAGGAAACCGGAGCACCGGAGAAAACCCACGCAGGCCCGGGGAGAACATGCAAACTCCACACAGGGAGGCCGGAGCTGGATTTGAACCCGGTACCTCAGCACTGTGAAGCCGACGTGCTAACCACTGGACTACCGGGCCGCCCCGGTATAGCTATATATCTATATATATACGGTATATATATATATATATATATATATATATATATATATATATGTACATATATATATATGTATATGTATATATATATGTATATATAGATATATAGCTATACCGTATATATATATATATATATATATGTATGACTGCATGCAAATCCTATTCCAGAGGAGCCGATTTTCCATGCGAGTCAATGTAAGTGAGGTCAAAGGTTCACTTTCAGTCTCCCTTGAAATGTTCATTCGACGTCAACGCAACAGTCTCCCAAAGTCACTTACTGAGTGGTTGCTCAGCCCCTCGCAAGGTTTCCCCGTTTATCCCGTTCACATACGGTATCACATTCCGTTTTCCTAGAAGTCCGACGCACGCGGGAACAAGCGCGTGACCGAAATGACACATTGCAATGGAAACGATTGTCTTATTTGCTGTACACGAGTTCAACCGCGCTGCCAGCGAAAGCACATTAAATTTGCAATCACGGAAATGCCGTATATTTGAATTGCATGTATTCAGGCGAGTAGCGTGTACATGTACGACTCGGTCTTACTGCTTCGATTACTGCATGTACGCAGCCTGCGGTCTGGAAATAGTCACGCATACATCTCGTGGTGTCATTTTTGAAAGGGTCACTCTGAGGCAAATTAGTAGTTACAGGCGCTGGGCTGGAACCCCCGCTGTGCCAGGCCCCTCTGATTTAGGATTATGAGCACTCCGTCCACATGACAAGTCTCTCCATTCATATGCTTTATGGAATCATCACTGTCGCCACCCGGCAAATGAGCGCAGTAATATTTAGGACGAATGGCCGTGCGGAACAATGCTTTTGAATATTTTATCACCCAAGCCGTAGAAATGCAGAGAAGGGTTGTTGCCGCTTCGTACCTCACAGGGAGGCGCCGTGATTCGTCGTCGGAGCGGACGCGCGGGCTTGTTTATATTGCCGGGTGCAGTTTCCTCCACGCGTTGACTGCCAGGGGGGGGGGCCGCGGAGCTGGCTGGGCTGTGGCCTCTGCCGACCGGCTTTTTGCACAGCGGCTGTGAGGGCACAGATAAGCGGCGGCACATACACACAGCGCAAACGCGCGCACGCCGCTGACGTATGATGGCGAGGCTGCGTGTGTGTTCCTGTGATGTTTTTGCAAGATTTATTTCCAAGAGCCAGGGGGCATCTGGGTGAGGTTCCAACAGGATCTAAGAGGCCAAAAGTTCACAGAGAGACGGAGCCGGGGAACGCGTGGCAGCGTGTGTGCATGAAAGCAAAAAGACGTGACAGACATGTGGGATGATGGTAAAAATATCCTCCGCCGAAGCACTGAACATCCTCACAGGCAGCACACTGGTTGGCTGGTTTATGTTATATAAATATAACATGTTCATATGTGGCTGACACAGAAAAAGTGCCACCGTGTGCCAGCTTTGGGTACGTCTGCACTGTCTAGTGAGATTGAATCAGATGTGGCAGAGAGACTCGCGCTCAGTACCTGAAGTCAAGGACTGTCAACGTAGTACCGAGTCAATTCAAGTATTTTTTATTTTCTAGCACCAAACGGCACAATAACCCACGTGAACAAGCCAATGCTGGAGTCTAGTCAAGGGAAGCTTTTTTTAAGATAAAAAGAAAAAGAAATTGTTGGAAGCGGGAAGTTTGCAATCCAACTGGAACTGGTTGACTGCCATCAACATGATGGTCAAATAAATGTCTCCCCAAAAATGCGACACATACTCCGGAGCAATTTATAGCCTTGAGAAATGCAGTAAAATACAGTCAAACCTCGGTTTTCGAACGTTTTTCTTCTCGAGCAAATCGGTTTTCGACCAAAAATTTTTAGTTCTTTATGCCTCGGATGACGACCGAATTTCGGTTCTCAAATAAACTGAGTGCACTTGAATGCGCCACTTGACTCCTCTCGCCGTCCTTACACAATGAAGTGACGCTTCCTCGGGTAGACGAGGAAGCGTCACTTCTACGTAGCGTTACATTGTGAACAGACGTGTTCAATAAAGATTTTTTTTTTTTTTAGAAAAATGGGTTTTCGAACAAATCGGTTTTCAAACAGCCTTCTGGAACGGATTATGGTCGAAAACCGAGGTATGACTGTAGAATGAAACAGATCAAACCATTTTTGGCCCTTTTTTTTGTTTTGTTTTGTTTTTACTTCGCTACAATGTACATTGTGATGATCTTCTGCTTTTTGCGCTGAAAAGTTCCGGGAGAACCGCCACCATCCACTTGGTCTTGAATGCTTGCTATGCTAATAGTAACTACCAGAAGTATGTTGTCACCTGAACTATTTAATGGACACCAGAAAGATCGAGACACGGCTTCGGAGCCTTTTTCTGGCAAATGCGGAAGAAGGTGTGATGTGTCGCTGCTCGTCTACAATTTTGGCTGCCCTCACCCAGGAAGGCGGTACACTTTATTTACGCTTCTAACAGTCTCGACAAAGGCGGCTTTGTCGAGACTGTTAGAAGCGTAAATAAAGTGTACGTTTTAAAAAACCAACACCACAGCTCTCCTTTTTCGGAGCTGCAACATGTATCCAGATCTATTTGAGCTATATTAGCCGACTGTCAAAATCTTTTTCCATTTTCAAGCATTTTTTATAAAGCTCCAGCGAGCCACTAGATGTCGCTAAAGAGCCGCATGCGGCTCTGGAGCCGCGTGTTGCCGACCCCCGGCCTAGCCAATCAATAAGAAAACCAAGCAAGAGACATGCCATAGCGATACAGCGACCGAGCTCAAGTCACCTATCTAATTCGCTGTGCCAAACAGGCTTCATCGAACAATGCCTGAATTGGCCACCAGGTGGATTTGCATCGAGGTACTACAACGACAAAAAAAGTTTTCAATTCGCTTTAGGCCGTAATGACTTTATTGTAAAGGCAGAATTTGGATGCAGCTCTTGCATTGCACCCGTTATGAACTCATTCACTCCCAAAGACGTTTTTAGACGTCTTTTCAGACTTGGTCTAGAATTGGCTGGTACTGAATGAGTTAATTCAGACATGTGTGTGTGTGTGTGTGTGTGTGTGTGTGTGTGTGTGTGTGTGTGTGTGTCTCCCCCCCCCCCACTCCCCCGCCACTGCACCGCCTCGCCTTCGTGGCCTGCGAGGCCCAGGCCCGCTAACCTGCGAGGCGTCTCCAGGTAACGAGCGGGCCACGCTCGCTGTAGCTTATTTATGGAGCCGCTGTGGTCTTTCTCTTGGCCTCGACACCTATAAATACAACGTGGAAACGTTAGCCTGCTAAAGCAAACAATTATCTGAACTCGGGAGGACGGCGAGAATATAATTTGCAGATTCAGCACCACGGCTCCTTATAAAAAAAGGCAATGCTTCTATGTTTAGACGGAGAACAGAAAAGTTTGTGATCTGGTGATGGCTTCAAGATGTAATTAGATGTTATGAGTTGATACTTTTTCGACCTCAACTACAGTTGTACAAAGGCGACTGCGGTTTTGTACGTCCACCAGCGCAGCAAGGCGGTTTGAATTTTCCTTTCACTCGCGCAAGACGGCCAACGCGCGTCGGATTGTTCTTTCAAATCCGTCGCAACTGGCAGATGTGGCCCTCGTTCGTATGATTCATGCTGCGCATTTGATTTACAATGTCTTCCTTGCTTCAGGGTCCAGCACACATCATAATAGTCAGGTTGTTGTTGGACAACTGGAGGTGTCGGTGAAATAGGCGTCGGCTGGTGAGTTCCATATGCAAAAATTGGACAGGTTTCAGGACAGGCAGCACACTCACGGCTCACGCACGCTGATGCGAGCAGCTCGTTTGGATCCGCATCACGGCTATACAAGGGGCTCTTTTGAGCGTCCGCTTTTAGCTGGGCAGAGCGAAAGCAAACAGCAGACAGGCGGGACTGGACACGAGCCCAGGCCCGGAGATGGGGAACGTGGTTCAACTGATAAAACTGTTATTACCGCGTTGGAGGCGGCGGGCTGGCACATTGCAGGACCCACAGAAAAAGAAATAAGAGTAAAAAATGATGAGTGAAGGAGGACATTGAGTGAGGTTTTTTTTTAGGAGCTTTTGGAGAATGCACATGTTGGAGTGAGCTGCCCACAGTATGAGGAGTGACCGTTTTGGTGCAATTATCATCACAAAATTAGTTCCACGCACAAATACACGTGACTGGCACTGTTTTCACCCATTCATCAGAAAATCATGGGCAGAAAGCCATTTTACTTCCCGAACTCCCTTTTTACATGATCTGCAAATACACAGACCCTTATGAGTCAGGTTGTCGGAATCACACCGGAACTGACACCATAGCCGTGGCTGAACGACTAAAGATTTTTTTTCGGGATCGGTTCTGACACTCTGATCCTTTTTCAGCACACGAGCGAAGCCATCCAATTTTTTTGTTCCAATGTCGTCATGATGGAAGCCATTGATGCATTTTGTTTTTTCACTTTTACATAGTTTTTTTGGGGGGGTATTTTTTTCTCAGTTGATGCTGATCGCACACGGAAGGATATAAAGTTTGGCTGTTTCATGTTCATCAAACTGTCCATTTAAAAAAAATTTAACCCCCATGCAGTAATTATCCCAAAATTGGACATTTCGGACACTTTGGACAATTTTGGACTGTTGGACAAATGGACACCACAGACAAAACAGTGTAAAATAACTCCACGAAGCTGAAATTTTGCATAGGATGTATATCTATGTCTTGGCCAATTCCCACTGAACATTTTGAGGGGTTGAAAGTGAAAAAAATGAAAAGTAAAAAAGTTGTTGCACATTGGAAGAGGGACATTTTTGGGACATAATACCCTTCATGCAGCCGCTTAAAAATACTGCATGAGGGTTAATGAAGTGATAGTGTTTTGCATGTGACGCTCATGTCACACTTGAGGTTTAAACAGACTGCAGGGAAGGCTGGAATTGTAAATTCCCGTGGCACTGGTGTAAGCTCCTCATGGATGTTATAATTCGGACTAATCGGCTCTCCCTGGACGACTTTGCGATTCTAAAAGAGGGGAAATAGTCAACGCAGTCTCAAATCGCCGCCGGTATTGGCACCTTGCTGGATTAGTCATATCAAACACGTTTCATTGGAAGCCAGTCATATAAATGAGCAAACATGAACGCTAAGCTTCTAAATGAATTAGTCAGACGGATGTCCTGCATATTCTTTACTCATTGACTTCTGTCCCGCACGCACTTTCTCGGGCGCTGGCGGTTCCGAAACGCGAGAATGAGTGAGCAAGCCGCTGAAAATAACACCGGCGAAGAACATCCCAAAAATATCCAATGCTGGCCTTGAGAAGCCATAAAGGTCAAACTCTAGTGCCGCTCGCTGCTGTGAAATCAAACGTGCTGCTCTGCCATGCTGCGCGCGAGGGAAAAGGAAGAAGAGGAGGAGGGATCGGAAGGTGTGATGTTGCAGCGCGGTGCCAGGGGAACCGAAAGGCTTGGCAGTCAGGTGTGAGGGTGAGCGCGCATCCCCAGTTTTTGGGATGAGAAGTCGGGGGGGGGGGGGGGGGGGGGGGGGGATGGGAGGCATCGGCGGCGGAAGCCGGTGAGCAACACGACGCCAGGGACAAATTACGTAGCCGTCACTTTCTGATGTTAATCAAAAGCCAAGCGCAAGGCTGATAAAATATTCAAGGCGCGTCTCAGGGATGGCAAAACATCCCGAAAAACGGCCTCCCGGGCGCATTAGCAGGTATGACTGCAAGGTGTGAGTCCACATTCTTCTGACAGTCCTAAACTAGCATCGTTTTGACTCGCTTTACATGACATTCCAAACGTGCAGGATTGTAAAAGTGCATGTCGAAAGATTGGACACCTTGTGCACACCTGCTGCTTTGTGCCTGCGTGGGTTTTCTCTTGCTATTCCTGCTTCCACTCACATTTGCTGAACCGAAGACTTGCCCCAAGGTGGGAATGGAAGTAGGAAAAGCTAGTTTCGGTGTTTCTCAAACTTTTTACACCAATTGCCACCGGGAAAAAAAAACCCCGATGAGCTCTCCTAGCGCCACTAAGATGATCAATATCAAATTCCATTCGGACGCCTCAGTGGTCATCTCGAAGGTGTTGCAAAATGGCCACCTGAATTCAAAAATGATCATGACAAAAGCCACTTTCTACAGAAGAGCTCGGGACAAAGACTTTGTGGTTGTTCACAAGCACTCTTGTTTAGGGAAAAAAGAGTCCAAGAAAACCGTTTCATGCTGAAGCTTGTTAGTGTGATTACGAGTGCAGTGTACACAGACTCTAGCATCATGCAAACAAAGCGACTCATGCAGAAGCTCAGAGGGAGGCAGCCCGCCTGCCTGCGCACCCGCGGGCTGCCGTTGCTACGGCGTGAAGTCAGTTGAGGTCATTATGAGGATTTTATGAATGCAAACCATTTCGGATAAACTATTCATGAAAGCAGGCTACAGTCGACACACTGATTAGTCCAACATCTCTTGGAGGGAGCCTTTAATTAGTCCCCCACCTAGCGTGTGGAGCTAATACTGCTTTTTAAACACAAGCGGAGGAAAAAAATAAAAATAAAAAGGCATTGATCGTGTGCGATCAATAGAACATGCCCCCCTCCCCCCACACCCCCGGTCCTTAGGGTTCGAATATTTATGAACACTGTTGCTGTAAAATGCTTTTCTTCTTCCATGGGCCCCGGGGCCTCTACAATTGTGTGTGTGTGTGTGTGTGTGTGTGTGTGTGTGTGTGTGTGTGTGTGTGTGTGTGTGTGTTGAGAAAGTCTGACCAAGACATCACACGTTGGTAGTTTTTTTCCCCCTCCCCAATGGCACCAGTCGTAAATAATCCCTTCCATGTGATTGAATGATGAGTTGATATTTTGTTTCAGTGCAAAGTTCATGAAGTCGCGACCAAGTACAGTCAAACCTCAGTTTTCGAACGTCTCGGTTCTCGTCCAATTCGGTTTTCGACCAAAAATTTCGAGTTTTTTTTTTGGCTCGGATGACGAACACATTTCGGTTCTCGAACAAACTGAGTGCACTCGAATGCACCATTTGACTACTCTCGCTTTCCTTACACGAGGAAGTGACGCTTCCTCAGTTAGACGATTATGGATGAAAACCGAGGTTTGACTGTATGTGTATTTATTTATTTATTGTTACTTACAAAGTACAATAGCAACCTACGGTATATCAAAGTAAATGCACGTCTCCTTTTTGTCCGTTTGCCATTGCCATGCTCACATTCTGCACTGTCGTATCTGTGACAGTGACTGTTGCGTGTTGTGGAAATGAAGATATGAGCATGAGCCACTTGGCGTGGCGAGTGACGATGTCAGTTGAGGTCATCGGCAGGTCCGCGAACAAATCTGCTTGCGTTTACCGTATTTTGATATATGAAGCGACTGAAAGCGCGTCACTGTCTGTTTCCGTGTTCGGAAACGGACGTTGGGAATCGGCATTTTGCCGTTACTTGGGAAGAGATCACGCCATAGATACTATTTGCACCAATGTGTGCGCTGCCTTGGCATCTCGTGACACTCACGAAATGAGACGAGGACGGTATCATCGGTTTAGGACAGTGGTGTCAAACCTACGGCCCGGAACCAGCCCCCAAGGAGGTTCGATCCGGCCCGCGGGATAATTTAAAACTGAAAAAAAAATGCACTATAGACACAGAATGAATATCCATCCATCCATTTTCCGAACCGCTTGATCCTCACTAGGGTCGCGGGGGGTGCTGGAGCCTATCCCAGCAGTCTTCGGGCAGTAGGCGGGGGACACCCTGAATTGGTTGCCAGCCAATCGCAGGGCACACAGAGACGAACAACCATCCACGCTCACACTCATACCTAGGGACAATTTAGAGTGCCCAACGAGCCTGCCATGCATGTTTTTGGAATGTGGGAGGAAACCGGAGCACCCGGAGAAAACCCACGCAAGCCCGGGGAGAACATGCAAACTCCACACAGGGAGGCCGGAGCTGGGATCGAAACCGGTACCTCTGCACTGTGAAGCCGACGTGCTAACCACTGGACTACCAGGCCGCCCAGAAGTGAATATTTTAAATAAAATGCAATTCGTTGATCATCCGCTAGGGGGCACACTGTTTTGATCACAGTAGAAGACAACATTGTTTTGATCGGGGAAGAAAACAGCAGTCTCAGTCTGACACCGAGATAGACCCAACGCAGCAAATGATATGAAAGCGCCAATCAATGCTTCTTGAGACCAAAACAAAGGAAAGAAATGATATTTTGGTGATTCATAGCACAGTATGGTATCATGTTAATGGTTCGGCCCACTTGACATCGACCGAATCCGTATGTGGCCCACAATGTGAAATGAGTTTGACACCCCTGGTATAGGATGTACAGTGCTGTATTTTGGGTACGTTTGTTCAACTTTTTACCCGTTTCATATCGAGCTGCTGTTCGCGGCTGGTGTTGCTGCCAGAGCTTAACTTAAGCACCTGCAAACGCCAGCTTATAAAAGAATAAAATTGCAGAATGGGTGTTTTGGCTCGGGTTTTGGGTGTCATAATACTGTTTTGTGTATCTGGTAAAAAGAAAAAAAGAAAAAATGTCGTTACATAGACACGATAATTAGAGAGCGCTGGCATAGGTAAGGTTGGGTAAATGGTTGGGTAAATTTGTGAGTTATGAAATATCTGTGTGTCTCCTTTATAGCCGTAATTACCGTCATTAAAACATGAGATGCACCGAAGTAGACGGTTGTAGTCATACATCTGAAATACAGTTGTGGCAACTCAAATCAATTTATCTGACTAATTGCTTCATTTCTGCGGAGAAGTTATGTTAAGAATGGCCCTCTCAGTTCAATTTTGGCAGGCGGATCCAAAACGGCTGTTTTGATTTGAGTTGACAACAACTCGCTGTCAGGGAAATAGAATGTCTTCTTTTTTTTTTTTTCTGGCTTGAGGGGTGACATTTCAGGATGAACCTCAAATGCACTGTAACCTTTAACGGTGCGCTTGATTCGACCTTCTCTGAACCTTTGAATGCGCATCCGTCTCGCCGGCGTTTCAATACTTTTTGCACCACTCCATTTTTGCAATTTTCAATTGGAGCAGTCCGAATGGCGTTCCAACGTCACGGTTCATCCCAATCTCACATTAATTTACACCCAAAAATAATTGGGGAGTTTTACGCGTAAATGAGCTCCAGCCGGAGCCGGTCGTATATATATACAGTGAAACCTCGGTTTTCCAACATCTCGGTTCTCGACCAATTCGACCAAAAATTTCGAGTTTTTTATGCCTCGGATGACGAAGAAATTTCGGTTCTCGAACAAACTGAGCGCACTTGAATGCACCATTTGACTCCTCTCGCCTTCCTTACAAGAGGAAGTGACGCTTCCTCGTGTTGCTTTCCGTTGTGAGCAGACGTGTTCAATAAACATTTTTATTTTAAAAAGAGCGTGGTTTCGGTTTTGGAACAATTTCGGTTTTCGAACAGCCTTCTGGAACGGATTATGGATGAAAACCGAGGTTTGACTCTGTTGTTTTCAGAATAATAACCTTTGCCCATTTGCATGGCTATTCTCCTCTGATAATCGCACCATGGTTTTGTAGTTCAATTAAAAATAATAATAAAAACACACCAGGACCGTATATTGTAGGCGGAGCCTCAAATCCCGAGACATGGTCCCAGTTTTTCCATTGCGGTGCTCAGTCGCAAAATGCATTTGGCTTTGGCTGACGATGGGAGGGTACTGTCGGTGCAGGATGACTGTTAAAACCCCAATTCTAATTGAACCAGTAAATGTGTTGGTCCGTTCACGGAACAAACACCTGTTTTTGCTGATTTTTGCTCCTTGTTGCAGAGCAGCGAGCTTTGCAAAAGCCAAATATGGCAATTGTTTTTTTTTTTTTGGTGAGCAGACACAGTTGGGCACGATCAACCACGCCATTTATTACCTCACAGCGAAGTAAGTAAACGGGAAATGAATTGCGAGGAGTGGAGAGCGGCACTTTAAAACACGGAGCGCAGTTATGGCTGCGGCAACAACGATCCGGATTCATGAGCGCAAACTAACCATTTGCATGAGTTAAATGTGAGCACAGACATGAAACGAATTGAATGATGTTGCACTCGGGTCCCCGCTGAGAAATGCCGCGCGGCAGTTAATCCGACAAAAGTTTCAGATGCTGATCCGTTTCTGGCATACTGATCAGCTCCTAATGATGATGTTTGACAATTAGCTGTGAAAACTGTGCGAATATTTCCCCCTCGTCTTGGCAGGCGCCCGGCTTGGCAGGGCGCGGCGCGTCTAGCGAGTGCGGCTTCCCGGCCAAATCAACATTCATGATAGACTATCCCAGATGGGCCCATGCAGATGGCCGCACGATCTGGCCTCAGTTGGGACTTTTTCAGGCCTCCCCGAACGGAGCGCAAAACGTATTTGTGAACCAGAGTCGACTTGCCCGTGCGCAATCCGCCATCTCCGTGCGACGCGCACTCGGCAAAAATCATTCACGGGGACGTTTTACTGCAGCTGTTATGTTTTTGTGGCGCAGCCCTAACTGCGGCGTTCATCATTCCGGGGCGCGGGGAGAACTACACCCGTCCCTTCTCGCCCCGCCTCACAATTAATCCACATCCTCCACGCTTGGAAGGGTTTAACACGGCAAGACGGGAAATGATTCCCAACTGTCCGGGAAGCCGTGTGAAAGCACGCACAGATTGATCGATTGCTTTGTTTAGGAGTCATAAAACTATTCACGATCAATCTCTCACACCCCCTCCCGGTCCTCTCTACCCAGACACTTTGCTGTACGGACGATTATACATTCGTTAATGCGCGGCTTGTTATGCGCTCGTCAAATGAGCCGCACTTGACTGGGATGCGCCGAACGGAGATTACGGCGCAGATGCCCCGTTGAGGGATCTTTTAATTAACGCCGCGCCTCCCTCCGCTGTGTTAAGGGTGCAAGGGAGCTTGGAGTGACGGCACGTCACAAGGCTGTGACCAGATTGTCAACGGTTTCAAAATGAGAGGGCGAATTTAAAAAAAAAAAAAAAGAATCTATCGCAGGATTTGCTACCTTGAACTATGTCGGCCCCGGCAGAGGTCACAGTTATTCTTCAAGTTTGAAGATCTTGCAGACTGTGCCGAAACTTGTTTTTCTGTTTGCTTTTTAAGCACGTGTCCATGCTCTCGCTGGATATAACTCCAGTGGCGTTGAGAAATACAACTGGACGTGCTGTCAGAGATCATATGCCCCTGAAACGATTGGGCTTCATATTAAAAGGCCCAGCGCCGCCGATGAGAAGCGAGTTGTGCGGACGGTTTTGTTCATCTCTGCTCAGACCTTGCCCGAGGCCGTGCGGCACTGAGGTAAATGTGGCTGGAGTTATGCTACGTATGTCCAGCCAATTACTGAATTTGAGTGTTTTGACAAATGAAAGACGAGGGCAACGCAGCACACGAACTCACGCAGGCAGGACTCCGCTACTTTTTGTGCCCGTTCCCTCGGCCCAGAAATTGACGTTCTCGTCGGCGTGGGTTTTTCCTGTTGATTGGTTTGTAATGTCGCAGACGACTGTTTTCGATTTCCGGAAGCTATTCTTTGAGTTAGTCAGAACTGGTTTAGCTGCGAGTCCAAACACGGAAATAAATCCAAATCTTCGGTTGAAACACAACTGAAACACGGGATGTATGGTACCGTATTCTTCCAAATAAATATGCACCAATACTACACACCGATACAACAAGTGTTATATTTGAGTGAAACTTGTGCCATGTTTAAGGCAAAAACTTTGTTATTCCTTTATGGATCCCCGGAGACAATTATCATTCAAGCCTTGGCAGAGGTCTCTGATCTCCTGTTTGCACTTGCTAGCACAAGTGATTTGAACACGATGTGGCAGCTAAGAGGTGTCAAACAAAATTTAAGGATATCATTTCTTTTAAATTGCATGTGATAACACATAGAGGTCAAGGAAAATACAGTCAAACCTCGGTTTTCGAACGTCTCGGTTCTCGACCAATTCGGTTTTGGACCAAAAATTGTGAGTTTTTTATGCCTCGGATGACGAACAAATTTCGGTTCTCGAACAAACTGAGCGCACTTGAATGCAACATTTGACTCCTCCCGCCTTCCTTACACGAGGAAGTGACGCTTCCTCGGGTAGACGAGGAAGTGACGCTTCCTCGTGTTGCTTCCCATTGTGAACAGACGTGTTCAGTGAACATTTTTATTTTAAAAAGCGTGGTTTCGGTTTTCGAACAATTTCGGTTTTCAAACAGCCTTCTGGAACGGATTATGGACGAAAACCGAGGTTTGACAATTATTGCAGTATCTCGCTGTTGTTCAATGTATTTTAAGAGCAGGTCTGGTGAGAAAGAAAAAGCTTGTTTGAAAAAAAAAATATCCAGATTTCATGCCACAACGAATAGAACAAATCAATTTAGCGAGAAACATAACCAAGAAGCATATTAGTTGCTTTAGACGAACTGCTATGGCGGGCCCAGATCTGGCCCCCGGGCCTTCAGTTTGGACATCCCAACATCTATTTTGTCATTCTTCAGGCTAACTTCCCCCATTTGTGTGTGTGTGTGTGTGTGTGTGTGTGTGACCAATCATGTTCCACTTTGGAAGCGCTCTTACAGGCTTACGCCGCGATAGCATCAATTATTGATCATAATGCTCGCGCCGTCGCCCAGCCAGAGTGTCATAATCGCTGGGCGCGGATTGGAATAAAAGATTCATTCATACGGCGTTCCACCGAGGGAAAGAAAAAGAGTGGCATGCCGACGCTCGATTTAGGTTGAACGCATGAGCCGAATAGAGAGCGACTATTCCAGCGGGGATTAGATAACACGAGTTCATCAGGTTTACCGTAATGTTTCCTCCCTGCGGCGGCTTTGCTGTGCATCATGTGCGGCTCTCACACAATGTCTAACCTCACTTAACCATGTGACCTTTCTTTCCCCCCCCCCCCCCCCACATCGCCGAGAAAGCAAAGAGACAGGGCGCAACGCGTAATGTAATTTGGATGTCCGTCCCCCTCTCGTCTTGTTTTTTTTTTTTTGACATTGTAAACTGCGCCGAATGTAATCTACCGCTGTGGATGATCGATGACTTGCTGCCACCCTTGCAGCACTTGCTGCTTGTTGTTTCGCATGCTACCTGCCCGCAATCATTGTTTGTGGCACGGATCGTCAAAAGGGAGAGCTCAAGGAGGGCAGGGATGGAGACTTTGGTGAGAATGGCAGCGTGTGTGTGTGTGTGTGTGTGTGTGTGTGTGTCGTCAGTTTTACTGCAGGGAAATCTGAAAATGAAGTCAAGCAGTTCTCGTGGCAGCAGACAAGCTGGTAATTAAAAACTACGGCAAAGTCCTGTGAGGGATACAGACGTGAAAAGTAACGAATCAACAAATGTTATTGGGCCGTATGGAATATGTCGCGTACGCAGCTGCGAAGCTCTGATTATTTGCCCACTGCTGCACGGCTTCCTTGCCTTCTGCTGGATTTACGGCTACCGTGTTCCCCCCCCGAATACCATTCGCCGTTTGCTCATCGTCTTTGTTGCTGGTTTTTAATTTTCGGAATATTCACCTTACGAACATTTCAGACATTAAAACAATACTGCGTGATTATAATAAGTAGTATTATTATTATGTATTTTTTAATACCGCCGCAAGTCCGATTTTAGTTGTGCAGTCAAACCTCGGTTTTCGAACGTCACAGTTCTCGACCAATTCGGTTTTCGACCAAAAATGTCGAGTTTATTATGCCTCGGATGACGAACAAATTTCGGTTCTCGAACAAACTGAGCGCACTTGAATGCACCATTTGACTCCTCTCGCCTTCCTTACACAAGGAAGAGACGATTTCTCGGGTAGACGAGGAAGTGACGCTTCCTCGTGTTGCTTTCCAGTGTGAGCAGACGTGTTCAGGAAACATTTTTATTTTAAAAAGAGCGTGGTTTCGGTTTTCGAACAATTTCGGTTTTTTAACAGCCTTCTGGAACGGAGTAGGGACGAAAACCGAGGTGTGACTGTATATTATTGTATAGCCGTAGTGCAGAGAGCCAGTATAAGCATGGTAGGGGTTTTTTTTCAGACAATTGTCTTTTTTTTCTTTTTTTAATCTCTTTTATGTTAAGAGTCACGTTTGCAGTGAACAGGCACTCCCCGTTTCAAGTTGAACATTGATGACAACAGTTCAAATTAAGAGTGGTTTCAATAGAACATGAAGTAACCCGTGGACTCCTTCTCAATTTATTCATTGGAAATTAAAACGACACGCCAGTTCCAACAATCGCATTGTTATTATTTGTCACATCTGTGGTTTCGTTTCGTTTAGTCATTAATGACGCTGCTTTCCGGCAAACGAGCCAGAAATAAAACTGATGCTGTTATACCAGCTATTTTCTGGAGTTGCTGAATAAAATATGCCTCACATCGAAAGAGCAAGTGCCTCGTAGTCACTCTAAGTGACAAAACAGGCATATACTCGGCTCATGACTCTCCAAGGACTCTGAAGGTACCCATGCAGGCAAGCCCCCTTGAGGGCTGGAGTCACCTATTTCGTTGCTAACTGCTAGCCAGCCCTCTCAGAGCGGGGAAGACGTCGCAGTGATGCTTCCAAATGGCTCTTCCACAAGCTTTTAGTGCAGTCCATTCCGAGAATGGAATTCATATACGGATGTGTCTGCTGCGTCGCGATGGGAATTCCACAATTACGGATGGGGCTTTCCAAATAAGGGATATCCGTGAATCAGCGCAAAAAAAAAAAAAATCTGTGCGTTAACAAGCTAATTTTGACCCCGGTAATATAAATCTCTCTCTCTCTCTCTCTCTCTCTCTCTCTCTCTCTCTCTCTCTCTCTCTCTCTCTCTCTATCTCTCTATCTATCTATCTATCTATCTATCTATCTATCTATCTACATATATATATATATATGCAGTCAAACCTCGGTTTTCGGACGTCTCGGTTCTTGTACAATTCGTTTTCGAACAAAATGTTCAAGTGCCTCGGATGACGAACAAATTTCGGTTCTCGAACTAACTGAGCGCACTTGAATGCGTCACTTCACACCTCTCGGCTTCGCTTCCTCGTGAAGCGACACGAGGAAGCGACGCTACAGTAGCGTCCATTGTGAGCAGACGTTTTTGTATTGTTCAATAGATTTTTTTTTTTAAAAAGCAGACGTGTTTGGTGAAACGCTTCCTCGTGTAGCGTCCATTGTGAGCAGACGAGTTTGTATTGTTCAGTAAAAAAAAGCAGACGTGTTTGGTGAGACGCTTCTGTTAGGGGGAGTGCAACCCCCCTCTTTTCAGAATGGTTTGCCCCAGCAGCACGGGGGAAGTGCGTGTGTGCGTTTGTTTACGGCCAGCAGTTTTCAATCCAGCGGCACATAATCAACACTCTGGTGTCCGGTGTCTCATTATTATGCAATAATCATACAGAAACAGCTTCCTCGTGTAGCGTCCATTGTGAGCAGACGAGTTTGTTTTGTTCAATGAAGATTATTTGTTAGAAAAGCAGACGTGTTTGGTGAGAACTACGTAATATCGGACTGTTATTTTCGCATCGTGTCTCAGCCCCTAATCATGGCACCAAAGAAAGCAAGTGGAAATGGTAAACCTGGTGAAGAAAAGAGGAAAATAGTGCGCAAAACTATAGAATTTAAGAAAGATTTGATCGCGAAATATGAGTCAGGTGAGCGTGTGTCTGTGTTGGCGAAGGAGTTTGAAATGCCCTGCCTACTGCCTGATGACAGCTGGGATAGGCGCATGCCCCACGACAGATAGAGAGAGAGAGAGAGAGATGTTCCTTCAATTTTTATGTTACTATGTTAATGTTAAAATTGGTGAAAATAAAACATATTACAGTTTGTTTGTGCAGTATTTTACATATTACCTGCTCTCCTATTACATATGTACAGTTTATGGTGTGAAATTATAAAAAAAGTGGTTTAAAAAAGTTGTTTTCTTGACTTGGAACAGATTACAAATTTTTACATTGATTCCAATGGGAAACATGGTTTAGGTTTTCAAACAATTCGGTTTTTCGAACAGTCTTCTGGAACGGATTAAGTACGAAAACCGAGGTTTGACCGTATATATATATATATATATATATATATATACAGTATATATAAAAGTTGGACATAAGGGGTGTCATAAGCTTTATGGTCTTTGTGTATTAAATATCTCCCTGATGAGTCCATAATGTATCCATCAATCATGATAAATTGGGGTTCACCGGACTGGGAACTCTGCTGCGCTCTCCTCAACGGAAAAAATTAGCATTCCAATTCCTCTTTAACAGGCAGAGGAAAATTGCCCCCCCCCCCAAAAAAAAAGCCTTCGCTGGCATATCAGAGCTTGGCACCTACCTCTACAGTAAGCCTGTCTTGCTGTCATTTGCCACCCTGACTTGTGACTAGCGGGGAGGTGTGCAAGACCAAATAAGGGGGCGCTCTGTGGTGAATAGAGGCGGCTAAAGAAGCACAGGGCTTAGCCGATCAGTAAGACACAAACTCCTCGCACCAGCGAGATTTCAGCGCCAGCTTAAAGGCTTCGGGGGAATGGATTTGGCCCTAACATCACATGAAATTGCTTCTTCAAAGTCTCCTTATCGAGCCGCACGGAAAATCTCCAAGTGGTTTTACTGCTAAAAAACATGCAATCACATTTCACACTTTTAAATTACATACTTAGCCATTTTCTTTAGCGGGGTGCGGGGGGTCAAGTGCTTAAAGATTTTGTCCCCTTACAGTCTTTTTCAAAAAGGTGCACTATTTCTCTTATCTTACTTTCACAGCCCAATGACTGTCCGCTCCATGCATATTCCCGTCAGATGAATAGGGATGGGCATGAGTGTAGAGATACACAAATATGCCCCCCCCCCCCACACACACACACACACGTTTGTAAAAGTGCACAAATAAACCTGGGAAAAGAGTGATGGGACGGTGCGCCTTGAATTGCCTCACGTGATAAGCACAAAGCTGAAAGCAGCACCGTAAGCTGGCTGTTGTTTGTTCACCTGAAATATGACACATCAGCAGTATTTCTGGTGAAAGCCACCTTTTTCTGCCGCCTTGACAGTCCCAGCTCCCATAAGGACACCAAACATGCGCACGTGAAGAAAAACCAAGTGATTAAAATTGGGCATCGTTATTTCCAAAACATCCACCGGGGGATTGCTTGACTCTGATCACAGCTGTAATCAAGTCTTCCCACTCTCAAGCCGAGCCTTTGAAGCATTTTCGAGAACAAGAATCTGAAACGATGCGTCGCAAAGTGATTTTAGTCCAAATATCTCTGGAAACTAAATAAACCTATACGATAAGATAACCTTTATTCGTCCCACATTGGGGAAATTTGCATATGAATATGAATCCATCCTCAAACAAAAACTCTTTGTTGTTTTTAAAATAACAATGAAAAGGCAATAAATATGGTGCGAAGAACACGCACGCTAGTAAAATCGAAACGCTGTGAACAGTGACAAACCAGCCACCGACAAAAATTCTTTTCGAACGCTTCGGAATGTGAGCTGTTCATTTACTTCCCCCACACAAACCAACACAGCCCAATCAGGAACACTGCACCTATTTATAAATCATCTTTACTCGCAGGCGACAATCGTGGCAGTCCTGTTTAGAGGCAGCGGTGTTAGTTACATTACACTGATGAATATCTGTGGATTTTCTCCTTTTGGGTCAAATTTTTACCTCGTTGTCAGGCATTGCCTATGCGCTCATATCATTTTTTTTTTACCTTTCAGACTGACTAATGTGCAAGCCACCAACAGCAGGATCAGATAAACAAGATGAGGCAGGTTGAATTTATTCATGAAAAAAAAATAGAAAAATCAGATTGAATGCTTTATGACTGCGGGAACCGCCCCCACCCCTTTCCCCTGAGACTCGACATTGATGGCAGTAAAAGACACAATCAATGTTGTTTGGACCGCTCCCTGTGAGGCATTCATGGTCCAAGGAAAAGGCCAAGGCACTCTTCATTGACGGCAGTCTGGAAAACATACATACATATGTGGACTTCATTGTTGGTATCCTACGGTTAAAGAAAGGAAAGGCACAATGACCACTGAAAGAATCCCCTGGTAGTCTTGATTCCATTGTGCCATGTGCCGGATGTAGCAGAGCGGCCCCAGAACATAACAAAGCCTCCTCCATGTTTCACAGTCGGTGGAGTGTTCTTTTATTCGTCTGCTTCGTTGAACTTGCCAGAAAGATCCACTTTTGGGTCGTATGTCCAAGGCAAGATTCTACCCAGAACCTTTGTGGCTTGACAAGATGCATTTTGCACTTCCGTCACTTTCGAATTTCTTTCATTGTGAGTTTCCTTCTTTCACAGAAAAAGTCCCAACTATTTTATCCATGTCGCGTATCGATGCGAAAATGACAGCGATTTGCGACAGAGTGGACTCGCTGCAGCAGCACCTTTCTCAGGTTGTAGATTGTTTGTGCCGATGGCTTGAGAACCACCGAGGGAGAAGACGAGCGTTGAAAGTATTTGTCGTTTTCCGTCTTTTTGCCTGTGAAGACTTGCCGAGCGCTTGAATGTACAAAATGATCGCAGTTTAGACATGAGTCGATAATGTGAAAATGGTTCTACAAAGTGACTTTTTACTGGACCAACTGTTTCGCAATGAGGACCTTCTTTTTTTTTTGAAAGCAGCTCAGTAAACATGTTTGATAGGAAGGTCAAAGGGTTAGGGTTGTTACAGTGAAGTCAGAGACCCTAAAAGTTGCACCAAGAAGAATTTCGGTGCCTCAAGTCAAATTTGGTGCTCAAAGGATGAGTACCAGTACCATCATGATGGAACTAAAATCATTGGATGTGCTTTTATGAGTTGGTAAGATAATTTTATTTCGCTTGACATGACTTGTTGTGACCAAAATCCACATGATGACCCACTACAACAACAAAGTGGAAGTTTTAAACACGGCGATGGCAGAATGATGTGAAAAACTGAAAAGGTACGCATTGCTCGACTATTTGGGTCATTTCTTTGCTCAATAACAGCAGAATGTTCTGTCTCCCTCTTCAGCCGGTTATATACGAATGAATCACAGATCCAGACAGAACATGACTCATCACTCCCCTGCTGTCCTCTACTGTTCCAACACTGTTCATCTCTGCCTCAACTTTTTTTTTTCGTCCTCCTTTCGTAGCGCAAATACAAATACTTTTCCAGGAGCAATAGACACGCTCACACGGTCTCGCTTATCGCCATCTGTGGACCCAACATGTTGAATAACCTGTGCTGCATAACTGAGGTCACATACAAAAACACACTTATCATGCTGAATGTGGGTCAAATAATAAACGGAGTCATTTCAGGTGAGTTTCCCGGAATCAATGGGCTTCTGTGTCTGAGAATGAAAGCTAATATTTGCCTCGGCTATCCCGTGAAAAGGGCTGATTGGAGGCCAGATCACCTGGCATGAGGATGATGACTAGGTGTCGTTTTCAGAGTTAATGAAAGTGAGAACTCCACTCTGACAGTCTGATGTAATATCTAGTATGTCGTATGAAAAGACTTTGATCATGACACGGGTTTTTGCTGACGTTAGCATTTGTTTTGATGGATTGAGGGCATGAGTGCTAAAACTCTTCAGCGGTTTAGATTCTATTTGGCCGACAGAACTTTCTGTGTTATCCTTGGAGTCCCTTCTGCCCCAATGTCATATGGTGTTCCACATGGTTCAGTTTTGGGGCCCCTGATATTTTCTTTGTATTTACTGGCCCTGGGTCCCAAGACATGGTATTTCCTTTCGCTGCCATGCGGATGACAGCTCGTCAGCCCCGTTTCTCGTGCCTTTCTTGTCCAGGTGTGCCGAGATGTCTTGTCAATTTTCTCGTATTTAGTTTCCTGCTTTGTTTCAGCCCGTGTCGACTCTTTGATTTTCTGTAACGGCGTTTTCTTGAATTTTGAGCCACACAGAACATGGGCAAAGCACTCATTCTAATGCCGTGGAAAATGGAGTTCATTTGAACGGACCACTTAGTTGCTTTGTGTTATTTTAGTACCTTTTTTCTGGTCTATAGTCATGGATGCTTTCTCACATTTTCAAGATAGAATGTCGCTGCCTCCTCACCTCCCCCAGTGTATTCACCTCTCATCTGCGCTTCTCTGCTTGCTGGCACACACACACACACACAAACATTGCAGCTTTGATACAAATCCCAATGGTGAACTTCTATCAACTCCAGCAATAACGAGCTGTCACGGCCCTCAGTGATCTGTCTGTCTGGATGTGTCAGTGTAGCAGGCAGGCAGACTGTACGTCGGTTCCCCACTTCCAAGGCCTGCCAGTCAGCACTGGGGGCACCTCAGACATCCCCGTGTCGGCGCGGGATCATATCTGAAGACTGACACCGGATCAGAGGGGGGGGAAAAAAAAAAACACTAATTCGGCGTTTGACCCCAGCTTCGTGTATGGAAAAATAGAAGGCCGAGGTGTTAAAGGGATGACAGCTAAATGCCAAATTGGTTGTCTCGGGACGTTTTCATATCTCAGCGGCTCCTATTTTAAAGATAAGAGACCCATGGGAGTTATTAAAGTTTCAGCCCCAGATTCATAAACATGCATTTACATGCCGGAATGAGTTTAAAAGGAAGTCGGCGGGCACCTTGAATATCTAAAAGTCACTGTGCTACATCGATGACGAAGATCAACCTAAATAAGGCTGTGAGATAAAACCTGGCTGCAGCCCGTCACAACACCCCTATTTAATGTATTCCCTCCACATTGCCTGAGATATATTATCGAGCCCTCCTTATTGTGGCGGTGATGAATGCGCCGCGCATTAGCTCCACCAAATGTGTTTCCCCTATTTCCACAATAAAGGCACCTTACTTTCTTCTGACCTTCAGCTTGGTTGCAAAGCCAGCACAAAATATGCATTGGAAAGAAACAGCGGCGGGAACATGCAAGACTTGGAGTAGATTGCTTCTCTTTGTACGGCGACATGCAAGAACATGCATCACTGTCGGCCATCGACAAACCACCAATATGCACAAATATTAAGTAGGATCAGCAAATACATGGACAAAGTCGGGATAGCGCTATGACACATGTGGGCCGTTTGCACGGGTCGCCTCTGTTACTTGATGAATCGACTCTTTCAGCCAAGCAGTCAGAAGTGTCGGATCTATGCGGTGGGGTCAGTCGAGGAAGACTTTGCGGTCAAGTGTTTGTTCATGTGTGAGTGTTTAAAAAGAGAAAAATCCCGAGTTCTGGAATCAGATTCTTTGGACAGATGGAACGGAGGTGAAATGGCGTCAGAGTGATCGCATAGGACAAGTAATAACAAGGATCATGATCCAAAGCAGACCACGTCTTTGCTTTGGGACCTGATTTTAAAAAGCCTCGGCTGAAAAAGCAATGTAAAAACTGGAAGGGAGACTGCAATCAACAGTTTGGTACGTTCAAAAGAAAGGAAGCAGTGGTGAGCTCATCGTCATCAAAAAAGGTCTGGAAGACAGCGAAAGACTTCTTCAAGTCCATGATCATAAAATCAATGATTGATATGCGAGCAAGCCATTTCAGCTCGGATAACTTCCAGCACCTGCTGTGACCCTGAACAGGGCAAGCGTGATGGAACTGGAATGCACAGATGGATTTTTCCTTGTGAAGACCCACAAGTGCAATTTAGTTGTCTGGAAGGTGTGACAAGTTGCAGAAATTGAATTTGAACTTTTATACTCCTTGTGGTAGCCCATTGTTTGTGCCCGAGCTGTATTGACAATTTTTGACAGATTATTTGAAATTGACATCAAGGGTTTTTTACAGTACAAAGGCAAGTCCCAATTTAGAGATGTACGCCTTCAGCGGAGTATCACATTGGGCCGTGTTATTCCAGGTAGCATTGAGGTCTACTGGAAAATGTCAAGTCGAGTTAGGCCCAAGGCAGAAAAGGTCCCCGACTCGAACTGTGGTCCCTAAAAGTAATAGTTGTTGTCCCCACACGGCAGAGGGAAATCCTGACATGCCTCTTGAATATTGTTGTATCCTCTTTTGATGTTGCTGCTCCATGTGTGTGATGGGTGATAAATACAGTCACAGCGATGCTAATTTCTGTTAGCCCGCCGATGGTGTTTTGCCTTAGATGTTAGCATCAAGCTAGCAGACTTCATTCGACAAAATTTGTTGTCGAATATTTTGGCGTTGACCTTGACAATGTTTCTCCTTTGTTTTCTGTGACCTTTTTAAAGTAAACAACTAAACAGCTTGAAGCTAGCATGCTTGGCTTCGTCATTTGGAAAAATACCCCGAGCGGGCGGTTCCCCCAAAGGCATAACATACGATGCCATGTCTCAAATTTCTTGACAGTGAGAGAATAAGAAGAGGAGAACTAGCGCCGTGTGCTGCTTTATTTACCCATGTGGTGCACGTGCCACCATGTGTGTGCTCACCTTTCTTGGTTTTTCTTGGTTGGCAAAGGTTCATTAAAGATTGATTCAAGCCACAAAGCAGAGCGTTGTGTTCTCTGGTCAAGGCTGCTCGGTTTCAAGCTGACTGCGTGACTTCAGGGAAAGCGTCTGAACACCAGTCGGGACCTAAATGAGTCAAAAGAAACCGCTCGACGACCAATCCCCTTTATTAACCCCCTGCGGTGTCGCCTCGTGTATTGAGCACCCCGCCATTCCGTTCTAATGGCGTTGGGTCATCAAGCGGCGCTCCGGATGGAAAACAAGAGAAACAAGTATTGATTTGAAAATGTCTAGTTCTGTTATTTTCAAAGCTTTCATCAGCTTTTTTTTTTTTTTCTTTTGGTCCAAGCCAGCAGGACCTCAAGTTATGGTGCTTTCTCAAACAGTGCTGTAATCAGCGTTTCTTTTACCTGCGTGCCTGCGTGCGTGTGTTCATGCATGTATCAAATTTCGTCAGGCCGCAGAGTACATACGAGGCGGCGGGAGAGTCGTATATCTAGCCAAGTGCAGCCAATAAAGTATAATTCATGAGTGTTACAGTGGCCGTGGATCGTAGTCATTACTCTTGTGTTGGCGTGCATGTTGTATATCAGGGCTCAAAACAACAGCCTTCATCGCTCTATTGATTGCCTGACATCTTCTGAAGCCTGATATTTTTTTTTTTCCCTTGGTAGAGTGAAAAGGAGGAAAAGATGGATGATGTAAGAGGAGTGGAAAAAACGCTCTATGTCTTAATAGTGCACTGTGTGAGACACGTCTATATTGTTTCGCGGGGAGCCGGACGCCAGCGGAGTAGCGGTTCAGCCTCATTTCCCCCGTCAGAGCCTAAATCCAATCTTGAGGCCGGTGGTGATCTACGGTACAGTGTCCCATGTTGTTCTTCCAAGCGGACAGTGTGCCGCATTGTTTTTTATGCTCGTCAGCAGAAAAATTCCTCGCTCGGCCCACAGTCGCTTCTCTGTGGACGCTAATGCGGCGCACGTGAATGAACATTTTCATGTGATCGCCATCCGTCTTTTTCTTAGAAGAGCCCCAAAGGCTGGCTGGCCTCAAGCTGCGCGCTGCGTCTGCTTTCGACACTCCGGCCCCCTTCGACGCCGCGTGTCTTTATTGGCGCCGTGGCGTGCGATGGGCCTGACTGACACAAATACATCAGTTGGGAGTAATCAGTCACAGGATTATTGAGACACCTTGCCATCACAGAGTGTCCGTGGGAAGACTTGTTCATTTGGGGGGGGGTGACTTGTTCCACATCATTCTATCAACTGTCAGTCAAAAAATGGAGGCTTTTTCTCCATCTATCCATCCATCCATCCATTTTCCGAACCGCTTGATCCTCACTAGGGTCGCGGGGGGTGCTGGAGCCTATCCCAGCCGTCTTCGGGCAGTAGGCGGGGGACACCCTGAATCAGTTGCCAGCCAATCGCAGGGCACACAGAGACGAACAACCATCCACACCCACACTCACACCTAGGGACAATTTGGAGTCTTCAATCAGCCTGCCATGCATGCTTTTGGAATGTGGGAGGAAACCGGAGCACCCGGAGAAAACCCACGCAGACCCGGGGAGAACATGCAAACTCCACACAGGGAGGCCGGAGCTGGAATCGAACCCGGTACCTCTGCACTGTGAAGCCGACGTGCTAACCACTGGACTACCGGGCCGCCTTTCTCCATCTAGTAACTGTCTTATAGTGACACATCTCTGCATGTTGGAGGTATCAGAGCCAGATTCCAATTCTGAGCCGAAAGACATTGACTTACCTGAGAATCGGCCTCGTTCTGGCCAATCTGCACCTGACTGACGCTCGAGTTCTTGTAAAGTAGCCGAGGGAGAATGAATGCCTTGGATGCGTGTCAGGTCAGGTGGGCTGAAGCCTTTGTCACGATAGGTGTATAATATTGGAATACAGTAATCCCTCGTTTATCGCGGTAAATGGGGACCAAAACCACCCGCGATAAACGAAAATCCGCGAAGTAGCGACCACCCCCCCCCTTCCATATAGACATACATGTACATAATATTTATAAAGCTAAATTTCATGGTATACGTGCATGTAGAAGTCAATTTTGAAGTAATTAACATGACTTAATGCTGGATACTAATATATTTAAACATGGATAAGTTAGGTTAGTTTATGAATAACAAAATACAGTAAACATATCCAAAAAAAAATTTTTTAATTCTCGGTCTGCGAGAAGCTGTGAAAGTCAGCAAAAACACCAACGAGTCACATAGAGCAACATATACAATACTGTGCGACATGTATATGAAAAAAAACGTTTTTTGTTTTTTTTGTGGTTTTTTATGAATATGTTTGAAAAAATCTGCGATGCACTGAAGCCGCGATAAACGAACCGCGAAATAGCGAGGCATCACTGTAGTCAAATATTTCCATGCGTGACAGGATTTTCCAAATATTATCAGTGGGAATTGGTGGCTGCCACGAATGTAATCCTTTTGAAGTTTTCGCAAACCTGTCCAGCTGTCCGTTGGTTTTTCAGGCCGTACAAAAGGGGCTTTTTTTTTTTTTTTTTAATTTTCCTGCCATATGGCCCCGAAAGAGGTCCTGCGGGGATGCATCCTCCAGCCAGAACACGCACCTTAACGACGGTTTCTGCATTCGTGTCGCGGCACCCTGCCCGATGTTGTAAGCGTGATTCAGTACAATAGCATTTTACGTGTCCCCGCAGATGAATCAAAGAGCATGTGTGCGCGTGCGAGTCGTGTTTTTGGCCTGATTAGAAGTCAAACGGCAGCCACGGGTCAGCGCGGCCACGGCTTCCATTTGAGAACTCTCATTGAATTAGCAACCGCGAAATGCTAATCCACTGCGTCGCAAAAATCGTTCCTTTTGCCACCGTGTGCTTGATTTCCAAAAAGAGCACTTTGCAGCGTGCTTCCAGCGTCGGGATGTCTGTTCGGTGCCGCTCCGCTGACTTTTCTCACATCAGCACTCATTCAATCGTTCTTTACTCCGTCAAGCTCCTCGTGGACCGCTCGTGAAGTCGATGGAACCTCAGATTTTTATGCCGGCGCCTGATCTACAGCCGTATTAAAGAGGGGCTCTTTCCGTTGGACGAGCGCGGTTTAATCTAAATCTAAAGATATGACTCCCCGGAGGACCCGCCGCTGTAATCATGTCGGACCGACGACGGGCCTCGCTGTCACTCTCTCTCCATCTCATTGGATCATCATCCGCATTGCAATTATTTTGCAGATTTGGTTGCTATCTGGATCCCGGGTGATCAGCAGCAGTCGCGGGATGAGATGCTACGTCGCTACATCTTCTCACCGTGGTGCACTGCGTAAAATGCAAAGAAATCTCACGGCGGTGAACGCGGGTGCGCGCGGAGTGAGGACGATTAGTCTCACAGTACAGTAAATGAATTTTAACGCGCATGCCAATATTGTAAAGTCACTTTCTATTACTTCATCAAGCAGTCATGCTAATTGTGTAATAGGCTCGTATATTTCCTTGCTGTCGACTCTCATTTACATATTCAGACCCCTTTTAATGAGGAAGGCTCGATGAAAACGGAGGATCGGGCCGACATGGACCCCTCGCTTGATATCAGCGATTGATTTATTCTTCACGTCGGATTGATACAAATTCCTGCCGGTGATTGTCAAAGCTTTGGATTGAATGGCATATTTGAGTTAAACAGATGCAAAGAAGTCCTTCTGCGGTGACGTTTTAATTTTCGGAGCTGGACAAAGAATGTGCAGATTCTACAAAATGAATAAAAAGTGGAAGGGATGAAGATGCGTTTTCGAGGCGAGTGAAGCCCGCGAGGTTATTTCTTCAGTGGCCTCTCTGCAATGATGCAGAATGATGAAAATAAGTGTGACCATTCGACAAGTTAATTTGATTCGCTCAATGTTTTCATCCCACACTGAAGGTCCGTTGTTCTGTTGCTCTTTTTTTATAAGTATTCCGGAGGGTCTCCCACCCGCACACATGAACACACAATCATGTTTTCATCGCTTCAAGGGCACATTTCATTGATTCACATCAATTTCCTCGGGGCTTACCCAAACCGTAATCGTTGGAAGTGTATTCATTGTTCGCAAACAACAGCGTATGTGCAGTATCCACAAAGCGAGCGAACGAGAGCGCCCCCACTTCATTCACGGAGTGTCACAATTTACAACCAAAGGCGAATCCTGATAATGATGGACAGAACGCAGGGTACTTTTGGAGCGTGAACCAAAAAAAGGCATTCGAATCACAGCCTGGCTGTCATTTTGAAATTGAATTATTTATTTTCAGATGAATATCAGTTTAGCATTTCAGACTAATATGCGTCACCACAATGACGTGTCAAATGACATGCGCCGGGGCCATGCGCGTCATGTGGTCAACGCCGCCTAATTTGTTAACCGCACGACAATTCCAAACCACAAAATCGCCAAAGGAAGAAAAATAGAGCTTTTAGACTAACAGTCGCCGCTCTTGTATCAAGAGCCTATTTTATTGATGTATCATATGACTTCATTGAGCGGTGCCTTCACCACATTCAGAACTCAAAACACTTGTATGTCAATCGTCTGATCCCATTGAAACGAATGGAAAGGCCATTAATCTGTTCTTGCCGCCCCCCAAAATCGCAACAAAAACTGTTGGAATGTGATTACTTCACAGAATTAACACTTTATATGAAAAAAAAAATCATATATTTTTACTTTATTTTTAACAAACTGGAATTACCTGTTATATTAAACATATGGACACAATCAAGAAAAAAAATGCACAATTTGAGTTTTCTTGGAGACACAGAGCTTTCTCTCTCTCTCTCTCTCTCTCTCACACACACACACACACACACACACACCCGCAGAGAGATGCATCTCCACTGTTCTCTTGCTCCATTCACCCCTCCCTCTTTTCACGAAAACAACACAGGACTCCTCTCAGCCGCCAGCAAAAAGAACAAAATTTACAAGAGGAGCACAGTGGATGAGTAGCGCTGTTGTGTGCCGCTGAACAGCACCCTTTTGAATGCAAAACCAAAGGTCAGGGCACAGCTCCCAAAGCCTGCAGGCCTCTTTGGTGCTTGTGTGCATCCTAGAGTGTTTGTGCATGTATTTGCGTTCCTCCGCAGTGTGTGTTTGGGGGGGGGGGGGTCGCATAAAGCTGCGCCTTGTTAAAATTGCGGCTAATTCGGTGCCATATTGTGTTTGATTTGGACTCAACTGTTTTTGTGGCACATGACAGTCTCATGACAAAACAGCATGTGGCCAAGTCTGTTCATACCCATTGCAAACTATCACGTTTGGCTCTACGGTGTCAACCGTGCTTGCACGAGGGTGAACACTCGGGGCCCTTGTATGGCGATCGAGATGCGGAGATGGTGGTGTATTTTCATTCCATGCTATCCCATGATCTTCTTTGTCCAGTTCCATTAGCAAAAGATGCGGTCAGGGTGTGTGTGTGTGTATGTGTGGGTGGTGGGTGGGGGTGGGGGTGGGCGGGCTTAGTCAAATTAGACCAGTCATTTCCAGCATTCATTATTTTCTCAAATCAGAAGAGACGCTCTTCATCGAGAGTGTCAACTTCTCTCAGCTCGTCGGTACACCGTTGCTAGTGTTAAGCTATCGGAGGTACGCTAATCTATGTGGTTCTTTTAAATACACGAGGTGTAATTCTCTTTTATAATTCCGATGCCATATTAAACCACTGGCCTCAGTAATAAATAATTGCTCAGTGAAAATGGTTTCGTCGAGACATTCAAGAGTCTTTCTGAGACTCTTAATCCAATAGAGAGAGCACATTTTTCAAGTTAATGTCTCCAGTTAAGACTCATAGGCATCTATAAATCCCAGTTAAATGTGTCTTACATTGACGTTAAAAGAAGAGGGAAAAGGGAGCAACGCATTACCCGTATCTGCCGTTTTCGGAGCACGAATGCCCATTAGTGAATCACAAGATATTTTGATCGCACAAATGTATTTCTTGGAACCATAGCGATGCAATTTAAGAGAAATGAGCCGAAAGAGGTGGTGACCAGGATGTTAAGGGTCAGATGGAATTTTGCCCGCCCTTATTTTGGTTGATTGAGAAAATATTTAGTTTCAACACCTGTATTTGATCTCATTAGATTGTGTTGGTGGCAAGTGGGTGTTGACACAAGACAGACATGCAAGGTGCCGCCCACCGTGAAGACTCTGGAGGACCTCAAAGTAATAACCTTTCAGCATCCACATGGCCGCCTGAGTGATAGGTACATACAAGGCGGGACATAACATTTAGGATGCGCTTCTATAAAAAGTCGATTGGATGAAAGGGCATTAAGGAGGCTCCGATGGCTTCCAGGATACGGAACGTGACAATTGATGCTGCACTGTGAAGTACTGAAGGAAGAAATGAGCATCTAGGTCATGGGAGACTGTGGAAGCACATAGTGGCACTGTTAACTACCAAATAAATCCAGACACATTTTGGTGAGTGACAACGCACTTTCGGGCTCGGGGCGGAACATCAAAACGTCATTTGTGGCCCTGGTGAGGAGGAAGAGGAGGAGTTGAGGGCGGCGAGAAGGAAAAGTGTTTCATCGTCAGTCTCCAAAAGGTGCAAGTCGGTAATGGGTGCTATCCGCCTTCAAACGTTTCCATCATCACGACACTTGGCAACCCCCTTGCCACCCCCCACACACACCCCACTAGCCCACGGTTGCAAGGTAATAACACTTTCATGACCAAGCCGGCCAGTGCGAAAGGCAGAAGCCTGGGAGGTCAACGTTCAGCCTCTAAGGGACCCGGAATCACGTCACGACGCACTTATCCTCCCGTTCCAAACAGATGTGCGTGCATCTCCGTTATGTATTTATTTATTTATTTATCGTTGCTCTTGATACCTTTTTGAATGTGGTGTTTAGGAACCTCTCCCTGATGTATACAGCCAGTGGCAAGGTGAGAGTCCTTGTGCCTTCTTAATTCAGTCCGCCTGGCTGAGTGCACTGGCACGAGAGCAGTGATGGATGACGCAAGGCTCATTAGGAAAAGACAACAAAATCAATAGAGCAGCCACAGAGGTGTTCGTGCTTCACACACACACACACACACACACACTCACCAGTCAGGGGGGAAAAAAAACAAAACACTGATTGTCTTTTCACTGACAGAAGCTTGTGTGAAATTTGGGCATTCAAGTGTGTGGCCGTTACGGTGTGAGTGACTGATGGACACCTCATGGATAATGGATAGAATGTAATATACGACGGGGCGCCTCTCCTTGTTTGTGCCAGACACAGAAAGGATAACCGAGGACATTCAAAGGGAAAGCGGGCAGACACAGGGTTTTGCTTCAAGTGTGACCGCTTTCTCAAAAGCGTGATATTGGCGGAGGGGATAGAAAAGTCATTGTTGCAAGATTGGTGATGTGCCGATACATCAATTTTTTTTGTTTTTGTGAACACAGACTTCCTTTTTTGCACCGAGATACTGGTTGGAAAGCCCAAGGGCAATTTAATGCCAAAATCAGATTTGGGTTTTTTTGTTTTGTTTTGTTTTTTGTAACTGTTTGCATGTCCATTCCAAGTAATAAGAGCTTTGTCCGAAAAGTTTCAAGACTCTTCTCAACAAAGTTATAACGTAGCATCATGACATCATTGTGCTTTCATTGTCATTCAGACTTAAAGAGGTTGGGTTGTTTTTTCCACCTTACATTTATTTGTGCTGTTTGGGCATATGTAGTTGTGATACGTCACCAGTCGGTATAATTCGATCATGTCGACCTTGAATCTGCGATGAGGCCGTAGTCTCATTGGCGGCTATCGGATACGCATCAGATTTGTATCCATTTGGTGCTGGCCTGATTCCGATCGGATGATATCTGGTTCCATGTCTTTGTTTTCTTCTGCTTAAGCTGTCATGATGGAGAGCAGGGGTGGCCAACCCGCGGCTCGCGAGCCGCATGCGGCTCTTTGGCTAGTTCTTTGCGGCTCCCGAGCTCTCACGCGGCAAGCGTCGAAAAAGCGTCGAAAAACGCCTCGGCAGTGGCGATGCCATTCAAACAAGGCGCTAACTTCCCAGAACGTACTCCGTCAGCCTATCATCAATCCCGTTACTTGTTTGACATAGAGGCCAACCAATCAGATGACTGCATCACCGCTCATGCGCAAACGACGGCGCTAAGCGCTAAGCTAGTCAGCGAATTACCTCTGATTTGAAGGCAGGGGTGCCCAATACGTCGATCAGGATCGACCGGGAGCCAGCGAACTGGTCCCAAGTCGACCGCAAGTGGTGGGACGAGGAAATGGGTGGGGGAAAAAAAAAATATTTTTTTATTTGTATTTTAGCTTTCATTCATTTTCGGCCCATTCCGACTGTTGCTCATCGTGGTAAGCGTGCATATGTGCACTGGTGGGCACCCGTGTGAGTGCGTGCGTGTGTGTGTATGCTTGCACGTGCGCGATCAGGTCGTTGGTCGCTCCAAAAGTCGATCTTTGGCCGAAAAAGTGCGTGCGTGCGTGTGTGTGTGCACGCGCGTGCGCGAGGAAGGATATGATGTGGCTCTTTGCAGTAACTCAGTAAAAAAAATTGTCTCTTCGTCTCTGACTGGTTGGCCACCCCTGATGAGGATATCAGAATTGTGTCATTTATGTTTAGATATACACATACTACATTTGTTTTTTGTTTTTTAATTAGTTACTTTGTTGTGACTAGTTACTCCCTGCGTGTCACCAATCACCGTTTTCTTCATTTCAATTGGTGTACAAAACACAATATAACCTTGTTAAGGCCCCAAAACTAGTTGTGACGATTTGTTGTGTTTTGCGAATGACAACAAAGGCTCCCAGTTTGCTCCAACTTTGATGACGGAGAACTACAAAATCATTCCAAACTTTTGGATGTGTCACATTTTGTAAATATTCATATTAAACACAGTTTAAAAATACAACGAATTTTGACGTGACTGTTCCTCGCCCCCCCCCCCCCCTACCACCCCCACCCAAGGGATTTGAGGCGATAAAGTGCACATGCTTATCTGCAGGATGGCGGTGGCAATTTTATGATAGCGCACACGGCCGAGCTGCAGGCTGCGGTACGCGACGGGGGTAAAGATATTGCTTCACAGTTTGCTGTTTGCGGCCTCGTACGCCGCGCATATCTTCCTGTGCACTTTGCTGTTGATTTCCCAGTTTGACTACAAGCGCCTCAGCAGCGGCCAGCAGACTGTTACACTTCTCCACTTCATTCCCGGCAAAAAAAATATATATTTCATATCGTCCCCGCTCTTTCTGCTAGCATATTCTCATCCGGAATACGGAGCGGACCGAATGGAATTCCAGAGTAAAGTTCATTCAATGGATCTCCACTCTGCTCCACGAACAGCGCAGTAATTGAATTGAAATCCAACCTAATTGGATTGCCGAAGGAATGCCAGTGAACAGTTTGCGTCTTCCTGGGAAGGAGATGTACAGCACAGGTCGGAGTGTGTGTGCGCGCGCGTCTTTGGGAGCCACGCTGGAAATGGAGATGAGGTGACACTCGATGGCGGTGAATTAGATTACGCTAATCATTTTCACCATGAGGGCTGCCGTGTGCGGCTGTGGCGCGAAGGAGCGAAGGCGGGGGGGACGGGTGGGGCGTCCCAGTGAGACGGCAACATGCTGAGAGTCGGCGCCAACTCCAATTCCTGGAAATGATGTTTGTGGTCCAGCGGACTGCAACTTTGCATACCAACGGAGCTACTTATGTTCTTTCTAGTCCACTGTCGCTGTCCTGAAGGCTACGAGGGCAATAAAAGGATTTGATTCCTTTCCCTGAAACATCAATCAACGCTCATGTGCCATTGAAGGAGTTCATTCAATTACATCCTTTTTTTTTTTCTTGACACTATAGGCCGGGGGTCGGCAACACGCGGCTCCAGAGCCGCATGCGGTTCTTTAGCGACATCTAGTGGCTCCCTGGAGCTTTATAAAAATGTTTGAAAATGGAAAAAGATTTTGATAGTAGGCTTTTATAGCTCAAATAGATATAGATACATGTTGCAGCTCCGAAAAAGGAGAGCAGTGGTGTTGGTTCTTTAAAACGTATACTTTATTTATGCTTTTAACAGTCCCGACAAACAGACACGTCTGCGTCCGACTCCGCGCCTTCTCTCTTCTCGTTCGACTCGAGAGGCGTTCAAAGACAGCCTCCGAAAAACAGAAATTAATGAACACTTCACTGACAGAAAAGCGAAAATAATGCACCAAAACAAAAAAAATCAAGCGAGGAAATCACAAAATAAATTCTATGGGGGCGTTTGTCAACACACAACAAAGGAATAAATAACAAACAATTCTGAGACAGTCCAGTCTCCTACATACATACAGCATGTGTTTCCTTCGTTGAAAGCTTTATAGAAAATCAAACTGAATCGAATCGTTCCGCTTTAAAATCAATTTTTTTGGCTGAATATTTTTTTTTTGTATCGAATCGACCCCTGATTCGTTTTGCATGTGTTTGAGTATGCAGAAAAACACGACTTTCTAATACATTTTCATGGACAGCTTCGGTCCAATGCTTTTTCCCAATCAGAAAGTTTGACTTCCAATCTCATTATTTCCACTGGCCAATTTTCATCCGACTTGAAGAGGTTGCGGGTCTCCCACGGGTCCACACTGCACATGTGTTCTTGATTTTTATGGGAGATAAGTAACTTCTTTTCTCCCTGAAGCCTTTTTTTTTTTTTTTTTTTTTTTTAACTTTATCAAAAGTTGTTTCGGACTTCATTTTAGCTGCAGGCTCCGACAGGACTCCAATTAGATGGACGATAGAATTAATGAAATCTGTCTGTCTTCTCCTCCTTCTCTTGCTCTATTTATCCCGGTGCTCAGGGGGACACTCGGTCTGGATTCAGTCAGCGCGGTGGCTTATCTTCTTCTTACTAAATTAAATATGTGTAATTGGTGGTTTCACAAACACAGCTAACCTTGCCGCCGGCAATCGGGAGCTGCCACCGAGGACTTCCCCGTGAATATGTATATTGTCACAAAAGGGTCCATATCCACCTCAAAGCTTCTTCTCCACTTGGTGTTCAGAAAGGAGGAAAAGTACGGCTGCAACAGTTTTTTTTTTTTTGTTGTTGTTTTTTTTTTTTACCTCCATCAATTCTCTTGCCAGTAGGCGGTGTTGTTTGTTCTAAGTTCGCACTCACAAGAAGTTCTCTTCCTCTCCCCGGCTTTTGTTGCCTTTATCGTGCAACGCTCTCTGCGAAGAGGCTTCGGAAATTGCAACGCAATTCATCACATTTGAGGCGGTCGCCTGAAAAGCAGTTGCACAATAGTCGAATAATCATAAACGCGGCGAAAGACTTCCCCTTTAAATACCGGCCGTGAATCATTCGGCCATTTTTAACTCTCTTTAACAAGTGCCGTGCCGTAGGCGGCTTAATGGAAACGAGCACAGATGTAACTTGCACAAGCTTCACACGACTGCTGTTCCAACACGCGCATGGCAGCGACACGTACACAACAGAGAATGCGACAGTAATCGTCGGCGTATACTTTTTACAACTGGAAATTCCATCTGAGTTTCTTCCCGTGTGGGGTTTTCGCCAGGTACTCCACCTTCCCCCCCCCCCCCATTTTCCATCAAAAATTTAACCCTAGGCTTAATGAAGACTCGTTTATGCGAGTAGGAAGGCTTCTTTGTCTGGGCGTGCCCCTTAATTGGCTGGCAACTCGTCCACGGTAAGCCCCGCCTCTTGCTCCAAGTCAGCTGGAATAGACCCGTGACCCTAATGAGGACAAAGGCAAGAGAAAGTCGATCTCCGGTCATACTTCATGGCCGTATAACAAAAAAATAAAATAAATCAAGCGGTCAACAGCGCTCTTTTGTGCTCGACTGCGTGAGACCGAGGGCATCACTTCGGAGGGCCTCAATAGAATGAATGCATAAATTAAAAAAAAAAAAAGCTCATCCACATTTTCTCCCGCAGTCCCGCGATCGATAACACGCACAATATCCATTTGTGTGAAAGAGTCTAGTATGGGGCAGACACGCCCCCTAGCATTGAAACAAACCTCCACGTGGACTCATTCTCCCAGACTCCCCTGGGGTGGGAACACACACCGGTGCTGGTCCATATATTGTTCCGCCGGGACTCAATTCTTTGAGCTTCGAGACGAGAGAAAAGACGCAACACACACTTTAAGAGGCCTGACGATTGAAATGAATGAATCAGATTGAGCAATGAAAAATGGACCGGCACAGGCTCTGACTTTGAGTAATGCGAGTAATTGGAGGGAAACCTATAGGAATGCAGTATGCATGTATTCACAAATGAATGCGGTGAAAACACAAACGCACACACACACACACACTTGCCGACGCATTTTTCATTACTTCCACTGTCGTCATCCAAACCAAGTTGTGTTGCAAACACCCCCAAATTTCTGATGCTTCGGGTTGAGCCCAAAAGGGGAGCCGCTTGTTTACCTCCTCCCAGTGCGCTGTCAATTTATCAAGCTACCGTCAAGCTGATACCTTCTGTTAGCGTGTTACGATCCTATAGCCTGGCCCTGATTTATCGGCTGTCTGGCCGCAGCCCTCTCCCATGTGTGTTTAGGTGCTAATTAGAGAACAACACACAAGCACACGTGCGTGCGCCGGCACACGCACACATAGACGGACGTGCACGCACGCACGTGCGTTCGGTGGAACCACGGGCTCACAGGTGATAGAGGGGGTGCTTTATCACAAGAGAAAAGTGGGCGTTGCGCCAAGCGAGGGCTTTAAATTACTCGTGGCACCTCAAACCTCACACACTCAGAACCAGAGACACATCCATGTATACAGGCAATATTAGAAAGTCATTAAAATATATATATAAGTCATTAAAATATATATATATATATACAGTCAAACCTCGGTTTTTGTCCATAATCCGTTCCAGAAGGCTGTTCGAAAACCAAAATTGTTCGAAAACCAAAATTGTTCGAAAACCGAAACCACGCTGTTTTTAAAATAAAAATGTTTATTGAACACGTCTGCTCACAATGGAAAGCAACACGAGGAAGCGTCACTTCCTCGTCTACCCGAGGAAGCGTCACTTCCTCGTGTAAGGAAGGCGAGAGGAGTCAAATGGTGCATTCAAGTGCGCTCAGTTTGTACGAGAACCGAAATTTGTTCGTCATCCAAAGCATAAATAACTAAATTTTTGGTCGAAAACCGAATTGGTCGAGAACCGAGACGTTCGAAAACCGAGGTTTGACTGTATATATCTCCAAGGCGGATGGGTGCCCTACATAGTGTGGATTATGTTTGATGTTTCTTTCTTCGAGAGAAGTGCTTGCTCATGTGAGATGCAGTAGTATTTTTTTTTTCCTCTTATGTTGTGTACATACTATTTATGATATATGAGGAGTGTGGTTCTGGATCAGCTTGATGTTTAAAGTGCCTCGAGAACCCAAATTTTTGGTCGAAAACTGAATTGGTCGAGAACCAATATATATATATATAGGCGGCCCGGTGGTCCAGTGGTTAGCACGTTGGCTTCACAGTGCGAAGGTACCGGGTTCGATCCCAGCTCTCTCTCTCTCTCTCTCTCTCTCTCTCTCTCTCTCTCTCTCTCTCTCTCTCTCTCTCTCTATATATATATATATATATATATATATATATATATATATATATATATATATATATATATATAGGGGGGCGGCCCGGCGGCCCGGTAGTCCAGTGGTTAGCACGTCGGCTTCGCAGTGCAGAGGTTCCGGGTTCGATCCCAGCTCCGGCCTCCCTGTGTAGAGTTTGCATGTTCTCCCCGGGCTTGCGTGGGTTTTCTCCGGGTGCTCCGGTTTCCTCCCACATTCCAAAAACATGCATGGCAGGCTCGTTGGGCACTCTAAATTGTCCCTAGGTATGAGTAAGAGCGTGGATGGTTGTTCGTCTCTGTGTGCCCTGCGATTGGCTGGCGACCAATTCAGGGCGTCCCCCGCCTACTGCCCGAAGACTGCTGGGATAGGCTCCAGCACCCCCCGCGACCCTAGTGAGGTTCAAGCGGTTCGGAAAATGGATGGATGGATATATATAGGGATTGGCATGACTTTTTTTCCCAAACTTTTCAAAAAATGTTAACAAGTGGTTGGTGTTCCGCATAATTTCTGTCATGTATAAACAATAATGGAGGAAATGACTGCTTTTTTTTCTCCTCATCAACCTCTCAACCATCCAGCTGTTTCTATTTGACTGACCGATTTCCTACATCGCCCCCCTCCCCTTGCCCTCCCCCACCCCCTGTAATCTGGAATGCCTAAGAGGGAGAAGTGCACCGCATCACTCCATAAATGTATGAGTGTCCAAAATGCAGAGGCACTGAGAAATGTGTGGGCAGCAGACTGGGAAGCATAGCCAAGCTTACTAACAGGATTGGAGGGGGTGAGACTGGGGGAGTGGGGGGAGGCGACTTGAGAGGCTCGAGTTTAGAGGAGGAATTGTTGAGGTGCTTTGGGGGTTCATGTCGAATTTCAGAAAAAGTTGTGAACGTGGTGGTTTTATCTCTTTTATGATGGTCGATGCTAAATTTCATACTTTGCCGGTCTGAATTTTCCCAAAAAAAATAAAAAATTCCCTTGACATTTGGCTTTTTCTTATCTCGCTCTTTTGAGAGATAAGTGAAGGATGAACACTTTGTATTCGGTTGATTAGACTCGATGCACATGAATAATTAGAGCACATTTAGGAAATAAGATAATTCAGGAACGATCAATAGAGTATAGACAGTACGGAGTTTGTGCTTGGTGCAAAGAAGACTTGTTGAGTCCCAGAAGGGCAGCCGAGAGGGCCATGAGGGATTATTTAATAAAAGGTTGTTCTCTCTCTTTCTATTCTCCATCTCTCTATTCATCCATCCTTTCTGTAATGACGTACACCCCCTTCCCCCCCCCCCCCCCACCACCACCTCCCCCAATCCTTCAATGACTTGAAATGACGACGGGGAAAGTTATGCGGAGTTCAGGTGGAGTTCAGACCTGCTCGCTCCTTCTTCTCGATCCGCCTCTCCGTAAGCCGACACGTGAAAATTTCCCTCGGGTTCCTCTTGACATGAGATCAGCCGGCGAGCCGAAAGCCCCCCACACCCCACCCTTATGAATGGCAATCGCCCTTCAGTCCCCGCTGAAACTCGGACCTTTTGAGCAAGCCAGATGCTTCTGCAAAATTTATTTTGGTTTGTTTTCCATAAGCCGGTGGTGGCAAAAGTACTCCCAGTTTGTACTGACGTAAAAGTACAGAAATGGGGGGGGGGGGAAGCGAAAAGTAGAAGTCATGCTCCAACTTCTTTTCTTCAGCGTTTGAAATGAATGCATATTAATTAACTCACAAATGTAAACATTTTACCACTATGGGACTCATCAAAGGTTTTTTTTTCATCCTAATGTGTCTTATCTTACATAGTGCTCGTACCGTGCAAAAGATGTGTGCAGGATCACAAAATGCTAAATTAGCTCATGATAAATTAGCTAATGCCAACAAATGAAAAATTACACTTTACTTGGAGGTGGGGTTGCTTGTTTTTTTACAGATTACGGTTTACCCCCGGGGGATTGGGGCTGAGCCCGGTTGCAAATTGTGAAAATCCGTGATCAAAAGAATGGTGAAAACAACGTGATAACAAGAAGGAAATAGAGTGCAACATCACAACTTCAAGTGTTGAACGGGTTTTAAACATCAATTCTACAGACTCCATTTATTAGCTTGCAGAAATTAGCAAAAGCCAATTTGCATTTATTTATTTAATCATTTAATTGGCTTCATCTCGTTCCGCTGAGGGCCACATTAGCTGTGGAGTTAGCGCGGCAGGCTAACTAGTCAAGGTGTCAGTGTCTCATGTGTGAACGACCATGAATCCATGAAATGGAACAAATGACGCTTGTTCCACTTTCACGGAGGAGAATGAGTCCGTTTCACATTAAGTTGGCCCGACGTCCCCTTTTGTTTGTACGTTTAATAACAGGCGTGCGTTGATGTCTCCGAGCTTTCCTCCTTGCCTTTGTCCTCATTTGACGACCCTTCATACTTGAAATTGAACGTTGCTTCTGGAATTCCATCTTTACGACACAAACTTTTTAACAACTCACAATAAGGTTTGTTTCAAGAATGACCGTTTGATGCAGGCCACATTAACGGCGCCGCGATATGCAGTTGAAAGCAGCTACGTTCAATGTCCCACTGCTGTACTGTATTGTGATCAGATCAGCGTTTAAAACTATGTACCAAGAAATGTGCAAAAGATGATTAGTTGCTCATCGCAACAACACAGCGTCAGAGCTGAAGTCATGTGTGGAATTGCAGAGCTTGATGTTTTTCAGGGACATCTTTCATGTGGCTCGCCCTTGCCCCCTAGTGGACACGAGCTTAGTTGCACTGCTATAAAGCACATCTGTGTGGGTCAACGTGGGTGTGACGCTGCCACCGAACTGTCTGACATATCCAAGACCCCCCGCCCCCCTCCCGACACCCCTGCCCATCACACCCTACCGCGTGCCTAACTGTAACGGTCCTGATGAGGCGGCCTGTGATGAGTGAGTTTTTATTCGGTCGTGTGCGGCGCATTTGCATGTGAGCTCGCATGCGCGTCTGTGATCAGTGTGTAATCTATGTGACACCAGCCAGCCGTGCTCGGTTCATCAGTGTTCAACATGATAGTTCGTGTCAGTGGTGGGAAGTAACCAAGTACAAATACTTTCGTGATGTTACTTAATATTTTTCTGGTGAACTTGTTTACTTTTTTACTCAAGTAAATTCATTGAATAATTCATGATACTTTCACCAGTCATTTTTAATGGTAGTATCTGAACTGACTATAAGATTATAAGTTAGCTCTCGAGCGCCTGGTTGTCGGCCCTGAGTGCATGCTCTTCGCAGAAAGAAAGATTAAAGAGCGAGGAAGGGGGTAAAATAAAGTCCAACTAGGCAGTGATTGCGAGGATTGGGGTGCGTGCCGGTGCGTCGGCTTGAGAGCGCCTCTATGTTCCATATTGGCCCGAATATAAGACGGGCCTGATTATAAGACGACCCTGTCTTTTTCAAGACTCAAATTTGAAAAAAGACTTTTCGAACACCAAATTAATTTTTATACAGAAAATAATTACAGTACATCTGAAACAAATGATTATAACAATATATTTGAAAGAATAAGCATGTAATTTTGCCTCATTCAAATCTAATGTGCAATCACATTCGTAAATGAATGGCTTCTGGTGTTTGAAATGTAAATTACATCATAATGTAAATTTAACCCAAATTTAACCCATCATTTTTTTCAGACTTCTCCGATTTTGTCACACAGCTCTTACCTATTTCACCTTTCACTCTGCTTCTTGGCGACTTTAACTTCCATATTGATAACACCTACTGCAAACATGCCTCTGAATTTCTGGACCTTTTGGACTGCCTTAACTTCACTCAACATGTCAACTTCCCCACCCACACCCACGGTCACACTCTGGACTTGGTCTGTTCCACCGGTCTCACCATTGAAAAACTCTCTAGCACCAACCTCAACATCTCCGATCATCTGGCTATCACTCTGAACCTCCACCTCCCTACCCCCCTTCCCAAGGAAAAGCGCACCATATCATTCAGGAACCTCAAATCCATCTCCCCAACTGACTTTTCTACCTCTGTCCTCAACCACCTGTCCATACTACCTCCTCCACTGTCCCATGACCCCACTGTTCTCACCAACCACTACAACAGCACTCTCTCCTCCTGTCTTAATCAACTCGCCCCCATCAAAACCAAATCTGTCTCCTTCACTCACTCAGCCCCCTGGTACACCCCAGAACTCCGCAAACTTAAAACCCGAAAACGCCAGCTAGAAAGACTCTATAAAAAATCTGGTTTAACCGTTCACCTCCTCGCCTACACCGATCACCTTCAGTTGTACAAGACCGCACTCGACTCCAGCCGTTCCACCTACTACTCCAACCTCATCCACACTGACTCCAACAACCAAAAGGCTCTCTTCTCCACCGTCAACAAACTCCTCAAACCCAGCGACAATATTTCAACCTCATTTACCGTTGATAAATGCAATTCATTCCTCTCCTACTTTCAATCCAAAATCGACATCCTCTACAGTTCACTCACCACCTCTCCCGTCCCCCCTCCCTTACTACCAGCATCCATCACTCCAACTACTTCACCTCTCTCTGAATTCACACCTGTCTCCATAGCCAAACTCACCAATATCATCTCAACAATGAATTCCTCCACCTGCACACTGGATCCCATTCCATCTACCTTCGTCAAGCTCTGCTTTCCCACCATCTCTCACCTCGTCATGAACATTGTCAACTCCTCCCTCAACCTTGCCTATGTCCCCTCCTCACTCAAACTGGCTGCTGTAACCCCCATCATCAAAAAACCCAGACTCAACCCTGACATCATGAGCAACTTTCGACCCATCTCCAACCTCCCCTTTCTGTCCAAAGTCATAGAACGTGTTGTCGCATCTCAAATTAAAACCTACCTAGACAATAACCAACTTTTCGAACAATTTCAATCTGGATTCCGCACACAACACAGCACTGAAACAGCCCTCCTCAAAATCACCAATGACCTCATCCTTGCCTCTGACTCCGGCCTACTCTCCATCCTCATCCTTCTTGACCTTACAGCTGCCTTCGACACCATCAACCACTCCATCCTACTCTCTCGCCTGCAATCCCTAAACATCACTGACAAAGTCCTCACCTGGCTTCACTCATATCTCACAGACAGGAAACAATTCATACACATCAACAACTGCTCTTCCTACACTGCCCCACTGTCCCAAGGTGTCCCCCAGGGTTCTGTGCTTGGTCCTCTTCTCTTCATTCTCTACCTTCTACCCATCGGCCAAATCATTCGCCATCATGGTCTCCAGTTCCACTGCTACGCTGATGACATCCAATTGTACATATCCACCAAATCATTTACCCCTACAACCCACTCCACCCTGTCTAACTGTCTTTCAGACATCAAATCCTGGATGCAAACAAACTTTCTCACTCTTAACTGCACTAAATCTCAACTGCTAATAATCGGTCCTCGGTCCCTCACCCAAACAGCCTCCAACTTTAACCTCACTATTGACAACTGCACCCTGTTCCCCTCCTCTCACTGTCGCAACCTTGGTGTCCTTTTTGATAATAACCTCTCTTTCGACCAACACATCACCCAAATCACCAAAACTGCTTTCTTCCACCTCAAAAACATTTCTCGTCTCCGCCGCTCTCTTTCTTTCAACGCTGCTCAAACCCTCATCCACGCCTTCATCACCTCCCGCCTTGACTACTGCAATAGCATCCTCTACGGTACAACCTCCAAACTCCTCAATAAACTACAGTACATCCAGAATGCTGCCGCCCGCCTACTCACCCACACCCGCACTCGTGATCACATCACCCCCGTCCTTAAAAACCTCCACTGGCTCCCCGTTCCCCAGCGTATTCAATATAAACTCCTCCTACTCACCTATAAAGCCCTTCACAAGCAGGCCCCCTCCTACCTTTCCGATCTTCTTTACCAATACACTCCTTCCCGCAACCTCCGCTCCTCAAACACAAACCTCCTCGCCATCCCCGTGACCAAGCTCAAAACCTGGGGGGACCGAGCCTTCTCTGTTGCCGCCCCCACCCTCTGGAACGCTCTACTACAACACCTCCGCAACTGTACTGACCTACAATCCTTCAAATCATCTCTTAAAACTCACCTGTTCCGCAATGCTTTTAACACCTCTTAATCTCTTTTACCCATTTTTTGCCATTTGTTCATCTAAATGTGTTTTTGTAAATTATGTATGCTTGTTTTTAAATGCACATTTTTATCCTGTTTTAAGCTCATGTAAAGCGTCTTTGAGTATGATGAAAAGCGCTTTCAAATCAAATGTATTATTATTATTATAATTTCTCAGCTGCCGGTTAATCTGGCCGATCTTTGACCCACTTTTCTCCAGATTGTCGCTACGTTTCTCCATTTTCTGTTATCGCTTCTATTATTTTTTTCTCTTTTCCTTCTTACCGCAATTTTTTATTTTTCTTCTTCGTGCTACCGCTATTTTTATTCTTTGTGGCAGGGGTTCACTTTGGCCTGCGGAGTCAAGTTCAGCATTCGCTTCAATAATATCTGGCGCCATCTAGCATTGTGAATGGGTATAATGTCTAGACCCCGAATATAAGACGACCCCCACTTTTTCAGTCTTATTTCAATGCAAAAAACACCGTCTTATATTCGGGCCAATACGGTAACGACGGCCGAGCGAGGCACATTCCAGCCAGTGAGGCCTTCATCAAATCTATTTTTGGGGGCTCAAACATAACATAAGAAAACTGTTCGATAAAATATCACGTGTTTGTCCACGCCGTAGTGGTGATATTTGACAGCTGAGCGAGATGCGGTTTCAGCATGTTCTGCAGACACGAACGACCTCAGTGATTGAGTGGGAACAGAATTGCCTGATTTATTTATTTATTTATTTTCTCCCAAACCCATTTTGAAGCCTCATTTGATCTCCGTGGCCACTTTTGGGGTCGGCGTTCAAAATTGGCAGGGGTGTTCAAAACACTCTTATCCGTGGTGTGTCAAATTTACAAGGGATATTTATTATTGAAGTAAATCCAATGAATCGGTATCTCGACTATTACCATAGCCCCCCCCCCCTCAACTTCCTACCCCCTCCACCCACATCAACGACCAGAACTTCTGCTTCAGTACACAGTGTGAGTATTTTTGCTCCATCTGGTTCATGTCGGGATGTCACAACTATCAACTGTCATTTTTATCTCTGATACTCTCCCCAAGTTCCACATCACAACTTTGATCATTTTATTTCAAGTCAGGCTTTTAATTTGACAACATTCTCCCTCATCCATATCTTCCCCATTCCGTGCTCGTTGGTCGGCCCTCTATCATATCACACAGCGTTCCCCAACCAATAAGCGGAGGCACTCTGCTGGAGAAATGTATTTATCTTTCACATAAACTCCATTCCGGCGCCACTGGTCTCTCTCCAGTAGTTCTCCCTGGCACTTAATTTCTATTAATGGTTCTGCAACTGGCGCTCAAATCCAATACACCCCCAGTGAGGGAGCGCACATGGGGGAAATATGCATAGGCAATTATCCCCAGTAATGTGCACAGTCCAAAACCGTGCATCTGTGCTCATTGTGTGTTCCGGCAAACATGATGGGGTGTGCGTATAGGGGAAGCGGAAAGCCTTTTTGCGGCGCGACGTTCAGATCACATGGCATCTTTTTAAATGAGGAAAAATGGTGATCTGCCAACAACTTAGATCAGTTACATAGGTGCTTTAAAAAGTAAAATAAAATTCCAATCTTCCAATGGTAAATATCCATGTTACCCAAACAAAAAAAATAAGTGCGCATTCCACTTGGTGTGTACATCTATATGTCTACCGCATTGGCCCGAATATAAGACGGCCCTGATTATAAGACGACCCCCTCTCTTTCAAGACTCAAGTTTGGAAAAAGACTTTTTGAACACCAAATACATTTTTATGCAGAAAATAATTACAGTACATCTGAAACAAACGATTTTAACAATATATTTGAGAGAAAAAGCATGTTATTTTGCCTCATTCAAATCTTAATATCTGAACAATTATACAGTATATGTAAACTAAAGTGCAATCACATTCGTAAATGAATGGCTTCTGGTTTTTGAAATGTAAATTACATCATAACTTCTCCTCAGCTGCCGGTTAAACTGGTCGATCTTCAACCCACTTTTCTCCAGATTGTCGCTACGTTTCTCCATTTTTTGTTGTTATCTCTTTTATTATTTTCTTCTCTTTTCTTTCTTACCGCTATTTTTTATTTTTCTTCTTTGTGCTACCGCTATTTTTATTTTTATTCTTCGTGACAGGGGTTTGGCCTCGGGAGTCAAGTTCAGTATTCGCTTCAATGGTATCTGGCGCCATCTAGCGCTGTGAATGGGTATAATGTCTAGACCCCGAATATAAGACGACCCCCACTTTTTCAGTCTTATTTCAATGCAAAAAACACCGTCTTATATTCGGGCCAATACGGTATATATAATTCACAGAATTATTAGGAGTTATGTCCATTTTGGAGAATAGACTTTTATGTGCGATGGTACAGTATACGTTTTGTGACGTTTGGTGTGCTGTGAAACCTTTTCGAATGTAAAATCAGTCCCTCGGCTCAATCAAGCTCGGGTGAAAGTTACGGCTGCTAAGGTCAAAGGGCACACCCCTTTGCCCCGCTTCAGGCCACGCTCCGCACCGCCGCCATCTCCAGTATGCATGCAGGTTGCGACGGTAATCATGGGCAGGATTGTCTCTTGACGAGCTTGTAAAGTCGCCGGCTAGGTGAGAGTGACACTTTGCCTGTTGCCACGCCTTTGTTGCCGGAGAGGCTTCCGCTATCTGGCCAGCTTGTCAGCTGCTTCTCGATTTAACACAGCTCGGCGGGACAGTGACGGGAGGCCAATAACGGGCTCCTGGGCTTGTAAAGCTTCCTCCATCTGCAGAGGAAACAGAGAGCGAATCACCCCGGAGGAGCGCGCGCACGCAAGCCTATTAGGTGTGACTGTAATGATACGGTGGAGTGTTTGCAAACACACCGAGGAGTGTTAAAGTTTTATGGGCAGAGGTCAATGATGAGATGGGCACTGATATGATGGGAGGAGGCCTAATACAGTGTTTTATTGATGCTTGGTGTGTCTGCGGTCTGATGGCCCGATCTTTCTTTTACGCGTGTCCTGTGCGGAGGTCATGTGGGATTTTTCATATTTTGTGCGCAGTCTTGCTTATCAGGTCACCGCGCTTTCTCGAAAACATTAAAGGTTATAGACGATGGGATGCGTGGTGGCCCCGTGACTGTTTTTTTCTTGGGGGCCCCGGACAGACTTTTGACTGTCAGGGCACAAGCACAAAATAGATTTGTCTGGTGATGCGAAGAAGTATGTGCCTTTCTTTTGCTTTCTTGAGTGCAGTGTAGCCAATAACCATGCGGTCTTTGAAGCGAAGTGGAAGAATTGCCCCTGAAGAGACTCGAAGGGCCAGTGAGGATAAGCGAAATACAGCGCATTCATAATTTGCAATATATTTGTTTGCTGGTTCCTAATGTGTATGTGTGTGTGTGTGTGTGTGTGTGTGTGTGCGTGTGCGCCTGGTTCCAAGCAGGCGCGAGGGGAAGGACACTCCATCCAGTAAACTCCCTCCCAGAGCTAAATTACACAAGCCAGCGGTGATTTCATGCTTGACTTATTAACTTCTCCCTTTTCTGCCCTGCTTCGCTCCTTCTCTGTCTCATTTACCTCCGCTTTAACCCTGCGTGGATCTTATCTGGTTAAAAAGCAAAAAAAAACCTGAACCACGCATCCGTGTGGCATGAATATTTCATCCGTGTTTGCATTACCGTTTTCTCCTAAGATTCATTGTTTTATGTAGAATACATGCAGCGTCGCACCCGTGCACCGGGGTCGCAGCCCTTGCGCCCCTAATCGCGTGCAGAGCGGGCCTTCACCGCTAGCGTGCGCGCATGTGTGTGCGTGTCGCTCCGCGTAGGTGGATGCGAGCCATGTGTGTATATGTTGATCGACCTGTGTTTTACGTGTGTGCATGTGTGTGTGTGTGTATGTGTGTGAGGAGCCAGGGGTTAGAGCGAGGCTAACACCGGCTCATCCTTCCTCACTCGCTGGCGCACACACACGCCTCTGCCCTCGGGCTGGATTAGAAGATGAGGTGGGAAGACGAAGTGAGATTGGAAAGGAGAGAAAAATGTGTTGCTAGGAAAGACGCGATTAAGAGTGAATCTATATGAAAGTCTGTTCCTTTTTGGAGACGCGTAGGGGGTGTGGTGTGGGGCGGGGAGGTGGGGTGCTGGCCTGGATCCCGCTGCGATACGCGTCCTCCTTGAGTGAGTCTTATTTTGATGAGCCGCACCGTTCCCCAGGTCTGACGGCTTACTTTTGCCTCCTATTTTATCACTGAAACGAGCGGTGAATATCGAAGCGGGCCCGGCCGACTGGCCGACTGTCAATAGGCCGCTCAGCAGGTGTGTGTGATGGTGGCGGAAAATGGGCGCCTGAGATATTCTGACCCAAACCCCCTATATCTCATCCGAGCCTCCGGAAATGGGCTCCTTTAAATGTATAGTTTCTGCAAAATTTCCATAAGAGTAATTTAAACCGGTGAGGCACAGACAGGCGGATCAAATATGAAGAGGCTTGACCCGAGTGGCTCTGAAAATGCTCATTTACCCTCAACACTGCACGCTTTAGTGTCTGTGTGTGTGTGTGTGTGTGTGTGTGCGTGCTTGTTTGCATTTGTATGCGTTCCTTTAAAACAGAAGTCCCCTAAGAGCGGTTTGTGGGCCAGTCGAGGGCCATGGATCTTTTCGTACCATATTTTTTTCCTTCATTTCTTGCATGAATTGACAGACCACTTCCTCCAGGGCAGTTAAGCAACGGTCATATGCGCGGTGTTCTGATTACAGTGATCCCTCGCTATTTCGCGGTTCGTTTATCGCGGCTTCAGTGCAAAATAAATAAATAATAATTACGTCCGCAAAAAGTCCGCAAAAAGTCCGCAAAAGGTCCGCAAAAGGTCCGCGACAAGCAGCGAAAGTCAGCAAAACAACAGCGAGTCACATAGAGCAACATATACTATTTACTGTATTTTGTTATTCATAAACGAACCTCACTTATACGTGTTTAAATCTACAGTCAAACTTTGGTTTTCGAACGTCTCGGTTCTCGACCAATTCGGTTTTCGGTTTTATGCCTCGGATGACGAACAAATTTCGGTTCTCGAACAAACTGAGCGAACTTGAATGCACCATTTGACTCCTCTCGCCTTACACAAGGAAGTGACGCTTCCTCGTGTCGCTTTCCATTGTGAGCAGACGTGTTCAATAAACATTTTTATTTTAAAAAGAGTGTGGTTTCGGTTTTTGAACAATTTCGGTTTTCAAACAGCCTTCTGGAATGGATTATGGACGAAAACCGAGGTTTGACTGTTTTAGTATACAGCATTAAGTCATGTTAATTACTTCAAAATTTACTTCTTCATGCATGTATACCATTAAATTTGGCCTTATAAATATTATGTACATGTACCTATATGGAGGGGGGGGTGTCGCTACTTCGTGGATGGGATTACTGTAAATGACTGAAAAAAAAAATGATTCCATCGAAATAAAAATAAAATGCTCTCCCTCAACATGGAGGGCATTTTAGGTTGTCGGTGGGATTGATCTTTTTCGCACTAACATTCACAAATTGAAAGAAAATTCCATCTTCCGTGATTGATAGACAGCCACTCTTGTCAATGTATCGGTAAAGACTCTTTCTTTCGCAACACTGCATGGGAAGGGGGTGTCAAAATCTGCCTACATGAAAAGACCTTCGTGCGTAGAACACCCAAAGTGCATGAAACATCGATATTTTTTTTTCCCTGACTTCAAACCGTCTTCATGAGTGGAGTCTCCAGCAACGTGAGCATCTCGAGTCAGTTGTTTGCGACTGTCTTGAATGTTTTGCTTTAAAAAAAAAAAACAAGATTGATGGCAAAGACAAAATATGCGACGATAACCGATAGAAGTAGAAAACTAAATGTATGAGGGGATTAGGATCGAGTCTGCAGTAGTTTTCACTTATTTTAGTCTTAATATGCAGAGGTGGCTTTCTTTACATTTTTATGAAAATGATGGATAATATTGTGATACTTTTTGTATATATAGTCATACCTCGGGTTTCGACCATAATCCATTCCAGAAGGCTGTTCGAAAACCGATTTGTTCGAAAACCGAAACCACGCTCTTTTTCAAAAAAAACAAAAAACGTTACTGAACACGTCTGTTCACAATGGAACGCTAAACGAGGAAGCGTCACTTCCTCGTCTACCCGAGGAAGCGTCACTTCCTCATGTAAGGAAGGCGAGAGGAGTCAAATGGTGCATTCAAGTGCGCTCAGTTTGTTCGAGAACCAAAATTCGGTCGTCATCCGAGGCATAAAAAAATCGAAATTTTGGGTCGAAAACCGATTTGGTCGAGAACCGAGACGTTCGAAAATCGAGGTTTGACTGTATGTGATATTTTTTAAGATGATTTGCATTAGCGATGAGAGGAATAATGGTCTGTTTTGAAAAAAGGTAAGGGGCCGCGGCTCTAAAAGGTGGAGGTGTTCCATCAGTCAAGTGAGAATTGGGGGGGGGGGGGGGGAAAGCAGTTTACCTGTTTCAAAGCTGTTTCTCTCTCACACTTCAGGTGCGATCTCACATCAAGCCACCTTCGGTCCTCTCACACTGCAAGGGAATCGAGTATTCAGCAAACCTGATTGCATATTAATTTTCGCCGTGAATTGAAACTTGTCTTCCTTTCTGCATTCGCATCGCGTTTTTTTTTTTTTTAATTTGGCAAAGATGACAAACGCCGATTGGAGCCGTCACGCCGCTGTTAAACAAACAGCAATTTCCTGCCTGCACTTTTCTGTTTGACTAATTTCTTTGCTGGAAAAGTGATTTCGCCACATTACAATTAGACGCTCTCCCCACCAAGGCAGGTGCCCCCCCCCCCACCCCCCCCCACCCCGCCTCTCTCAGGCATCAATGAGTGCTAACAAAGATGAAAGTTTGTGTGTTGTTACTTTGAATTTGAGTTTTGAATGTGCTGGCGGGGAACAAAAAAAAAATCTCACAGTATTAATAATCAAATCTCTGGGGGAACGTCCGTCTTGGTCTGGCTCTTCAAACTGCCTCTCGTGCATCTTGTTGTGTTTATGCTGCGCGCTTCTTCTCGACTTTCAGCGCATCGTGAAGAATCTTTTGACTCGAGCGCATCATGGAATGGAATGGAATGGAATACAACTTTATTGTCAAATGTGCTGTACTTCAAACTGCATAAAACAAGAGGAGCCGCTCTCGCCATCAAAAGAAAAGTTGCATCTTGTTGTCGTGTGCATATGCTGAAGCAGTTATAGATGAAAGAGGAGCGCAAAGTGTCTTCTCGACTTTGAGCGCATAAGCGTGAAGAATCTGTAGCATCCATTAACGAAAAAGAGAGACATGTAAATCCGCTTCAATTCCAAGCCGCGACTCATCATCTGTTTCATGCGTTGATAAATGGACATTTTTGGGGGGAGGAGGGGAGGGTATCAGGACAAGAAATTTCCTCCTCAAGAGCTGATGCGCTGCTGAAACTTCAGATCCAAAAGACAGACAACAAAACGTTCATTTGAACCGAAGCTGAACCCACAAAAAAAACCACCACCCCTCAAGTCATCAAAATGGTTTCATTTCTTGACACGTTTTTATTTTGAAACGTTTTCATCACGGTGTGCTCGCCCGGAGCGCTTTCAAACAAGATTTCAATCCCTGGCCTGTCGTATCGGACGTTCCAGTGGCTTTACAGGTCTACTCTCCAATCGTCAACAATCACCAGATCTTTACTAACCGCATTACATCGAATAGCTCAAATACGTCGCGTAGCGTCGACATCTGGAGCGAGGCTCCGTGTTTTTCACTCCTGTTGATGTATTAGCACCGAAAGACATTATTACGACCGTATTTTCCATTTGATTTGAAACACCGAACACTTTTTTGATGCATTACATTCATCAGAGCGTCACTGCTAAAGTGATTTCCTCTCTGGTAATCGTTTTAATGCATGTCTGTCTGCAATTACGTGTGTGCGCGCACACACACACACACACACACAGACGTCACGAACTAGTGATGGCCATCAATCAACATTGCTGACAGCTCCGGACGATTCCCCTCCCTTTTATTTAACGGTGCTTCATAATTCATCGTGGTATTGGATCATACTCAACATATGTTGCGCCGTCTATAGCGTCTGATGCATCTTTTCTGACGGATGCGACCGCATGTTGCCACTGATTGCACTTGACTGCTGTTTGACTTGAAATGGTGAGAACATTCAAAGTCCAGGAGAGGTAATTAATGCGGGAGGGAGACGCAAAGTGTGATATAAGAGATCCAATTAATTGCTGTTAGCGGGGAAGCGCCGTGCTACAGCTGGAAGGAGTGCGCTTGAAAATGTACCCCAAAAAATGAAATCCGTCGTTTTGCTACATGTTTGCATCCTGACACCTTTGACAGCCTCTCGGCGGGACAAAGTTGCTTGGTTATTCGGCGATAATGAGAACGACTCACCGTCACGCGCGCGGGGGTGAAAAGTGAGGATGTTTGATTTCCTCTTCATATTTGCAAAGTCTCACCAGATCTGTGAATTTAACAAATAAAAAAAGTCTTCATAAGGGGATACAGTCTGTAAAATGTATTTCATTCACCCATTGTAAATAGCACAGCCACCTTATGCAGCATATATGCAATTGAATATATGCTTGTACAGTGAAACTCCTCTACAGCGAAACCTACATGGGTGAAAATACCCCCTAGTGTGAAAAACATTCCCACTCTCTTGCCCCCCATACAACGAAAAAAAACCCTGTTGCGTTATACGAAATTTTTTCTCTGCTCTTGCCTCGCGACCAGATTCACTACAACGAAGTCTAATCCAGTAGCGACCTCTACTGCTTCGTTCAGAAACGGCAACGGCAACCACCACACTGATTTACACGTGCGCAGTCCTCCAGGAAGTATTTGTTATTGTTAGTTACAGATGCAGCAAGAACGTTGCATTGCTAAAATGGCTACAAAACGGACTTTTGGATGTCAAGCATCTAAGACAAGAAGAGCTCTGATGCTGGAAGAGAGGGTAAAAGTGATCAAAATGAAAGACAGAGGAAGCAAAATAAAAGACATTATCCAAGAAATTGATCTAAGTGAAAATGAATGCTGATCGTAAAATTCGCAATTTCTTTCCCTTTTTTTCTTTCTACACTGACTATATGAAGTATATGCTCATACTTATGCACTATTGGAATAAAAATAAAGAGTACACATACATTTGACTGTGCGTGTACACATACGTTTGTGTGTGTGTGTGTGTGTGTGTGTGTGTGTGTGTGTGTGTGTGTGTGTGTGTGTGTGTGTGTGTGTGTGTGTGTGTATTTACATCTGAGATCAAATTTGCTACAGTGAAAAACCCCCTGTTGTGAAAAATGTCTTGCTGCAAACATGATTTCGTTTTAGAGGAGTTTCACTGTATCTATATTTATATTTTATATTGCATTCATTCATTTTTATTATTTTGTGCATGCAATACTTTGTTTTTCTTTTCTACTCCCACCCACCCCCCTTTCAATTTTTGCTGCTGGAGACTGCAAATGTCTTTATTGTGGGACAAATAAAGGTTTTCTTATCTTATTTTGGAGGGTCGGTTTCCTCCCACGTTCCAAAAACATGCATGGCAGGGGACAAATGAAAGCGTTGGCAACAATTCAGGGTGTCCCCCGCCTATGCCCGAAGACAGCTGGGATAGGCTCCGGCACCCCCCGCGACCCTATTAAGCGGATGGATTATTATGCAAACAGGACTGCCTGCCCAAGCATCAAGTGCGAAACGGAAACAAAGCACAGTGGCGCAAAAACAACAACGGTTGCCATAACGGAATCCAACGAAATCTGGGACATACAAAAAGCAAGGTTCCACTATACTGTATGTAGACGGAATGAGGAGTGTGTTTCTCCTCCCGCCCAGTGCATAAAGTGTCTTGAGATAACATCTATTGTGAATTGGTGCGAAATAAATAAAACCGACTTGACTTGGCTTAAGTCTGTTTTATTTTGATACTAGGCCCACCCAACGAAAATCAACCTGAGCCACTAGTTGGGGGGGGGGGAAAGCTGCTTCCAGAGCCAATGAGACAAGTTGAACTCACCAGCGGTGAACTTTGATTGACCTCTTTGAGGGGGGACCAGCTTGGATCATCTTAACTGAGGCATTCGCATCCTTCCCTCCCTCACTCTGCCCCGCCCCCTTCACATTTGTCATGAAGATTGCTGAGCGCCGTCACACATAAAACCGACCATTGCACCATTGAATTTCCGAAATAGAATTTCAGAATCACAGGGGCAATCTCTCATTCCCTAAAAAAACAACTTGTATTTGTTTTAGGGGGATGTCAATCATTCAATCATCATTTATTTGGAACAACCTTAAAATATCAATTATTCACAATCATAACACCGACGTAAGTGAGCACAACAAAGCACGCAAGCTGTTCCAAAACAATTTGCTGACTGGGTTTTGACATACATCATTAAGTTGAGGAGCCAATACAAGTGACAACAGTTCTCCAAACTCTTATTTTTTTTTTCTACCTGTCTTCTTATGTTGATACGCCTCCACGTTCTGTTGCATCTAGCTCTGTCCTAAAGGTTAATTAAAGACACTTAAACAGGCCCGAGTCAGTCGGTATAGCTGATGCTGTTACTAAATGTTAATGACACCCTGCGGGCGGCATGCCGTTGTTATCCTGCCGTCAACGTATAGCGCAGCGGTTATGCTATATTGCTGCCATCTTTGTACACACACACACACACAGGCTCACTCGCGCAGCAGGGACGCCCCACTGTACAGCTGGCACGCAGCCAGGAGTCTTTCCACTCGATGGTCAGGCAGAGAAATCAATCAAACATGGCTTGCCGGGCCCCCGAATCCATTATGGCAAGAGAGAGAGTGGTGAGGCTTGAGTAAACAGGCATGACAAGGAGAGACAATTAGCCTGGAATTCAGTCGGTTGTTGGGAGACAAGCTCGGGGATTTGACGGCCCCGCGCGGCCCGAGTTTGGCCCACCTAGACGGAGCGCCGTGGCCGCTTTATTGCCGCTAATTCACAAGGCCCTCCGTGTTTCATGCCGCTCTCTTTACAGCCCAAGCGGGCGAAATCCATTTAAATAAACACCGGTGCCGCACAATGACGACGGAGGTGTTTAAAGGCACTGATGCAGACGGAGTGCACATACTGCCTCGCAGATGGGACCGTGAAGGCATTTCAGGGCCAATATAGCAGACAAGGGCGGCCCGGTAGTCCAGTGGTTAGCACGTCGGCTTCACAGTGCAGAGGTACCGGGTTCGATTCCAGCTCCGGCCTCCCTGTGTGGAGTTTGCATGTTCTCCCCGGGCCTGCATGGGTTTTCTCCGGGTGCTCCGCTTTCCTCCCACGTTCCAAAAACATGCATGGCAGGCTGATTGGTCACTCTGAATTGTCCCTAGGTGTGAGTGTGGGCGTGGATGGTTGTTCGTCTCTGTGTGCCCTGCGATTGGCTGGCAACCGATTCAGGGTGTCCCCCGCCTACTGCCCGAAGACAGCTGGGATAGGCTCCAGCACCCCCCGCGACCCTCGTGAGGATCAAGCGGTTCGGAAAATGGATGGATGGATGGATATAGCAGACAAGTCGTGGCTCAAACAATGGCCAAGATTTTTTGGATTTACCCCTCGTGCAGTGGCGCCGCACATGAATGCGCCACACTTAATTGTCGCGTCATGCAATCTCAGCCCGGTCGCGTACGTCTTCATGTAGGTGCAATTTGCCCACCCGGCGGACTGAGATCATCCATTCGGAGTATCGATCGAGAATTTGCAAACATGCGCAGAGAACACAAGAGGACCCGTGTGCGCTCATGACTCACACATGGACTCATTACTTTGGGCTAATGGCGCACACGTGAGAACATTCCCGTAGGTGGTCGGCGATAAAATGATGCAGGAGTTGATTCTTTCTTCTCCGTGGTATGGATCGGCGACATAATTAACTTGGCGGTCCGTGTTCAGTTAGCGATCCGGCACGCTTGGAGGAAAGGAGCTGCTCTCGGCTCCTCTGTGAGATCCTTCGTGCTTGGGTTTGCTAAGTTCTGTCTTTCGAAATGTAACAATAAGTCGGTGAGCTATCCATTGAGCGATACGAAAGCAAACTAAAGTCTCAAATGGAAAAACACCCCACCCCACCCCCACCCCCGAAATGGCTATCTGATAGTGGGAGCTGTCATTCATGTTATAAGCCATGGAAAATAATTGCAAGCCATTTTGACAGCCGTCCAGGGAAGCTCGTAAATATAAATTCAGTGAAAATTCATTTACCCGTCGCTAAAAACATTCGGTGGGCCGCATTTGGCCCCGGGGCCTCCAGTTATACACCTTTGTTCGCTGTCTCGGAGCAATTTTCACCAGGGCATTTTTCTAAATGCTTTTAAATCCGTTCTTTGAACTGTTTACGTGACAGTGGCACTTTGAAGCCTGGAACGCGAAATATTTAGTCGTCTGTAAAACCGGAGGAAGTGCGTGAGGTGTTCGGGCAAGTCTGTCACGATCACAAGAATCAAACGCCACGTTGACTGCTCGTACTTGCCGTTACGTTGCATTATTGGATTTTTTTTTTTTTCACATACGGTGTCTTTTGTACATGCTGATGAGCGCTCTGCTCGTCTCCATTTGCAGGATGGTGCAAGCAAAGATTGCATTTTCGTCTGCACGTGAAAAGTTTTGACTCGGTCATATCGACGGAGCCTCACGTCGGCCTTGGCGGCCGTTATCGCGGCTCCAATTTGCCAGCCTGTGACGACTTTCTGTATGTATTTGTCTGAACATCCGTTTTGCTCCTGCCGCTGCCTCTTTTGCATATCGCCGCCACCAACAGAGTCTCTGTGGCACAGCCTGACAGTGACACAAAGCCTCGCATTCGTGAGTATGCATGATAAAGTAAACAGGGGATTATTGGGCAAAAGAATCACTCAACAGTGCTGCGAGCTGTCGAAAACTTTACCGGGGGTGCCTTTAGGCTATGATGATTTATTATTTATATAACACCATGGGAGGGTAAAAAAAAAAAAGTATTCATATAGTAGCTAATGAAGTCTGTATGAAGTTTCTCAAATGACTCCGACACCTATTCATGAAGTTGCGGTGGTCCTTCAGTGCAAATGTTGCGTTTTAAGAGCTGACAGAATTCCTCCCATAAAGTCCAATTTACATCCCCAGCTCGCAGCTCTCGCCTGTGTCGTAAATCCTCACCTCCCGATATGTGAATGAACCTCTGTGCCGGACCTAGAACGAGACCCACCCTCCACCCCCTACCCCCCACCCCCGATTTTTACACATCGACTATGGCGAACGGTGGTCCAGTAAGAAAATAAGCGCAACGGTTCGCGTGACATTCCCAGACCCTGCGGAGGGCCACAGAGGAGTGCTTGAGCCGACGTCGAGGTTTTTAATGCATTTTTGTCTGTTGCGCACACACAAAGTAAAACACGGGGGGAGGGGGGGGGCTGCAAATGCAGAGTGATTTCATGACACAGAGTGCATTCGATCCATCCCTGTGGGATGTCGTGCATGAGTGGGAGTTCAGGTGGAATACCTAATGCATCATATATATATATATAGAGAGAGAGAGAGAGAGAGACAGAGAGCGAGAGAGAGAGAGAGAGAGAGAGAGAGAGAGAGAGAGACACTGTATAAATATATATACAGTCAAACCTCGGTTTTCGTCCACAATCCGTTCCAGAAGGCTGTTCGAAAAACGAAATTGTTCGAAAACCGAAACCACGCTCTTTTTAAAATAAAAATGTTTACACGTCTGCTCACAATGGAAAGCAACACGAGGAAGCATCACTTCCTTGTGTAAGGAAGGCGAGAGGAGTCAAATGAGGCATTCAAGTGCGCTCAGTTTGTTCGAGAACCGAAATTTGTCCGTCATTCGAGGCATAAAAAAAACTCAATTTTTGGTCAAAAAACTCGAGAACCGAGATTTTTGGTCAAACCGCTTTATCCTCACTAGGGTCGCGGGGGGTGCCGGAACCTAAGCTGTCTTCGGGCAGTAGGCGGGGGACACCCTGAATATTGGTCAGAGACGAACAACCATCCACGCTCACACTCATACCTAGGGACAATTTGCACAATCAGCCTGCGATGCATGTTCAAAAACTCCACACAGGGAGGCCGGAGCTGGATTTGAAGGTGACTGACTATATATATATATATATATATATATACACCGTAATATCCGGACTATAAGCCGAGACTTTTGTCACACGCTTTCAACTCTGTGGCTTATTTAATGAAGCGGCCTATATAAAGACTTTTCAAACGGCCGCCTGTGTACCGTCCTTTGTAAATATCTCATGTAACAATATGGGCACCTGCGGCTTATAGACGGGTGCGGCTTATGTGTGTACAAAATGTTTTGTTCCTTTAAAAATTTTGTGGTGCGCCGGATATATATATATTACATATATATATATATGTGGGCGGCCCGGTAGCCCAGTGGTTAATCAGCAGAGGTACCGGGTTCGTAGCTCCGGCTGTGTGGAGTTTGCATGTTCTCCCCGGGCTTGCGTGGGTTTTCTCCGGTTTCCTCCCACATTCCAAAAACAGCATGGCAGGCTGATTGATCACTCTAAATTGTCCCTAGGTGTGAGTGTGAGCGTGGATGGTTGTTCGTCTCGGTGTGCCCTGCGATATAGGGTGTCCCCCGCCTATGCCCGAAGACTGCTGGGATAGGCTCCAGCACCCCCGCGACCCTATATGAAGCGGTTCATATATAATGTGTGTGTGTGTGTGTGTTTGCTCGAATATTTATCAGAAAGCTCCTCTATAGTCTGAAAGCATGACATTGGCGTCGAGTGAATATGACACGCATGCACCGTTCTTCTACGGCCTTATTGATTCGCAGTGGCAGAGGGAGAGTGAGGGAGAGCGATGGGGCCAAGTGGAAGATTATTCAGAATAACATATATGTCTCAGTGGGAGTCCTGCGCAAAGTGAGTGACAGCATCTGAGCTAAATTGTGATGAAATGATTGCTTCACTCGATGGCGAAGCCGCCTCCGTACTCGGCCTCTTCTCCTCTCACATGTATGATTCATACATAAGATGCGCGGAGAGTTCCTTCAAAGCTCTCACATGTTTATGAGTCCATATCATCTGACGTGTTCATGTTTATGCTCCCCAGCTACAGTTGACATTTTCTAGATTGGATAAATCATTAATGATGACCTCAATAAGGGGCTCACATCTTTGGCCCGCAGATCAATAAAGTGGTTAGGAGAGTAGGTCAGAGGGTCCCCGTTGGTGCCTGTCACCATGCGCATGTGTGCGTCTTTTTCTCCGGCCTCCAAACAGTCCCGAGCAGCACGCGACTGTCAAACATCGCCGCTAATTGGCGGTCAAACGCGACAGCGGCAGAATTTCAGCCGCTTTTCCAAGATTTTTTTTTTTTTTTTTCCCCTGCTCCAAGCCATCCCCGGGTGCAAAGCGGTGGGAGTTCCATCCATTATTGATTCGATCCAAAAATGAAAGCAGAAACGCTCAGTGGGGACCGAGCATCTTTTGCCCCGTGCAGGGGAAAAAAAAAAAAAAAAGGTTGACCGCCAACTGGATGTGAAAAAAGACCTTTTGCACTCTGTAGACACTTCATTAGGTACACGTATGCTGACTGGAAGAACATGAGGCAATGATTTACTATACTGTCGTGATATAACGTCGTCCCCTCAATCCTGTTTTGAGAATTGGTATATCTCGTCCGCAGATGATGACATGATGCTTTGTAGTCACTTGCCAGGCTTGGCAGCATCTCATCTCAGTGCTGCTCAATGATTCAGCTGTGCAACATTGACCTCCACCTCACCTTGGCAAAAACTCCCCAACCAAATGGACACTTGGCAGCCAGCACACACTCTGGATATAGAAACGTGTGTGCCCGCCAGTGATAACACACTCACGGACGTGCAGATGCACACACACACACACACGCGCGCACACACAGTCTCTGGCAGCGGTTGTAATGCTGTGTGAAACAAAGGGGGGCAGATGGTTGTCAAGCGAGAGCGCCAACACTTACAAGGTGGTTAAAATATGCAATGGTGTTTGTGTGTAAGCAAGGCAAATGTATTTGTGTAGCACATTTGGAAAACAAGGTGATTAAAAGTACTTCACATGAAACATAAATGAGCCAATACTGTAGGTCCTCGTGGATGTCTCTGAGGTGGTTTTAACCAGGTTAATGCACACGCAGAGGCAGCAAGCGTGGACTCTCCCACGGCTCATCAGTATTTGTTTTGGCTTGTTGTTGCGGGCCGACATGCGGTGCTTTGCCAGAAGTGAGAATAAGAGACCGAAGCCGTCTTTAACAGCGCTCTCTGTACACTCCACTGACACTTTATTAGGTACAACTGCAAATTCTAATGAGATCCAATCGGAGGGCTAGAGCTAGCTTGCTGCTATTAGAATGCTATTATATGTTGATTTTTTCCGTGATTGACTGGTGACCAAGGTTACTGTCGTTCATGACAGCTTACTAAAACGAATACTAAAGCTAATTAAAAACTCAATTTAAAACCAAGTGTTTTTGAAAAAATAAAAACGAATTTAAAAGTACTGTGGAACCTGCTGTGAAAACCGAATGCAAATTAATTACAGTCAAACCTCGGTTTTCGAACGTCTTGGTTCTCGACCAATTCGTTTTTCGACCAAATATTTCAAGTTTTTTTGCCTCGGATGCGAACAAATTTCGGTTCTCAAACAAACTGAGCGCACTTGAATGCACTATTTGACTCCTCTCGCCTTCCTTACACGAGGAAGTGACACTTCCTCTGGTAGACACTTCCTCGTGTGGCTTTCCATTGTGAGGAGACGTGTTCAGTAAACATTTTTAATTTAAAAAGAACGTGGTTTCGGTTTTCGAACAATTTCGGTTTTCCAACAGCCTTCTGGAACGGATTATGGACGAAAACCAAGGTTTGACTGTACATTGAAAAAAACAAAAACCAATCCATCCATCCGTCCATCCATTTTCCGCCGCATATCCAGGGACGGGTCGCAGGGGCAGCAGCTTTAATCGGGAAACCCAGACTTCCCTCTCCCCAGCCACTTCATCCAGCTCTTCCCGGCTGATCCGGAGGCGTTCCCAGGCGTGCTGGGTGACATAGTCTCTCCAGCATGTCCTGGGTCATCCCCGGGGTCTCCTGCCAGTGGGACATGCCCGGACACTTCACCAGGGAGGCGCCCACGAGGCATCTTAATCAGATGCCCGAGCCACCTCATCTGGCTCCTCTCAAAGTGGAGGAGAAGCGGCTGTACTCCGAGCCCGTCCCGGATGACCGAGCTTTTCACCTTATCTCTAAGGGAGAGCCCGGACACCCTGCGGAGAAAACTCATTTCGGCGGCTTGTATCCGGGATCTCATTCTTTCGGTCACGACCCTTAGGTTGTGATCATAGATGAGGGTTGGGACGTAGATCGACAAAAATCAAAGAGAAATAAAAACTATCTATAATGAAAAGTCCAAAACTATTACAACCTTGTCAGATGGGATAGGCTTTAGCTCATTTGGAACTCAAATGAGGTTAAGTTCTCGACAAAAACGGATGGCTCGATAACGCAAGCAAAATAATCGCAAGGTGATTTTAGAATGTGATAAGAAATGTTCAATTGATGACAGCGTTGATGAAAACTGAGCATAGTTGTTTTCGTACAGACAAAGGAAACGGATGCTTTGGACTGATGGGATTTCATTCGATTTGGCAAGTGCGCCTTCTGTAATGATGTGGCAAGTCTGTTCTGTAACATCAATCGCCTCATGCACTGAAACAAACCAGAAGAGCAAAAAGAGAACTAACTTTGCATTCTCCAGCCAGATGGGAACATATTTGCTTTGTTTGTTCCAGAGAATCTGTTTTTAAGTCAATGGAGGTCGAGGAATGGGGGGCGGGGGGGCTATTGTGTTCACATGTGATGAATAGCTCAATGAGGCGGTGTTAAGCCAATAACTGTCGTCACACAAGTCATTCGGAAACTTCTGGAGAGAATAGGCGCGCTGGTCTTCGATCCAAGCTGCACGCATGAAGTAAAACGATTTGACTCGCAATGTCTCCTACGTTTTTGGCGCCTGCACCAAACGTGGTGTCCAACGCTAACACATTTACCTCATAAATCTGGAGGGTGTTGATATGTCGCTGCGGTAAAAGGATGCGAATCGTATGCCAGTGTCGTGTCTGCTGATGGTTTTCACAAGTGGCAAAAAAAAAGTCCCTCAATGCAAGTTAAAAGTACAGCCCGTCCTTCTCTGCCCCTACACGTTCAGATTGGGGTCAGTCAGCGTCTCTAAATCCATCGTAAAATATCGATTAAAGCAGTAATGTGTGATCATTTGACCTTGATGTTGATTCTCGGTCTGTTCCCACCTTCGTAACCACCTCAATCACCTACTTCAACTGTTTGTATTATGACAGGACCACCCTGGACACCCTTATTTGGTTAGCATTAGCATTAATGCTAAAAGACTCTTGCGCAACTTTGTCAGTGTATGAAAATGATGTAAGACGATGTTGTTGTTTTTTTTTTTAAAAATGGAGGCGGAAGCAGTTGGCAGTTGTTGCTAATGTCTCACCTGCTTATTAGCCTCTCGCTACGATGGTTGCAGTCATAAAGCACGATGCTAAGAAATGCTACACAAGAGGTTATCCATGATTTCAAGTGGCGATGTTCTCGACATTTTTTTGGGCTTCAAATTAATTGGTATGACATCAAAGTGAGAGTCATCGTGTATTCTTGAGAGTCCCGGGAATGTTTGTCTGGCCTCAACCTCATTAGCATCAACCACAAGGTTATAATAAGTAATTTTGCAACAAGGAAGGCCAGAAAGCAACTCTTTTGAATTCAATTCACAATGTCATTCTGAGCATAAGAAAACCGAGAGCATCGCAATGAGCTTTTCAGTTTTGATTTTATTTGTGCAATGCAAGATTAGCTTTTTAATCAAGTCGTCTGGGGCTGAAATGTTAAGGGCCAAGCGTCATCTTGAAACTAAACCATCTGAGAGTCAAATGTCTCAAGTAACCCACTCGAATTTGATTGGCCGGCTCACCCCTGCTACATCCACCGCACGCTACATGAACGAGACTGTCCACTCCATGTCATCGAGCCATCCACTCCAATCCATCTCGAGTCGTTAGCCTTTTCCGCGAGGCTCATCATCATCTCGTCTGGCTTCGGTTAGCCAAAGAGCGAGAATGAGACGGTTAAATATTCATGTCTCACCGCGGCGTAATATCCTCCTCGATAATGTTTGAACCTTTTGACCCGAGCTAATCGGTGGTAATCACGCGGCCACGCTTTCCAGTGATCAAGCTGAAGCGTAGCTGGTCGATGAGCTCGATGAGATTTTGACAAGCGGGCCGCGCACGCCTCAGACAAAAACACAAACCTGAGGTTGTTTCTGTTCATCCGGAAGGTACCGTGACACTGGAAAGCCAACATTCCTGGAAACCGACATCATTCATTTCCCCGGAGGCATGTCGCTCTGACATCACTCGATTAATAGGGGAACAATTAATTATGACCTATTAGGCGGGCGAATTAGATTAGGTGGAGAGAAAGAATATATCCATGTGATAATATTACACCAGGATACGTTAATGTCTTTTTAGATGAGACGCAGTCAGCTATCTAATTATAGCCATGATAAATGCTATTTCTCATATGATAATGCGTCTGTACCTCAACAAGGCCATTCCCTACATTGCGGTAATTTGATGACATGGAAAGACTGTTACAACCGCAGCGTGTGAGAATGTGACATAAGGCAATGTGACAGAATGTGGCGTCTTTAAAATGAAAGTTTCATTTCGACGGAACACTTAGCCCCATGCAGTCTTTGATAGCGCTTTATGAGGGAAGGCTAATGCATAAACACGCTATATGTTATTGTTTTGAAATGCGGATGCTGTTGTTGCTTCAAAGCAAAGACGCCTGCAACGATAAGTGTGACAACAGAACGTTAATATTTAGTAGTATCCAAGCATACAGTGCTGAGGGCGCTTTACCTTTCATAAAAAGAGCGCATTTCATATGAACTGACGAATGTGTTTTTACTCTCTATACGGGTGTTGCATGCATATTTATGGGGTGCAGTTTGGATTCCCGTTATTGCAAGCAACGTTTCTGACTTTGAAAAGAAAAGTTTGGATATCAAATGCTAGCAGTGGCAAGGGTAATCACATCCAATATTTAAGTATAAACCACAGTGACTAGTGTTTTGAACAACGCTGCAAAAATTTATGACAAAAAACACCAAATAAGTAAAACGAGGCTTCAAAATCATGAAAAACTCCGCCGTGCTCTCCATTCTAAAACCCCGTGGGCGTGTTCGCTGCTTGTGCTGAAACACGCCCCGCTCAACTGTCAACTGCCAATCAAACACCACCGCATCTTTCTCAGGCCTACACAAGACGACTTGTTTAAAAATAAAATCCATTGAAAGTTTTTGGTGGCTGCAATATGTTCCACCAGATCGGCGTGGTGCTTTTGCACACTGCGACAATGAGGCACTCTAAAACACCCGCGACAGCCCTAAGCCCCCGTCAACACGTTGGCTATCTGGTTGAACTTTTGGGGGGGGGGGGGGGAATAATTCTCTGGCTCTTCAGGTTCCGCCATGCTTTTTCTGCACAAAAGCACAAGGTCTCAATCAATCAAGCAAGAGACATATTAATTTTTAGATTGGGTCACGATCTGCGGAGGTCAAAAAGAATCACACAAGCCGATTTAAAATGAAAGTGTAGAATGTACAGATGTTCATTGTCAGGGAAATAAATACACGAGTACCTGAAAAATTACGCGCAGTAACAAAGTACTGTATTTGTACTTTACGTCCCACCACTGCTGTGTGTGGTGTTACTTGTTTATTTATAGTTTCGATTCCCCTGTGTTGCATTCGCTTAGAGGAGGATAATCAACATTTCTGACGTTTTCACATCAGAAAAAAACACCGCTAACGTTGCTATCCCACTGTGAGGACCGGCTTGCCGCAAACAAAGGCGCTCAGGCTGAGGACGCACCCGCTCACCCCTCGCTGCATTCTACTGACATCTAGCGTCAGGAAAAGGAAGTGCACTTACTACAGTAAGCGTGTGTGTGTGTGTGTGTGTGTGTGTGTTACCCTGGGCAGGGCGCGCACACACACACACACACACGCACACACACACACACACACACACGCTCAACACACACAAGCTCCCCACTTGCCAATACATCAGCTTATCGATCGGCTCACTGCGACCTTGAACGATCAGACAAGTGGAAGCGCCTCATCGGGCCCTGTAGCCATCCATCCCCCCCAGCCCCCCCCCCGCCCCCCCCACAACCCCCTCCAACTTCTCGCAGCCTCCGTAATGACTCGAGGGGGAGGCGACGGGAAAAAAAGTGAGCCCGCTGAGAAGGACCTCTGAACCAGTGGGCTCTGCAGCAGCCTTATGTTGCGGCCTGCCTCCCCTCTAGGCAGCAGTCTGTTGCGGGTAAAGGAACAGAACTGGGTCAGCCTGTCTGAGATGCGAGCGATGAGTCGTGTGCGGGAGCCATGCTGGAAAATGGAAGTAGCCATCCAGAGAAATGGAGCCTCGTGCTTAGCAGGATTACGTAAGGCATGTGTACAGTATGTCGTTCCCAGCATAGGCAGATACAGTATATCTGAATAGGGAATTCGGGAAGTCGAAATGCTAATCATCAGGTGATGAAATGTGTCCTCTTGGGGGTGGGGAAGATGGAGTGGAGTCATGCCTGGGGGGTCTTCATGAAAGCAGGTTTTAGCGAGCGTGTTTGAATATCAAACACGTGGAACGGGACGTGTACGCCATGTTTCCCTGCGGCAGAAGCTTCGTTTAAACAGTATATCATGAGGATATGATCTTAATGTGATGGTAGAGTGACATGCACAGTTGGGTGGCGAGTATAACAGCTGGGAATCATGATTTGTGTTCAAATGGTTTTGTTTTGTTATTTTTAATACAGTGAAACTCCTCTACAACGAAATCATGTTTGCAGCAAGAAATCTTTCACAACAGGGGGTTTTTCACTGTAGCAAATTTGAAACAGGAAAGTGGGAATGGTGTTAATGCATGAAGATTTTTTCACACTCGGGGGTATTTTCGCCCATGTCGATTTCGTTGTAGAGGAGTTTCACTGTAGTGAATATTATTATTCTTACCGAAAAGTGGGAAGCTTGGTATGGTATGGTAAGTCTTGTGTACCGATTTTTAGAGCCCAAAATGACAGATCACAACTGTACCAATTTGAAGATGGAACAGCAATATTGATCAAACCACAAAATAAAAACTTTTTTTTATTGTTATTTTATATTGATGACATTGTCGCACAAGGCATTTCAGTGAAACTTCATGGTAGCTTTACTTTGGGGACTTTTTCAATACATTGCCTGCAGGGTACTTCTCCACGGTAATGATCAATAGGAGTGACAGCGAAACACTTTTCACTGCTATTAATACTTTAACTGTCCACAACTTGAAAAGTAGTCTGATGACAGCATCCTTTTTTTATATATATATAAATATAAAACCCCTGCAGACAAACACTGTCTGGAAATCTAATTATAGTGACCATTACGCATCCTTACAATGTTCTCAAAAATAGACCTTCCTGACAAACAAAGAGGCACATGGACAATATTTTAATTTGTATTTATTTATTTTTTTTTTTAAGAAAAGCCTTCCGAGCCCATCATGCGCAATAATGAGCCGCGCAGCACATCAGTCGGCTTCAACGTATGCGCACTCTTCATCATAGGATGTGACACCTGATGGCCCATTAGTTCCCAAAGTGCTATTTTATTCGAAGAATTCCTCTCCTTATAGAATATTTAAACTCTGCGCGTTTCGCTGAGGTTGTCAACACGGCATGCATTATTCACGCGAGTGCCCCATTATCTGACGCTCGGCGTGACGCGACGCCGCCTTTGGCGGGCCTGCGGCTCCGCATTCAAAGCAGACGTTTCGTTGCGCAATTAAAATGCACGGCGGAGCGCGGGCCAACACCTGCCTTTAAGAATGACCAAAGCCAGTTTTTAATTGGGCCGTTAAAAAGGTGTTTGTGAGCCATTTAAGAGCATTAAAGATAAACAGGGAACATTATGGGCTGTTTACTTGTATTCGCCGATCCGTTTAGAGGGAGCGAATGTAAAACAGTCGGATGCTACTGCTGCAAGTTACGGTTTGTGTGGAGAAGGAATTTATGTTGCAGTATAAAAGTGAATCACGTTAAAAAAAATATTTTTTTATTATAAACAACCTCGATTCAAGTGCCAGTTTGCTGGAATCGCCGGCAGTCTTTCTCCCTTCCTGAAAAGGATTAGACTCGAATGAGTGGGGGGGGGGACCTTTCCTCTCCTCAGTCATCAAAACCTATTGTGGCTGTGGTAGACGCTTGACGAGCCAATAAATGAAAGGCTTTTCACAGCTAATTAAGATGATGCTCGCAGGTTATTGACGGAGGCTTTACGGGCGGCTGTGACTTGATGCACAGGTTATTTTTAAGATACCAGATGAGCACAATGCATAATTTATCACAGCGTGCAATAAGTCTCCCGAGCTGCGGAATAAAGGAAGTAATAGGTGGCTGAAATGATTGGGCTTCGCAATGGGGGAGATGGGTGGGGGGCGGGGAGGAGGGGGGTCCTGTTTGCACCTTCTCTGAAAAGGCAAGTGCAATTATCTGACAGCCAATCAACAGCCAACACTTACTTCCTGTATCTGACCTTGCTGGACTTGTAACCATGGAAATGCTTTTTTTTAAAGCTGGTCATTCAAAAACGTGTGTATGTGTGAGTGTTTTTTGTTGTTTTTTTTGCCCTCCTCTCAGCGGGGCATCTTGGAAATAGCCTCATTCCGCCTTTTGTGGCTTACATGTAATACGCGGCACGTCGCGTGCCACTGACAAATATGCAGTGAAGGTGAACAACTGTAGCTACAACACATGCGCAGCAGTTATATTATAATTCCACTCATCCGTGCATGATGTGTTGTCTTTTCATTTGGCATCTATGACAGTCTGCATATTTCATACCTCTTTCGGTAAGCGCTCAAATATTTACAGAGCGTTTGTTGACACGATGTGAAGCTGAAGCGTGTGCTGAGCTACGTGAGCGAATCAGGCTATCAGAAAACGCCGTCAGCGCGCGTCAGTGCAGTTCGACAGCAACTCTAAACCGAGCATTAGCGTCTTTGCAACACTTTTATTTTCGGCGTGCTCCATTTCGGCAGTGTGTGCATACGTTATTATATGCGAGGTTTTTCAGAAATGTTCCAGCACTGGCCTCACCAAAATTTAAGGTGGGCCAGACAATCAACCAGCACAGCTACAAAGACACCTTGCCACGCTTGCGTCCTTCAGAGCGTGAGAAGAAGCAAATGTTTTGTGTGAGCCGCCTGCTCACACACACACACAAAAAAGAAAAAAACTGTTTTGTTTCTAAACTTTTTTCTTATTGTACATGACAAAACGGATCATCTGCACCTCGTGTTGCTCAGGTCTAGTTGAATCAACCTCGGCGATCACAAGGCCATCCCAAACATCCATCACGCGCGCGCACAAATGGCTTCTTTGCTGGATAGGCTTCAAATGAAATGGAGCCCGATAACTGGAAAAATAAAACGTCGGACTTGGAATCTTTCAGAAAGGCCGAAAATGAAAGGAATCAATCCCGCCACTGCGTGAAAATAACAAAGGAAAATAACCTCACAAACACATGGGCGTATGCATTTTAATGCGACTCATCTGGGGCTGATGAAAGAGCCACCTCAAGGCCACGTAGGCTGTCACTGCTTTTGCATGCACGCACCAATCTTAAGCGGGCCATCCAGTAGATATATGTCAAGATTTATGAGGAGTCCCCCGACGGGAGGACTTTTATTGAGGCAAATTCGAGTTCAGCAGATCGACAGTGTTGGTGTTATCTGCTGACACGCACACATATCAATTTAAGCTTAGAGGTATATTGGACCGGCGCATTTGTGTTTTTATTGCAAGTGCGAGGTGTATGGTGGCGCTCATTTCCGGGGACCTCCGAGTCTGACGTAGAAGCTATTTCTGTATTTTACACATACACAAAGCGCACCGTATTATTGGGCGCAGCCAGGCATGGCAAAACATACGCCAGCTTAAACATACGGCATTCATGCACGCACGCTAAAAACACGTTTTTAAAAAGCCAACGGAAGCAAAACTGAGTTTGGTTGTACCTGATTTAGCCATTTTACAATGTGCTCACGTTTTTGGATCAATCATCACCCACAAATCCATCAAAGTCCGCATCTTCTGTATCCGAATTGTACAATTGTGCAAGTAATCCATCAAAAACGCCGGGTTTCCTCTCGTTGTCTTCAAAGTCACTCTCATTGCCATGTGGCTCCTCTTACACGCCCACCCTTCACTCATTGGCGGACTTCACTCACGTCCGGCCTTTAGCATCCTCTTACATGCCACCCTTCACTCATTGGCGGACTTCACTCACGTCCGGCCTTTAGCATCCTATTACACGCCCACCCTTCACTCATTGGCGGACTTCACTCACGTCCGGCCCTTAGCATCCTCTTACACGCCCAACCTTCACTCATTGGCAGACTTCACTCATGTCCGGCCTTTAGCATCCTCTTACATGCCCACCCTTCACTCATTGGCGGACTTCCGCATGTCTTTTCTCTATATAACCAGCGTGTCGGCCAGACGTGCTCTCAGTCAGGCTTTGGAACTCAGCGCATACACAAGCGCATTATAAGGCGACCTGTCCATTTTGGAGAACTTTTAAGACTTTTAATAGCCTTATAGTCGTGAAAATACGGTACTTACCAAATGTCTTGTGGCCAAGCTGGCAACTATTTCGGCGGACATAATGTAGGATCTGCAGTGGGCTCGCATTCAGGCCATGGTGTACCCCACTGCTTATCTCTGACCCTAACGAGGACAAGTGGTTTGAAAAATGGGTGTGATGGCAGAAGCTTGCTTTTGGCATGATTTTTTTTTTGTGGGAGGTGGAGCCTAGTTTAATGAGCGCGGCCATCTTGGAAAGGGGAGTGGTCTGGGTGTTGCACGAATGGACTACGAAAAGCGCTGAGTGCAACAATGTGTTTGTGATTGCTGTCGCCAGGCATAATATATTGGGCACTCTTTCTCCTATTTGACGAGAGAGCTACAAAGAAAAAAAAAACATTTAAAAAAAGCTTCCAGTATATTGCAGCAAAATAGTAGTGCACTGCAAACGGCCCAAACCGCATGCTACCTGCGTCCACATGTGATCGCAAAAGGCAATTTTTGCTTCTCAGCATGCTGCTTTTGCACTCGCCGTGCATGTTTTCATGCCTGATTTGAGCCAGGCTGGCTTTATTACCAAGTGCATGCAAGTGAGTAATGCGCTCGGAACATGGAAGCGGCGGAAGGCTTTCCTGTGAGGATGGAGGCTGATACGCTCTGCCCACTTGCAAAGCACCGCGAGGCGCACGCTGTTGTGGCCGGCTCGGAGATTTTGGGTAGCACAACCCCCCAAAAAAATGAAATCAGCTATGTTTTATACATTTTAAGTACCCGCTGACGGTGTAATGGTCCACTCGCGTGACATGTGTGCGGCCAGCGTGGCATGATGACGTTTCTTTATCACTCATTCATTCTATGACCAATATGCCTTTGATGAGTCCGTGTGTGATGAAGCTGTGAAGATGAATGGCGATGCGGTCGGGTTGACGACGCCCAGTTTGATCAGCCTCATTAGGAAAGTGACATCACCGATATTTATAGCTTGGAACGCTTCTGTACACGCGCTTCATTTTCACGTTCCGCTTGAACACGTTACAAAGTCGAGTGAAACAGAGATTAGATTTTTCCGCTTTTTGGCGGAATTCCGCTTTTTTTCCAGTCAAAATGGACCTATTTTATATTGTTCCACATCTGTAAAAAAAATCTGGGGGGGCAGGGGGGGGGAATTGTCTTTGGCAGATTCGGGGCTCGTAATGTTTACAAGTAACGTTTGCAAGCATCCATTTTGAATCCCGTTTTTTTATCGCGAAGCGTTAGTTTGTCGTTACTTCCTATATGAGCTAAAACCAATGCCGCTATATCGGCGAATGCAAATCACAACCAATCCGTGTTCGCCTTCCTAAACAACTTTCTCGCGAATGCCGAATGTTATCGAGACTCGCGACGAAGATAAAGTGCGTCAGATAGATGCGGATCTGAAAAACACGTTTCGATGGGACTGGTTGGATAGAAAGCTGACGGTGTCCCCAGTAGGAAACAGTAAAGAGGAACCATTGTGCTTGTGTTGGATTTCGCGAAAAAGCTCGATGTCGCCGGCAAAGCTCTGTGTACAGTGTGTGACGATGTCATTCTATACCAGTGGTGTCAAACATACGGCCCGCGGGCTGGTACCGGCCTCCAAGGTGGTTCGATTCGGCCCGCAGGATAATTTAAAAGTGAAAGAATACATAAAAGACAGAATAATTTTTTTAATCAGCTGCAATTCATGGCCCATCCGCTAGGGGGAACAGTTTTGATCAGAGAAGAAGACAACATTGTTTTGATCAGAGAAGAAGACAACAGCAGTCTCAGTCCGTCACTTAGACAGACCCAACAGAGCAGTAAAAGCCAGCTACCTAATTGCTAGCGAAATAGCATTAGCACCAAAGCCGTATTTTTAACTTTGTTAAACGATGCATGATGAAGGCGGCTGAACTTGTATGTCCTGAGAAGCGACAAGCTTTTGCTAAGAAAGGAAATACATGACATTTTGGTTATTTATAGCAGAGTACGGTATAATTTTAATGGTCCGGCCCACAAGACATCTACCGAGGCTGTATGTGGCCCACAATGTCAAATGAGTTTGACACCCCTGTTCTTTACGGATAGAGAGGAAAGCTTTACAGAGTCACGCAACCTCGGTGAAACACCGAAAACAGACATTTCTACTAAAAAAGTAACTACTCGATCTCAAGCGCTTTTCGACAGCCTGGAGCATGTGTCAAAACAAGAGGAGTTGGCTAAAAAGAGAGTGGAAAAAGACGGAGAGGACCAATAAGCTTTTAGCGCTTGCTAAAAAGCTTAAAATGAAGAGAAAATAAAGTATTCTACCTCATGACACTGTATATTGTTGTATATACTGTAAATAGACATCCATTTTATATCATAAAATACATTCATAACCCATATCTAGTAAACAGTGTGGGACTTCACTATCACTATATGAAGCGTTTTCTCACATTTACACAACACTTTATGAAGTACTGCAATGAAAAAATCTGAAATATGGCAGGGAATTTGTTTCCTTTTTTTAGTTTTGATTTTGAGCAGCAAATTTGAAGTTGCTCACCAGGAATGCATAAGCAAAATTGCACAAATTTTCACTTGAAAGAAGAGTGAACAATCTTGGGATTTTTTTTTCTGTTAGTTTCAAATAGTGTGTACATTGAATACACTTCATCTTCAGCATGTTTAGTGCCACTTTTGTAACTGGCCACGCTTCTTTCCCGGCCACGCCCCCTTCTGCTTTTTTTCATCACTTGCCACTCTCATCCCTGGTGAAATGTCAACTGGAGCTTCCCGCCAGCTGATTTCGGGCTCGATGACTGATGAGTTCATGGCACTTCATGATGCTCGTTGGTCTCCCTGATATATTTGTATGTGGCGTCAAAGTGATACATTCGCTCTTAAATGTGTGATTTCATGCTGGACACAAATAAAATAAAAGCAAATCCAAAGATGACTTTTTTTTTTTTTTTTTTTTAATCAAATAAATCCATCCATCCATTTTCCGAACCGCTTGATCCTCACTAGGGTCGCGGGGGGTGCTGGAGCCTATCCCAGCTGTCTTCGGGCAGTAGGCGGGTGACACCCTGAATTGGTTGCCAGCCAATCGCAGGGCACACAGAGACGAACAACCATCCACGCTCACACTCATACCTAGGGACAATTTTAGAGTGCACAATCAGCCTGCCATGTATGTCTTTGGAACGTGGGAGGAAACCGGAGCACCCGGAGAAAACCCACGCAGGCCCGGGGAGAACATGCAAACTCCACACAGGGAGGCCGGAGCTGGATTTGAACCCGGTACCTCAGCACTGTGAAGCCGACGTGCTAACCACTGAACTACCGGGCCGCCCTAATCAAATAAATCCCCTTTAAAATCATGATCTGGATCCATTAAATTGATTTAGCCATTCATTATTTACGTATTGGTTATGACATGACATGACATGGCGGCCCGGTAGTCCAGTGGTTAGCACGTCGGCTTCACAGTGCAGAGGTACCGGGTTCGAAATGCATGTTCTCCCCGGGCTTGCGTGGTTTTCTCCGGGTGCTGATGCATGGCAGGCTCGTTGGGCACTCTAAATTGAGTGTTATGGTTGTTCGTCTCTGTGTGCCGATTCATTATCCCCCGCCTACTGCCCGAAGACAGCTGGGATAGGCTGGACCCTTATGAAGCGGTTCATGACATGACATGAAAAAATGAAGTAATTACCATTAAGTATTTACATTTCCAAGTTGCATATGAGTGAGCCTCATTTGCATTTTAGCTCATTATCACGCCCTAGGAGGCTGATGAGACTCCACGGGGCAACTTGTTGTTCCCGATAAGAATGATGAGTGTGGAAGCAGTTAAACATTTTTCTTTTTTTTTTCTTCAAACCATCAATGGATGATTTCTCGATGCCAAATGGATGTCAAACCAAGCGTGACGCTTACCAAATCCAAAGTGTGCATGAAGCAAAAAAGTTGTTCTTTGTCTGAAACCAACAAGAGCTTTGGCAATCGTCAAACACGTTTGCGGCGGCCATCTCTTTGTCGAGCATCAATGTTAATTGGGATTTTTTTTTTTTTTTTTTCAAAGGAAAGAAAATATCGCATAACCATCCCACCTCCTCTAGTCACAGGCTGTCAAAATGCAATATTCCAAATTAGATTGTATTTGGATAATCTTTTTGAACTGTAATGGGTTTCCAGCCAGCAGGCATATTACTATTGGCACATCATTATTAAACAAAAGTGACACAGAACCATCACTTTGCAGGCGGCGCCTGATAAACGTTCGACACCGTGCAAATAATATTAGTTCTGCTTCCAGAGTCACCGGCTTATCTCTATCTGCTATATTGGGTTCATATCCCTGTCTGCTGGCGAGGGCCTTCTGACAGAAGTGTCTAAATTTATGAGTAGCCCGTATGTGCTCGTACAAATAGGCCGCCGGGTGTGTGCGCGCGATGTCACTTGCGTGTCGCACATTAACGCTTTTATATGTAAATGCCGTGTTTGTGTGCGCACGTGGGCGGCTCGGATAGACGGGCGCGCGCCTACTCGCGCGCGTGAGTGAAAAACTCGCCATTCAAATGTAAATGAGCGTGTATTTGCGCCTGTATATGCAGACGCGACCCATATCATGGCATAATGAGATCCGCCACTGTTGGTTACCCTCAGACAGAGGTAATTACGGCTGCACTGAAGGCGGCACGGACGCGCACGTATTCACCCAGGCCTCAATCCCGCTGACAGGCCTGTCCATTTGGCAAACGGGATGGCGGAATGGGAGGCGGCAAATAGGATGTGATGAATCGGAGCGCCGTCCGCTTTCTAATCAGCATTACCACAACGCGTCGTGCGATTCAACGGCAGGCAGAATGTGTGGGATGTTGTCACTGAAAACAAAAAAAAAAGTGACTAACGACGTTGACCAAAACTGACCAAGAAACAAAATAAAGTGGGGAGGGGGGGGGGGGTTCTTCATTGAAACGGGACAAAACCTGCTTGAGGTAGATTGATGACTTTTTCATGTAGCCAATCTATTTCACTACATTATCCTTTCTATTCAACTGGCGGTTATAAATAAGGAAAGAGCGGCTTTGTCGGTCAGGGTAGGCAAGTGAGGCGGCGCCGACCTCTTCTTCGAACACCAAAATTCTCCAACAAACTTCATATGCAATGCTATGATTGAGTCTAAAGCAGAAGTGAAACTCATTCCACATACGAACTCGGCAGATGTCGAGTTGGCCGAACCATTAACATGATACCATACTGTGCTATGAATCACCAAAATCTCATCGCTTTCCTTTGTTTTAGTCTCAAGAAGCATTGATTGGCGCTTTCATATCATTTGCTGCATTGGTTCGATCTCGGTGACAAGACTGAGACTGCTGTTTTCTTCCCCGATCAAAACAATGTTGTCTTCTTCTGTGATCAAAACAGTGTGCCCCCTAGCGGATACTCCACGAATTGCATTTTATTTAAAATATTCATTGTGTCTTAAATGCATTTTTTTTTTCACTTTTAAATTATCCCGCGGGCCAGATCGAACCTTCTTGGGGTCCGGTTCCGGCCCGCGGGCCGTATGTTTGACAAACCTGGTCTAAAGGACTCTGAGGACAATAGACGATACATCATCGCTTATCATTGCACGAGACACTATCGGCAAAGTTCGAGGAGTGTTTAGCTCTGCTGTGACATCATTTTTGTTTTTGTTTTACGCCACTTGAGAGCATAACAGAGCTTCCGGCCAACCTTTGCGTGATGAAACAATTTACGAAAGGAATGACGCCAACAGTCAGTATTTCAATCCAAGGTTAGGGTGTCTCATCCCTCTATTGACAATTTTTCATGAGCATCCTTTTCCTCACGTGACTCTTTCCAGACCACACGAAAGCCATCAGCCAGATCCCGCTCGTCATGACACGCTCTCCATCGTGTTTGCTCGCTTGTAATCGCCCCCCCGCCCCCTTCCCCAATCCAAGTGAAGTTGTGATTTGTGTTCTGGCTACTCGCCTTGACCCTTTCATCCACAATCTTACCCTGTTGACGTCGCTCATTTCAACACGCTCATGTCGCCCCGCTTGCTTGCTCGTTTCCGAGGGCTAACGGACTTCGGAGACCCAACAATATCGATTTAATGCCAGGTCTTTGGCAAAGAGTTTAATCGGCCTTGTCAGTGTTGGCTCACTCAAGTGGGCACATAAGAATCAATGCCCTTGAGACAGTTCAGTTGTATTTAACTTTTGAGTTCAAGACGTTGGCTTTAATCTTTCAGAAATGTTGGCTTTTGTTTAAAAGCATTCATTTTAATCAAAACATTTAAATAAGTGTAGTTATTTTCCTACAGTATAATTAAGTGTAGTATTACCATATTGGCCCGAATATAAGACGGCCCTGATTATAAGATGACCCCCTCTTTTTCAAGACTCAAGTTTGAAAAAATACTTTTTGAACACCAAAATTTTTATACAGAAAATAATTACAGTACATCTGAAACAAATGATTATAAAAATATATTTGAGAGAAAAAGCATGTTATTTTGCCTCATTCAAATCTTAATATCTGAACATTTAAAGATGTAAACTAAAGTGCAATCACATTCGTAAATGAATGGCTTCTGGTTTTTGAAATGTAAATTACATCATAACTTCTCCTCAGCTGCCGGTTAACCTGGCCGATCTTCGACCCACTTTTCTCCAGATTGTCGCTACGTTTCTCCATTTTCTGTTATCTCTTCTATTATTTTCTTCTCTTTTCTTTCTTACTGCTATTTTTTTTTTTGTTCTTCGTGCTACCGTTATTTTTATTTTTCGTGACAGGTGTTCGCTTTGGCCTGGGGAGTCAAGTTCAGCATTCGCTTCAATGGTATCTGGCGCCATCTAGCGTCGTGAATGGGTATAATGTCTATACCCCAAATATAAGACGACCCCCACTTTTTCAGTCTTTCAATGCAAAAAACACCGTCTTATATTCGGGCCAATACGGTAATGTTGCATTAGCTTACAAAATCTGATACTTTTTCGGAATGAAACCGCTTGCTCATTTTTTATTCATATTTTAACGTTGGTCATGGTGGTACATCATTTGTTTGCGTTTCACTGAGGATGCTGGGGCTTGCTGGTTGCTTGTAGAAAAGTAAATACCATGGATGTTCCTTTTCACTCCTGTGTCGTAGCATGTGATAGGTGGTGTCAAGGATATGAACATACTGAGGGCATCAAGATGAGGTATGTGAATTAAAAAAAAAAAAGCTGAATGCATCATGAATATATGTAAAGTGACTCTCCCAACACCTACATTGCTCCATTATTTGGGAACTGGCAGCTTACAAAACCCTGGCAGGATAACTCGGAATCTTGTCTGTGGCATGAGGCCAAAAGGCCAAAGAAGAGTGCAAAAGCTCCACAGGCGATGCAGAGATTCCATTCGGAACTGGGATGATGGAGTCGCTACCAAAAAACAGAAAGTAGAAGTTGACTTTTGACTTTGGCTAAGGGCACAAATACCACGCCGTTGTAAAAGTTGTCCGAAAACACCTTCCAGGTTTCATCAAGTCCCGCGAAACTTGTAATTGCAATCTGGCTTGCCCATTGGCTCAGCACGATTTGAGCTCTTTAAGGACCTTGAGGGCTGTGGGGGATGAATGAGTGCAAGTCTAAAACTAATACAGTGGCGCCTCGAGATACAAGTTCAATGTGTGTTGTATATCTGCGAGAAAAAAAAAGTTGCTTGTTGTGAATTTTCACTCGCCGGTCGAAGCGTTTCAAAGAACTTGCACGTCGAGTCACTTTCGTCAATAGGCACCGCTAGAGAGGCTGACAAAAAATTAAATGCTCTTCCACTAGATGGCAGAATTAACCATTCGTGCCATTGGTACACCCGAATAGCTTTGCGTTCATGTCAAACTCCCATTTGAGTTCATTGAGACGATTATTTGCGTACTCTATTTTCGTTTTGTGGTGTGCCCTCAGGGTTTTTTTTAATGGGCCAATAAAGGCTGTAAAGCACCTACTAGATTTTACATACAGTATATACCGCCAAACCAGTTTGGGTTGCGAAACTGACACTTGACAAAAGAGTCAGCCTCGTTGTCATGGTAACCACATCACCCACCAAACTGTAATGGCAACACGCTCCCCTCCCAGCCACTGTATAAGCATGCAGAATATAGACTCCCTTTTTACTATGGAGCCCCATGATATATTATTTCAGGAAACAATTGGCGCGAGTCAACTCATTAAAAGAGAGCAAGTGTGTGATCTTTGACCTTGCAATTACCGCACGGGCTCATCAGCTGGGGGTTGCAATCCGATTCCCGTTTACCATTCGGCCAAGATGCCGTTTGGCGAAATGGCTCCCCAAATATTGTCAACACAATCCCGCCTTCCAGTGTGTTGGGCTGCAGGCAGGCCAGGCCGTCTTTTATTGCAGATTCCTTTGAGGCGGGAGTATCTGAGGGAGACTCCGGAGAGGCGCTGCTCGCCGAGCAATTTATACGTTCTCATCAAAGCGTCTTCTTTGGACCCTCAGGGCAGGTCTTAATTGTTCGACGTTGATATCTGTAACCCCCCCCCCTCCCCCCCCCTCCCTCCCTCCCCGCTCCCACTCCCTTTTGCCTTACTTTTGACTGTTTTCGTCCCCCCCTCCTGCCTCCCACCCGCCCTCCCTGCAGCTATTAGGAATTGGATTTGGAGCAGAACGATCCATTTAGTCTCCTCCCCCCCCCCCCCCCCAAGCCCTCCCCCTTTTCTATCCCCCTCTCGCGCTCTCACTTGCTTCCACACCTCCTCTGTAGGCTTCTCTCATCAAAGCCAAGGCTTAATCTGTCTATTTTTACCTGGAGGAATGAAAGGAAGGGGATGAGGTAATGCTTTTCCTGTCCATCAGGTGGGCAGTCGTGCGCGTCTCGTGTGAAGAGGATTTGGTGAGCCAGCGCCCCCATGTGGCCTCAAATGAAACCAAAACAATTAAGCGTGTGCGTGCAAAGTATTGAGCGGATGTAAATGGTGAGGTCACTCTGCTCCCCTCCCAACCCCCAGCGGCGACACACGTTCAGAAGCCCATCCATCCATTTTCCGAACCGCTTCATCCTCACTAGGGTCGCGGGGGGTGCTGGAGCCTATCCCAGCAGTCTTCGGGCAGTAGGCGGGGGACACCATGAATTGGTTGCCAGCCAATCGCAGGGCACACAGAGACGAACAACCATCCACGCTCACACTCATACCTAGGGACAATTTAGAGTGCCCAACGAGCCTGCCATGCATGTTTTTGGAATGTGGGAGGAAACCGGAGCACCCGGAGAAAACCCACGCAAGCCCGGGGAGAACATGCAAACTCCACACAGGGAGGCCGGAGCTGGGATCGAACCCGGTACCTCAGCACTGTGAAGCCGACGTGCTAACCACTGGACTACCGGGCCGCCCACGTTCAGAAGCATTTAGTCTTTTTAGTAAAAAACAAATACTTTTAATTTTTCTGTCAGGCATTGAGACTCTAGTTGAACATTATGCCTTGCCAGGATATAAAATGCGATGATCCATTCAAAAAATAAAAATTCTTTAGCAATGGCGTTGCCTTTGTTAAACTGTAAATGAAGTGCAACTCTTAGAGGCCAAAGGAAAGCTCTAATTTTCACTCCAGCACTAAACCAGCAGGAAAACGCCAAATGAAACAAATCTCTTCTTTTACAAGGTAGCGACTGGGCCCTCTTTTACATTTCCCCTAGAAATATAAATCCCATTTGTATCCACTGGCGAAGAACAGTACGTCAAACACTTGTATCCTTACGCAGAAAAAGGGCGCACAGGAGTCTAAAAACAACCGTTTGTCGACTTGTAAAAGAAATCTCATCGAGCGAGACAGAAAATAACGCAAGGTGCTTCCGATACTTCCGCAAAGCCTTCCGGGTTACTTGTTTGTAATTCCGCCCAGTGTTTATACATCCCACCCTCGCTTGCTGCGAGGGTGCTTAATGCGGCAGAGGTGCTGCATCCCAGAGCAAGGAAGAAAAGAGAAATATTTTGTCTTGAATTTGTTGTTTTCAGTTATCTTTGTCGTGGCTCTGACCATTGCAAGCGTTGGATCGGCGGACGCAGGATCTGCGTGGGTGGTCTTTGAAGTCGAGGTGGTCGTAGACAAAGCGCGGATGCTGCTCGATGAAACGCCGAAGTTTGTCTGGACAAAAAAAAAACAAGAGACGAAGAGCATTTGCATCATAACGATAATCAATCGAAAGTGTTCTTACCATAAGTGATTTTCCCACTGTCTGGTCCGTCGAGCTCCATAAAAAACACGGATAATTCAACTTCTTTTACTCCTAACATGATTTCCAGAGTAGAGGCCAGCTCGTCTTCATGGACCTCGCCGCTGTCCTCATTCTCGTACATCTGCGCATGAAACCAGGCTAATTTAATGCAGTACATCAGAAACGTGTGTATACATACACACACACACACACACACACACCGAAGCAGATATGGTCAACAGGGTTTTACCTCGAAGGCCAGTTTGAGAGTCTCCATTGACCTGGATGGTCGGTAAATAGTGGACATGGCAATAACAAAGTGTCTGATGTCTATGTGTCCCTCTTCATCCTGGACAAAATATAAGAGGAAAGAGCACTCATGGGAGTATATGAAGCGGGATTGGGGCGGTATAAAATGTTGCGTTTCTTGACCAGTGGTGTTTTTTGGCGAAAGCATGTGACAGAAATGTTATTACATTTATTATTACATTATTACATGTTATTACATTATATCTCATGGGAACCGTTTTAAATTGAGAAGAAGGGTGGAAAAAGCATGTCTCCTTGACACATAAAGATAAGACTCTTAAGTCTTAAATGCTTATCACTCAACTTGTGGAATTCTTGCCATCTACAAAACGCTCCACTAGAGGGAGCAAAAACCGCAAATACAACCACAGCAAAAACTGTTGTAAAGGGCATACAATTTGATAGTCTTGTATTCAAAGTATATAGTTGGATAATATGCAATTGATATGTAGACCAGTTACATTTTGAGCCTCATGCGTGCTCATGAATACTTTATGATGAAGTGTAAAACTGAGTGTATTTGTTTGCATACAATTTAGATAGTCTTGTATTCAAAGATACATAGTTGGCTATTCTTTAGTTGCGCTCTCACAGAATAAGGAATAGACAGAAGCGTCAATAGGCTCCTTCGGGTGAGTCCAACTTGCAATTTCCGTGGCGCCATTTTTTTTTGTTGAGAACCTCCCGATTACAGTTTGTTGAGAAATCAGAACTGTACACGAAATGGGATAATCCACCAAATAACAAAAAGTGGTATGGAAATTACTGGGTCATCTGTTTTTCGACCACGATCGACGAAAGAACGGCAAAATGCATCAAAATGCATGTTTTTTTCGGTGTTTATTTTTAGTTTAATTTTGCTAGGGGGGTGCGATTTTCACTAGTTATTACAGTTATTACATTAGTTTCTTTTGAGATGAGCTGTGAACCACATTCAGTGTCTGGTCGTTTAAAAAAGTTTTGAATCTGAGTGCTACTCATGACTCAACTTGATACCCTCGTTGCTTTTTTACAGATGCCTGATGATAACAACACACGCCGGGTGACCTCACAATTCAAAACATCAGAGCAAAGAAGATCTGTTCAAACCTCGAGCCCAATGTACATGTGTCCAAAGACATACAGATCCAGACTACTTCCAAGTGATTCCTAATCGTCAGTTGCCCAAATCCACCTCCACCATTGGGAAGTAAGGTAAACTACCAACACCTCGCATCTGTATACCAAAGAAGAAGCTGAAGCCATCACGTGCCCACTGACAGATAATGACACGGTATTTGTGGGTGCTAATGTAACCCCAAGAAAGAACCTGTTCATCATGAATTTTTACAATCAGTTGGTCAAGCTTCAGCAGAAGCTGATAAATTGAGAAAAACAGTGAAGATCTTGCAACAGAAGTATAAGGTGGAGCATCAACATATCAGCGACTCAAAAATAGACTCAAAGACACCAGCTTCCAAGACGCTATTTCTAATGAAAAGTTGCGAGAGGCTCTGCTGAAGAAATGTTGTCCAAACTTCCTCCTGCCTGCAGGATTCTGAACATTATTGAGAAAACAACAGCATTTGGAAAAAGCCGGAAAGTTCTCGAACTTGTGCTCTATTTTTTCGAAGCTTCAACAGCAATCTGGTCAGGTTTCGTACAAAGAAAGTACTCGGATGTTTTAAATGGTGTTGGACTGTGCCCTAAATTGTTGGCATGCTGCAGATTAGAGTGGGGATGCTGAAGGACCCGGAAACATTACATTGTCATTGGAGTGATAACGCACTCGAACAAGAAAGAAGTTGATGATTGGTCATGTTGATAGAAAACATGGACAACCAGTGGTCAGTGTATCATTCTGTTGAGAGGTTTGACACTGAAGTGGAAGCAGATAATTGGGTACTATGAAATTGTAAAAAGTTAACGTTCTGTAGTTCCGGTTCTTGTAAATTCTCTGTGCAATAAAATGTAAATATTCAAAGTACGTTATTTCTCGTTAACTCTTGCAATTTCTAGTATGGTAAAAAGTTATACTCTAGTTCCGGTTCGTACATATTCTCTGTGCCAATAAAATGATTTACAAAGTCGTTGACCGTTAATCGCAATTTCTAGTATGGTAAAAAGTTATACGTTCTGTACAGTTCCGGTTCTTGTACATATTCTCTGGCCAATAAAATGTAAATATGTACAAAGTACGTTGATTTCTCGTTAACTCTTGCAATTTCTACGTGTGGCTTTTACCCAGAATAAGGAATATTCTGTGGCTTTTACTGTGTTCCGACCATAGTCCGACCGAATACGCTCACTCAACAAACAAGATGGCGGATTGCCGGAGGGTGGAGCTACCGGCGGCACACGAATTAGAGCGCGTGCCTATTGTGGTGACACTTCTGTCTATTCCTTATTCTGTGCGCTCTATCGAGGATTTTCACCGATCGCATATGGGCCTGCAACAAATTCCAATAACGCTCAGTCTCGTTTTGCTGTGTTTCTCTTGTACCACCAGGAGATGTCAGCGTCATCCCGACTCCCATGGATTGCCAGACAATGTGCCCTCGACTCACCCCAAGCGGCGCACCAGCAGATTGAACTCGAGCAGGCTGCTGGGGTCGTGGATGCGCAGGGGCCCCTCGGAAAACGTGATGTCTCGATCCTCAAAGGAAAGATCTGCGAGCGGCACCTCCAGCGCTCTGTCGGGCAAAGGCAATGGAAGGTAAGTCGTACTCCAAAAGAAACCCCCCAAAAAAACACGTGCGTGGCGGCGTCCGTAAATGCGCCCTCACTTGGCCATGAGTTTCCGAACATTGCTGGCGAACAGAGTTGGGTTTTCTTTCTCCTCGTCAGACGGAGTATAAACTGGCAAGTACTGAGGACAGAGAATGTCAGCTGAGTAAACATGTCACCGTCCGCTGCGTTCGAAACAAAACTCACCTCGATCTCCATGGCGTTGTGAGGCTGACACAGCGTGAGCCACAGGATCTTGAAGCTGGTAGACAGTGAATGCGGTTTTATAGAAACGAGCATTGAAGAAAAACGAAAAATACACAGAAGCGTCACGTTCCTTTCGGGGCTCGGCTCTTGACAAAAGATGTCGAAGCTGTGTGTACTACAGTTCGTGGTGCTGTTTGTGTTGGTGTGTTCCACTCACGCTCCGGGCCCTTGCCACGTCCATGAAACTGTATCCTGCGGAAGGGAAGCGGAGAAAGGAAATGACAAACATTGACACTTTTTTTTTTTTTTTAAATGAAGGCCAGAGTAAAAAACTGTGCTGCGTTTGTATGCGACTGTGATCTTAACGCTGTGAAAGTAGGTTAGGGTGGAGGGCACAGGTTTCACATTGATCTCTGGTTGTATAGGGGCCCGCCTCGATCTCAAGCTGCTTAAAATGAACAGGCTTGTTCGTCAATTTAACCCCCATGCAGTAATTATCCCAAAATTGGACATTTCGTACATTTCGGACACTTCGGACACTTTGGACGATTTGGGACTGTTGGACAAATGGACACCACAGACAAAACAGTGAAAAATAACTCCACGAAGCTGAAATTTTGCATAGGATGTATATCTATGTCTTGGCCAATTCCCACTGAACATTTTGAGGGGTTGAAAGTGAAAAAAAATTAAAAGTGAAAAACGTTGTTGCACATTTGAAGAGGGACAATTTTTGGGACGTAATACCCTTCATGCAGCCGCTTAAAAATACTGCATGAGGGTTAAAAAAAAAATGACAGTCAAACCTTGGTTTTCGAACGTCTCGGTTCTCGACCAATTCGGTTTTCGACCCAAAATTTTGAGTTTTTTATGCCTCGGATGACGAACAAATTTCGGTTCTCGAACAAACTGAGCGCACTTGAATGCCCCATTTGACTCCTCTCGCCTTCCTTACACGAGGAAGCGACGCTTCCTCGGGCAGACGAGGAAATGACGCTTCCTCGTGTTGCTTTCCATTGTGAGCAGACGTGTTCAAGAAACATTTTTATTTTGAAAAGAGCGTGGTTTCGGTTTTCGAACAATTTCGGTTTTCGAACAGCCTTCTGGAACGGATTATGGACGAAAACCGAGGTTTGACTATACTTGTTTTTAAAGATAATAGATAAGCCGTGAAATGAACTGGTGTGCATGTTTCAAGGCTTTCACTCCTTTAGTCTAGTTCAAATGACATCTAAGCAAAGCGGCTCAAGAGGATCACATGTTGAGACGAGCTATCGGCCTAAACGCAGTTTCTCGGCAATAAGGTGACCACACAAACGTTAGGAATACATGTCACAGTGATGGTTTACTAAAAACGAGTACAGTGGTGCCTTCCGGTACGAGGCTCGTGTGCTCCGTGCCCAAAGTCCTAAGTCAAATCACCCTCCTCCACTAAAACCAATGGAAATGCCATTAATCTGTTTTCGCCTCACGCCCAAACTATTTTTGTAACGCGTCTTTTCAGAAGGAAAATATCACCTGACTTCATAAAACATCGTGATGACTTATTTAATGAAGTCATCACGATGTTTTATGAATGATCAAATATCTGTTGCCACAAAGATGCTATTTGCCTGTCCGCCGATGGCGTTTCCCGTTATGTGTTAGCATTATGTCCGAGGTCATTAAGGCAAAGTTACCGGATTTGGTTTGAAGTACGCAACAGCTAATTCTCTTTGTTTTGAGTTAAGTTTGACAGAACACTTGAACCCGGGGTGGCGTTACGGAGCTTCATGCTTCCTTTTGAAGGATTGTTCATTTTTGTCAAACTCCTGCTTCATATGAAGTGAGTTGAGTTGAGTTCACTGCCACCAGAGAGCACTTGTTTGGCATTTTTATTTCTGCTCACAAATCAAACAATTGCCCGAATGATGAACAAAAACAAATCTCAACAAGCCACAGTGCTAAATATACATATGTGTGTTTCGCATCTAACAATAGGAATTGAGATCAGAAAATTTGAGGGAATCTGCTGGATAGTAAGTCATTTATATTTTATGAGGAGAGGGGAATTTAGAGACATGACACCTGTGTGTGCATGTGCTCACGGCTGTTTTTGTGCGTGTGTGTGTGTGTGTGTGTGCGTGTGTGTGTGTGTGTGTGTGTGTATTCGTCATAGAGGTGGGTAAATGACGAAAGGGCAGGATGAAATATCACCCTACCAGAACATTGAAGTCATCCAACAAAAGAGCGACATGTACACACGTAACGTGACGGGAAACTATTACATGAGGAGAAACCATTGCATCACGTGCAAGAAGCGTGTTCAAGTTTGTGCATTCACAAGAGTGCCTGATCTTAATTTGACCCTGATCCGAAAGTTACTGTTAAAGATGTTTACCAGTTTGGTTTGGTATCGCAAGACCGCCGGTTGCACTGGGAGTCCTGGGATGAAGGCCCCTGGCGAAGCACAGAGGGGGGGGGGCAACGAGTCAGCCACTATTCGACGAGCGCCCAGACAAAAACACACCGCCAAACAATCTACACAATGGAATCGACCAATGGAATTACAGAGTGGAATAAACGGGGATTAGGAGGGGACAGTAGCTGACAGCAAAAACACGGTCGGGACACAGGAAGCGAGGGGATTACAATATGCTCGTGAATAAACTGTGCGCCGCACTGTTTTGGTTCAACTGACCTCTAATGTTACACACGGCGTCGAATAAAAATGAATTTGGACCCGAAGGCAGACAGAAATATGCCAAGTCAAAGCTTACAAAGAATTAAAAGATGAACACACGAAATTTGTATTGGTTATAAACAACAGTTGGGGCTCTGAAGTGTCTGCCTGAATGTTGATTATGAAATCACATTAATTGATTGGGAGAGGGGAGGGGGTGAGTCCTCAACAAATATGGCTTCTAGAACATTTAGAGGAATAAAAGGTATCCATACCCGCCTTGAACAAGATGAGGCTTGACCTGTTGGTGCACGTCCCCTCTGGAAATATCATAATCTAGATTTCAAAAAAACAAAAAAACAAATGCATCGATTTCACATTGAAAATAGCCAAGTGGGATTTGAATGCGTTACCTGAGGCCACTCCCCTCCAGAGCGCGCTCTCCTCTTGATCTCCTCAACAGTTCGCTTCCTGGACTCCTGGTCCGAGCGGAATACAAAGACCGGTCTGATGTACTTGATCAAGGCTGGGGAGACAAAAATAAATAAATAAAATGGAAATATTTGTCAAATTGGAAAGTTAGGTCCAGCGTGTGACTCACTTCCCCAGACGGGAATACTGCCACTCTCCAGTTTGGTGACGATGGAGCACATGGTGCTGGTGACTGGGATGGCGTCAAAGTAGGAGGAGTGCGGTGCCACGGTGATGATGGGGGCCTCGGAGGGCGCCACCCGTTCGCCTTTCACCTTAATCCAGTGGAAGCCTCCGCAAAACCACATGGCCCGCATGATGACGCGTAGGGAGAGGTTGATGAAACTGTCAAGAACAGAACAAACGAGTACATCGTGCTGGATCCAGTCATATTCATCAAAAAAACGCTTGAACCACCATCGGGTAGTGCGCAAAGTGTTGCACGTCCAATCAAAGTCAGCATCGGTTTGTTATTGAACAAATTAGCACTGTATTGCTGTTTTTAATGCAGTATTATCTTCGCTAATATTACCTACGGACGGCTGCTATTTTTAGACATTACGGTCATGGCTAGGCTAACGCACGCTTGCTAGGTTCAGTCATTAGCCGCTGATCTTGAACTACATTACTGATGTAAAACCGACTGGATAAAAATAAAATGGAATTAAATCAAAGTAGGGCTGCATGATTTGGGGGGGGGGGGGGGTGCAATAGTAGATTCAGGTCAAAGGTGACTCTGAACGGCCTCGATCTAAACAATCTTTAAAATTTTCATTTGTTTGCATTTTGGGGTCTCTTTAGGAAATGTAATCAAATTTCAGGCTTTAAAAGTGACATTTAGGTTGTTTTGATTGCTGTCAAAACTGATCAAATGTGACCCAAACTACAGTCAAACCTCGGTATTCGAACGTCTCGGTTCTCGACCAATTCAGTTTTCGGCCAAATATTTCGAGTTTTTTATGCCTCGGATGATGAACAAATTTCTGTTCTCGAACAAACTGAGCGCACTTGAATGCACCATTTGACTCCTCTCGCTTTCCTTACACGGGGAAGTGACGCTTCCTCGGGTAGACGAGAAAGTGATGCTTCCTTGTGTTGCTTTCCTTTGTGAGCAAACGTGTTCAAGAAACACGGTTTTCGAACAATTTCGGTTTTCAAACAGCTTTCTGGAACGGATTATGGACGAAAACCAAGGTTTGGCTGTAGTTATAAGTGGAAAAATAAGCTATCCACTGCTGATATTAAGTTGGAAAAAAAATTGGAGGACTTACATTATAATTGGGTTATTATTGCCCGAAATATTTTCTGTCAAGACTTACTTATGGAAAATGGGTGCTGGGCCAAATCCTAAACATATTGCGATGAATGAAAGGAATCCAGCAGTAGCGTGGTTTCGGTTTTCGAACAATTTCAGTTTTCCAACAGCTTTCTGGAACGGATTGTGGACGAAAACCGAGGTTTGACTGTAGATCTTAGGAACAAATATTCCGTCCCTATGAACGCGCACACCTTCTCCACCATGACTGTGGCTCCACAACGTATTCCGAGCGTCCCAGCGAGGCTGCGAAGGCGAAGGGCCAGGCCAGCAGCATGAGAAAGGACACCGCAAGTAGTCGAATTGGAAACACCGTCACAGACATGAATCCAATCTACGGAACGGAAAAGAGATGATGTGAGCACAAATGCAACAAATCACGCTCGGCGAGTCACACAGGACATCCTTTGAGGCTGAAAGGCACACTTGGACATTCCTCCGTATTGCGAGTAGGATGCACACATGCCATTAGTTTAGTTGAAAGGGAAACGGCTAACTCCCAATTGAATCCATTGACAGTTGCGCTTTGTTCCAGGGCCAGGGTTTTTAATGGCTTCATGTGGACGCTAATTAACACTGGAAGCACAGCAACATTACACAAGGGAAATAAGGATTTGATTTGGTTTAAATGTACAAATTCATTAAACATGGCACATTAATAGGGCTCGGTTGCCCTGGAGTCCGTAACAGTGTTAGTTTTTAAATAGCAATTAGATGTATTTGCATAACAGGAGTTTAAAACAGGCCATACATTGACGCAATGAATCGCGGCTGAAGCCCTCCTACGTGTGCTTTGCGTATTCACCCTTTTGCTCTTCCTGAGCAAAATTATCGGAACACGTGCAGAGCTTTTCGAAATCTGCTCGCTGTGCTATATACCCAAGTCATACTTCCGCGACAGCGACATTCAAAAAAAGCATCCAATTCATGTCAAGAGAAATCTTCTGTCCCCAGGGGGCGGTTGGAGGTACGCAGAGCAACACCGGATCGAAAGGCGGGAAAAACAGTTCACGTAGAAATCAGTAAGTGAAGCACAAAATAATGATGAGATTTAAAATGCTAACATAATAAGAAAAAATATTATCTTTTCAAATTGGGGTTCGTAGTATAGGCGCACGTTGCGTTCACTATTTGCGTCCAGTATAAGATATTAGCTCGCAAATCTGTGTACCATTCAGTCATTTGTTGTTCAAAACGAATGGGAAGTAAAAAAATAAATAAATAAATCAAACATGGATTTATTTTTTTCATTTTCTTTGTATCCAAAAACAAAAATTGACTCATTTTCTAGTTTACGATTTTGTGCAAATGGAAAATGGAAAAAATCTGATAACGGACGATTTGGGCATTGCATGCACTTTGGATATTGTGATATCTGCGACAAAAAAAGGAAAGGAAAAACACAACTTGTATTTTTCGTGCTGCTAAAACAGTCATATAAGTTGAGAAAATCTGTCAACTATAAATTATTGACACATATGGCAACAACAGGGGTGTTCACACTGCAATTATTACTCCGGTGTAGCTGCCACTCCCCCCCCCCCCGTAGAGCGTTCACACGTACAAAGTTATACCGGTGTTGCCCCTGAAAAAAAACGGAGCAAATTTAAAACTGCTCAGGAGGTGGTTTAAAAATGTATGATGCAAATACGAGTTTGTGGGGCAGCACCGATATAAAATGGGACGTGTGAACGCTACAGGGGTGGACTCGCTACACGGGCGAAGAGTTGATTATATACGGGTATTGCATAATTTGCATCCTGTGGTACTTCCGCCATCTTTCCTTTCTCTCTCTCATCCCTTTACGGTGTCTGATAGACCACAGCCTTGATTTGTCTGCAGAAGCATAAACCATGGTTTTTCGATATGTCACAGACAAGGCAGGGGAAAAGGAAGTACACTTTTTGCAGGTGCATGTTTTATTTCCGTATCATTACTATCGTGCACGGCTGCAGAAACTGCCGTGTGAACGCAAGTGGGGCTGCACCGGGGTTAACACGCTTTTCTTTAGTAAGTAGCTTTAGACGTGTGAACGCTCCACAAAATTTACACCGTGTAAGATATATCGCGTCAAAATACATCAGTGCAGCACCGATGCAAATGTGTACCATGTGAACACCCCTAACGTGAGCTGGCCAGTTTTTGCTCCGAAACAATTTGCCGAGTTGTTTTTCCTGATATCTTTAAAAGTTAACAACGATATGAATTTTTATTTTTTTTGTGAAATGCAGAAAATCCAATTTCTACTTTCATTAAAATTTCATAGCATATTTTGATTGTACTCTTTGAACATTAACTGACATGAAGCGTTTTTGTTTTTGCTTTTTTTAAGCATTTTCAACTGCCCCATATATAGCAGTATGTTGGGGAAAAAAATAATTATGACTTTTAAGGAAATAGTAAGTCGAAAACTAGTCTCGCGCTCGGTGCATGTGTACAGATATACCGTATTGGCCCGAATATAAGACGGCGTTTTTTGCATTGAAGACTGAAAAAGTGGGGGTCGTCTTATATTCAGGGTCTAGACATTATACCCATTCACGACGCTAGATGGCGCCAAATATCATTGAAGCGAATGCTGAACTTGACTCCCCAGGCCAAAGCGAACCCCTGTCACGAAGAATAAAAATAAAAATAGCGGTAGCACGAAGAAGAAAAATAAAAATAGCGGTAAGAAAGAAAAGAGAAGAAAATAATCGAAGAGATAACAGAAAATGGAGAAACGTAGCGACAAGCTGGAGAAAAGTGGGTCGAACATTGGCCAGGTTAACTAACCGTCAGCGTCGGAGAAGTTATGGTGTACTGTAATTTACATTTCAAAAATTAGAAGCCATTCATTTAGTTTACATATTTAAATGTTCAGATATTAAGATTTGAATGAGGCAAAATACCATGCTTTTTCTCTCAAATATATGGTTATAATCATTTGTTTCAGATGTACTGTAATTATTTTCTGTATAAAAATTAATTTGGTATTCAAAAAGTATTTTTTTCAAACTTGAGTCTTGAAAAAGAGGGTGTCGTCTTATAATCAGGGCCGTCTTATATTCGGGCCAATATGGTATCCCATATTATATGACATATCGAACCACTCCATTTGAAAATGGGGAATATGTCAAATGCTGTCAAATAGGAAAGCATAAACAGTGTGTGGTAATAATGAATCGGAATCCAGATACTGTATTGATCGCATCCGACAGTCTCATCTGACTACCTAATAGAATACAAATAATTCAGACATGCGAATATGAATAATTCAGATACAGTTTGAATAATTGAGGTGAAAGTGTTGAAAACGAAGATGAAATCCCTTAGCAAACATTATGCAAGGCGAAAACCACCCACTGGTCATATGGTACAAGAAACGTGAGGGTCAACCAGGGCAGAAATGAGGATGGCAAGTCAGCTGACTGAAAGGCCTTTTCTTTTGCCGTATTCCGACATGTAGCGCTGGTGCGCATTTAAGCAGGGTGACGGGAGTGAAGGCCCCCCCCCGCCATGCAAGTGTCACCCTGTGCCTCTGCTGTCTGTTTGCTCCCCGGCTCCCTCCTTCATTGACGCTGCCTCTCTGGCTTCAACTGGCTTGCTGCTACTTTGCATTGATGTGCATTTTGTCGCCTCTTTGGGGAATCAGCTTACCCGCCCCTATCCCAGCGTCCTCTATCCATCTCTGGAGGAACCCAGGTGCACACTGCAGACCTGTATTAATAAATCAACAGTTATGAGGCTGATTTAGGACGCTCTATCACTCTTCTTCCTGCCTCCCTACCCCCACTTGGGCCTGATCTGATGCATCAGAGCTGAACAAATCCATCTGGGAGCATCCTCTTGACATTTTCACGGGAGGAGGGTATAACATCCCTCCATTTTCTAATCTCTCTAGCGTTACGAGGGGCGCGGGCAGCCTAAACCAGCTGTCTTCGAGCCATCGGCGAAGTACACCCTGAACTGGATGCCAACCAAACGCGGCGCACGCACAGTGTAGATGTAATATTTATTCGACACGTTTTTACAGCATTGGAAAATGTTAATGTTTGTCCTCCTACAGAAACCATATTCGAATAAAAAATAGATGTTCACTCTTCCATCTTTTTACATTTTCAAACATTTTTAAAAAGCTGCAGGGAGCCACAGGCGGCTCCGGAGCCGCGGGTTGCCGACCCCCGGTGTAGACGCACAACCATCTGCGCGCATAATCACATAATCACTGGGGGCAATTTAGAGTGATCCATTAACCTGCCGTGCAGGTTTTTGGAATGTGGGAGGAAACCAGAGTACCCGGAGAAACCCCACACATGCTCGAGGAGTACATGCACACCTCAACACAGGAAGGCCGGAGCCAGATTCGAAATCTGCACTGTGTATATGCCTTATATAAAAATAATTTTGAGAGTGTGAGAGAGAGAGAGAGAGAGAGAGACACACACACACACACACACACCTCTTGTGGAAAACACATTCAATAAACAAAGTGCCAATTTTTGTTAATACATAAGGAATTGTAGATTTGCCGACACAATTCATGCACAACAGAAATAGTCTGTAAAACTCGACATTCCTGCTCTCTTCAACATATATTTAAAAAATAACAAAAAATAAAGCAGGTTAGCCGGCGGGGGCGATTTACAGAGTTTAAAAGTACTGTTGTGGGTTCAAATTGAGGCAATCTGACGTCTCCCTGTGTACCACAGGGGAGGCGGGTGGGGTGTTTCCCCTCGCCAATTGTTGTGAAAAACAGGTTGCGACGTGTTCCGCACTTGAAGTTACGGTCCACCTGAATTCTGCATCTGACATCAGATATTCATGTCAAGATACCCGAGAGTGCTTAACGGGGGACGCTTTTGCTTCTGCTGTTGTTTGGTAAAAGGCCGCCTTGCTTGGGGACATCACAGCTCCACCGAATATCTCGTGTTTTGTTTGAGCTGGAGCTGGCAGCCATAGCGGCATGTGCACTGCTACGAAATGTGTGACTCGGCTGGAATGAGTTCTACAGTCTGTCTGCTGTCAGTTTCCTGACCTGCTTGCTCGATATTTCTGCTTACAACAAAGTACCAGAGGAAAAATGTGCACGTGCATCCTGTAGGATCTGTTTTCCTGTCATAGTTCGCAAAGCTTCAAGTCGCGACACCCGGAATGTCATGTATGACGCTTATATGATGGCATGTGACAACTCTGCATACTATATGAGAGCTCAGTGTAGCAAAGCAACATTTTGATTTTTGTTTGGCTTTTTTGGATCAGCGTCTGTGCACATTATCACAATAACAGTGAAAAGAGTTGCCTTCACACGCAAATGTACACGCCCTTGTTATTCATTGAAGTTATTTCAACAAGCCAGGACTTGAGTTATATCGTTTACAGACCCGCATTATAACAACGGTGGTTGTTCTTATTTTATTATGTTATGTTTCCACTTGAGGCGGCCCGGTAGTCCAGTGGTTAGCACGCCGGCTTCACAGTGCTGAGGTACCGGGTTCGATTCCAGCTACGGCCTCCCTGTGTGGAGTTTGCATGTTCTCCCCGGGCCTGCGTGGGTTTTCTCCGGGTGCTCCGGTTTCCTCCCACATTCCAAAAACATGCATGGCAGGCTGATTGGACACTCTACATTGTCCCTAGGTGTGAGTGTGGGCGTGGATGGTTGTTCGTTTCTGTGTGCCCTGCGATTGGCTGGCAACTGATTCAGGGTGTCCCCCGCCTACTGCCCGAAGACAGCTGGGATAGGCTCCAGCACCCCCGCGACCCTGGTGAGGATCAAGCGGTTCTGAAAATGGATGGATGGATGGACTACTTTTCAACACTTTTTTTGTTTGTTTTTACAGCGCTTAAACTGTTCATCATTTGATCGCCAGGTACATGTATACAAAAAAACAGAGGCACTCAGAGAAAACAGAACATAGCATGCTAGCTTGGCGCAGGGCTTGAACTGAGATTCAAACCCGGGACCTCTCGATTGTGAGGCAAGATGGCGTCGGTTTGACCCTGGACCAGATTATTTCTATTTCCAGGATTTCCTCGTCGAGATACTAGTGGTACTCTGGCTCCTTTTAGTCGTATAAGAATGGATCACTGCCCATCTACTTTCAGTTGTGTTTAACTTTAAGTTCATTTCAGTGGTACTTGTAAAAAAGTTTGTTTGGCTTTGGAGGTTCCACTGTATCTTTCGCGACCAAGGCAAGTATGAAGTCATGTTTGTTTATGCAAAGCACTCTTGTCTGAGGTGGAAAAACACACCTCACTGCCACATTAGTCAGCATCAGTGGGAAGTGGGAAGCAGAACGTCTTTAGTTTATATTTAGTTATCTGGTCCAAACAAACCTGTTTACAAGCTCCTTCAAACGCCAAGTGGATAAATGGCAGTGATAAGCGCCCACTAATGACCTTTCATTAGCGAGATTGGCAGAATTCCGGAAGACTAAATGAAACTAACGCAAGAGCGAGAACATTGCATATTGGCACGAAAGCAGGGAAAACTCAATTGTCTCAGTGGAAACTTAATGGGGGTAAATAACAGCGGAGGCAGTCAGGCTGTTTTCACCGAGCCTTTGTACTTGGCATGTTTTGGGCGGAATGAAAGCAGGCAGGAACGTCCCTGAGGCTAGCAACAAAAAAAATGTTGATGCGTTGACGAAATTGCTCGAGTATTGAGTGCATTTCTAAAAGTTTGCGCAGGAAACCCAGTCTTTAAAAACAAGAAAATTAAGACAGAATACAAAGGATCAAATTGGAAGTATTGATTGACTCGAGTTTTTTTTACTGGTCTGTCAGATGAGAACAGAAGCAGAAGCTATCCATCACCAAGAGCATGTCCATCGGTCCATGGGTTGATTGATGATGAGGCATTTTAGTGTCTGCTCGCCCATAGCTATGCTAGATTCAGGATGGAAGCACAGCTGTTCATCAGTGGAATCCTGCGAAGCTTCAGGCTCATGTTTGCTTCGCCAGTACCAGTCATGTCTTGTTACGCCATAAACATGAGCGCGACCTTTTAGCCTCCAGTATTGTAGTTAGACCTTTTGTCATTACTTCATCATCCCACATTAGCATTTTTTTTTTTTGTGAGTCCAAGTTGCAGTTTACTCAGTCGTTGTTGTGCATAACAAGTTTTGGCAAGGTGAGGCAATTTGCATAAACTTGCTATTAACAACAATACACAGTGTGGTAAACAGCAAATACTGTATAAAGGTCTACACACAACTGTTCAAAAGTCAGCTTTTAGTCAAATAGATATATAGACAAGAGGCCACAATATGGTAACATAGCACTACTTTTCTCGAAATGAAGCTCCACTTCAAAATAGTTCTCGACATCAAGATGGCACGAGATGATGGCAAAACATGACTTTTGTCGAAATTAAGTACCTCAACGCACTACAACATAGTTACTTGACACCAAGCTAAATCAAGGGGCTTTGCAAAGATTGATTTATCATAACTGCACATCTCATCACAATTAATATGTTCTGCATTGTATTAAATACACAATTCAGGCGAAATGACCGGTGGCAGTTATACACTGGTACACTAAGTCGTTGTAAACTTCTTGTGCACCGATGGAACAAGTAAACATTCCATAAACAAGCAGGGACTTACCTTTATTTTGTCTGCCATGCTGAATTTTAATGTATGAACGAAAGGGTTCCTGCACCACTTGGAGGGTCGAATGCCCGACGAGTTCATTGCTGTCTGCGCAAGCCAAAAAGTGATCAAATAGCGGTGAAAACTTCGTGTATGTTACTCTAAAGTCGCTCCTTGGTGTTGTGCGAGAGGCGTCTCAACGTCTCGTTTTGTTTCGTCGGCAGAGAAAGGGCTGCGAGTGAGCGCAGAATTGCGCGTGAGCGGCGGTGCGACGCTCGGGGAGGAAACGAGAGGTCCTATTACAGCAAGCTCGCGAGATTGCACACGTGAAGATCCGGTTGTAAAATAAAAGCTTTCGTTGACAACGTCAACTTTGATAACCCTGACAGCCCATACGTTGCTTTCTTGACACGTTCGTGTGACGTTAGCAAGTATTTCAAAACACTTTAATATACTGTACATCGGTGGAATGTTTAGTCCCCTGTTGTTATTGTGAATTTCCCCCATTTTCACAGGCATTTACAGTCTCCAATGTTTGTTGTTATTGACTGATTATGGTAATAGCAAAGATGCCTATTCCTATTACCATGACAAATATGCATATTGTTGAGATAAATAGAATATTGTGCAATTTATTTAGGGACTGACTTGGAAGAAAGTGTTATGATCAGATAAAAACAAACATGAGGTATTTGGCATCAACTCGACCATTAATGGGTCAAGCCGCGTACTGTAAAAATTTGGCATGAAAACCTCCTTTCCTCACCAAGAACAATGAAGATTAGTCGTCGGCAGGTCCTACAACATGACAATGACCGTATACAAACGGCCAGGGCAAGAAGAAGCGTATTTAAAATCATGGCAATCCTAATACTTAATGCAGTACAATTTACACTTGATTTTTATGTGATTTAGGATGCTTTTACGCATACCATAATCAGTAAACAAACATCAAAGGAGAGGATGCAAATGTCCTTGTAAATAAGCAAACTTACAAATTCAGCAGGGAGATCAAATAAGTATTTCCCCCACTTTACCGTTCCTCCATTTGGATACTGTCCTTCAGATGAACCTTCTTGGAAAACCATCCGAGCAGGTTTGCTGTCAAATACATTTCACACCAATTGTACCACGGGCCTCCAGTTTGTCTTTTGTACTACAAATATGACCGCTCTCTACTACGTTTCGTGTGTGTGTGTGGGTGTGTGTGTGTGTTTCAAAGGGTGATAAGAAAAAAATGCTTTTAGCTTTCAAAAAACAACATTACGGAAGTGAAAAAATGAGATAAAAGCTACACAATTCTAATTAGTGTAGCTGTTGTTGTAAAATAAAGGTGATATTTTTTTTCTCACAAATTCCACCCTGAAATTCAAACAGTGATCTATTGTGTATCTATCTTCAACAACACGAAGTAACGTTCAAAGGGGGATGTGGTCACCAAATTATTTTATTGTCGTAGCAAAGTCTCAATCTTCAAAACTTCACATTTCAACCCTGTCTCTGCTTGTGTCTCGGATGCGTCTTGCAAAACACAAACAAGCGGCCTCTTCGACGCACAAAGAAACAATCTTTGCAGCGCCTCTTCAAGGCAGACTTTGTTTTCATTCCATTAGTGGGTTGGATGCAGGGAAGATGCTGACATTGTCCCAGCAAGGAAGGCCCGCACGCCGCAGGCTGGATGTGGCTGATTCTGGCTGATGACTTTGGTACCGTGCTGAGACTGTACAAACATCGGTAGGAAGCAACTGCAGTTAAATAGTTCCAGTTTAACCGATTAATCTGGGTTATCTGGCGAGTCAAGGAGGCTGCCAGTTGTTTCAAGAGGTGAGATGCCATTTGGTCCAGGTCTAGAAAAATGTTAAGAAATTAGAAGAAAAAAATGATGAAATATATTCAGAGTAAAATGTAACATTTTTGGGGGGTAGGCAATCGTTTTTACGCGACTCGCAGCACGACAACGTCACCCATGTGTGGTGAAAAAATAGCGTACCTAAAAATGTTTATAAATGCTGATAAACCGTAAATACATGTACATATAATACACAGAGTCCTCGGTTTATCGCCCTATGGCAAATTTGTATTTAAAAACCTGCCATAAATATAAACAAATGAAAACCCGTCAATACGGCGGCAAATGAGCGTAGCTTTTTGTGCCGTTTTCTTACGACGCCGCGTAAACTAATTTAATAGGTCCGGTTCATAACTTGGTGAGGCGGAGTTTGCTTTTAATATCAACTCCTGGGTTGGATCCCAATGTTTTTTGGACGTGTACCTAATAAAATGGCCGGAAAGTGTCCGACCTTGCCTGAGACGATCATTCGCAGACCAAACATCTTATAAATTCTCTGTGGGGTAGTATCAAACTAAATAACATGGAAATACCTTAAAGTCGCTCCTCGACAAATTAATCAGGGACAGATGCCCGAAAATTTGGGTTGCGATTGCCACAACAACCGCGTTGCAGGGTCAACTCCGGTGTATGCAGCTATTTCCGGGTTTCAACGATCATTGTTTACCCTCAGTTTGTCTTATAGCGAGTTTCTTTGCCATTCAAACAGAAACCATCACGTGATTTTGTAACTAATATAGAATAACTGAAGTCGAAAATATTTTGTAGTGAATAAGATGTTGATGAAACACAGACTCTTTGTGTCAATTTTACCCGTAAGACAACGTTTAGGGTACACCCATAAATTATCGCTGAGCATCTTGGGAAGAAAATTTGTTGCAATCATGGCGGCCGCTGTGATTCGAGTGTTGTCCTTCAGTAAAACGACTAAGGCATTAGTTTCTCCTTCGAGGCTTTCTGCTGTGCCTGTACAACGTTACAGCGCGGAAGTTTCCAGCACCGGCGAGACCATTACACACACTGGACAGGTACGTTTACTGGATATTTGAAGTATACAATTATTGTCAGCAGTGTTTCGGGCTAAAATTGGACACGTACTTTCTGTCGTGACGATAAACGTCTTGAGGAAAATAAATTGTTGTCGTTTTTTTTTTTTTACATTTCAAGTGTTTTGTGTGCAGGTGTTTGATGCAGAAGACCCAAAGAGGGTCAGATTCGTTGGCAAACAGAAAGAGGTAAGACATACCACTCTTATCATACCGTGTATGCGGTGCAATATTTTTACTGTCACTGGATTTTCGGAAATGCATAGTGCACTTTTTTTTTTTCGGCGTAGTTGTCAAATCTAGGACCATAAAGTAAAAACTGAAGCCACGGGTGCTTCTAATCAATACAGCAGGTGAACGAGCTTGATTAGCAACAGCTGTGGCTGCAGCCAAACTGTAGCAGCGGTTTTCACTTTCTGGACCTCGATTTGCAGCTGAACTTGTAGGATACAATGCAACCACTGTGAATGTGTGTTTATTAGTCTCTGTGGAAAAGTGTCACATATTAAAAATAAAACGAGGCAAAAAAAAATCACAATGTAAGGTTTCAATAGTAGAAATGTGTTTATTAGGTCAATAAGAACTGGGCCATCAAGTTGGTGGCTGAGGAAAGTGTGACTGACGTCGAGGCCCGTGTCGTGTCCTGCGATGGCGGCGGTGGAGCACTCGGTCACCCCAAAGTCTATATTAACCTGGTAAGAATTTGATCAATCAAATAAAGAGGATGTGTCTCTAGTGTTCATCGACCTTTTTCATTGTTACTCATATGTACCATCAGGAAGTAACCAGTGTTGATGCTGTTTTCCATTGTTGAAATGTTTCAAAATAGACAGACATTTACTCACTGGAAAATATTGCCATCACCAAATATAGTCCTCACAATTGTGTATTTCCACGAAACAACTGTTGGAATGTCTCTAAATTCAATCAAGCATATGTTGAAGACAAGGTACTTGTTGGTAAGTGTGGGTGTGGACTCCTTCAGTTTTCGGAATAAATTCCGCAACTTTTATGAACGGCCCAGGAAGACATTTTCTTTTGCAAATAGCCACAGAGGAAATCTTTTTCCGAGGACTGGTAAGTATTCATGCCAGAGATTCTGGTTCTGTTTTGTTTCACTCGGGTCAGCGGGGTTGACAAACACCTCTGCAATTAAAGTACACACTCATTCCCTTTTTCTATTTAATTGGGTAGAGAACCTTCGCTAGTTTTCTTATGCGGATTTACATCCGTTTTTTATGAAGTGTAATCGTTTTCAAACGTGCAGATCCATAATGAATGCAAATGTAGGCGAGGCGTAACCATACTAATGATTGTTTTGGGTCTCTTTTCAGGATAAAGACACAAAAGTGGGCACATGTGGCTACTGTGGATTACAATTCAAGCAGAAGCACCATCACTGAATTTGCTCGTCTCTTTGCTTCACTGTGTAATTTGCAGTAATAGTTAATAAATTATAATCTACGTTCATGAAGGTGTTTTTTTTTTTTTTTTTCCTCTTTGTGTCCCCTCTCCACGCTTCGTGATATGGAAAGCCGTTTGTGTTTTTTCAGTGTGCACTTGATATTCAATTTAAAGTCCATGTATTCATTCTCCCTGTTCTCACTAGAATGATAATTTTGTGCTCTCGTTTAATGGGTACATTATTGGTAACATGGAAATGTATTTTCCACTTTGGCATTTTCTTGGCGGGGGAAAAAAATTGCATGTTCCAGGTAAGTCAAAATTGTAATAATTTTGTCATAAGTCATGATGGTGTTGTTAAGTTTGCCTGACCTGTGCGGGTACAGGCAACATGGAGACAACTGGAGACAAATTCCTTGTGCGTTCTACATACTTGGCCAATAAAGATGATTGATTCTGATGGGTTCAGTTCTCAGCGGTTCTGGGATAGACTCAGCACCCTCGCAATCCTGAACAGGAAAATCCAAGTGAAGAATGGCTTGGTAGATTTTGGTCGGACTGGTGTGGTCCAGGAGGGCACTTGTGGGTGACTCATGCCCGCTCGCTGGGCCGAGTCGTGTTACAACCATTATCCAGCGGGTCGGTGGATATTAATCGTAATATATGATCGAAAGAACGAATGACAAAAAGTGTCTTCTACATTGAATCGGGTACGGACTCCAGTAGTGTACAACGGCGCGATATACAATCTTTGAAGCTCCCCCGCCCGACCAGTTTTCTGAGTAATGCACTTCCCATAGCCGGCCACGAGATGTCAGCATTGTTCGTTATGTTGGCCAGTGCTGTCCACCAGTGATTCCCAACCTCGGTTGAGTCAAGGCAGACCTCGTTTGACGTTGGAGAAATTTCACGGTACCCCCTCCCAACCAGGAAGAGAAAATGTAACACGGCAAGTATTAATGCTGAAATGATGAGATTGTGTTTAATTTACGGACAAATGTACTCCATCTAAAATCTGAGCCGGTTTAATTAACCGCAAAGCCGATTTGCTCGTCGGAAGCCTTGACCTTTTCTGTTATATGGCAACAGGTGGATGGATATACAAGGTTATTCTACCTTCTGTCACCTAAGGGAGGATCATATAATTGTTTTGTCTCTCATTATACGTTATAGGTGTAGTAAGATGAAAAATCCTGTATTTCTAATGTGTAAAAAATCATTTTTAGATGAATGCAACTGGGTAATTTTCCCGTGGTAACCCGGTTGGGAATCACCGCTGTACAGTCAATCAAACCAAAGGTAATTTGATGGTTAGCCATTTATTGGTGGCAAATTTTCTTCAATTCCAAACGACTTTGTACGTGGTATAACCGTGTTTTCTGCTGGAAAGGGGCTCTGAAAAACTTTTTTTCAGTTCTCGCCAACAATCTGCACTGCTCCGTTCAAACTGCAGGACATCAGGGGCGAGAGATGAGACACAGCAGTGCGGAACAATGCATGTTTGAAGAGGATCAAATATATATTTCATCAAGCTTATTCTCCACAGACCTCTGCATGCCAAATTGGCCCGCACTTGCACTCCAGACAGCACGAGTCTGCTCTGTCCCCAGTGATGCAGCTGGTGGAACTGCATTTTCCACACCATAGAGCTCAGGTTGGGGTGAGGGGGTAGTCGGGCTGATATAATTGGCCCCGGTGACTTGTGGAAGTGAGGCTTCTGCTTGTAGTTAACCTCATCTATAGTCAGACTGCTGTGGATGAGCGAAGACGTGCGGCGGAGAGGTGCGTTGTTCGAAATGAGGCAGGGAAGCCCGGTTCATGTCAGAGTTGACTGGTCGGAGTAGTCGGAGGTGGCGCTTGGTTGAGTTGTAGGCAATGCCGGGGGCAAAATCTCTCAGATGAAACTGAGCATATGAATCGCACCGAATGAAACGGCACTTACTTACTTTCGAGCGGGATTTTAACTTTTGAATTATTTAATCTTCCTAAACGAAGCCCACAGCACAGCTGGCGTCTGTCAAGTGTCCTCCTCTCCAAACAAAGGCGAAGTGGTCCTCGGTCACCTCCGCCATCTTGCCTCCCCGGGATGATTATTTCAACTCGATGAACGGTCTGCACTATTTGAGCAGACCGTTCAAAGATCCACTCAGTTGAGCCTGCTGTTCTATTTAAAAAGTTCTCGATAGATCAGGAAGTAAAATGCCAGCGAGTTTCCTGAACAAAAACAATCCCTCACTCTGTGCAAAACATTCTCCTCATCGCTGTAATTGCCCCATTAAAATATCTCCCATCGAAGATGTGTCATTTTACAAACCCCTCGGCTCATTATGAAGCCGCCTGCAGCCAATTATCTGAACCTCCCTGTCTGGTGACCCAAAAAAAAAAAAAAAAAAAAAAGGAACTGGGGTCTCCTTAGGCAGATCTAGGAGCAGCCTGTCCTCCTCATATCCACGTTTATTGTACAAGGCGGCAAAACAAAAAACCGACCTTTGGTCATTGTCTTGGGGCGACTCGTCTTGGCTCCGCTTTTGGAGTCAGGTGACAGAGCATCTGACCTTTTGAGCGTGGAAATAATGACTTGTTCTACTGCCAGCAGCTGGGAGGGTTACTGCGGGGGTGCAAGACACTTCGGGCGACATGTGACAGTTTTTTCGAGGAGCGAGTTTGCACTCGGCGCTTTGATCGTCTCGGAAAACCAAAGTGTGCCGCGCGGCGAGACGCAAGAGACTTGGAGCTGTGACGGTGTATGCCAGCCGCTGCGCGCGTGGAAGGGAAATGACAGAAGGTGTGGACAGGAGTCATTTCAACTTGCCAATATTTTGTAGTGTTGAAATGATATGCTTATGGAAACTGGGTCACGGCATGTAGACGGCGCCAATTGCTTACGTTGAAACCTGGACTTGCATAAGGTCGTCAAGCAAAACATCGCTTGGGTGTCATGAGCATACAAAACGCACATCGCGTTTTAGGTGCAGCCATTTTTTTTTTTTCCTGTAAATGAACCGGCCGTGTGCATTTGAAGAAATTGAAACTGGTGTAATTAAGAAACCCTAGAAAGTGTGCGTGGCGTCCGCCGAGCTCTCGTTGATTAGGTAAGCTTTCCTCAGTTGGTGCTGCACTGCAGTGATGAGAAAGCGCGAGAGGAAACATCAAGATTTAAAGAAACAGTACACTAAAGTATGACATTCATTTTATTTGACACGTATTTTAGAATGCAATGTTGCAATTTGCATTTAAAAACATTTAACAACAACAACAAAAATTTGGGGGGTGGGCGGCGGGCGAGGTTGGCATAAATGAATGGCATTTCCATTCATTTCAATGGGAAAGGTCAGTAGAAGGAAATCAAAGCAGCAATGCTATTCAAACCAAGCCTTCATAAGATTGTGCTAGCAAAACAAACAAAAACTGTAAATTTCATTTGCCTCTGTGTCACTCGCGACCTAATCCATAGGGGGAGAGGTGGTGTGAGACAGAAAAATAAACAGCGGCGCAAACATCTCCCAACCTGTACAGCAACTCACTGTGGCTTAATCACATTTTATGGCCCAGGGAGCAGCGCTTCATGTCAGGGCTGACTGCTGAGTGTCTCGCGTGTGTTTCCACAGCAGACACCGGCGAGGTGACGGATGCCAGGAGGATGGAGGTTGGCGGTGGGGGTGGGGGAGTCACCGAAGGTAAAGCGCAAGAGGCGAAGATCCACCGACGACACCTGGAGGAAGTGTGAAAGGTCAGTGCAAGCGAATCGCAATGTGAGAAGGATGACAGTCGTTTCACAAGGAATGAAAACACAACTGAATAGTTTGCATACTAAAAATGAGGCTGCGGCCAATGTTGACTTTCAAAATTATAATTACACATTAATTGCAATTACAAGTCACCTCAAGGTAAGTGCACTGGTTCCAATCAGGGACGTGCGGTCAGAGGAGGCAGGTGAGGCAGAGCCTCACCTCTGAATGCGCATTGCATTGCGCAATCATCACAAACTGGGTTGATCCATGCAACTGGCTCGTGCTGCTTGCCGCATATCTGCATGTCGCAAATATAATGTTTAGCCAATTGAATAAGCTACCCTTTTTGGTGTATATATTTGTAAATCTGACACGAAAGGAGTCAGTGCCTCACCGACCATGAACCTCACCGCACGCCACCGGTTCCAATTGTTCACCGACTTAGCTCAGCCCTATCACGAATTTCTCGATTTGGATCAGAGTCGACTGAAAATGCGACTCTCCCCTTGTTTTCGGCGCCCTTAAGTAACTGGCGAAAAACACTCGGGTTCTCAAGAGGAAAGTTCCGTCTCCCGCAGGAGAGAGTGAAGGCGAGGGTTGCACTCAGAGCTCTTAACCCCACTCAGGAAGAGGGTCAGCCTCTTAGCTGGCTGCCATGTGATAGCCGTCAGAACTCCACTTCTTCTTTTCAATTCATCATCATTCTGCCGGCCGTAGTGCGAGCCGAGGGCAGGGGGGGAAAACCGTCGCGCTTAACGAGGCTTTCTGTCAACCAGCCGAGGGAAGGGAACTTTACCAAAATAAGAAGTCAGATGTCATTATTTATCATCCTGAGTCTTATTTATTTATGAAGCAGAAAGAGAAGGAAATTCTCGGATGAATTCGTCCTGAATTATTGAATGTAAAATGGTTAATTCCATACAAAGCCTGGGAAGATCCCTCCTCTGTTCTGATGAATACTTTATCACCGCTCCGAAATCGAAAACGGCAGAACAATGGTGGAGGGAGGGGGGGGAAACTGTTTCTTGTTGTGCTGTATTTAAAAAAAAAAATACAAAACAACAAAAAAATGCGACTTTAATTGCTTTGAGTGCTAAACTTGACAGGTTTTTTTTTTCCCCTCCACCACCAAATTTTAAGCCGACGCAACGACATTGCGAGACTCCGTCTAATGTCGACGCCGTCGTGTTGTTTATTTCGATGGCGTCAAATTGTCGCCCAAACTCACTGAAGCGACGACGCATACCGCCAGCGAACGCGCCGCCGCGCGGCACTCGCTTAAAATGACTTAAGTTTTATGAGGCCTTTTAGTGGCAGAGCGTCGTCTGGAATTCCCAGGATGCTAAAGTCAAAAGATGCCTAATGAAAGGGGACGCATGGCTGATTGCAGCTATATCTGGAGCTCGGCTGGAAGTGGCATCGATTTAACAATTTAGCAGCACCCTCCTCTGTGTGTTTCCATTAGTCACGGCTGAATACAATCCACTTCCCCCCATTTCACTCCCTTGAACCACGCACACGTGCATAAACACACACACACACACACACGCACACGCATGCGCGCGTACTCGGCCGCAGAGCTACGGACCGCATTGTTTTAGAGCAGGGGTGTCAAACTCATTTCATATTGTGGGCCACATACGGTGATGTCAAGTGGGCCAGACCATTAAAATTATACCATAATCTGCTATAAATAACCAAAAAAATCATGTCTTTCCTTTGTTTTGAGATAGCGAAGCACAAGAACATGAAGAAAATGTTGAAACGTGCCTACATTTCATAAATCACCTTTGATTTCCTTAGACAAATGTTCAATTTACTTTTATGATTCACATATATGCATTGCAGCTGATCCCGCTGATTGTACAAAGGCACAAAACTTGAACAAGTAATTAGTGTTTAAAAAATATAGTCATGCGTTTTAAGATTAAACGTGATTTATAAAGAGAGGATTTTTTAAAAACCATTACACATGTGCATATGAAATCTAAATGTAACCCCGCCTACACTTTATAAACTAAAGAGAAAACAATGCGCCCCCTAGTGGATAATACGTGAATTGCATATTGTTAAAAATATGAATTCCGTGTCTTTTCATGCATTTTTTTTCATTTTTAAATTATCCCGCGGGCCTGATCGAACCCCTCGGGGGCCGGTTCCGGCCCGCGGGCCGTATGTTTGACACCCATGTTTTAGAGGATTAACAAAACTGAGCAACGATACTGGGAAACTCACGTGCGGGTACACGGCACTATATTGAACGTTTTATTCTTGTGGCTTCATTTGTGTGCGTCGAGCAGAAAGTGCAAGGGTACAATATATTTTTTTTTTTGTGTACGTGAGGGCAGGAAGATGTTCTTGCGTCTTCGGCCGATGCTCGGCGAATCCGAGAACCCTCCGGATCGTGTCGACGAAGACCTTTTTTCCGGGTTCATGTTCTGCAGTGACTCAACTGGGAAAATATTCAGTCGTAGTGTTTTTAATCATCTCAGGGCATTTCCGTTATCGTGATAAGAATGTGCGTCAAACTTTTTAACTCATGAACAAGATCAACAAATGAATAAGACTCTTTTGGGCCATCAAAGTGACTCATCTGCCCCCCCCCGGCCCCCTACCGGCATCTTTGCGGTGATACAAGAAGACAACAATGTGGATTCTTGTGAAGACCCGAATCGGTCACAACACCAAAAGTATCAACGTTACATTAACGAGTCCAGCAGCCTTTGAAAATGTCGGCGTTGGCTTGACTACGACAAAGAGGAGGTTGATCTCACGAGTGCGAACGGTTGTCCTTGCGCTCTGCCGCCCACGGCCGCATCATTCAAACCGCTCCATGGCGCGGAAGCCTTTGCAGGATGGAACGGCGCGGCGTGGAAAACGCCGTCCACCCACTCCCTGAGCGTGTCCACCGGCGATTCCTGCTTCCTGTCCGCTTTGGGCAGCGCCATGGTGGATGGAAAGCCCGGAGAGGATGAGCCGGTCGCCAGCATGCAGGGTGGATATTCTGGCTCCAAGCTGGGATCCAGAGATGCCACCGTGTTAGCGAGAGACCAGATTTTGGGTTTGTTGTCTGTCCCGTGCACATCTGGCATTGAAAAGAAGGCGTTCTGGTCTTGAACCGTTGTGATTTTCGAGAACTCCGGAGACAATCTGTCTGAGCTGTGCAGCGGCTCCGGGTTGTACGCGAGGTGACCGGGTGGAATGTTTGAATCGACTTCGTTGTCCTCCGGTAGAAACGCTGGCTTTGGTTCACAGTCGGACGCGTCGGACTCCAGGAGGTCAAAGTCTTCAAGATCGCTCTGCAAGTCGGCAGACTGTTGATCTGGGAAGCGCAATCGTATCCACGTTTCACAAAAAGAGACGATTTATTTATTTAAATTTTCAAATCCAAGCAGAATCCGTTTAGGAGCTGTTACCTGCGTGGTCTTTGTCTCCTTTCTGTGACTTCTCTGCTTCGTCACTGTCGTCATCGCGGCCTCTATCGTCTGAGCTTTTACAAGCTCGCGGCGACCACGTCACCTTGTTCTCCTTCTTCAGCCTCCTGCGGGCGTTGGCGAACCACGTCGACACCTGAACAAGTCGAGGTAGAAACTATGGTTTTTGGAGTCCAAACATTCGCCCTATGGCCATGGAATAGTATTTCTGGATGTTGTCATGGAGCGGTGCTGCCGTTTGTGCTCACTTGGGTGAGGGTCATCCTGGTGATGATGGCCAGCATGATCTTCTCTCCTTTCGTCGGGTAAGGGTTCTTCTGGTGCTCCTGCAGCCAGGCCTTCAGCGTGCCGGTCGTTTCCCGGGTTGCGTTTTTACGCCGTGAAGCTCCTTCTGAGGAGGAGTAACTGAACAATTGAAGAATCATTAGAGTGTGGCAAACACTCTAAAGTGGAATAAATTCCTGTGTGTGTGTGTGTGTGTGTGTGTGTGTGTGTGTGTGTGTGTGTGTGTGTGTGTGTGTGTGTGTGTGTGTGTGTGTGTGTGTGTTTACATGCATTTTTTTTCAACTGTAATATTGTGGCGTGCAATATGTAGTGCCTTTCTTTTGATACAATTGCACAAGATAGACGCGTGTATTCCATTATCGATGTAAACTGAATCAAATTGGCAAGTTTTTCTATTATCGGTTACCTTTTTTTTTTTTTTTAAGCAATGTGAGAGGACGGAAAAAAAAAATCGACTCTCGTGATAAGAACAGTTTTACACTGACATCACACCATCAAAACCGCCCTGACAGCGAAACTCAAAGACACACATAATACCTGTATGCCCCGCCCCCCTTGCGTGTAACGTGCATGTAAAAGTGCAGTGCAATTTGGGGGCCAATCCAATGTGATGTCTTTTATTTACATATTACAGCTTTGACTTAATCAAAGAAGACTGTTTTGGCAGTTTTAAAATAAAAAACATCCTTACCCATATCTGTCATAAGAATAATGGCCGAACGTGTATTCATAAGGATAGCAGGCAGCTGTCTGAGAGGTCCCCATGTGCACTGATGCAGCCACCCCTTTAGGCTGTAATGGTCCCTGCAATTACAGTCGAGACATACAGTATTCAGCATCAAACGCAGAATCAAAGTCCGAAAGCCATTCATATGTGAGTAGCGCGCTTCTTCAGCCACTTTCCGATTCCCAGAGCTCCGTCCTTCCTCCCACTTAATCAGTGGCTGCTATGTTCAAATTTTCAAAAGTCAATATGTCACTCACTCTCGAATAGAGAGATGTGGCGTCGCCAGCGCAGGTGTTATAGTAAGCTTGGCGCTTTGCGTAAGGGCTGCAAACGCCGATGCTGTGGCCAGAGGTGAGCTGGTGGCCCGCGGAGCGCAGCGCCGGGTGGGACGGCGGCGATCCGGGCTCCAGACAGCCGGCCAGGGGGCTCGCGGTCATCAGAAACTTCGGAAACAAGTGCAAAAAAAAATCATTTGCATAATCGTGACGTTTATCCTCTGGCATATATGGTAAACATCAACAGTTGTTTCTGTCATAATCGAAATGAAAACGCTGTACCTGTGTTGGAGTGGAGTAGGAATATCCCAGTTGAGAGTAAGCCATGACTGAATTAAGATCAGGAAAAGCTTTTGTCCAAAAAAAAAAAAAAAAAAGTCGGATAAAAAGTGACGTTTGTCCAAAGCTAAAGATACATACTGACAAATGTAGTCATAAAATAGAGAATTTGAGTTCCATCTATTGCCTAATCCAAAGTTGGTCGCTGGCTGTTACGCACAGCAAACAGACGTTTACGCACCACTTTCATTTTCGAAACTACGATAATTAGAGTTGGGGGGGTGGGGGGGGGAGTAATTTCCCCCGGTTTCCCCTTAGATGCTCGGCGCTCTCTGAAGTGTCACAGCCTCGAGTGCGTCCCTGCGAGCGCACGAGGGGGAGATCCAACCAAGAACCCCCCCCTCTCCCGTAGCGCTCCCGCAATTTAATGCGCGCCTCGGTGACGTCACTCCGTACCCAGCGCGCGTCGCTCACGCGAACGGGGAAGACACTCGCGTCAGCGATGCTCTTTACTTCAGCTCTTACTCAAGAATAAGGAACCGCGCGGGCTACAGCTCCGGGCGTAATTAGAATGTCATCAATTCCCTTTTCCAAAATCAACACACACATTGATTTGACGAGAGAGGGGGGTGGGGAGGAGGTGGGGGGGACGTGACGCCTGGACACCACATTGACACAATATGATTGATGACTACAACCTGGTATTAGCATAATCGCTTTGCCCCTGTAGTTGAGATAACTTGTCACCATGGAGAAATCTCCCTGTCATCAACACATTCACGACTGGGGGGCTGGGGGCCCGCCGGAGGGGCGGCGGGCGGCTGGGGGGGGGATTCTGGTCCCCTCTGTAAGCAAATTAATCAAAGAATAAACAGCCAGCATTCCCTTGAGTAAGCACATTTACCAAGTGAATGACTTGTCATGTTTTTAATAATAAAGCCTTAAACATTTTGAGCAGTTTTAGATCAACTTCACACTCGGCCGCGTTTTACTCAATGGTGTAATATGTCACAATTTCAGATAAAGATTACCCCCACCCCTCCCTCTGCCCCCCAATGTAATATAAATTGCCCTAAGAAGCTAGTTCGGGCTCATGCAGCATCTCATGTACACACGGAGAACATCTAAGGGAAACTTCCAAAGTATCACATTTTTTAAAAGGATGCAGGAAAAAATGGTTACAGAGCGGAGAGCAAGGGGATGTGAAGAGGTAAAAGGCCAAAATATTCCCAGCGCAACCAGAGTAATGCACAAACAACAGAGCCGCATCACCAGAACGCGTCTTTACGGCCCCACCGGAGGAAAAGGGAGGGGGCGAGACTGCATCTGCGTACCTTCCCTTTGATTGACATTCCATTTGTCCCTTGAAAAGGTGCTCATATCGTGAACACGGACTAAGTGTCTCCGCGCTCATCTGCGCTCAAAGCACGGAAATGAAGTTCTCTCCGTGCGCCGTCGTCGCCCGTCTTTGCACAAAACGGATGCCACTCCAAGACAATGGCAATTTGTTTAGCTCCTGACAATGAACATGAGCGGCTCCTCGGTCAGATCTATTGGGAAAAGTTGCGAGAGGCCATGACGTCTTCCTATACACAAAGACCGTAAATTTTATTTCTCTCTTTGAATATTCAGTGGGCTACTTATATATTAATATACGGTGTCGTTATAAATTGATGGAATTTTTCTCCAGTAAGTATAAATATATATATTTCTTAAGCCCCTGCGTTCGTTAGACCGTGATTCTATCTTTCTGATCGCGCTCCCCTCACATCAATCTTTCATTCAAAGAATGCGCCGTGTGGGAGGAGGACGGGGAAAACGGCATTCTTATTTTACCCGCCGCGCATCCCGCGCCAGCTATTATGCAGGAGGTGGGACAATGGGCTTAATGATAGAAGCATGTTAATGTGAGAGGAGGAGGGCGGCGGCAAGGCGCACTGTGCATGTCGCTCGCCGGAGAGGCCCAAACAACTCCAATCACAAGTTCCTTCAATCACAGAGTCCCGCATTTGAATAGTTTCTACCTGAAAGTCTGGCATCTATGCAACTTTAATCGCGGTTTAACAAGTAGATGCTTTTTGTGCCTTTGTCTCATTTGGAGCTTTCGTTCCTGGGAAATAAAGCTCAAGTGGCTGGGCCAGCCAACCAAAAAGTGCGAACGATTTTCTCGTCATAGTGAGGAAGAGATTTTGGTTGGGTTGCGCGCAAGCTAGCACCAAAATTCTGCAACCGTTTTTTTTTTCTTCTTGTTTTTTTTCTCCTGCAAATCTGTAGAACAGGTCCAATAGTGGTTATTGTTTTAATCATAATAAAACGCTGATCCTTATGCGTCGGCTTTTTGATGCTGCCACGCACTTGATGCATGACCAACAGGCTGGAGTGGAACCCAAAGAGCAGCTGTTTACTGTTAAAAATCAAGCTTTGTCTTTTAAAAAAAATTTATTTATGTTTTACTTTGATGAAGAGCAAAATAAGTTTGGGTCGTATTTCACTCCCACTGCTTTCTTTCCCCTTCCACTTACATATGGTGTTACTTTTCGTCAATGTACGGCAGAAACCTACGTCCAACAATGTACACCAGTGGTGCCCAACCAAGGCCCGTGGGCCAAAAATGGCCCACCTCCACATTTTGCCCGGTCCCCTGAACAATACCAAAAATGCTTTAGATGATTGACTTGTACATGCGTAGAATGTAACATTCTATTCTACCCTTCCACAGTCTGTGCCCTATCTGACCCCCCCCCCCCCAAAAAAAAAATGAATCCTGGACACACCTGTCAAATAAAATAATGGTGAAAAGTTTAAGTCCGAGAAAAAATTGGTTATTATTTCATAAATAGTGTTCTTCTGATTTATTTTTCCCCCATCAGGATCCCAGAAAGTGTTCATACAGTCAAACCTCGGTTTTCGAACGTCTCGGTTCTCGACCAATTCGGTTTTTGACCAAATATTTCGATTTTTTTATGCCTCGGATGACGAACAAATTTTGGTTGTCGAACAAACTGAGCGCACTTGAATTCACCTTTTGACTCCTCTCGCCTTCCTTACACGAGGAAGTGACGCTTCCTCGGGTAGACGATGAAGTGACGCTTCCTCGTTTAGTGTGCCATTACTGAGCAGACGTGTTCAATAAAGATTTTTTTTTTTAAAGAGCGTGGTTTCGGTTTTCGAACAATTTCGGTTTTCGAACAGCCTTCTGGAACGGATTATGGACGAAAACCGAGGTTTGACTGTATTTGGATCTGTGTGGCTTTTTGGAATATAATAAATATTTACATTTAGTCGCCTGTGCGATCGTCACACTTTTTGCTACAAACTCACCCCGGCCCTCCTGTCAGAGAAGGGAAATGTTACTTGGGTCACGGGAAAAACTTTGGGGACCCCTGACATACACCCTGGTCTCGTCACCAGCCAATCGCAGGCACTCAAATTATGCAAAAGATCAGATTGCGATTAAAAAAAAACAACAAAAAAACAATCATTATCCAACATGTTTTCATTCGAAGGGTGGCATCCATGCTGGTGGCCTTGTTTGCTTTTATCAGAATTTGTTTGTTTGTATGCGACTTTCTGTCGTAGGTCTTCGCTGTTAGTGATATGCATGACATTCAGTTTGCATCAAAGGAGCAAGTCCGGGAAAACATTGTGTCTTCCTTGCACTCTCTTTTGACGAATCCGTCCAGGGCAGACTTTCTACAAAAGTTACCCATTTTGCCCTTGTCTTGTTCAAATCAGACTTGTAATGGGTTCTGCTTGAGGCCTTTGTCACTTGACCAAGCACATGAAATTATTTCTATGTTTCGAAAAAAACCAAAACACAATTAGTTCCCGAGTTTTTATATCTTGGAAGCACTGAGTCACATTTGTTGCGCCCTTAGTGTCTGTTTGGGTTTTAGCGATAGCCTCACTTTGATGACGGCACTCCATAAATTAGAGCGCTCGACAGTTCCTGGAAAGTGGGGATCGTATACTTCAGTGGCCAAGCAGCGCTAAAAAAAAAATGCACTCTTTGCTTCGGACCAGCATGCTACGCTAAATCAGGTGATTGTAAACATGAATTATTCTTCCCTAGCTTCCTCTGAGTTATTCACAAGATTCAAAATAAACAAAACACGTTGCCAGAGCTTGGACCTGAGTAAGTCTGGTGTCAAAGTCAGGTTAGGGTTTCAAAGTAAGCTTAAGTTAGTTGTTTGACAAGTTGGCACTCTGAAAGTTCCAGTTCCAGCTGGCACGGTGGTAGACTGGTGAGCACATTCGCCTCACCGCCCTCAGGTCATGCGTTCGAACTCTTCGCTCCTGGCCTTCCTGTGTGGAGTTTACATGTTCTCCCCGTGCCTGCGTGGTACTCCGGTTTCCTCCCACATTCTCTTTCGGTTGTCCTGCGGTGAACTCGTGAGAGTGGACGGTCTGCGAAGTGATTCGGAAAATGGACGGATGGATGAAAACACCGTTTCTTCACAATTGCCAGACGCGATGGCATTGGAAAGTACTGGTTCTTAGTGTCAGAGTACTCAAAAAGTACGTGCTGCGGTTTGTGCTCAGTCTGAAAAAAGTTGTATCGCTGCATCCCTTATAACCGAAAAAAGACTTCGGATTTTGGATTGCCGCAAGCTATTGGTATTTAGCCACCCATGAGACACAAGGCATTGACCACAAATCATTGTCGCTGACAACATTACTCTGGAATTAGTCGCTGGATGGGAAAACATCTTCCTTCTCCGAATCTGCTGCCGTCATGTTTTATGCCTCCAGCTTTACATTCTTTCGCGTCCCTACTGTCATTGTTTTTGCGTCCTTCAAAGACCCCCAAATCGCAATCCATCCAGATATGAGCACGGGTGACTTGACTTCACATCGTGTGACCGTAAGGAGTACAAAGTGCAGAGAGATGTTTTGTAATGGAAGGAGTCAAACTACACAAAGTCCACAAAATGTAGACTTTGTAAAAGTATTTGCGATTTGGTCATGCCACCGTATATTTGTGCTTTTTGTGACACTATGCATAAGCCAAACCATGCTAAACAGTTGGATTTGTATTTGGACCGACAATGGATTGCATGACTGTAACTCGCGTGTAGGTTCTGGTCCTCCGCCCTTTCGTTGCCGTACCACTGCTGCTTGTCCCCCAGCAACCCCCCCTCCCCCTCCAAACAAAAAAAACAAACAAACAAACTTGGCGGCACCTTTCACAGCTATTCAGTTGGCAATGCAAGCATACTCAATCTGAACTGCTTGTTCAAAAGTCCTTGGGATGTTAACAAGTCAGGGGAGATTGTGACTGAAAGGGGTGATTTTGGTGGGGGGGGGGGGGGGGCTGGAGGGAAAGGCAAATAGGGAAAAAGTAGAGGTATAGACAAACCGTTGGCCACTGACTTGATGTGGTCCACAAAAACAAGGTCGCCCACACACTGTGACCGCCGATATCTACTGCTTCCTGCCATCCTCGTCCCAGGGGATCCTCGTGGAAGCGGTGCGCGCTGCTGAACTCTTGAGCGGGATACTATAAATGCCCCGTCTTCGCTCATCAATGATGTAGCATATGGGAACAGAGACAAGCGAACCCTCTTAGCCGCCGTGCAGTCGGTTGGTGGTGTGTATGTGTGAGAAGGACGAGAAGTGAGACAGACACAGGCGGAGCGGGAGGTTTAGGCTACAGGCAGCTCTTAAGAGTGCGTACAGTTTGCGTTGAGCCCTGGGAGGACAGTCGTATTCTCCCCGATCACTTCCACTTCATTACTTCTGCAGCCCACATGCATTATTCAGCCCTTTAAGCCTGAGTCCGCAGGGACCGATACAGCCATTAACGCACGCTTAAATCCACCTTCCGAATCTTCTGATGATCCGCCGATGATCTGTTTTCATTTTTTGGATATTCGGTCACGATTCAAACTTTTTATCTCTCTTTCTAAATTTCACCTTGAATGGGGCCCGCACAGTGGGCGACTGGTTTGCACGTCTGCCTCACAGCACAGAAGTCCAGGGTCCGATTCCGGGCCCCGGCCTTGCTGTGTGGTGTTTGCACGTTCTCCTGCGTGGGTTTACTCTGGGGACTCTGGTTCCCTCCCACAATCCAAAAACATGCATGGCATGTTAAGGGAACACTCTAAATTGTGTAATTTCGTGTGTGTGTGTGTGTGTGTGTGTGTGTGTGTTTGTATAGTTATTTGTCTATGTGTGCCCGATATTGGCTAGCAGCCCATGCAGGGTGTCCACCGCCTACCGCCACCGAAGACAGCTGGGATTGGCTCCAGCACGCCCACGACCCTGATGATAAAGTGGTTCAGATAATGGATGGATGGATGAGTCTCATTTCACATTCATGTCAGTCAAACTTGCAATTTAATTGTCGAGATACAGTGAAACTCCTCTAGAACGAAACCTACATGGGCGAAAATACCCCCTAATATGAAAAAATCTTCCTGCATTTACACCATTCCCATTCTCCTGCCCCCCCATACGACGAAACCCCCCTGTTGCAATATACGAAATCATTTTCTCTGCTCCTGCCTCGCAAAGATATTCACTACAATGAAGTATAATTCAACAGTGACCTCTACTGCTTCGTTTGGAAGCGACAACAGCAACCACCACACTGGTTTATATAGTGAACAGTGTTTATTTCGGTCACAGCTGCAAGGTTCCTGGACGCAACATACTCATAGCTGCTCTGCCATTGGCTTACCGAGCATCATCCTGGCCTCCGATTGGCCAAGACGGGGACCTCACTGTCTATGTGTGTAGATGCTTTAACTAGATCCGTGGAAGATAGCATGGAATGCATCGGATTAGCTGCTCAGAGTAAATTGCTTATGGCTCGACGGACATTCAAATAAACGAACGGTTCCTCTAATGCTTTACTTGTTATCATGCTAAAAAGCTGACGCTAACTGGAGCGCTAATTAGAGAGAAGGCGAGTTCCACCGCGCTAACTATGGCCATCGAGGACTACGAAACATCCCGTGGCTGGCTTTAAAAGTTCATCAGCTGAGCAACGCTGTCTTGGATGGCGATCGAGGGTAGGTCTAGTTAGAGACAGTGAGATAGTGGAAAGAAAAGCCACGGGAATACCAGGAAGTATCTGTTATTGTTCGATTCAGACGCAGCATGAACGTTGCATTGCTAAAATGGCTACAAAACGGACATTTGGATGTCAAACAGCTAAGAAAAGAAGCGCTCTGACGCTGGAAGGGAGGGTAAAAGTGATCAAAATGAAAGACGGAGGAAGCAAAATAAAATGCACTATCCAAGAAATTGATGTAAGTGAAAGTGAATGCTGATCGTAAATTTCGCAATTTCTTTCCCTTTTTTTTTCTTTCTACACTGACTATATGAAGTGTCAAATAAGTGTGTACTCATACTTATGCGCTATTGGAATAAAAATAAAGAGAACACATACATTTGTGTGTGTGTGTTTGTGTGTGTGTGTTTACATCTGAGATCAAATTTGCTACAGTGAAAAACCCCCTGTTGTGAAAAAAATTCTTGCTGCAAACATGATTTCGTTGTAGAGGAGTTTCACTGTACTGCAAAATGCTATGGTAGGGTTGAAAGGCACTGTGAAGATAATCGCAGAGAATATGTACAAAGACTCTGGACTATAATCTCACTTGTGCAGGTGATAGTGTTAAACTCTATTATGTCACCATTTCAGTGATTTTATCCATCCATCCATTTTCCGAACCGCTTGATCCTCACTAGGGTCGCAGGGGGTGCTGGAGCCTATCCCAGCCGTCTTCGGGCAGTAGGCGGGGGACACCCTGAATCAGTTGCCAGCCAATCGCAGGGCACACAGAGACGAACAACCATCCACGCCCACACTCACACCTAGGGACAATTTAGCGTGTCCAATCAGCCTGCCATGCATGCTTTCGGAATGTGGGAGCAAACCGGAGCACCAGGAGAAAACCCACGCAGGCCCAGGGAGAACATGCAAACTGCACACAGGGAGGCCGGAGCTGGAATCGAACCCGGTACCTCCGCACTGTGAAGCCAACGTGCTAACCACTGGACTACCGGGCCGCCCCTCAGTGATTTTATTGATTGATTTTTTTTGTTTTTTTTTGTGCGTGGGTAAAACGGGCCCAGTGACATAATTGGGTGTCCTGCATGAGTCGCCCCTCCCCTGTCATAGAAGAATTTAAGAACGTTCATTCGCATCATCAATTGTGACATGCAGTAAGCGAGCCAGCCCTACCTACACCCTATGTGTATGCTAGCTTCTAGCATTTACCTATGCTAGAAGCTAGCATAAGTAAATCTTTTTTTATAAACAGTTGAGACACCTACATGTTTGTGTTTATTAATTACTTTATGTTCACTATTTTGTAAAGCGCTTTGTTATAGCTGTAGCTGTTGTGAAAGCGCTATATAAATCAGGATGTATTGTATTGTATCGTATTGTTGTGCAACACATCTCATGCAGCCATGCAAGAAGAGATGGGGTGCTCAAATTGACTGCACTGCAGCTCTGAGCTTATTTCTTTCTTTTTTTTTCTGGAATTGGGATGCAAAATGAGGTCTGGGGGAGTTTGTGGGTAACCAAGTCTATATTTTACAGATATAATGGAAATTTTAATTGTCACTATACTGCACCGTACTCACAGCTGTTTCTAGGTGTATGCAGCGTGAGTGTTGCGTGGTGGCATGCCTGACATTGCAAGCCTTTCGACTTTAGATGAGTGGTTGTACTTGGAGCTCAAGTGCCACCTTGTGGTAGATTGAGATAATACAACGATACTCTGTGTGAGTCCGTTTCCCTCAGGCAGCAAGGGGTCTCAACTTGCGGTTGTTATTGACAAGGGGTGAAAAGGTCACGCTTAATTTTGTGACCACGAAGGCACGAAACAGCGGCTCCGCTTGTCTCCACGCCAGGACGACGCGGTTGCAGATTTCGTGTCACCCGTCTGAGAGGACCTCCCACGGCTTGAGGCCACCAGCAGTGTCGGGTTTTGAAAGGGGGACGAAATCTCCTCGGCGATTCCAGCACGTCTGTCTTCTCCAGTGATCACCTCTTTGTCACATTTCCCTCTTTACTCCGCCGACTGTCACATCTCCCATGAGCCTCGTGTTGCGTGCCAGGCCTGACCGTGCGCCATCAAACGCAACCCCGCAAAGTATTAATCCACAGCAAATGCTGTGAAACGCTGGCGGCTGACAGAGTTGAATGTGATCGCAGTCGATTAAGTGCCTCTTCCTGCGGAGCTGGCACTCTCCCTCGAGAGGAGCGGGGCAATCATTGCCTCGGATTGGCCCGGTGGGAACAAGACCGCTAGTTTTCTGTGTCCACTCCAATCACATCAGTAATGGAGAGGCGGGTAAGCATCTGTGACAGTGGGAAACCAGATCTCCGCTCACCCCCCCCCCCCCCCCACACACACACACCCGTCTATGTGAGAGTGTGTGCCTCGCAGATAAACAGTTGGCAGGTTGTCCCTTACTCCTTGGCGTGTGCGTGAAAAACGCTCACACACATCCAGAGTCATCTGAGTCCTCATTCATCTGCCCAAGTCACTTAGGCTAATAGAGCTTAATGGAGTATATTAACCCCTGTCTATCTAGTCACACACACACACACACACACACACACACACACACACACACACACACACACACACACACACACACACACACACTCTGATGTGTGTCTACGTGCATGTCTGTAACTGAGAGGGCGAGATTGACGGTGTGTGCCTTTCAAGTGTAATTACGCCATGGATTTAGGTGCCCTTTAGCTATGGGTAGTGAAACCGTTGACATTTCATGTTGCCCTCCGAACAACACATCAGGTATATTTTTAAAAAATGTTTCTTGTCATTTACACACATTAGCGCTGGTGTCCAAGTCAAGGCTATGTCATTTTAAAGCAGGCCCCTAAAGCAAATAGTGTGTCTTCCTATTTTTTTTCCTCACCTGTAGCAGTCTTTCAAGTACCGTATTGGCCCTGATTATAAGACGACCCCCGTCTTTTTCAAGACTCAAGTTTGAAAAAAGACTTTTTGAACACCAAATAAATTTTTATACAGAAAATAATTACAGTGTACATCTGAAACAAATGACTATAAAAATATATTTGAGAGAAAAAGCATCTTGAAGTTCACACCATGACGTCTCCTCAGCTGCCGGTTAACCTGGCCGATCTTCGACCCACTTTTCTCCAGCTTGTCGCTACGTTTCTTATTTTCGCTTCAATGATATCTGGCGCCATCTAGCGTCATGAATGGGTATGTCTAGACCCCGAATATAAGACGACCCGCACTTTTTTAGTCTTATTTCAATGCAAAAAAACACTGTCTTATATTTGGGCCAATACGGTACAACAAAATGTGGCATACAACTTTGTGGAGTTCAAAGTTCAGCTTGCTACTGGCAACATTGTTGTTTATCAATGGAGAGTGGCAAGCACCTAAAATGAGTTTCACAGATGTGCTTTTTACGTTGTTGGTCTCCCGAAGATCCTTCCTTTTGGCTCACCTGGTACTTTTCAGCAAAGTTCCAGATATTTTCATTTGCTTTTGCTTTTTTTTTCTCGAAACGCCGCAGATAGAAAATTCACACGGCGTACCTCCTGATTAATCACTATCTCTCAAGTATACTCGAGAGGAAAAAAAATGCTCCCGGAATCCTTCGCCCCACTTCTGGACACCCCCAGAAGTACTGCGCAAAGCTATGTCGCTTCATACATGTGCTCGAAGTACATTGTTCCCGGTTGGCTGAAAGGAGCCAACGGTCCGAAAACTAAAGCACCCCTCACCCCCACCCCACCCCCAGGAACTCTTCTCCCAATGTGCTTCTTGCCTCAGATTATGGCCTTGAATGGATAGACATCCACAGAAAAGATTTATCACTCCCTCCCTTTCATAGTATTTGCTGTGTGTATTTCCCCTGCATATTAGGCATTGGCGACTTGTCTGCAAGGTACTCGCAGCTGCAAGCTAACAAAAAGCACAGGCTAAGAAGCATCAGCCTGCAAACTTGGTGCATTGTGCAGCTTGTTGAATTACCCATGAGTTGCCATAATTTGCCTTTGTGCTAAACGCTTAATGCCACTAATCCCTGCGGAAGAACAGTGAATGGCGCAAATTCCCTATGATAGCTGCTCTGGGCTAAACATTTGCTCACTTATGTATACACATGAATACACTGGGTACAGAAATTATTCTTTTGACCACATTTCAACAGATTTAACCCGGCGCCCCGCTTATCCCGCAATGACATGTCGGGATTCATTACGTCGGGGAGGCGCATTGACGTTTGAAATTGCGGCGCCGCTCAACGCCATTCTCGCCGCAGCGCAAATGTGAATAAGATGGCCGCTATATTAACTGCCATGTTTATTATCTCTTCACCAGAACCTTTTGACATTGTGTTAGCCTTTTCTTCTCCTGGGCCCTGAAGGTCAACCTCTGTGAAACCTATTGGGCAATCAAACACATGAGTCCCTCCCATCCCCCGTTTTCCCTCCTCGCCCCACGTACGGCCCCCTTAGCCTTCTTTCTCCTCGCGGCTCCCCCTTTTGTGGCTCCTCGCGGCCGCCGCGGTTCTCCACCCCTGCCCGTGCCTTTCTGTGGGGCTGGCCCCTCTCAGCGGGACTACAGAGCCCTAACTTGTCTACATTTACCCCCTGGGTTGGATGACCAATGAGTCCATTGCGCCGAGAGTCTCTCCTTTTAGCCCCGCGCCATTCTCCCAGAGTCAGCTCATGCTCTCTGTTTTCACGACCTCCGACCTCAGGCCATGGCAACAGTGGCAGGAATGTCAGGAGTGATTGGCAGGATAAAGAAGGCAGCCCCTCTCTCCTGCACAAGCAGATTTGAGACACTTTGAGGGGCGAACAATGGCGGATTCCGGCTTGATTGGATCACAGATGAGCCGCTGACTGTCAAAAGAGCGCGTCGTCTTTACATAAGCCTGATTATCTCCTCAGCGGAGACGAGAGGAAAGGTGGCGGGGGCATACCGGGGAGCTCATCCATGCGGCGCACCTCCTAAAGGGGGGCGCAGCATCACACGAGGGCTCGTCTACAGGGCCTGGACCTCTCTGGTCCGCCCGGATCCTTTTAACAAATCTATTCAGGCGACGATGGGGGCCCTCGTACATGTGGCAAGAGATGGCTGAGGGTGGGAGAGCGGGGCCGCCGACACATGGAAGCCATCATTGTTCAGTCCGTGACCATCCCATCAGCGCGGAGAGAAAGGAAACGAGGGAAAGGATACAGGCCGAGAGGGAGACGCTGACAGAAAAGAGCAGTGGGACAGGAGAATCAAAGACAAATCCCCTCGATAATCTGCCTCTTTAATAGGGATTAGAATTCACCAAAGAGCCTATATACGAATACTAAAGCGCCAATGAAGACTTTATTCACACTGAGAGTTTGAGGGGGCTCGCAACAACCCCCGAAAACTCCGCAGAGAGCGTTTGCAATCCCAATGCGCGGCGGTGTCTCTTTCTTTTTTTTTTTTTCCTCGCCGCTCGTTCTTTCCCAGCATGCACCACTTTTGAAAAGTTTCCGCGCAGGTTGGATGACGAACAACTGCCACGTAGTGTGAACTTGAGGAAGTTTCTCGCAGCTCCAGCCAGGAAATGCTTATCAAATATTTGATCTGCTCACTTTTTTTTTTTTTTTTTTTTTTAATTGTGCCTCCTTTCATAGCGCAACTTGTTTTTGGACATGCGGTGTAAGCGATGAAAGGCCTATTTGATGTCGTTTTCAGCGCCATCATGCAAACGCTCACTGATATCCAAGTTTGAAAGAATGACATATTGTTTGGGTTCTTGGAAGGACAGTCGCTCGATCTGGCTGGTATGAAGCGCAGGGAAAATAAAAAGGGAGGTGTGTGAGCGAGAGAGAGTGAGAGGGAGAGAGAGAGTGGCTAATATTCTCCTCAGCTGTGCCGATAGCAGTCTGTCAGATTTGGCAGAGGAAGTGAAAATGGCCTCAAGTGTCTGGCTCCCTTCCATGTTGTTCTCGCATCAATGACAACTCTCAATGCGGCCATCTCTCTGTTGCTCTCGACAGCTAGGGTGTGCTGTTTATTCTCGCTTGTGTTCTGATCCAGTCGCTCGTTGTCCATGGACCGATTGGATCTACGAGACCGACATGTCAACTTCTTTTCACGCTACTAAAGTCTTAGAGAAGCAAGCATTTGTTTTTTCTGCAAAGGAATTTCCCCCCCCCCGTCTCCCCCAAAAAATATATATATATACAGTATATATATATATATATATATATAAAATAAAGAATTATATATATATATGTATATATATGTATACAGTATATATATATATGTATATATATGTATACAGTATATATATATATATGTATATATGTATACAGTATATATATGTGTATATATATGTATATATATGTATGTATATGTATATATATGCATATATATATTATATATATATGTATATATATGTGTATATATTTGTATATATATTATATATGTATATGTATATGTATATATATGATATATATGTATATAATATATATATATTATATATATACATTATATATACATGTATAAAATTAAGAATTATATATATATATATATATATATATATATATATATAATTCTTTTATTGATTTATTTTTGCCTCTACAGGTTTGTCACAATTATCGGAAATGTGGTCTGCGCACCATCTAATTGATACCCGACTGCAAAATAGTTAATCAATCTAACAATTGGAGCCAATTTTAAATAGAGAAATCTGTTGTGGGTCTGTCTAAAAAGTGGTGAGCTAAAAATGGAGAAAAAAAAATTAAGCATGTACTGTACAGTGTTAAAAGTGTCAACTTTGTATTATAGCATGGTGAAGTAAATCACGTAAAAGTGGCCAGGCAAGTTCAGCCGTATGAATCATTGAATTGAATATAAATACCGTTAACAACATTTCAAATATGAAATACAAAACATTAGAATGAAGCTTTTGACTATGCACACAGCCTGTTTTCTTTTTTAACTCAGTTTTAAGTACAGTTCAGTTGTATTTAACTTGGCACAGTACAATACAGTTTCGTTTCATCTTTGACAGCGCTTTGTTTTCAAAAATGTATTCACGCATAGTTTTTTTTTTTACTTTTATGTGCAATAGATTTGAATTGAAACCTAGATTTAAGTATCATGTTAATGCTCAAACTGTGCAAATTGCTATATAGTGGCTAACAATAATTGCCTATACTGTAATACGTTTTAGGAATAAAACCTCTGGCTTGTTTTTGATGAACAATTAGACATGTTGGTGATGATGGTGGTACTTGGAGATCGATTTTTTTTACGCTAAACAATCTTGAGATACCATCGCAGTCACTCTTATCCTTGCTACAAATATTGTCCCATGACTAAGATTTGGATTTTAAAGGGAACTTCAAGCAGTGCACGTTTTTGCCGTTTGTTTTATGAATGACATTTTTGCTCTTGACAAGAATGCATTCATATCTGTTTGATCTACCATAAAGCTATGAAATTAGTTCCTGGCATCCGTAGCAAACGCATACACGATTTGAAGTCGATGCACGCTAAAGATAGCATCGGAGCCTAACCTAAAGTGTTGGCACAAGTTTCGACATGGATCTTTTTGATACATTTGTCCATAGATAGAATGAATTAGTTCCAAAGGTTAGACCAAAGCAGTCTTAATGGAAGTGGCAACGCACCCAATCTGAGCATCTCAGATGAAATGTGTCTTCTATTCTTATGTTCTTGTTGTGATGTTTGATCCCTGGCTGTTGATAGAAAGCGAGGCGCTCTCGTTGGATCGTCAAAATTGGATTCATTGTAAATTCCAAACCCTCGAGCCCAATTGTGTTCTCGCTTGGGTCAGAGTGAGGGTGCATGAAAGTCTACATGAAATTCGTATCTTGCCCGTTACCATCCTTTAAGATTCTGCTTTATTTACTGATTTTCATTGAGCCTTTTATTCAGCAATGTATCATTTTCACCCTTTATCGTTGTGCGTTTTGTTATCATCTGATCTGCCATTTTTGCAGCTAAATACAGCCTTGTGTGCATCCAAACTCGTTTTTTTTCACTCAATCAAGATCGAGTCGCGGGGGGCAGCAGCCTAAGCAGTGAAGCCCAAATTTACCCCGTTCCCATCCACTTTGTCCAGCTCGTACAAAATAGCCCCTCCAGCGCGTTCTGCTTCGTCCCCGGGGACCTCCTTTCACCTCTCCAGGAAGGCAACCTAATCAGATGCTCGAGCCACCTCATCTGGCTCCTCTTGATGTGAAGGAATCCCTTCCCGGATGACCGAGCTTCAAACCGATATGTTAACCGCAGAGCCCAGACACCCTGTGGCGCTCACTAATTTTGGCCACTTGTGTATACCGTACACGTTATACCTGTCAGAAATAATCGAATTAGTATGATTTCTCTTTTCAAAAAGTTTTCTCCTCTGTGAAAAAAAACCCATCAGTCATGACACATTCGGCTCTACACTCGAGCAATTTTGTGGTCATGTAAAAGCGGCTTTACGCCCCCACCACCCCCCACCCCTCACGGCCTGGGGAGGGACACATGCGGGTCCCTCAATCATAATCCATGCATGCATCCAAGTTGGAGCCGCAGCTTTCATGTTAGACAGCTCTAAGACCCCCTACCTTTCTCTATCTTTCTCTCCACCCCCCACTATTCAAGGCCCTTGAACGTCAAAGATGAGTTGGAGTGACACACAACCCACCAGGCCTGCGCCCCCACTCCCCCCCCCCCCCACCCCCCACCCGGCCACTGGCCTTTCCTGCTTTCTGATCCATATTTCAGAAGTAAAGCAGCGGTGCCACCGACGGGGCATAATCCAACATTAAAGCTTAAAAAGGGGCCGAGCTGAAAGTCCTCCAGGTCCTGGAAATCTTCTATTTCAATTTCCGTAGTGCTTGCCGGGACTTCCGAGTGGCTGGCTACAGCCTGCGAATTTTGGAGAAAGGACAGCTTTTCAGGACCCTTCTTGCAAGAAGGGGGTCACCACCAGATGGCTTTGTTGGCAAACGGGATGTGATGATAACAACTAAACTGTGATTAATACTCAGGCAAATGCTGCGAATATGTCAAGCAGATATTGAAACTATCAGAGGATCTAAATTGCACTTCTTGAATAAATGATGATAAATGACAAGTTGTCCATTTTCAAAACCATGATGAAACTTTGAAATAAATAGCATTGTTTTGTGAATTTTGGACCACACTTTGATATACACACACACACACACACATTCTTAGACATTTGCTCCCCACTTCAAATTAGTCCAAGCCATTTTTTTTTTTGCCCAATAATAAATGACTATCATGACATTTATTTCGTTTCGAAAAAATATATTCTTTCAAGACAAATTCATATCCTGTATTTACAATTTTCCAAAAGAAACAGTCAGAGAGTAAAAGAACATACATAAATGAGAGGTGCAAGCGAATCGGTGACAAGGAAACATCTTTGACAAGGATAGCCTAAACGGTAACACTCTAACAGGTTGCCCTGACAAAAATAGTCTTTGTTAAATTGTTCTCAGTTAAATAAATGTTGTTTTTTTTAATTGGTTAGTATTTTCATAATGTTGATGTGAGAGCTCTCTGTGTTGCCGTGCCATGGTGAGATCTGTTGGGGGGGGAAAAAAAAAAAAAAAAAGAAATATAAGAATTGGAAGTGACAGTCACTGAATTGCAAATAATACACAATTTCAGGGGAAAAAAACGAAAGATAATTCTAAAATGTGTGCACGTGAATTGTGTGTTTAATTTAATGGGCGGTATCAACTCCCATTCCTGTCAACGAAAAAGGAAAAGACTCCTGAAATGCGCTTCAAAGTCTTTCACCCTTCTGCTACATTCCTGCTATCAGCGTTTTCTTTGACATGCATTGGCTGCATTCACTCGGGGGGGGGGAGGCGTGAATAAACGGCTGCAGATTATTTAAATGACCCTCCTCGGAGATAACTCGGAGGCCCCGCGGGGGCGCAGCAGCCTGCTGCCTGACGAGGCGTTAAAGTGGCCTCTCAATCACATGATTTATGTGCTCAGAGCTCAGCCTCCGTGGCCGGTCAGGTGTCACGGTGTTTACCCCCCCCCCCCCCCTCCCGCTTGAGGGTTCATTTAGCAAGAAATCCAGGTGGAGAGCGTCGTCGTCGAGTTCGAATGCGTTTGGCGTTTACCTGTCCGCGATGAGCCGGAATGGAGACTTGAGCGACTCCGGTCTGTGGTCACTGTCTTCATCTAGAAAACAATATTTATTTGTGAATTGACACAACGCACTCGTAATCGTGTCCCGTCGTCGTACCGTCTCGTTTCGGACTAAAGCTTCCAGACGAGTCTGCGTCACTCTCGTCTTCCGTCCCCGAAGTCCCGTGTCCGGGCCGTGCGTCATGACGCACCGGGGGCGCGGGGCCGCGCAGAGGCAGATGTCCGCCCTGCGCTCCTCCGAGGAGCGACCTCATGTTCAAGAGCGAGTTGGCGTTGAGAAAAGCCGCGTTGGCCCAGTTGTGCAGTTTGCCGATCTGGCACGTGTATATCCCATGACCCGGGAGCAGCGCCGGGTGTCCGGCGGCGGGCGCCAAAGCCGGGCGGTGCGCGTGCGCGGCGTGGCAGGGTTTGTGCGAGCTGTCCGGTGCCGTGGCGGTCTCGGCCAGGGACCAGATTTTGGGTTTGCTCTGCGACGGTCTTTGGCACTCCTGTCTGCTTGGGGAGTGATCCGCCAGTTTGGCCGCGGGTTGGGCTTTATTGAGCGAAATAGTCACGTCCGCGGAAAGCGTCCTGTTGCTCTCCGAGCTCCGAGGCTCCGTCGAGGCCTCTCTGCCGGCCACGTCCGCCTCCTTCTCCCCCTTCCTGCAGCCCTGCTCCGCTGCGGCGCGCGGCTCCTCCGCTCTTTCGATCTCGACCGTTTCCAAGTCGATCTCCTCGTCTTCGTCGTCGTCGCTGCCGTTCTTGCCTTGCTCGTCCTCGTTGTCGCTGCTGAAGATGCGTCCGTCGCGATCCTCGGCGCTGCGGCCCCACGTCACCTTATTCTCCTTCTTGAGACGCCTGCGTGCGTTTGCAAACCATGTGGACACCTGGAATACCGAAACAACTTTTATTAGGCCCACGGGAGCGTTTTGCAATCAATGAAATTGATTCCTCCGAACGCTGGTGGAATTTGGCCTGCTATTGAAAAAAATATAATTATAATAATAAGCACCTTCAGGAGCGTCTGGAGAAAAAAAATGCAAGTCTGGCATTGCGCTTGTCTCAATGTTGTTTTTTTTCCACATTTATTCAGAGCTAATTTTTCACATTTTCCAATTTTTAAATATACCTGTGTGAGTGTCATCCTCGTAATGATCGCAAGCATGATCTTCTCCCCTTTGGTGGGGTAAGGGTTTTTCTGGTGCTCCTGCAGCCAGGCCTTCAGGGTGCTGGTGGTCTCTCGTGTGGCGGTCTTGGCTCTCGACGGGTCACCGTATGGGTACTGTCCGTACGGGTAGAAACCTTGAGCGGCGTGCACAGGTAGAGAGCCCGGGTGGGAACCGGGGCTGTCCTTTAACTCGTACTGAGAGCCCTGAAATTGGGAGGACAGAAGTGATAAATTATTGGAGAGCGGAGGGAGGGGGGGGGGGCATTTATATTGTGTGCGAATAATTTTAGTTGAATAATAATAAATAATAATAATAAGTTTGTGAAGCTGTCCGAACATAATTGAGATTATGTTTCTCAATTTTGCAATTTTAGACAAAGCGTTTTTGTCTATTCTGTGTAAGAATATATTTTGTTCTGGTCATGTTCAGCATATATCAATACACTTTCGATGTTTGAAACTGCTTTCGGATCAAATTACAATTTGAATGCAATTGCTGCAATAATACTTTTACTTTTTAACATATAAATTGTGCTGATCTAATTCGTTCACATTTAAATTTTTACACAGTCTACCAGTGTCGGAAATTAATGACCGTACGTCCAGGCTAATTAACCTTGTCACTTGAGTTATGTAACGAGTCTTACCATTTGAGAGATGAGGGCGAGGTCTGGTGCTCCGCTGTACGGCAAAAAGGCACTGTAGTTGGGGGCCGCCCATGGGCTCCCGTACATCCCCAGCATGGAGCCCACCGCAGCGGCCGTCGCAGACGAGCTGACGCCGCTTTCGCTGCTTCCTTCCCGGCTAGAGGCCGACCGTTCGCTCGAGTACACCTCATGAGCGGCGTTGAGGAACTGAGGGTACCCCAGTTGAGGGAAAGCCATGTCCAATAAAATCTCTCCCGAATGGCGACAAGAGAAGGCAGTGGGGAGGGGTGGAGAAAAAAAAAGAGAAAATTCCCAAATAGATAATGGAAAACGCTCAAAATAAAAAAAAAAAGTGTCTCGATCACCAGAGTCGAGCTTCCACTTTGCGCGCTTCTAACACTCCGAGTCAAAGCTCCACTTTGGCACGCCGAGTGCGGAGTGATGCGCGCGTTTGGCCGCGGGAGCTTTCTGGATGTGGAGCTGACTGACTGATTGGCAGCCTACTTAAGCTCCAAGCTCCTCCTATGCCCAGGGCAGGCGATTAGTGCATTGGTTAGCCCAGGTCGTGGGTGGCTTGTGGTGGGTGCATGCGTGAGTGTGTGCGCCCGTGTCTGCGTCCTTGTGTGCGTACGTGCGCGCGCGTGTGTGTGTGTGTGTGTGTATGCGCCAGGTCTATTTTTTTAACCGTCTACAATATGGTCATCGAGAGGAGGGCCCTGTGAAGTGTGTGTTCCATTTGCCTCTTTATTAGTAGCGTGAGAAACGCGCCACCTGTCATTGTCACATCGCCGGTGCTCATCGTGTCCAACTAGAAATCAGAGATGCCGAAAATGTATGAGTTAAGTACGGCAATTAAAATGAAAAATGTGCATGACGTGGGACAAGTGGCACTTTGCGCGCTCGCTCGCGCGCGCGTGCGTGCGCACTTTACGCACGTATTAGGCACGCGTGCGACAGCTGATCCTCGTTGTATTTGGACGCGCTGTCTCAGCCTCTGGCAAGGCAGATGGACCGGCAGGCCATTGATATGGTCGGCCAGGTCCAGGAGGAATGTCGGTGATTACCGACGGAAGTCACTGGAGCATATTTTCAGAGGGTGGATACCGGGGGCGCGGATGGGATTGATGGAGATTGGGGAGGATAAAGATAGTTGTGGTGCTCTGAAGTGCCGCGGAGTGGGAACATGACAGATGTTGACGGAGAAGAAAAAGCTGTTGTTCTAAGATGTTAAATCACTCACTGACCACAATGCGAGGCTTCCACACTCGAAATTGTCTTTCCACACTGAAATGAATGGGCATGTCATTTATCCATGACAGCCTCCCCCTCAAAATAACAAAATCTTTTTTTTTTTTATTAAGAAAAACAAGACGGTAATATTCGGCTCGATATCAAACTCTTTCAGCAAGTTTCAAGTAGGAGTGGTGATAAACATCTCGAAGCCTCTTAATGAATCTCGGCTCTGTCCCCTTCTACTCGGGCTTCCTCCCACATTCCACGCGTGTTCAATTCATGGATGAAGAAGAAGCTTTGAGTGTGAATAGCTGTTGGTGTACGTGAACCCTGTGATTCGTCGGCCAAATTTCACCTCTTTGCCCAAAGTCAGCTGGCATAAACCGATCGACGGATGGAGGATATTTGACCGCGACCGTGCATGATGGGAGGAGAAAGTGGCAGCGATAAAGGATAAAGGCAGCGAGCTTGCTTGTTGCGTTCTCATTAACAGGTTTGAACATCAAAATGGCCACAATTCTTATGCGAACCCACATGCGCACACACACACACACACACACTCCAAGCACTCGGGCGGTGCTAATGAGGTAGCGCCCTGCTCACTGGCCTGTGGCCCTCCTGGCTTCCCTCAGAGGTTAGCCGTGTAATTACTCCATCCCCGTAAATACAGATTCATCATCATCCTGGACCCCCATGATGAGCTGAGAAAGTGAGCGAGCGAGATGAGAGGGGAGGGGAGGGGAGGAGGGAGGCGGGAGGTCTAATGATTTCATTACTGTGCTTAAAGCCCACTCGGGCTAAGTGATGGTCCACTCATGTGCCGTTTCCTTTCTCAGAAGCGCCATAGGGCACACTTGTGCAGCTCAAAGCTGTTTTCCCGAAACGCATATCGTGATGTTTGTGTGTGTGTGTGTGTGTGTGTGAGAGAGAGAGCGCGAAAGAGAAATATAAAGAGAGGATGCTTAATCTCCATGGCATTTTAAATGGCATTCATAGAGAGAGTGGCCCTTTCCTCATTGCCAAGGTAAACGGAGCCAGGGGACTCTCCATTTCAGCCCGATAAAAGAGCAACGTGAAACACTCTCAGCATTTCCTTTCTCTCTCTCTCTCTCTCTCCCTCTCTCTCCCTGCCTTGTTTCTCACTCAAAATTGATGTTGTTTTTTTTCATGACAGGGAGGGAAACGAGACATATCCACCATCTAATAGGATAATATAACCCCATTCAACACACAGCCTAGCCTCCCACCCTCTCTCCCTCTTGCTCTCTCTCTCTCTCTCTCTCTCTCTCTCTCCATCGCTCTCTTTCTCTCTCTGCCTTTGTAGCCGCCCGATTTCCATAGTGTCTCTGTGGAGAGGCAGTTAATGAATTCCTCTGAGCTGGAGAAAAGGGGGGGGGGGGAATGGTTTTGGCGGTTTAGAGAGAGAAAAGGGGAGGAGGGGGGAGTGCAGGGGGGGGAGGAAGGCTTTGAGCTATGCCATTCAACTTCACAGCCGAGGCCCCGCTTTTGCATTCACAGTGTGTGCGCGTCGGGTGTGAGTGTGCGCGCGGTGCATTTGTGCGTCTTTTAACATGAACCTGCTAAGACTACCAAATATTTAGACTGGCCTCAGACCTCTCTTTATGGCGACGGTGGATTGAGGGATCTCTGGAGGCGGCTTGACTCCATTTGAAAGCCATTCCCCGCTATTAGCCGCGCGCAGACAAAGGAATAACTTACATTCGGACACGTTCAAATGAAGTCCCGCAATCCACTCGCGCTGCTCATTTCCCCCCCTGGGTCGTTTTCAGTGAGGTAAATAAAAATGTCGGCAAGCCTTGCGTTTTGGCGGCAATTTAACCGATGCGAGGTGGAAACAATGATGATTCTACGAGCTGAATGAACACACCGTTGTGTGGACGGATTTGCTGGTTCACCTCCAATTTGTTTTATTTTGGTCTTTGTGCAAATAGTTGTTATCGTATGTGTGAGCTTGACTCTTGCCTCTTAATTCCCCTTCGACCGTGTTATCGAGTGCAAAGTTTTGGGAGAATATTGACCGGTAGCGCACCTTTTGTATTTCATGACATGCTTAGTAAGATACTGATGTGAAATATTGAAAGGAGATTTGAAATTGGATCTCTGCCAATGCCATTGTAATTAAAGACAATTAAATGCAAATCATTTGGTCATTTTTCACCCTCATGCAGTATTTTTAAGCGGCTGCATGAAGGGTATTACGTCCTCGAGGATTGTCCCAAAAATGTCCCTCTTCCAATGTGCAACAACTTTTTTCACTTTAATTTTTGTTCACTTTCAACCCCTCAAAATGTTCAGTGGGAATTGGCCAAGACATAGATATACATCCTATGCAAAATTTCAGCTTCGTGGAGTTATTTTCCACTGTTTTGTCTGTGGTGTCCACTTGTCCAACAGTCCAAAATCGTCCAAAGTGTCCAAAATCGTCCAAAGTGTCCGAAATGTCCAATTTTGGGCTAATTACTGCATGGGGGTTAAATAAACACGATAAGGCAAGTGATGCGAGAGTCATGATGCAAATGATGTGATCTTACCAATCGTGTTTGCTAACCGATTGCTTGCCAGTGCAACAGGTGAAGCCGTTGCCCGGAACGGCCAGGCCACTTTCGCCAATCTGAATTTGTTCTGTTCACGTTTTTCATGATTTTAATTCGTGCGACCAATGTCCATACCTTTTAAATGTAAATCCCACACTTGTTTTTTTTTTTTTTTCATTGTACTTTGTAGACTTGTCACCAGCCAATCATCATGAAAACCTCGAATGTACTTTTTCCCCCCTTATTTCAGAAGCTTACCTATCTCATTCATTATCACGACATCTTATCGGTGGTCTTTTCAGACTCTTAATTCTGTGATGTTGGTGCCCAGGGAAGGAAGGATGAGTTCCGAGTAGGGGGAAAAAAAGACTTTGCTTCACCACTTGAGAGCGCAGATAAGCACTGATAGACTCCGACGCAAAGGCAGATGAATCACCGCGACACGTAACAGATAGGCCTGACAGCCTCAGGTAGCGACCCGTCGAACCTGCACTTTTTTAAAAATTTATTTTTTTTAATCATCACAGCGCGAGGACGTACGACACCGGAGAGGTGATGGTTAATGGCCATTATAATAATACAACCAATTATATCCGTTGCCTTTTGCCTGGAGATGGATCCTGCTGACTGAACATTTTGACCCAGAAGGGGAAACGCTCGACAAAGAGGCCATCATTAGCAATTAATGGGCGTGCCAGATTTTGTTTGTTAATAGCTTCCTTCAGAAGCCCAATGGGACTCATTTACAGTGCATGGGCTAAAAAAAAAAAAAAGACCCCTGACCTCCGGCAGGGGTCACTTTGAATCAGCGCCGCTTGTGAAACCGCAACCGCTTTTGCGTCGCCGATCGCCGTTAAATGCTGTTCCATCATTCCCCATTGAGAGAGCGATGAAAACAAGCGATGTTCAACAAGATTGCTGACTTAAAAAAATAAATAAAAGGTTGAATTCCCTCCTCTACAAAAAGACTTAGCGGGGGGGGGGGCTTTTCTCATGGATAGCAATCTGATTGTTTTCTAAACGGATTATTAACTCTTTTGTTTCAGTAGGGGTCACTTGAATGCTTCTTGGGGGCCATTAGCATTGCTTTAAAGAACTCGCACACACGCAAACAGGCACACTCACACATGCACGGGGGCTGTGCTCTCGGATTTGGCGTTTCTTGTCTTTGTTGTTCTCAGCAGGAGCGCAATGATACCGTTATAATGCCGTCAAAAACAATAGCTTGACTTAAAAGAGAGGTGTGGGAGGCGAGGGGCATGTGTGTGTGTGTGTGTGGATGTGTGTGTGTGCGCGGGCGCACACGCGAGATGAGAAGTAGCCCTCATAAGGCGGACCAGTAAGCTTCATGCAGCAGTGCCGACTTCAATGACTAACCTCAAAGAGCGGCGGCGTTACACGGGCAAATCCCTCCGAAGTCCTTGACTGGGGGAAGGATGAGCTCGAGAGGTGGCTCGGATTGGCCAAAATGGAGGAATTAGAACGCAAACGGTGTGGCCTGTGAGATTTTGACTCACCGCTCTTTGTGCTCTGTTTATTTCACCTGGCAAGGAAAAGGGGCGACGCTTCCCATGGGAAACTCAAAGATACTTAGCTCAGGTCAAAGCATCACGGGCCACCAAGCACCGAGGCTCGTATTGACCATATGAATGTGGTGGGGGGACCCCCGGGGAACCGGCCGACTCTGGCTGGGTGCCCCAGCAAGCCTTGAGCTCCTGTTCTACGGGACAGATAAAGAGGGTATCCCTTACAGGCTTGACCTCCAATCACCCCTGTCATGAGAGGGAGGGGTCAAAGTTCAGATCAATTGGCTCCCCACGGCCCGCTGCCTGCCTGCACCGGCGCTTAATCAGCCACTAACTGCCAGGACCAGAAGTAGCTGCGAGGGGGCGTGGCCTCTCTTTCATCCAGCTGACTTGAGTCTCGGTTTCGATAAATGAACTCAGTGTTTTGTTGAAACATGTCATATGATCTTTGCGATGCTTAGATTATGTATTAAGAAGGAGATCTGCAGGAGAGTTGCGGTCAAAAGTTTCCATACACTCATTGTGAGCTTGGATGTCATTGAAAGTTTGGACGTTTAATGATTTATTTGAGCCGTTGAAGTGGCGGAATAATTGATTGTACAATGTGCAACAAGAATTTGGTGCATGCGTTTTGAGTTGATCCGTGCAAGTACAGAGCAATATTCTAACGCACGGCCTCAATGTTGTACAGTACACATTCCACATCAATATTTGTGTGCATTGAAATTTGCTTGATTTTGTCGGGATGACCCAAAATCCGCATTGCGGAGTGTTTTAGTTGGTGAATGTCTCTTTACATATAAACCTAGAATGCCGCCTTTCTACTTCTATGTGTCACACTGCAGCAGAAAGTGACTAAAATTCCAGTGTGACGGATGAATAGTTGGAACCCTGTTCAAGTACATCCATGTGGTTGAGTACTTCTTGTGTATCCAAGACGGAACAAATTTGCACAAATCACCAATAACGGTCTAGTTGGTCGAAAAAGTGTCATTGTGGCCAGGATTTTTTTTTTTTTGCGAAACATCTCTGACCTTCCAACCTGATGTGAACCTGTTTGGGGAAAATCCCTTTTCATTTCCAGCATAACTCAAAGCAGGGTCCATAAAGGCATGAGAATGACTTTGGCGAAGACGAACTTGACATCCGACACAGACCCCGTGCAACACCCTGGGATTAAAGGGAATCGAGGTTGATTAGCATGACGTAGCCCTGGCAACTCGGTTTTAATTAAGCAGCCCTTACTTTTTGTTATTTGTTCCACATTTGACCTTTTCGACCAAATATTAGCTCCACCAATATAAAAAGTATTGCTAGTAATTGAAGTCCGCCCTCAGTCGTGGCTATCATGGTCAGAAATATTTGCCCCCCCACCCCCCACCCCCTCCCACCCATCCCCTACCCACCTTCCCGAATAACCCCAAAGTACAGTAAAGCAAACATATCCATGAAACTGAACTGAGCGCCGTGGCGCTGTGGGGTTTTTCCAAAGTAACTTTGAGACTTTGACCACGAGCCATTTGGGTGTGTGCTCGGCACTCTTAAGCTCTGTCAACTTCCTCCTAAACCCCGCACTCGCTCAACCTCGCTCGACACATCTCCACCCTGCATCGAGGTTGGTCTGACCTTAAATTTGGGCTGCAAAAAAATGAGCCGCTGTTCAACTTCTTTTCAATCAAGAGAAAGAAAAAAAAATGGAGTTATGTGTCATTATGTGTCAAGGAACAAACATTGATTTAGCAAATTATGATTTATGAGATCACTAGCGCTCTACACGTTGTCCCCTGCGTTGGCAGCAAATTTCAAATTTCACAATAAGCCACAGTTTAGGACAGGGGTCGGCAACCCAAAATGTTGAAAGAGCCATATAGGACAAAAAAAACCCAAACAAATATGTCTGGAGCCGCTAAAAAATAAAAGCCTTGTATAAAACTTCCAATGAAGGAAACACATGCTGTATGTATGTAGGAGACTGGACTGTCTCAGAATTGTTAATGTTATTCATTCCTTTGTTGTGTGTTCACAAACACCCTCATAGAATTTATTTTGTGATTTCCTCGCTCGATTTTTTGGTTTTGGTGCATTATTTTCACTTTTCTTAGTGTCAGTGAAGTGATCATTAATTTCCCTATTTCTGAGGCTGTCTTTGAACGCCTCGAGTTGAATGAGAAGAGAGAAGGCACGGAGTCCGACGCAGACTGTCTGTGTTTGTCGAGACTCTTAAAAGCATAAATAAAGTGGGTTTTTTTTAAACCAACACCACAGCTCTCCTTTTTCGGAGCTGCCACATGTATCTAGATCTATTTGAGCTATATTAGCCTACTATCAAAATATTTTTCCATTTTCAAACATTTTTTTATAAAGCTCCAGGGAGCCACTAGATGTCGCTAAAGAGCCGCATGCAGCTCTGGAGCCGCGTGTTGCCGACCCCCGGTTTAGGAGGTCGTGACATTATCTTCTTCCAAAAAGGGGCAAGTTCTTTCGTCCGCTTTTTATTGTCACTCTATCGTCAAAATAAACCCCAAACCAAGAGAATTGCACCACGTTCATTTCACGGAATCACAATTCTGTTTGATGAAAGTCCGCGATCTAAATGCGAACGCACGCGTTGTAAAATGCTTACAGACAGGGCCGAGGCCACTCGAATCGATGATCTGCAAATCTTTTTAACAACTATTATTTGAACAGAAATCGTGCCCACGCATCCAATCAGACAATTTAACTGGCCTGTTTATCAAGTGCAAAAAAATAAAAAACAAAGACTAGCAATTCAGCCCTCCCACTATTTGGCATGCTGGGTCGCTTCCGCCTTTCCTAGCATATCTCTTTGATCCTCTGCATTTAATATTGACCTTATGCTGACCAACAAAAGGGCAGAGCGTGGGAGGGCAATCTGGGTTCTCTCTCTCTCTCTCTCATCAAATTGCTTATTAAGCTAAACAGGCTACAGTGTGAAGTTAATGACCAATTTATAAAACCTTCACAATAACTACAAAGTGCCACTGAAACACCTGTTTGTAGCAAAGTACACTTTCAACTTTGAGCGCTGAGTGTCGATCGGTTCTTGTTTGCATAAATTCAATGGAACAGTTTATGAATCTTTCCGCTGGCTGACATAAACATCTGCAGGGATTTCCTCTGCGGCGTTGTCCCGCCAACGAGGTGAATGGGGTTTTTTTTTTTTGTTGGCCTCTCAAGTGAGCGGATGAGTTACTTTAGCTTTCACAGCGCAAGGCTCAAGCCGGTGAAGTAAAAAAAAAAGTCCTAAGATGCCAAAGCGCTGACGACAGAGTCTGACTGGCAAGCGCTTGTCAGCAGTGATTATCGCTGAAATTAAAGAGCACTTTTTGCTCATCTGTCAGGCCCGAAAGAGAAGCAGACTGTCACATCTCTGTGCAAAGACTCAATAACCAAGCGCCTGCCTTGCCGCAGTCTGTCAAGCCTTTGAGAAGCAACAGTGGAGGTGGTGCCGGTGCTGATGGTGATGATGGGGGGGGGTCGGCGCGCATTCCTCACGGCGGCTCCGTGCGGCTCGGCCAATTAGCAGCCGAGTGTTTTGTTTGAGCCCGAGCGATGATGAGATGTTGTGCTGGGAGGCGGCCCACTTCATTAAGCACACTGTTGTCTCCGGTTTACTCAGCTTGCCGGCTTTAACAGCTTGTTTACCGGCCGCAAATATGACAGACTGTATGTCTATTTGACCGTCTGTGCGTGCGCGCGTGTGCGTGTGCGCGCATGTGCCGAGGTGATGCAGGGAGGCGGTGAGTTGTGGGCATGTGACCAGGCTATTGTATGTACAGGCGGTGGACAGAGTGACACATGTAAACTATACACGAGACATTGTGGCAACCTGCAAACACGAACTCCAAGTGTGACTTTACGTCGGTGTTGCATTTTGATCCATTTCAAAACCATAACGGCAGTTGGTTAAGTGTCTGCATCACAGTTCTGAGATGCAGGGATGCAAACCACGCCCACTTTCAAACCTCCAACCCCCGGAACTGTGAGGCAGAGCGCTAACCACTATTCCTGCCGTGCTTCCTTTGCGTCTGGACAGAATTTGCAGTGCATGTCATTTTGCGCATTCAGGGAGGAATATTCGATTAATTTAGCAGGCACAATATGAATAATCCATCATGACATCACTTGCCAAGGCTCAGTTTGCATTTTAAATCTGTGTTCCAACGGCAGGTGCAAACCAGCACACACAGTCGTGCCAGCGTCGCGCGGGCAAAATAAGAGGCTGCGCTAAAATCACTACAGCGTCTCGTGTATTCAGAAATGCAATTTTTGGGAGCTTCTGGTTCTTCGAAGGGCTTACTTGATGTCAGTCACAAGAAGGAGTCATGCCAAGTCTCCTCGGGCTAAACTCCGATCAACTCTCATTTCGTCGTATGGTGACAATTGGTCCAATTGCCTCTCAGGGCATTGTCAAAACCCTTTTTTTCGTATTTTGTTAAATACACATTAGACAACTGCAAAGTGGATCAGTAGCTTCACCTTGCCGAATAGTTCACCATAAGTCAATGCGACTAATGTCTCTTTTCACCACTTGCGCAAATATTAGTCCGGGAGCAGCAGTTTAAGTGCAATTACAGCTTTTTGTTTTCTCATTCAACACGGCGCATCGGCCGAGCCAAACGCGTTACAATTGACGACCGCGCCATGTTGACCCAACGAGACCCGAGCCCGGCGCTCTACTCTTACTGATAAAACACATCCAGAGTACAGGCAAAGAGTGATTAGGAAAGATGGAGAAGGAGGAGGCGGACGTCAGCCTCGTCTCGTTGTCCTCGTCTCCGTATTCCTTCCCTCCTGAAATATTCGGTTTATTCAAAACGTCACGGCGGCACGCGTCTCACTTGGAGCATTCAGGAGGGTCACGGTTCTCTGACTGCATATGTGTGTGTGTGTGTGTGTGTGTGTGTGTGTGTGTGCGCGCGCGCGTAAGGGCAGTTCTTAAGGCCTTAATGCGGCGGGCGATGACAGATCACTTCATTCACGCAAGACGAGAGCAATTATTTCAAGCATGACAGATTGCCTCAGCAGAACTGAATTTCGAATAAACCCCCCCCTCACTCTCTCTTTCACTCGCCCCCCCCACCCTTTATCTTTATACCTCCTTCGCTCCTCTTCCTCCCCCTCGTTCAATAAGGAATCTTGTGGTTTTCCGAGCTAATGACTTCCTCCTCAATCCTCACTGTTACACCATTGTGTGTTTAGATAGTCGTGTGTGTGTGTGTGTGTGTGTGTGTGTGTGTGCGCGTGTGTGTGAGCAGGGGGTGACGGTACCATCTGTCTAGCTGCTGTAGCCCTTGCCCCTGCCCAGCTGGTGGGCACTAAGTAATGGGAGAGGACTTCCTCGTTTCAACCCCCTGAGACACACACACACACACACACACACACACACACGCATTAGTATGCAACACCTACTGTCACAGTGAGCGAAAGACAGGAACTTCTTTTTTTTTTTTAAAGCCTGAGTATTGAAACCTGAGCAACTCCGGGTGTCAACTGATGAGGACTGAATGCTCCATGGAGGGAATGTGTGTGCGCGTGCGAGTGTGTGTGTGTATGTGTGTCTGAGTGACAGTTGGGAATGTAAATGAGTGTTTACGGATGTGCTGCATTGCTTTTTCGAATGGAAGGCAGAAGAAACGTGTGCACTGGAGAAAGCAGCGGATGACGTAAGTTACTAATTTGCCGTTTCGTTTTAGAGGGAAAACAATGACCTTCTCAAATGACCCAAAAAATTGAAGATAATAGAAACCAAGCTCGGGCGTAAGAGTCTGTCTGTATGAAATGTCGCCAAATGCCCTTCTCTCATAAGGGCCGTCGCACACCAAAACGGGGGTGCCGTGAGTTGGCAACTCGCACCTGCATACCGAGTGATTAAGTGGCACACATCAATCGAAATGGGGTTCTTTGGATCCACACGCAGTAGACTATTCAGCATAAATATGTTTTGAACCATATAGATATTGCGCAATTGTCAAGGAAGAAGCGGGTTGTTGGTAGCGATCGATTGCCCTTTTCACAAATTGTGAATTTCGTCAGCAGACTCTTCGGCCGCAGACTCTCCACGCTTTGCTTTTTTTTCTGGTCGGTGGAGTGTCACTTGCTCTTAGAACCTAGTAAAAAAAAATGTGCGTGTGATTTTTAATTAGCTGTTACATCTGTGACGTTGCAATCCTGATCATTTAAATTTTCAATTACCGCAATGGTCCATGGGGTCGGTCCACTTGTGAATGCTAATTGCCGAACCCGCGCATTGCGCAGCGAATGGTTTCAGCCGCGTTGCTAACTGTGCGCTTAAAATTCTTCCGTCAGCTAGTTAGTTTTCAAGAGTTTTTCGGCAAACTCCTTTCAAGGGAAAAATCATTTCACAGCTATTGATGTAAATCTTTGTAATTAGAATTACCGTAATTTCCGGACTATAAGCCGCGACTTTTGTCACACGCTTTCAACTCTGCGGCTTATTTAATGAAGCGGCCTATATAACGACTTTTTTAACGGCCGCCTGTGTACCGTCTTTCTTTGTAAATATCTCATGTAACAATATGGGCACCTGCGGCTTATAGACAGGTGCGGTTTATGTGTGTACAAAAAAAAATTCCTTTGAAAATGTAGTGGTGCGGCTTATAATCAGGTGCGGTCTATAGTCCAGAAATTACTGTACATGGTACATGTGTGCAAAATAATTCCAACACCGTAAACGTCACCAACAATGCCTTTGCCAACACAATCATGCTCAGTCACTCATTGAATCATTGTGTGTGGATTATTTACCATGCACCGCATCCTACTGAGAGTTGTGAGTTGTAATATTTTTTTTTAAATCGTGAAAACCTCGCACGTGCGCTTATTATTATTAGTCTGACATCCGAAATTCTTCTTTGTCTTTCCAGCGGCATTTTTTTTGCATTGCGGCGGTCTTTGTATGCATGAAAATTCCCCCTCGTTATTTACCTGCTTAAAAACATGCATGCGCACGTCTCCACCAGCAGTTTAATGGAGAGGCTCCGCTTTGAATTAAATGAGAAGCTTCACGTAATTGGCTGTAAAATCCATTGAAATTCAGCACGTGCGCGCTGGACTGACGCTTGGGGTTCACACGGATTGTCGCAGACGTGATTTTGCGCTACCTGTAAGCGAAACACACACCCACACACACACACACACACACACATTCTTTACTCATCTTGCAGGCCCCATATGCACCGTGCACTTGAATCTTTAATGACATGGTGATGATGGAGTATTCTTGACCTCTCTCGGGTTGCAGACACACAAGCACGCACAACTTAAATAACATCCAGTGCGTCTTTAAAATTCTGGGCGCTTGTACAGATCGGGAACTTCCCCGGTTCAAGTTGTCGACAATAGGCAGGAGCTAGCGGAGGCTGGGGAAAGCCGGGCGGCCAGAAATCCCCGTTATTCATTGGCCGCGAGTTCAAGAGCTGACCCCGGTGTAACACCGACGGAGCCGGTGAACAACACTGAGGCCCTTTGTCTCGACCGGCCCACTCTCTGATCACCCGGTAATGAACTGGGGGCTCCGGTGAAAATTTACAACCCGTCGTCGCTGTGGGCCTTAGCTTTCGCTTTCATCCGCCTTTTCTGCCGCGTCCTCAGGTTTTAGTGCTCTTTTCTCAGCAGACATCCTCTTAAAGGGTGGCCCTGCCTCCAAACGCGCTCACACAATAACAATGCAGACAATGTAGATGGGGTCATTAATTTCCTCTCTATGGTTGCCTGTTGTTTTGCACGATTCTTCTTGTATCAAGTCCTTTCTATGCCTGGTTGTGGGGGTTTTTTTTGCACGCGAGTCACTGCTAAAAAAAAAAAGTGTATGGGGTCCGATTGACACACACATACACACCCTTGAGAATTGTAGCAGTACTAAACTTTCAACGTCACGGCAGGAGTGGCTATACCTTGAAAACAACCTCAATACATATCCCAAAATATTGCGCTAATAGCTAAATAATAGCAGTAGCTTTCACGTGACGTGCACACCCACAACCCTAAATAAATCACTTCCCACTGTTATTATAATGGGGAGTTAAATGGTTTAAATGTTTTATGACATGTAATCATTACTTTAACACCCCCCTCTGTCTCAGTCCCCCCCCCCACCACCCGGAACACACACAGACACACTCTCCTGCACACACGCACACAGCCTCAGCACAAGCCTTATCTGTGTGAAAAGAGAAAAAAAAAAAAAAACATTCTCAATATATGCAAAACTATTCCAGGTTCTCAGTTCCACCCAAAAGATTTCTTGGTTTTCTTAACATCTTATTTTTCTCCCTGAACTATTTTCTCAGTCTGGAATTGGTGATGGATTTCTCTGAAATGCTGCTGCTGTAATAAATCCGCTCCTTGAAGTCGTGGTTGTGTGTGTGTGTGTGTGTGTGTGTGTGTGTGTGTGTGTGTGTGTGTGTGTGTGTGAGATATCCCGGGGTAAATTGTTTCCTCCGGTCTTTGAGAGGTGGGCATTCAATAGCTTGCCAAAACAGCTATAGGCAATAATTAAATGATTCCACGCTTGAGAGGAGAAAGAAAAAGAGAGAGAGGGAGGGTGAGAATGGGAGAGAGACACTCAGGCAAAAGGGGAGAGAGAGAGAGAGACCTGGACCGAAAGCAACGATGTGAATGGGCAACAGAGAAAGACATATTTAGAAAGAGAGCGAGAGGGATAGTAACACAGTCTGTGGGGCCAACATGCCGCATTGTGCAAAGCCAAAGCGTCGGCCATTAATCAGCCATGTTGGAGGCGTCCAAATCATGACGACTCCTGTCAAATGCCAAATGAACACCAGAGGACGATGCCATTTATTTCAAATTCTACTTCTGCTTTTCCTCCGGCTCGTTTCGGCTGGGCTGTTGCACTGCATCGCCTTTGCCGCTAGAAAAGCATCACTTTAATGAGTAGGGAAGTCCAGTGGCGCCGACGATATTTTAACTGTAAAAATGGATTCATTCCGTACTGTTCTTGCCAAGAAGCCTTTCGCGAGTCAATTCACAACAGAAGTTATCGTTAAATATTGAGCAGGTCAAAAACCACACAAAAAACCCCACCAAGCCCATATTGTACTTTTCAACAGTACCCAACCATATTTCTAATTTCATTAGTATCCGTTGATAAAAATATACGCGAGTGGCATACGTACTGCGCCGCAAACTTTCAAAAGAATGGGAGCAAGCCCTGCATTTTTTCCCTTTTTCTTTAATATTATAATATAATATATTATTTATTCATGTAATATAATGTAATTATTATGTTATAAATATCATAATATAATATAATTATTATATCATATATTCGCACCCATCCCCTCGTCTTGTAGCAACCTACGTCTTCCTTTGACCGACAATCCATTTTATGGAATAAAAAAAAGTGATACCGAGCAACAATATTGTATGAGGAGCCTTAGACGTTGATACGGGACCAGAAGATTGCGTCGTGGACGGCGGCCCAAAGAAAATGTAATGCTTGATCACGAAAAATAATAGCTCTTGTTCAGAACAAATTGTGTTGCCATTAGTTCTTTGTGAATAAATCGTCCATTTTATTCAGATTTTTTTTTTTAACAGCAGTATTGCAATCTCTCTTCGGGGGGAAAAGTAGCTGATAAGATGATTGGCAGGAGAATAAAGCCCTATAATGCAGAATTTGAATTTAAATATGGAAATCAACCTATCAGACCTGCCACAGCCGAGCCCCTCTTTTGAAGCCGAGTTCCCGGGCTACTTCGGCGGGATTTCGTTCCAGGTGCTGACGGGCGCCTGCTAGCTCATGATTAGCTGCCTTGACGCTATGAGATTTACCAGATACCGGGCGCAATCGTGCTGAAATAATTCACTTTGTCTCCTCTATGCAAATCGCATCATATACTCTGATGCACCTGAAGTGTCATGCCTGGAATATTTGACGGGCAGGTGCAAAAGACAAACAATGATTTGCGGATGATTGGAAATGGACACACCCACACACACACACGCGCACACACATTCACACACAAGCAGCTGTCTGCAGGCAGGGTCAAACGTTGGTTAATTAGTCCTGTCGCCCGCTCAGGTCATCACACCTTCAGCTATCGCTGCTGCGATGAATAATAAGACTGCAATATTAACTCTGTCAGCTCGGCTGGGGCTGCTGGAAGAGAACCTGTTGTTGGTGTTACGGATTACACCTTGCTCCGATGACACGCATACACACACCGTGTTACCGGGAGGCCACCGCTAACTGTCACTTAGCGCTAATGACCGTCAACAGTGACGTTTGCGGCGCATTTCCTCCTCGTCTTCATCTTCGACTCGCGGCGTGTATGCGAGTCACGTCGTGTTCGCGGCCGCCCTCTCAACGAAATCAAATATGACGAGGCGCGAGACGTCTTCGGGATCTCTCGGTTAAAAAAAAAAGGGTCTCATTAGCTCAGCCTGTCCGCAAAGTCCATCCGCTGAGGGGTTTTGATGGTATTCCACTGTTAGGAAAGGTAGATTTCAACTTGGCTGCCTGTGTGTGACTGAACTCTGTGTTTGCTTCTATGGGTTGGGGGGGGGGGGGGGCGACAGGTGCTTCCGGGACAACAGGGAAAAGTGGGAATGATTTTCCCATCTGGTTAGTCCGTAGAGAGATGGCGTGGTTGTCCAATCTGAGATGGGATGCAGCTCCCCCGCTAAAAGGAACATTTAAATGGAGCGGAAAAACTGATTTCCACCCTTGAAAAGCCGCCTCGGAATTCTCATTTCCAATGGTGCATCGCTACCTGCGTTTCCGCAGTCGTTTTCCCGTCGGACGTTGCTGACGATCGTATCATAGCGTTAATTTGCCCACCCGTGCACATCGCCCGTCCTCGTCCGTGTGTGTGTGTGTGTGTGCGTTTTTGTTTTGTTTTTTTGATGCAGACAAATATAATATTAACTCCGGATGATTAGATCAGTTACACACAGACACACACCAGGGGATGGAGGGATGGATAAATGCCAGCCAGGCCTCATTAGCTTCTCGCTGCTTTCCTGGAAAGACAGGAGTGAGACAGTGGGTAGAGGGGGCGGGGGGGGGGGGGGTTGGAAGGAAAGTGGGAGGTTAGATAAGCAGAGGGGGAGTTGAAAGCGAGCCAAGGGGGGGAGGCAGAGGTATGGGCGGGGGCTGTCGGGGTAACGGGGCGAGAGAGAACCAGGTCTAGGATGGTGACCTGTTGGATTAAGGCTATTAGAAACCCATCTGGGGCTGTTTGGCCACTTCACTGGCTGATCCGCCCCCAGCAGCCGCTCAGCTGCCTCCCACCCCCCCCACCCCCCACCCTACCAGTCACAAAATGCCCCCCTCAGGACACCCGCGTGCACGGAAACTGACGCACACAGAACAGGATTACGTCCATCTTGAAAATATTGCGTGGTCGCAACCAGGACAGACAGAGGGCTCACCCACAAGTCAAGCGCGGCATTCTTTCGCGATGCAAGAGTGTTTGTTTTAATTCATTCATGGACGAGGAGGCGTGTCCTCACACCTCCTATACATTTTACACAGTGGAAGAAAAATGACGTGATCGTTTCATCAGCAAAGTCTTTGTCGGCCAACCTCAGACACACCTAAAATGGGTCTCGTGCGTTTTATATCATTAACGACACTCTAATAAGCGGCCAGACATTTGCGCACATCGTACTACTGCAGTGACAAATCTCTGAAAATGTATTTATTATCATTAGACGTATGGGATTTTTGGTGTGTCCACACACTGTAATAAACTGTTGAAGATTAGGAGGGTTTTTTTTATCCTCGATCGTGTACAGTCAAACCTCGGTTTTCGTCCATAATCCGTTCCGGAAGGCTGTTCGAAAACCGAATTGTTCAAAAACCGAAACCACGCTCTTTTTAAAATAAAAATGTTGATTGAAGACGTCTGCTCACAATGGAAAGCAACACGAGGAAGCGTCACTTCCTCGTGTAAGGAAGGCGAGAAGATGCATTCAAATGGTGCATTCAAGTGCGCTCAGTTTGTTCGAGAACTGAAATTTGTTCCTCATCCGAGGCATAAAAAAAACCCAAAATTTTTGGTCGAGAAACGAGACGTTCGAAAACCGAGGTTTGACTGTATATTCTAGTTTCATGCGAGCCAAATTGAATTGTCCAGTGAAGATCCACCTTGTGCTCATTTAGCGGTAGCATTAGCCAAAAGTGTCATTTCCCATCTTGTCGCCAACCTCCCATATTTTGCCGTTTGGATTTACATTGATAAGAGCTGGAAATTGCAAAGTTCCAAAGGCACCTTACTGTGACATTGACTCGTATGCGGAGACTTATTGGGCAGATTCGTCTTTCAACCCGTTTCTTCCATCCCAAATTGGATTCGTTTTAAGCTCCCTCATGCAAACGCACGCGCGAATGTCCGCCTCTCCTTGTTTTGGCATCCTCACAACATTTATTGGCTGTTTCCTGATAAATCCGCCGGAGAATCCCTCGTCATTGCCTTTCACTGCATTATCTCATGTCCCATTTACCCCATTATCGAATTTGCGTCAGACGGTACTACTCGAAGCTTCTTGTGAGTGGTTTAGCTAGTGTGAGTTTGCTTTTTTTTTTTTTTCGTGGGGGAGGGGGGGGGGTCTGGAAATGGCTTTGACTCACTTCACCAGATTACGAGAGCGAGCCGCTCGGCGCAGACAGACGAGCTCCCATCTGAATCGCTGCACATCAAAACCCTTCAATCACTCGCCATTTACTGGGCTAAGCACAGATGAGAGGGGCTCCCTGCTTGAGTACACAAAAAAAAAAAAAAACTGCTGCAGTTTACTCGCGCGAGAGCCAAATTTGGGTTTGCGCGCGCACACACAACGGGAAGCCGCTTGTTAAATATGCAGCACGTCTTTGAAAAACAAACGCAAAAGAGAAATATTTATTAGGGGCGATATGTCTGCTTCTGTCTATGTGAAAATATCTGCGTGTGTGTGTATGTGTGTGTGTGTGTGTATGTGTGTGTGTGTGCGCGCGCGCGTCCCCGATGGTGTCACCAATGAGGTGATTAGCGATTTATACAAGGCAAATGATTAGCATACGCACCTCCTCCCTCTCCTCTCATGTGCGAGGCTCGCCGGGGCGCGTTTGCTCCCAGCGCTGCTTAAGTGTTTTAACGTGTTAATAATCATCAGGCGCTGCGCCGTCAAGTTGGGAGAGGAACCGGCAGGGCGGATGATGAGAAGGGTGGGTTCGCACCGATCCACTGCCCTCCGACCTTTGACCTTCGACTCTCCTCCTGTGTCTGAGAGGCCGGCCTCTCATCTCGGGGGTCCATCAGGGACCCATTAAGGGGCTGTCTCACACCCCGCCACCTCACTTAACTCCACCTTGTCAATATGCTACACCGTGTGTGAGAAGGAGAGTCGTGTTTATATTCACCTCCCCGTCCATCATGCCCATTTTTTTTTTTTTTTTTTTTTTTTTAAGCTGTCTCCCTCCGCTTCTTAGTGTCTCTCTCCCCTTTTCCTTCTTCTCCTCTCGCTCCATCCCGCTGGCTGCGTCTGTCTTTGGAGATGCTAATTCCCAGTCCGGGGAGACCACATGAAACAGAGCTGAGTTTCTCTCATTAGCTGACACAGATGCCGAGGCGTGTGGACCTGAATAACAACACTCTTGGCAGGCAGGCGCACCTCCTCTTCCTCTCCACACGCTCCACTGACGAGACCGCATTCCGACCGTATTCCGCACCAAAAGCTGGGGCCGCGTGCGTCCGCTCCTTCTGCCGCTTGCAGGTTTTACCGGGGAATGTGGCGTGAAATGAAATGTCATTTTCAAAGAGATCCTGGCATTCCCTTTTGAGTGATTTTTTTTTTTTTTTTAAGTGCACCGTCAATCCCCAAACGAGGATCAACACATTTGATTCTCTCTCGATATATTTTGTTTACAATTGACACTTTCTATGAAGGCTGACATGTTCTTAATTGAAAGACTTTCACGAAAAAAAACAAAAAACGGGTGCCCACCCTCTCTCTCTCTCTCTCTCTCCTGCCATCCATTTTCTATAGCGCTTGTCCTCAATTCGGTCACGGGTAAACGCCAATCTTAGATCACTAATTTGATAATTGAATAATTTAATATGCGCTTGTATGTTTTCCTCCCAACCCCCCCCCAAGTGTGGTTGAAGTGAGAAATGTAATTTTCTCAGCCACGTCCGCAGCTTGAAGTTTTAATTTACATGCTGATCTTGAAAGTGCGGTGGGAAAACCCTTTTCTTGATTCAGTTAGAAAGGGTAATCTTTGGATCAATCGGGAAATAAGTCAGACCGTTGTGTCGGAGCGCTGCGACGGACTGTAATCCCGTTTTAAACCCGATCCACATGTTGACCATGTGAGGCTCTCTTGGAGTCAGACATGACTTCACCGGGAACTATGTCACCATGCACCTCTTATAGTCGCCCCTAAACACGGAGCTCAGCATTCTCATGGTCACGCACGCTGCTCATTTACACTTTGGGATTTAAACACACACACACACACACACACACGATTGGTCTGAATGACAGTAATGTAATATTAATAGCCAGGAGGATGACAGTCTGTCTCCCTTGTGTTGATACCCTCAGGCTTGACAGAGCTTTGGTCACACATGCCACTGGTGGAAATCTGCTAACATTTGCTACAATTATTCTCTCTCTCTGTCTCTCTTTCTCTTCGCTGTCAATCTAGTCTCTCGTTTTAAGATCTGGCCCCCTTCGGTTCGTTTCAGTGAAACATCTGTTACCTCGTTGCAACCCCAATTAACTGAGCAGAGGTCCATTCAAATCAGATCGGCTTGTTTTGTCATGATGAGGATACTGCGGGTCAGACATTAGTGCCTTGAGATAGGAGTTGAATTCGTTCTGCGACCGCGGTCGTATCGCATATCTGGGCGGCAGCATAATGCAGTCGTGTAGACAAACTGAGGAGAGTTTCATGCGATTGCAGTAGGTGGCGCATGAACCTGCAGTGATAATAGTCCTGTTTTGCAAAGGATAAAGAATGACTATTTGTCTGCATGTGTTGCTGCACCATTTGTATTCAAATATTGTAGTAGCAGTAATAATAACAATTCTTGTTCCATTATATGTTAGCATTAAGCTAATGAACCTTGATGCAAAATTATGTGGTTTGAATTGACAACATGTACACAATAAATGGCATGCTCCTGACTATGCTAGTTCTCCACGCTCTACCTCTGCAACCTGGATGTGTGCTTCTGGTGGAGATAAAAAAAATAAAAGACAGAGCAAGAGGAACAAGAAAGCTGCATTTTGATTTAAGAGTTTTAGTGTCTGGGACAGAGAAGGGTGAAAGATGGAGTCCACCCGGCTTCAGTCAGACAAATGCAAGTCCAAAAATCCCCCAACTGAGTCTCACAAACGCAGACGAGTTGGGCTTTTGGGGGGGGAGCGGTTAGCGGCTTGTTGAGGAAGAGCAGCAGAGGAAGTCATTATCACTTCCCAACCTCGCTCACTATCTTATGTATTCACAGCCTTTGGCAGCCCACCGCCCAAAAATCAATTCGAATGGATGCGATAGAAGGAGCTATTTTTGGTGGTGCCACTTCTCTGGGCTGCCTGTGTGTGCGTGCGTGTGTGTGTGCGTGCGCGCGCGTGCACGTGTGCATTGTCACCTAAAACATCGTTATGCATATGTGCCGTTCATCTTGTCTGCTTTGAACTGAGTACTTGCAGAGGAATCAGCGAGGAACCACAATTATGGCGCCAATGCTATTCATTAGCCACTCTATGGCGTTTTTCATTGTTTGTTAGCATTGAGCTAAGCGGGGTTTCCTATGGGAAAGCAATGCGTGTGTTGTTTTAAACACATAACATGGAATGATGTTTGTTTTGCATTGACAGAAAGCTTTAACTCGGAGTAGCAATAAACAGCTGAAAGCCTCTCTCTTTTTTGGGAGGGTGGGTGAGTGGGTGGGGGGGCGTGTTCCCTATCTGCCAAACTACTGCTTTGTTGTCAAGTCACTTGTTTGCTGCCACGATGGATGGAGATTGAAGCTCAGATTTTTGCTTGCAATTCAAAGTAAAAAAAGACTCACGTTTATTGCATTGAAGAAGAAAAAAAAATCAGTAAAATAAATAGACAGGCTAGTAGACTTTGTTGGCTTTGCTGACAGGCTTTGTTTGATACGATCCTTTTTTTTTAAAAGATCTTTTTTGATAGCTTCTTTGGAGAAGGTTTACATTTTTGCGATGGTTTTCAATGCAGCAAGGATAGTGTAGTTTGTCTGGAGGTAATTTTGCATAGTGGGATATTACAATGTAATCTGGCCCCAGGACCTTGAGTTTGACACCTGTTGCGATGCTAATCTCTATTGACAGAGTCATATAAGGGGGACCTCAAGTTTTTGGGTACTGGCAGTGTGTGCATAAGTGTGCGTGTGCGTGTGTGTGTGTGTGTGTGTGTGTGTGTGTGTGTGTGTGTGTGTGAGAGAGAGAGAGAGAGCTCACTGAGTTTGTTTTGTTTATTTATTTTAAACCCAAATCACCAATGGTGGTCTCCTGTTGAAGCTGCTGCATCTGGTTTAATTGAAAGTTCCAAGAGTCTCCATTTTTGCTTCCAGACTGAGGGAGATTATTGTAATGAGTTGAGCGGTGTGTGTGTGTGTGTGTGTGCGTGTGTGTGCGTGTGCGTGTGCGTGTTTGTGTGTGTGTGTATGCAAGTGTTCAGGGTGTTGTCCCTGTTGAGTGAAGGTTCAACAGCTCACAGGTAGACGAGGGCTTTAGTGGCCAAACATCCGCACAGGGCGCCGCTTGTCCCAATTTGATTTCGGACATATTTGGGGTATCGCTCGGAGAGCTGATGAAAGGAAAATAGAGAGCTAATCCTTGTTAAATTTGAGGGTATTGCAATATACACACACACTCACACGCACGCACGAACACACACGCACACACCCTGTAGGACATGTGTAACCTAAGTCTGTTGTGATTCTTTTCCTGGGGAGGCCAGGAGAAGTCTGGGAGAGGTTAAAGCAACACTGTGCAGTGTGAAAACACATTGTGTGGTGTGCGCGTATGTGTGTGTCGCGCACACACACACACACACACACACATATGACTTTGATTAATTGGCCCTGCCTGTGTTTGCCATTGAGACAGTATTCATTCAGGTTTGGGAAGCAGTCCCCCCCCCCCCCCCTCCCTCCTAATAAAAGGTCAACAGACACACAGCTCAATCGGGCAGCCATTTTGGGGATTAATCCTCACTGTGGCCTCACTTGCCTCTGAGGGGCGCTGCGGTTCAAAGGCGAGGGTTATGAACGATTACAGAAGGTTGGTCCAGAGAAAATGGAGGCACCGCATCCACAGACAAATGAGCCGGGAGACGTTTGCGCTGAATCGTCGTCGCTTGACAGTTTTTCCCCAAATCAAGTTGAAAGGTCGGCAAGGACATCACGGAGAGAAATAGTTGTTGATATCATTTCCGGAACGGCATTCTGTTTAAGCTAATTCCCTCATGTGTTTGTGGCGAATAGTTTGAAGCTAAAAGATCATAATTTACCAGAAAGGTCAACAAATGAGTGCTAACACATTTTTTCGAATGCATATGCCCAAATGGGAGATTTTTTTCTGTGAAGCCGTCATGGTTTCAACCAATTTAGTTGAAGCACTTCATTAAAAAATACATTGACATTTAACGTTAGACTCTGCATTATAAGCATACATTTCTGATATATATATATATATATATATATATATATATATATATATATATATATATACACAGTCAAACCTCGGTTTTCGACCATAATCCGTTCCAGAAGGCTGTTCGAAAATCGAAATTGTTCGAAAACCGAAACCACGCTCTCTTTAAAATAAAATAATGTTTACTGAACGCGTCTGCTCACAATGGAAAGCAACACCAGGAAGCGTCACTTCCTCGTGTAAGGAAGGCGAGAGGAGTCAAATGGTGCGTTCAAGTGCGCTCAGTTTGTTCGAGAACCGAAATTTGTTTGTCATCCGAGGCATAAATAAAAACTCTAAATTTTTGGTCGAAAACCGAATTGGTCGAGAACCGAGACGTTCGAAAACCGAGGTTTGACTCGATATATATATATATATATATATATATATATATATATATATATATATATATATATACACCGTAATTTCTGGACGATACACCGCACCTGATTATAAGCCGCACCACTACATTTTCAAAGGAAAAAAACAATTTGTACACACATAAGCCGCACCTGTCTATAAGCCGCAGGTGCCCATATTGTTACATATTAGGGTTAGGGTTAGGGTAAATATGAGATATTTACAAGGAAAGACGGTACACAGGCGGCCGTTAGAAAAGTCTTTATATAGGCCGCAGAGTTGAAAGCGTGTGACAAAAGTCGCGGCTTATAGTCCGGAAATTACGGTATATATATATAGTTAGACTAATACCTCTCTGAATGTGTCTAAAAAGTGTTGTTGGATGGATATAAAATTATGACATAGATTAACTGCACTGCAGAGTGTGTGCGTGTGTGCGTGTGTGTGTGTGTGTGTGTGTGTGTGTGTGTGTGTGTGTGTGTGTGTGTGTGTGTGTGAGAGAGAGAGAGACCTGCACCAATCTCTCACTCGCGCGCACACACACACATTCACACCAGGACAACTGACGCAAATGTTAGTCCTCAATTATTAATCCACTTTAAATGGCAATCTGCAGGGTTGGAGGTGCTAAGAGTCGAGCTATTAGAGCGCCGTGCCTCCATTACACGGCATGTAGATACACACCTACGGTGCCCCGTGTTAATGGCACAGTCCAACTATTATGTTGACTTTCGCTCGTAAGCAACGTGCAACCCATGTCGTCTGATGTGTTCTTAGATCACCTGACAGATGTCTCGAATCTCAAAAGTCATCTTTCGGAGTCAGAGTGTTTCACACTCTTGGCACCTGTAATCTTCTTCTGCTCATCACTTCATGTGTGTGTGTGTTTAGCATGATACACCCCCCCCCCCCAAAAAAACAGTTTATGAATAGTGATGAGGCCAGGGTAAATATTGGGCACGTGCTGAAAGACGTGAGGATACATTTGGGGAATAAACACCCGCACAGAAATAGAGCCTGTGTGTGCAGTGTAAACTTTGGTGATGGTGGTGGAAAAATTCAGCATATTAGGACTCAGCCCCTTTATTTCCGTCGATATTGTAATTCATCGCTGTAGTTAAAATGGATATTCACCCCTTGCTGTGCTAAAATGCCACATTTTTTTCTCCAAACATAAGATGAGAATGCTGTCAATATTCATCAATATGTGGGGGGGAAGGGGGGGCTACACTATGAAAGACTAACACAGTGGATCCTCGATATTTTGTCATTTCTAAAACTACTCATGTTCACAATGGTCCATTGTCCCTTTGCTAGGACGTTGTTTCCTTTCAGAATATGAACAGAGCCAGCCACTGTGTGGGATTGATTCTGGCTTTAAAAAAAAAATGAAAATAAATATCCGGCGACTGCCTGGCAAAAGATGCGTGACGGCGTGCCGTACTGCATGAGGCGCAGCAGTGAAACCATATGTGGCTTGAGGATATTAAAAGGGGAAGTGCGAGTCCGTTCCAAAGCAGCACAAAACCCCGACTACCTGGCTGACCATCGCTTTTCATTTCATACACTGGTGATGGAATCATCCTCCCACTTCTCCGCCATGAAGATGTCTCCATCCTCTGGCCGTTATCACTTTCATACACCCCGATGAAGATACGTACACGGAAGCACATCTAAGGCCCCGGTCCATGTGTTTGAGCCGCAATCTCACAGGAGCAGCTGTATCCCACAGCCTATGTGGAGATGGCGGTCAGTCACCCTGACCCGGTCGACCGGCACACTGCACAGTTCTTGCAGACTGGCAGGCGGAGTGGGGGAGGGGGCACTTCAAACGGTTGACTATTAGAACTTCAAGGCCGTTATCTGATCCAGGCGGTGGTGAGCTGGCGATGGCGAGTCAGAGGGGAGAATATGGCGGACGGCTTTTGATGACTGCCGAGAACATTTGATAGCGCGCGGCATGTCAGAGTGAGATGCTTGCTGGCTGAGCCTGCGCACCGTTGCATTTTGTCATTGTGAGAATGCCACACGAAAGCCATTCTGGAACTCAATCGGCTAAAATGCGGACAGTTCGATTCAGGACAGAATCTAATTACCGTATTGGCCCGAATATAAGACGGTGTTTTTTTGCATTAAAATAAGACTGAAAAAGTGGGGGTCGTCTTATATTCGGGGTCTAGATATTATACCCATTCACGACGCTAGATGGCGCCAGATACCATAGAAGCGAATGCTGAACTTGACTCCCCAGGCCAAAGTGAACCCCTGCCATGAAGAATAAAAATAAAAATAGCGGTAGCACGAAGAAGAAAAATAAAAAATAGAAGGAAAAGAGAAGAAAATAATAGAAGAGATAACAGAAAATGGAGAAACGTAGTGACAATCTGGAGAAAAGTGGGTCGAAGATCAACCAGGTTAAACGGCAGCTGAGGAGAAGTTATGATGTAATTTACAATTCAAAAACCAGAAACCATGTGATTGCACTTTAGATTTGAATGAGGCAAAATAACATGCTTTTCCTCTCAAATATATTATTATAATCATTTGTTTCAGATGTACTGTAATTATTTTCTGTATAAAAATTAATTTGGTGTTCAAAAAGTCTTTTTTCAAACTTGAGTCTTGAAAAGGAGGGGGTCGTCTTATAATCAGGGCCGTCTTATATTCAGGCCAATACGGTATCTGACAATTCTTCGATCAAAAGCAATGCATTCCACAGTCACCGTTAGTTTTTCATTTCATGTGAGGGGCCTGAAGTCAAAGGCAGTCGGCAAACCACAGGGACCTGACAGGACAATAAAATGACATCAAATCCATCAAGTATGAAGAAGCCTGACCCTTGAAGGCTCTGGAAGTGTTCACAGTTTGCACTGAAACCTGAATTAATTCCCCCCCACACCCCACTAAGTACCACCTAGAAAACATAGTTAGTGCTCCAAGTGCCATCATTACATTAAAATATTGAAGCATAGGAGGCCTATTGATCGTAAAATGTTTATTCCTCAAAAGTATATTTCATATCCTTGTAAGCCACTCTAACATTAAGCGCATTTTTAACATTGAGACTGCTCTTAAATTTCGGAGGATAAAAACTGTGCATGATTAATGACCTCATTCAAATGTATTACACATAAAAGTAAAAAAACAAAGAAATACATGCTTAAAAACAAACCGTTCACGAGAGGAAATGCAAATATTAAAAGTTGAATACAACTGAATTGGGTTTTCAGCAATGATTCTTTAGAGTACCACGACAAGCAGCCCATTTATTCCACTGACCCGAGCAGAACCCGAGCAGCATTCTTCACGAATTGGTCACGGTCAAATGAAATTTTGTTGAGACAGCTGAAGAGAGAACTGTCGAGAAAAGGAAGGCGTGAATGAATTTTTTTCCAGTTCAAAACATGGACCTAATTATCAAAATGTCAAAAACCCTGACTGGCTCACCTTGTGTATTTTATTTACAGCTGTTGAGTAATTAAAAAAATAATAATATTTTAGTACATTCCATTGGGTCTTGCGCTCCATAATTGAGTAATTGACTATTTTGACCAAAAGTGGCTCTACATATGCTCGCAAATTTAAAAGACCAGATGTCACTTCGTAATCTTAAACTAAATAGCAAGTATAACTATTAATCACTTCCTCACCACAGATAATCTCATTCCGGGCCACCAAATTACCGCAGGCGAGAGGGTGCGTTTCAACGTTCAACCCTAATTATGGCTCGTTATTTGCAGATTCGCCACCCTGTCACCCTCGTTCACCCCATGAGCAGAACACGCGCGCGAACCGTACAAATAATTGTCTGCATCCGCCGCTGAAGGCGACGTTTTGGGGTTTCATTCGTGCATAATTACTTGCATCGAAACAGAGAAAAATGCCCTCCTGTATGCCGTTGGATGTGAAGTCTCTGCTGCCATCTACTGGGCAGAGTTGAAATAAAATAAAATAAAATAAAATTGTTATTTGCGCACATAGCCTGTAGGTGGCGATGCTGACGAAGCCAGTGCGGTTCAACGCCTTGGTGACATTAATCGAGACACGTGGCACAAGGGAGAAGCTGCATCAGCATTTACGGCAATTGGAGGAATGCAAAATATTTGAAGCAGAAAACTACAAGCATAATTATAAACATAATGAACGTGCATCTTTATTATTTATTATTTGTTTTAAATCATAGGAGTGTCATATTTATAATGTGGTAGGGGGGGGATATTACTTCTGAACTGCATTTATCCATCCATTTCCATCCATTTTCCGAACCGCTTCATCCTCACTAGGGTCGCGGGGGGTGCTGGAGCCTATCCCAGCAGTCTTCGGGCAGTAGGCGGGGGACACCCTGAATTGGTTGCCAGCCAATCGCAGGGCACACAGAGACGAACAACCATCCACGCTCACACTCACACCTAGGGACAATTTAGAGTGCCCAACGAGCCTGCCATGCATGTTTTTGGAATGTGGGAGGAAACCGGAGCACCCGGAGAAAACCCACGCAAGCCCGGGGAGAACATGCAAACTCCACACAGGGAGGCCGGAGCTGGGATCGAACCCGGTACCTCTGCACTGTGAAGCCAACGTGCTAACCACTGGACTACCGGGCCGCCCGAACTGCATTTAGTAAATGTGAAAATTAAAGTATATTTTCCAAAGACTTGAGCATATAGACATACGCATTTGCTATTAAAAAAAAAAAGTCTACTCAGATTGGTTAGTTGTGAGCGCATTCCCACTTAGAAGAGGCCGTGCAACCTTGTGCAACCACTTTGCCTCATTTGTTTAGTTGTACTTCTTGCAACAACGTCTGTGCAGGTGATAGATCAAATTAATGGTGTCAAAAGCTTTGAAAGTTCACCAAGTGCCCCCCCCCCCCCCCAAAAAAAAAAACCCCACACCAAACTACACACAGGATGACCAGAGCTGAGATTCAAACCCCAAACCTCAGAA